>JBBBVM010000690.1:1200000-1800000 GCA_037355625.1 Petunia x hybrida | reverse complement strand
ATATGGTTAATTGGACATCTCCAAAAGCTCGAGGCACCCCCATCTGCACTAATAGCTCATACACTCGATGGTATCATGACACACTCATCTCGCATGGTTAGCACTTTGCAATGGGAGAGGCCTTCAGATATGAGTGGATGGTTTGACAAGCTCAATCAGTTGCAAGAAGATGATGTACAATGGGTGATAAAACATTGTGCCTATTTTATAGTTTCTGTTCAAGGCCAAGATGCTACCTTTCTGACATTGATCGGGCTTCGAGGGACTCATCATTACATCCCTTTAAGGATTCTCCGGCAAGTAGGAACGATGCAATCAACCCCCAGATTAGCAGAAGAGTGGAATCTCAACACCGAAATGGGTGACACAGATGGAACTACACGAGAAATGATTCTAACCGTAACGGAGAAGAGAAAGACTAGGCAATTCTATCGTCACCGAGATGATAGGGTTAAACCCCAGGCAGCCCTAGCTTATCCTTCTTGGTTTGATTTTGATAAAGAAAGGTTTCGATCCAATAAGCCCATACCCAAAAGGAGAATCGAAGCCACCATTTTTGAAGAAAAGTACAAAAAGTTGAGAACCAGATATGATCAGAAGAAGGTGGAGCTGAAAGAGACCCAGAATCGAGAAATGAGGAGGCAATACCAAGGAAAGGCTAAAGAAGAAGAGACCAGATTTTGGATGAACCAGACAGTGAAACTCTGGCATATCACGGGGAACCTGAAGGACGTCTTGAATTCATGGAAAGGACATTTCCAATCCACGCCATTGGAGGATAAGGAAGTACTAGGAATACAAATTCACTCTGCTTGTGCAAAATCTTTGAATGACATACAGACTAGGAAGGATCTCCTTCAGTCAGACTTGATGTATTTGGAACCCCTCATCGAAGAAGACCCATCAGAGGAAGAATATGAAGAAGAAGATGATGATGATGATGTTGATGACAAACCAAACGTTTGATTGAGCACGTCTTGCTTGGCCTTAGTTTGAATTGCAGTCGAGTCATTTCCCTTTTCAGTCAAGTCATTTCCCTTTCAGTCAAGTTGTTTCCATTTCAGTCGAGTCATTTCCCTTTCAAGTCAAGTTGTTTTTCTTTCTGCAAGATTAGTCAATGTAATAAAGCCAAACAATTCTATCAATAAAATTTCTTATTTTGAGGTTTATAGAGTTGTTTTGATTATTCCCGAGCAAACAAAATGAAACAGTTGGCGCAAACATTACTTTAAAATCGTCGGTAGGCCTAACTCTAGCATAAAAGAGGTCCCCTGCATAATAGGACGCGACTGCATGACGTTAACTTGTATATTAAACTTTTTAATACTCCGCTCACATCTATCTTTGGTTGTCTTTATGGTTATTTTGCTCCCAATCCCCGAAGGTTGGTTTGTGCATTCTGGCCAAGCAGCATTACCGTTTGAGATCCAGAGGATCAATTTCAACACCTCCCCTTTTACCTACAAAGACAAGGACGAGACAAAATATCATGGCTGAGTTTGACAAATTTGACGGAACTACTGCAAATTCCGGCATTTGAGGGACTCCTGGAAAGAAGGGTATGGTTGCATATGAGGATTATGAAAAGCTGCAACAAAGGATGTTTGAACTGGAAACAAAATTTACCC
The DNA here is from genome assembly GCA_037355625.1 of Petunia x hybrida. Taxonomy (NCBI): domain Eukaryota; kingdom Viridiplantae; phylum Streptophyta; class Magnoliopsida; order Solanales; family Solanaceae; genus Petunia; species Petunia x hybrida. The sequence goes on along the minus strand of JBBBVM010000690.1, from coordinate 1,798,372 downwards.
TTATCTACGCTGATGGAACTACTGATCCAAGCAAACTTGCACGCCTTCATGGCAACGATCCCATGTTTCCTGAAAAGGATCACCTGCACCCTGCTTACGTTGCCCCACCAGAAGCACCCCAAAACAACCCCGCCGCTCAATTCCACACCATCACTGTCGAAACCAAACCCGCTTCATCACCTACCAAAGAGCAAGACATGTATGCATGGGTAGGAGAAGAGACAGACAACACCAAAGAGCAAGTTAAGTGGTTGGTAGAAAAAGTTAAGCAATTTCAAGTGACTAAGGAGACAAGGGGACTAGCTTACGAAGACCTCTGCCTTTATCCTAATTTGAAGTTGCCTGACGGTTACAAGACACCTAAGTTCAACCTGTTCGATGGTAGTGGTGACCCAATGGCTCACTTGAGGTCTTACTGTGACAAACTGGTTGGAGTAGGACATGATGAAAAGATCAGGATGCAGTTGTTTAACCGCAGCCTGACAGGGGATGCGCTGACCTGGTACTCCAAGCAGCAGCTCAAAAAAGTGGACTAGTTGGGAAGCAATGGCTGGGTATTTTGTCGACAGTTTTGGGCACAACACCGATGCTATTCCTGATCGCTTTTACCTGGAGAAGTTAAAGAAAAAGCCTAATGAAACTTTCAGCGATTATGCAACGAGGTGGAGGGCTGAAGCCGCAAAGGTCCAACCACCCATGGACGACACAGAAATTGTAGCAACCTTTATCCGCATAGAAGAAGACGTATACTTTGATAAGATATTGAACATGCAGGACAAGAAATTTGGAGAGCTGATCAAGATTGGAGATATAGTTGAGGATGGTTTGAAATGTGGGAAAATTATTAGCTTGGCTGCACTACAAGCCGCCAACAAGGCCCTGCAGTCTGGTAGCACTAGTATCACCAAGAAAAAGAAAGACGAAGTCTCTTTCGTCGCTACTTCTCTTGACCACACCCCCACCCACAATCACTACTACCAAACACCACTCCCACCATACCCATATGCTCCGTCACCGCACACCTATCCTGTATATAACTTACAACCCACTCGCCAAGGCCCGCACCCACCACGGCCAACATATCCACAAAGCCCAAACTACAGAAACACTAACACATACCATCATATACCCCGTCCAGACAATAACCAAAGACCCCGAAGAAACTACACCCCGCTTGCTGAATCCCGAACCCAGCTGTTTGAAAGACTCAAAGCGGCAGGACATATCCAACTTGTCCTATTCAAAATGACTGAAACAATTACACAATTTTTCGACCCTTCCAAGACTTGTGCTTACCATTCTGGAAGGTCTGGCCATGACACCGAAAAATGCTTTGCTTTGAGGAATAAGATACAATATTTGATTGATCAGAAAGTGATACACTTGAAGGCACCTAACGTGCACAACAGTACCTTTGCCCGATCATGGAGATAACAGGGTGAATTGTATTGAGTTAGAGTCTGAATGCAATCTAGAAGGAACCATCGTCAGAGCAAAGGAAGCTACACTGGTGCCCGCCTCTGTTGCACAGGCTGCTAAAGCACCAGCTCCCATTGAGATGGAAATGGCCCCCAAATTCTATGTGGACGTGATCCCACCTTATGATGGCAAGGCAGTGCCATGGGATTATGAAATGGAAAAGAAAAGAAAAGGAAAGACAGTAGTTGAGACAGTCGCAGCGCAAGGGATGAGACAGTCGCGGCGCAAGGGATGACTACAAGTGGAAGGTTCTATACTCCCGAGAATTTTACTCATGACAGAGAGAAAAACAGAAAAGGAATCGGTGAGGAAGAGTCTAAAGAGCTATGGAAGAAAGTGCAAGCAAAGAACTACTCTGTGGTCGACCACTTGGGTAAAACCCCAGCCCAAATCTCTATTCTATCCTTACTAGTAAATTCAGAAAGGCATAGGAATGCACTAATGAAGGTTCTAGATGAGGCACACGTACCTGCGGACACCACTGTCGAGAATGTGGCCAGCATGGTTGGACAAATCATGGAATCTAATCGAATTACTTTCCATGAAGATGAATTACCACCGGAAGGGCTCGGGCATAACAAGGCTTTGCATGTCACTATAAAATACAAAGAATGGTTCGTAGGAAGAGTTTTGAACGATGGAGGTTCCGGCTTGAACATATGCCCGTTCATCACTTTGAAAAGAATGGGAATTGACCAAAACAAGATCAAGGAGAGTGACATGAAGGTGAAAGCATTTGATGGGTCACAAAGGAGCACCATTGGAGAGATCAACCTAGCCATCATGGTGGGTCCAGTCGAGTTCACTACCGAGTTTCATGTCATGGATATCTCGGCATCATATAACCTACTATTGGGAAGACCTTGGATACACATGGCTGGGGCAGTTCCATCTACCTTGCATCAGACGGTGAAGTTTGATTGGGACAACAAAGAAGTTGTGGTGTTCGGCGAAGGGAGCAACTCTATATACAATGAGTAGACCATACCAGTCATTAAAGAAAATGTTCTAGATAGACAAACCTTTTACACGGTAGAGCTCGTGGGAGCAGTGCATGGAAGCCAAAGTGGTTACCGCAGGAGCTACGATCAGAAATATGGAGGGTGGAACCACAATAGCAACAGGGGAAGCACCAGTACAACACAAGGAGGATATTCTGCATACTTTTCTCCCAAACTTGTCAATGCACCGCGAGTGACCGAGAAGAAGAGGAACTTCTACAGCACTTATTGGGACGGCCAAGGTAAAGGTTATGAAGGGAGAAATTTAGTCTGGGAACCTGTATTGTCTGATTGGGGGTGCCTGCACGTGAGTTCCGTGTAACAATACCTGCCAAGAGAGACAAGAGGAAAGCAAGTGTGGATACCTACAGTACTTGAACCCGAACCTGAAGAAGTGCAAATTGAAGAACCATACATACTCCCGCAGCCTGCAAGAAGGCCCGGAGATTGTGTTGAAGGATGAGTTTTGAAGATGACAAAGGACCTGGTGCTAAGTGGACCACGAAAAGGTTCACAGTCGAAGTGAGAAGACCAGCTGTTCAAACGAGATATTCAAGTCAGAGCTGAAGAAGGAAAGAAAAGAACAGTTGGAGTCAAAGTTCTAATGCTACCGGAAGTAGAAGAAGCTAGAGGCGGTGCTGAGAAGGACGCGGTTCCGAAAAGGATGCGGTTCCTAAACGACAATGGATTGGAACATAAGGCAAATTAACTTAGGTTTTAAATAGGAAAATATGGGTAACCTTGTTTAAACTGATTTCAAAAAGGAAAAGGATTCCTAAACTTAGTTTGATCCGGCTAAGTATAGTTCCTATATATACAAGTTAATTTGACCAGAATCAATATGCACAAAAGACATCTCAACAGAGCATATCAAGTACAATCAGATCGTGAGAAGCTTTGTGTGCAAGAACAAAGACTGAGCAGCAGAACCTGACGAAGGAGTAGTTTCATAGATAAGTTTGTTGTTTAGGTTCTTTGTTATAGGCTGTTGAGTTGTAATCTATTCGCTTGTCTGAGAAGCATTAATTAGAGATTACTTTTTGAGGTTAAGTAGAGGTAACCAGCTAACGTATGGCTTGGAAGGTTCTAGGTACTAGGGGGTTCTAGTTCCTTGATTACATTACGTTGTAGTCTAAAACTTGCTCGGGTTTTCCTTTAGTGGAAGAGTTGAAATCCCAAGAGTTTAGGTCGTGGTTTTTTATCCCTTGAGCAAAGATTTTTTGACGTAAAAATCTCTGTGTTCTTTACGTTTCCGCAGTTTGTTTAGTTTCAGAGATAGGTGAAACTTACAAGGAACCTGGTTCTTTGTGAGTTAGGGGCAGAAAGTTAAAAGCAAGTTTTAGGTTTTGAAAATCGGGTAGGGACACTATTCACCCCCCCCCCCCCCAGTATCTTACGAAGGTGCACCAAGTGCAACAAGTGGTAGCAGAGCAGGTTCTCTCGAAAAAAGATTAACATCTTGAGAAGGATTTGAACAGTGAGTGCACCACCATTCATGCCCGAAGGATACTCTATCAGTAAGCCTCTGCAGTTCAACGGTCAACACTACAACTTCTGGAAGTTTAGGATTGAAACCTTTCTACAGGCAGAAAACTATCAGGTATGGAGGATTACACAGAATGGTCCCTTGATTCCCATAAAGATTGATTCATCAGGGTACAAAGTCTAAAAGCCTGTAGAAGAACTCAATGAAGAAGACTTCAAACTACTTCAGATGAATACTGAAGCCATGAAAATTCTTCAGTGTGGAATGTATATTTACGTATTCCCAAGTGCTCAACTGCAAAGGAAATCTGGGATACGCTAGACAGGTTATACAATGTAAAAACTACCAAGTCAGAAGAGAGTTCAATCAAGGTCATTCCTGTTAAGAATAGCACTGTAGAGAATCTGAATCACTCAGGATGCTTCAGGTATGGCCAAAGAGACCATGTTATTAAACATTGTCCAACATGGGGACCTTCTGAAAGTGAAAGTGATGAAGAAGAAGAAGAACTAGAAGATGACTCTCCATTGGCACTGATGGCAGATAATGAATCTTTGATTGATGATACACCTGAAGTAAGTCTCGATGAACTAAAACCTAGACTTCGAAATTGTTCACCCATTGAATTAAATTTTCTTGCCCTGACCTTAATTGAAGAAATTGAAAATTTGAGGTCTGAGAAGGAACAAGCACTTTCTGAGAAGGACCAACTAATGTCAGTTGCGTCTGAGTTTTCAATGAAAAATAAAAACTTGGAAAAAGCTAAATCTGATCTTAAAAAGGAATTAATTGCTAGTGAAGCTCAAGTTTTGGAACTAAATCAGAAAGTCTCAGCCCTTGAATTAAAAACTCTTCAATTAAAGGAACAGGTGCTTTGTGAGAAGAAGCTAGTTTCTGCACTCGAACTTGAGAATCAAAAATTGAAAGAAGTGTCTAGTAAGCAAGGAGTTAGTGAGGCTCAAATCAACCTTGAAACTGAGCTTGAAAAGAAAAACCAGGCTCTGCATCAGGAAACTGAGAAGAACCGGGTTCTTCAGGAAAAGGTTGAAAAAGCTAACTCTGAGCTCACCAGACTCACTAAATGGAACAAGTCTTCTGAAGATTTGAATTGGTTGCATGAAAATCATAATAGAGGTAAAACTGGATTAGGACATAGGAAACCTTTGCCTGCTTGGAATCCTAACAGTAAATATGTAGGACTTCCTTGCAACAAACTCTGCTTCTTTTGTGGTAAGACTGGACATATTAAGAATGAATGCAGTGTTGCTAAAGATGCTGTAAAAAGGAATAACAAAATAGTTTTACCTTATTGGGCTAAAAAAGATTTGATTTATCCATTCGATAACAAAAAGGGACCCAAGCTAGTCTGGGTTCCTGTTACTAACCCTTGAATTTCTTTTTGCAGGCTGGAGTGAGATGGAACAACCCAAGCTGGATTCTTGATAGTGGGTGTTCCAGGCACATGACACGAGATAAAAGAAACTTTTTCTCACTCGCAGCGTTTCAAGGGGTAATGTGGCTTTTGAAGGAGGCAAGAGCGGTGAAATTATTGGTATTGGAAAAGTTGGGAGATCCCTCAATCATGCTATTGACAATGTACTCTGTGTGGATGGATTGAAGCACAATCCACTAAGTATCTGTCAGCTATGTGATAGAGGAAACTTAGTAAGTTTCACATCTGTAGGTTGCACTATAAAGAACCTGCAGACTGGTGAAGTGATAATGGAAGGGAAACGAGCTAATAATGTGTACAAGGCTACATTAGGTTCTCTTCCTGAGAATAATTTGACTTGTCTGACTGTGCTGGAGAATGATAGTCAGTTGTGGCACAAGAGACTAGGACATGCAAGCTTGACTCAATGGAATAAGTTGGTGTCAAAGGACCTGGTTCGAAGAATGCCAAGCAAGAGGTTTAATGACAAGATTTGTGATGCTTGTGTGAGGGGGAAACATGTAAGATCTTCATTCAAGACAAAGAAAGTGGTTAGTACTTCTAAACCATTTGAGCTGTTTCACATAGATTTGTGTGGACCAATGAGGGTAGGGAGCAGAGGAGGTAAGAGATTCGTAATGGTAATAGTTAATGACTACTCCAGATACACATGGACCTTGTTCCTCAGATTTAAAGATGAAGCATATGATATGTTCGAAGACTTGGACAGAGTCAATCAGAAGAAACTGGGGCTTCAACTAGTGAGTATAAGGTCCGACCATGGTACAGAATTTGAGAATGCTAAGTTTGCTGAATATTGTAACAAACATGGTGTGGATCACAACTTCTCTGCACCAAGGACCCCTCAACAGAATGGTGCAGTTGAAAGGAAGAACAGGTCCCTGGAGGACATGGCTAGAACAATGTTGCTGTCAAGCGGCTTATCAAAGAATTTTTGGGCTGAAGCAGTCAACACCGCTTGCTACCTGCTGAATCGATGTTCTATCCATCCTTTTCTAGAGAAAACTCCCTATGAGCTGATCAGAGGCAAGAAACCTAATATTGCACATCTCAGAGCTTTTGGGTGCAAGTGTTTCGTGCACAATAATGGAAAAGAACCTCTAGGGAAGTTTGATGCTAGAAGTGATGAAGCCATCTTCTTAGGATATTCTTCATAAAGTAAAGCTTATAAAGTGTTCAACAAGAGGACCTTGACTGTAGAAGAAAGTGTGCATGTGGTATTTGATGAATCTGAAAGTGTTACAAACAGAAAAGAAAATGATGATCAGGAGATCGGTCTTGCAAGAGATGAACCTGCTGAAGACCCTGAGAATTTGAATGGCGTTAAAAGTAATCAGGATTATAAGGATCAAACTCAGGGGAACTAGAAGGCAATCAGACAGGGGGAACTAAAGAGCAAGATGAAGAAGAGTTAGATGGCTCAGATCCTCCTGGAAGCGACACTCAGCAGATTCAGCCTAAACCTTGGAGATATCAAAGTTCTCATCCACTGGAGAACCTCATGTCTGATCTGAACACTGGAATTGTTACCAGGAGAGCTTTGAAGAACTTCTGTGCATTCTTTGTGTTTCTGTCCTCAATAGAACCAAAGAATGTACGCGAAGCACTTGAGGATCCAAACTGGGTGATTGCTATGCAAGAGGAACTTCATCAGTTTGAATGAAGTAAGGTATGGCACCAGGTCCCTCGACCAATGGACAGGTCCATCATTGGTACTAAATGGGTATTTAGAAACAAACTAGATGAACATGGTATAGTGACAAGGAATAAGGCAAGACTGGTGGTTCAGGGTTATAGTCAAGAAGAAGGAATCGATTATGATGAAACCTTTGCACCTGTTACTATAATGGAGGCCATTAGGATGCTTATTGCTTTTGCAGCTTACATGGAGTTTAACCTGTACCAGATGGATGTGAAGAGTGCATTCCTTAATGGATATTTGAATGAAGAGGTGTATGTGGTTCAACCACCTGGCTTTGAAAGTACAGAGTTTCCTGATCATGTATACAAACTTGACAAGGCATTGTATGGGTTGAAACAGGCTCCTAGGGCTTGGTATGAAAGGTTGTCTGGGTTCTTATTGAATAATGGGTTTACAAGAGGTAAAATAGACAATACTTTGTTTTTAAGGAAGAAAGCCAAGGACCTATTGATTGTTCAAGTATATGTAGACGACATCATCTTTAGTGCTACAATTGAGAACCTTTGCAAGGAGTTCGCCGACCTGATGGGAAGTGAATTTGAGATGAGTATGATGGATGAGCTAAATTTCTTCTTAAGCTTACAACTCAAGCAATCTCAAGAAGGCACAATGATCCCCCAGCAGAAGTACATCAAAGAGCTGTTAAGAAAGTATGATATGAAGTCTGCTAAGGATATGAACACACCCATTGCTCCTGGAACGAAGATAGATTTGGATGAAACTGGTGCTTCCATTGATGAAACTAAGTACAGAGGAATGATTGGTTCTTTGCTGCATTTAACTGCAAGTCGTCCAGATATTTTTTATAGTGTGTGCAAGGTTTCAGTCAAAACCAAAAGAGTCACACTTAACTGCGGTCAAGAAAATCTTGAGATATTTGAAAGGAACTCAAGATCTTGGTTTATGGTACCCAAAAGGTGGAAGTTTTGATCTAATTGGGTATACAGATGCTAACTATGCTGGTCACTTGGTTGATAGGAAAAGTACATCTAGGATGGCATACTTCCTAGGTCCTTGTTTAGTTTCATCGGCTACAAAGAAACAAAATTCAGTGGCATTATCCACAGCTGAAGCTGAATATGTAGCAGCTGCTTTATGTTGTTCACAGTTATTATGGATCAAGCAGCAGCTGGAGGACTTTGGAATCGAGTGTGGACCAGTTCCAATCTTTTGTGACAATACTAGTGCAGTCAATATTGCCAAGAACCCGGTCCAGCACAAGAGAACAAAACACATTGACATTAAGCATCACTTTCTAAGGGACAATGTTGAGAAAGGCCTAATTACTATGAACTTTTGCAGGACTGAGGACCGAATTGCTGATATCTTCACTAAGGCATTGAACAGGGTACAATTTGAAAAGAATAGGCTTGAGCTAGGGATGACCAAGATACAATGAACGAAGCAGCACCTGGTTCTCCCAATGATTGGCTAGTGAAGTTTCCTTGTTTTAGTTTGCTTAACTTTGCTTAGTTGATTCTACTATGAAAACTTAATTGTTTTGCTTGCTAACCTATTTGGAACCTGTTTTCATGACTTAGACTGGAAAATTTTTGAAATCTAGGATATAATTGAAGAAATTGGTGCATGGACATTCAGGTACATATTCTATATCACTTACTGAATATACGTTGTCTTACGTGGCCTAATTTGTTACCAATCACCCTCACTTGGCACCGGATTAGTATAAAACTTTTAAAATTCAAATTCTTTGAACCTTTATGGCATCAGCTCCTATGCGTCATAATGAAAAGCAGCTTTTTCCAATCCCATCAACCTGTTCCCCTTCCCGATAATCCTAAACCCTTCCCTATTCTACTACTTGATCAGAGACATTGTTTCTATCGGCTGAAAAGATTAAAAACTCTCTCAAAATATTTTCTCTCTCTAAAACACAAATCTCTGCAAAAGAAAAGAAAATATCGACCAGTTCCAAAGTAGACTCTCAACTCTCTTCTCCAAAACTCAAATTATCTAAACTAAATCAAAAGGCAAAGCAACTAGCCATGAGTCGTTCTGTAGCTATGGCGAGGAAGTTTGCAAAATTTAGACAGAAGAAGTTGTCGGAGGAAGCAACTAGTAAGGGGGAAATTGTTCCAGAAACTGGTACGGAGGAAGTGATCATGGAAGCGACTCAAGAAATCGTCCAAGAAACTGAAAAGGTAAACCCAAGTTCTCCTACTGGTACTGTAGTTGTCAATACTAGTGTACCCTCTATGCTTGCAGATTTAGAAGAACAAGCTGATAATGAAGTAGGAGATAAGTAGGAGGTAGTTGTAGAAAATCTTGAAAAAGTTTTCGAAACAGAGGTTGTTGTTATAGTCGCTAAAGAAACTGAGAACATAGTTGAGGAACCTATTCCTGAGTCAGTTCCTATGGTAGAAAAGACTGTTAGGGACAAGGGAGTACAAAAATCTGTTGAACCTGCTAAAGAACCTGAGAAAGAACTCGGTTCGTTCTCTGGTTCTGTAGCAGGTGATGACACAGATCCGAGAGATATTGATGATTATGTGGAAGAGAATGTAGAAGGTGTAGGTTGTCCTGAGCCTGTAGATGCTGTGTTGCCTGAGCCCAATCCCACTCATCAAGCTAGTGAAGGTTCCTCTAGTGAGACTGATGTGGTGGTGGTGGAGGAACAGAGGAGGTTGGGAAAGAGGCCGGTTGTTCAGGAACAAAAACAAACTGTAAAGAAAAGAAGGCTAGTAAAGGGAAGAGAATTTGTAGGTAGTTCCAAAATGGGAAGTTCTGGAGATGCAGAGGGGATGGGAAAAAGTAGTAGAAGAACAGGGAGTCATGTGAGAAGACCTGCGACTCGTGGCTCTGTGAGAGAGCAGTAGGAGAAGATTGTGGAGGAACCTGAGGTTTGCAGGAGAGGTTCCAAATCAAAGCTGGTGATTGGAGATGACAAGGAAGACAAGAAGAGAAGGGTGGCCTACTTTAGAGGTCTACCAATGGTGAATGGTAAAATTCTAACTGACCTGGAGCTAGAGGGTATGACACAACTTGGTGGTAAGTTGAGAGCTCAAGGTTAGTTGAACCTATTCAGTGATGGTACTAGACAGCTGAGAGAGCAAGAGGTTCGAGAATTTTATTCCAATTGCACATTGGGTGAAGGTATTGTGACAACCATAGTCAAGGGGCTAGTAATCCAGTTTGATTGTGTGGAATTGGGAGAAATTTTGGGTGTTCTCTCTCAGGGCTACAGCGAGTACATGAGGAACTCGTGGCCAGCTAGAGGAGATGGCATGTCTGCTTTGGAGGTGACCCGGAAATTTGCAGGGAGACCTAGACTGGCAAGGGCTACACAAGTAAAGAAGAAGGCAATGCAACCCTTTTACCAGTTGCTCTTTGAATTTGTATTGAAGAACCTACTGCAGAGGTCAGAGAGGAGGAGTGAGGCCAACTTTCTGGATATGACCTATATGGACCTGCTAGATCGAGAGGTTCGGATTAATCTGCCTGAATTGATGATCAAGCACACTGGTAGAGTAGCTGATATGGGGTTAGGCAAACATGCACTGGTCTATGGGTTTCTTTTGGGGAAGGTATTTGATTTCTTTAGGGTGCCTGTTGGTAAGTGGACTGAGCGGGACCACAATGACTTGTTTGGGAGGAACATTCTAAAGTCTTGTGACTATGTGTTGGATGGTGAACCTGCTGATGAACCAGAGCATATAGAGAATGATGTTGAGGAAAGGAGGAACAACAGAGTAGACAGGAGAATTGAGGAGAGGCTGCTTGAAAGGCAAAATGATGAGCTCGCCTGGATGAATGCTGAAAACACAAGGCTAGATGCAGAGTTGGAGCGTGAAAGAGAAGAAAACTCGCGTCGCCTCGCCTTGTTGCTTGCTCATTTTAACATCCCTAATATTCCCCAATTCTGAACCAGTTCCATTCCCTAGTCCCCTCCTGGTTCTTTTATTTGGCCTGTTTTTAAGACACTCTTATATTTTGGTTTGTAATATTTGAATGATGCTTTGGATGTTTAAGCCTGTTTGGCGCGTATTTTGATATAAATATCCTATTTGCTAGTATTTGTTGTCTGAAACAGGTTCCTGACGTTTAAAGGTTGGCTTGCTGCCTTTGGCACTAGAGTCAACTAGTCTTAATTTAAGTTGAGCAGGTTCTTACAACTGTGAAACTTTTCAATGATGCCAAAAGGGGGAAGTTAGATATTGATTTGTTCATTATATGTTTGTGACCTATTTTTCACCAGACTGTTACTATCCTGGTTAGTGGTTAGTGTTTGATTTGTACAGGTTCTTGAGAGTATAATCCCTTGGTGAGACAACATGGTTTGTCAACATTAAAAAGGGAGAATTTGTTGAAGGATGAGTTTTGAAGATGACAAAGGACCTGGTGCTAAGTGGACCACGAAAAGGTTCACAGTCGAAGTGAGAAGACCAGCTGTTCAAACGAGATATTCAAATCAGAGCTGAAGAAGGAAAGAAAAGAACAGTTGGAGTCAAAGTTCCAATCCTACCAGAAGTAGAAGAAACTAGAGGCGGTGCTGAGAAGGACGCGGTTACTAAACGACAATGGATTGGAACATAAGGCAAATTAACTTAGGTTTTAAATAAGGAAATATGGGTAACCTTGTTTAAACTGATTTCAAAAAGGAAAAGGATTCCTAAACTTAGTTGGATCCGGTTAAGTCTAGTTCCTATATATACAAGTTAATTTGACCAGAATCAACACGCACAAAAGACATATCAACAAAGTATATCAAGTACAATCAGATCATGAGAAGCTTTGTGTGAAAGAACAAAGACTGAGCAACAGAACCTGACGAAGGAGTAGTTTCATAGATAAGTCTGTTTTTTAGGTTCTTTGTTATAGGCTATTGAGTTGTATCTATTCGCTTGTTTGAGAAGCATTAAGTAGAGATTACTTTTTGAGGTTAAGTAAAGGTAACCTTACCAGCTAACGTGTGGCTTGGAAGGTTCTAGGTACTAGGGGGTTCTAGTTCCTTGATTACATTATGTTGTAGTCTAAAACTTGCTCGGGTTTTCCTTTAGTGGAAGAGTTGAAATCGGGTAGGGACACTATTCACCCCCCCCCCCCAGTATCTTACGAAGGTGCACCAAGTGCAACAGATTGGGTGATAGGTATTATGTAGAGGCAAGGCTATGAACCCGGGAAGGGTTTAGGCAAAAATCTGGATGGTTTGTTGGAACCTGTTCACGTTGTGACGAGAGGCGACAAGGATAGGTCAGGCATAGGCTATTTTGTGGGGTTATGAAGAGAGTATGGAGGAAGCATCTTTGGATTTCAAGTACTACAAAAGATCAGTCAAACCTCTGCTACATATTTTCATCTCGTCTGGTCTCTTGGATGGTCGCAAAGGGGAGGCACTTGCAGTACAAGAAGACAAGTCGGAGTTTGCTGATGCTGAGGAAGACTTGCTGGCAGGCATGCGGAAGTTGTTCTTATCTGATGAAGATTGTTGTGTAATTCTGGAGGAGCACACCGAACCTCTTAATCTTGCGAAAGTTGAACCTGGAGCTAGACTGAACAATTGGACCAGCAACTTGACCTGAGCATACCGCGGACCTTGGTAGAGCTAGGGGGTTTTTCGTTTTTCTTTCATGCATTCAAAATAAAACACGACTCCGAGTCATTAGAATTTCATTTCTTTCCCATTTTTAGTTTTCATGTTCGAATGTTTCCCTACAACTATTGTTTTGCGAGGTTTCATAAATAAAAGCATTGATATTTTTCCTTTATTTTTCTTTTTTTGTTAATCCTTTTTAACTATGCATTGCTTTACCTTTTCAGAACTCAAACTAATAATTCAATTGAATCGACAACTGCAATGTGTAATGAAACAATTGTGTTTGAAGAATCTGATCCAGATTATGAAGAGTTTGATGAGGCAACACAAGAGGAAGTTAAGAAATTCAAAAATAAGCCTAAACCAAATTTAGATGAAACAGAGGTGGCTAATTTAGGAGACAACGAAATCGTGAAAGAAACAAGGATTAGTGCACACTTAACCCCGGAAGTTAGAAAACAATACATCGAATTCTTAAAAGAGTATGAAGATGTATTTGCATGGTCGTATGATAATATGACAGGCATAAGCACAGATGTTGTTGCACACAAGTTGCCTATTAACCCAGGTTTCCCGCCGGTTAAGCAAAAAGCCCGAACTTTCAAATCATCAACCTTAGTACAAAATAGAGAGGAGGTGACCAAGCAGCTCAATGCAGGAATCTTTAAAATGGTCGAATATCCAACTTGGTTGGCCAACATCGTACCAGTGCCGAAAAAAGATGGACAAATCAGAGTTTGTGTGGATTACAGAGACTTGAACAAGGCAAGCACAAAAGATGACTTCCCTCTACCAAATATACACATCCTGATCGATAATTGTGCAAAGCACGAACTACAGTCCTTCATTGATTGTTTCGCCGGTTATCATCAAGTGCTTATGGATGAGGAAGATGCAGAAAAGACGGCCTTCACTAATTCTTGGGGAACGTACTGTTATAAAGTGATGCCTTTTGGTTTAAAGAATGCTGGAGCTACCTACATGAGAGAAATGACCACAATGTTCCATGAGTTAATGCACAAGGAGATCGAGGTGTATATGGATGATGTGATTATCATATCAAGAAAAAGCTTCGAACATTTGGACAATTTGCGCAAGTTCTTCAACCGTTTGCGCAAGTACAACTTGAAGTTGAACCCAGCAAAGTGTGCTTTCGGCATTCCATCCAGAAAGTTATTGGGTTTTATTGTCAGCAGAAGAGGTATTGAGTTGGATCCAGCCAAAATCAAAGCCATCAAAGAATTGCCGCCACCGAAAAGCAAGAAAGAAGTCATGAGTTTCTTAGGACGACTCAATTACATTAGTCGTTTCATAGCCCAGTCCACTGTCATATGTGAACCCATCATCAAGCTGTTAAGGAAAGATGTCGTTATCGAGTGGACAGAGGATTGCCAGAAGGCATTCGATCGGATAAAGGAGTACTTGTCCAGCCCGCCCGTGTTGGTTCCACCCGAACCAGGGCGACCTTTGATACTGTACTTGTGTGTGGTAGATTCAGCATTCGGATGTGTGTTGGGACAGCACGATTCAACAGGAAGAAAAGAGCGGCAATATATTACCTAAGTAAGAATTTCACTCCTTACGAAGCCAAGTACACATTGTTGGAACGCACCTGTTGTGCATTGACTTGGGCGGCACAGAAGCTGAGGCATTATCTGATATCATATGCAACCATACTGATCTCAAGAATGGATCCCCTTAAATACATCTTCCAGAAGCCGATGCCTACCGGAAAGTTAGCCAAATGGCAAATGTTACTCAGTGAGTTTGACATCACCTTTGTCACTCAGAAAGCAATGAAAGCTCAAGCCTTAGCATGTCACATGGCCGAGAACCCTGTGGATGATGACTACGAGCCTTTGCATACTTACTTCCCAGATGAGGAGGTCATGTTCGTCGGAGAGGACATCGCCGAAGAGTATGACAGTTGGAGACTGCCCTTTGACGGAACAGTAAACTTCAAAGGAGTTGGCGTTGGGGCAGTATTGATTTCTAAAACTGGCCAGCATTACCCGGCGACTGCTAAGCTCAGATTTCCTTGCACCAACAACATGGCAGAATACGAAGCCTGTATTTTAGGGCTCAGGATGGCCATAGACATGAATGTGCAAGAACTATTGGCAATTGGAGATTCAGATTTGCTGATACATCAAGTACGAGGCGATTGGGCAGCAAAGAATTCTAAAATATTGCCATATTTGGAGTGCATAAAAGAATTGAGCAAGAGGTTCACCAAAGTCGAATTTTGGCATGTACCTAGAGTGCATAATGAGTTCGCTGATGCCCTGGCTACAATAACTTCCATGATTCAACACCCCGATAAAAATTACATTGATGCAATACCCATAGCAGTGAAAGAGCAACCAGCTTATTGCTTTCAGGTGGAAGAAGAATTGGATGGGGAGCCGTGGTTCCACGACATCAAGAAATTCCTCAAAGAAGACATTTATCCTGAGAGTGCTACAAGCCTTCAGAAGAAGACACTATGGAGATTGGCAAATGGTTTCTTCCTAAATGGTGAATCCTATACCGGAGGACGCCTGACCTAGGTTTGCTGAGATGTGTGGATGCTAAAGAAGCTGTCAGGTTGCTAGAAGAAGTGCATGCTTGAACGTGTGGTCCGCATATGAATAGTTTCATGCTTGCAAAGAAGATACTAAGGGCAGGATACTTTTGGATGACTATGGAGCATGATTGCATAAAATACGTGAAGAAATTCCATCAATGCCAAGTGCATGGAGACATGATTCGGGTACCCCCGAATGAGCTTAACGTTATAGGATCGCCTTGCCCATTCGCTGCTTGGGGAATAGACGTCATAGGGCCAGTTGAACCCGTCGCATCAAATGGACATAGGTTCATTTTGGTAGTCATCAATTATTTCACCAAATGGGTGGAAGCTACATCCTACAAGTCGGTGACGAATAAGGTAGTGGCCGATTTCGTCCGAGACAAGATGATATGACGATTTGGCATCCCCGAGTCTGTCATCACTGATAACGGATCCAATCTCAACAGTGACTTGATGAGAGCAACTTGTGATACTTTCAAGATCAAGCACCGGAATTCTACTGCACACAGGCCTTAGATGAATGGAGCAGTTGAGGCGGCCAACAAGAACATCAAGAAAATATAGCGCAAGATGATCGACAATTCAAGAGAGTGGCAGGAGAATCATCCCTATGCTCTGTTAGGAGACTGTTCTTTGACGGAGCAGTAAACTTCAAAGGAGTTGGCGTTGGGGCAGTATTGATTTCTAAAACTGGCCAGCATTACCCGGCCACTGCTAAGCTCAGATTTCCTTGCACCAACAACATGGCAGAATACGAAGCCTGTATTTTAGGGCTCAGGATGGCCATAGACATGAATGTGCAAGAACTATTGGCAATTGGAGATTCAGATTTGCTGATACATCAAGTACGAGGCGATTGGGCAGCAAAGAATTCTAAAATATGCCATATTTGGAGTGCATAAAAGAATTGAGCAAGAGGTTCACCAAAGTCGAATTTTGGCATGTACCTAGAGTGCATAATGAGTTCGCTGATGCCCTGGCTACAATAACTTCCATGATTCAACACCCCGATAAAAATTACATTGATGCAATACCCATAGCAGTGAAAGAGCAACCAGCTTATTGCTTTCAGGTGGAAGAAGAATTGGATGGGGAGCCGTGGTTCCAGGACATCAAGAAATTCCTCAAAGAAGACATTTATCCTGAGAGTGCTACAAGCCTTCAGAAGAAGACACTATGGAGATTGGCAAATGGTTTCTTCCTAAATGGTGAATCCTATACCGGAGGACGCCTGACCTAGGTTTGCTGAGATGTGTGGATGCTAAAGAAGCTGTCAGGTTGCTAGAAGAAGTACATGCTTGAACTTGTGGTCCGCATATGAATGGTTTCGTGCTTGCAAAGAAGATACTAAGGGCAGAATACTTTTGAATGACTATGGAGCATGATTGCATAAAATACGTGAAGAAATTCCATCAATGCCAAGTGCATGGAGACATGATTCGGGTACCCCCGAATGAGCTTAACGTTATGGGATCGCCTTGCCCATTCGCTGCTTGGGGAATGGACGTCATAGGGCCAGTTGAACCCGTCGCATCAAATGGACATAGGTTCATTTTGGTAGTCATCAATTATTTCACCAAATGGGTGGAAGCTACATCCTACAAGTCGGTGACGAATAAGGTAGTGGCCGATTTCGTCCGAGACAAGATGATATGACGATTTGGCATCCCCGAGTCTGTCATCACTGATAATGGATCCAATCTCAACAGTGACTTGATGAGAGCAACTTGTGATACTTTCAAGATCAAGCACCGGAATTCTACTGCACACAGGCCTTAGATGAATGGAGCAGTTGAGGCGGCCAACAAGAACATCAAGAAAATATAGCGCAAGATGATCGACAATTCAAGAGAGTGGCAGGAGAATCTTCCCTATGCTCTGTTAGGATACCGCACCATTATGAGAACATCAACGGGAGCTACTCCTTATCTTCTAGTCTATGGTACTGAAGTAGTAATACCAGCAGAAGTGGAGATTCCCTCTCTATGGGTCATTCAAGAAGCAGAACTGACAGACGTGGAATGGATTAAAAGGAGAATGGAACAATTGGCACTCATAGACGGCAAGAGAGTGAATACAATATGCCATGGACAATTGTATCAACAAACAATGGCAAAGTTATTCAACAAAACGGTCCGTGTAAGGTCATTTGAACCGGGACAGTTGGTTCTGAAGGAGATATTCCCTAATCAGGAAGAAGCAAAGGGCAAGTTTGCACCAAACTGGCAAGGACCCTACGTGGTTCATCGAGTTTTGACTGGAGGAGCATTGTTACTGGCGTAAATGGATGGTGAAGTTTGGCCGAAACCTATCAATGGAGACGCCGTCAAAAAATATTAAATCTGAGAACCTATAGTAGCTGATAGATTTACCTTTATACAATATCTCATGTAATCTGGAACTACGTTACGGCCTGATTCCTCAAGTGGGATACGTAGGCAACCTACCCAAGGTTCGGTCGCATTAATTCAAAAGGACAAACTGAGATCAATACTGGTTCTCTCAAAAATTTCACGGGAAAGCCAAGTGCAGAAACTGGGCAGATCTCTCAAAAATTCCAGGAGAAAGCTAAGGGCAGAAACTGTGGCAGAATTTTGAGGTGCTGACCTCAAAATTCCTCAAGGATGTTTTAGTACAATCTTAAAAACAACAATTTCAGCATTGTGCTTGTATTACACAACGCGGTCTACGATTCGATGGAATAAAATACATTCTTCACAAATCTTTTCTTTAAAAATGCATGCCTACTTTCTCTTTGCTCTTTTTCTTTTACTCCCTGTAGTTTGAGCAAGGTCCGGTATTCGCGAAAGAAGACACCACAAAAGAAAGGCGTGAGTCAGGCGAAGAATGCACAAACGAAACCTTCCTCCCCCAGAACTTAAAAAACTTTCTTTGAGTGCAGGCCTCCAAAAGACGAACAATGTGACAATCAGCATAACAACATTTCAGGCAGTCCTACAGACAGGGTAATATCTCTATATTTATCACTTCATGTTACTCGTTGCACGCAGGGTATGCAATTCAGCGCAACAGGCAAATATCTCCCGATGAGAGGCACTTAATAGCTCCTGCCGAGCAGACAAATAGCTCCTGAAGAGTAGGTAAATAGCTCTTGACGAGCAGTAAAAATAGTTCTTGACGAGCAGGCAAAATAGCTCCTGACGAGCAGACAAAATAGCTCCTGACGAGCAGGCAAATAGCTCCTGACGAGCAGGCAAAATAGCTCCTGACGAGCAGGAAAAATAGCTTCTGACGAGCAGGCAAATAGCTCTTGTCGAGCAGGCAAATAGCTCCTGACGAGCAGCAAATATAGCTCATGACGAGTAGGCAAATATCTCCTGACGAGAGGCACTTATGATATGCAAATATCTCATAACGAGAGACCACAACACGTTGACAGTTGATACTCAAAATGACAGGAAAGTATATTTATGCATTTACATATATGTATTATTCGCCAAAACTCACTTTTATCACAGGGCATACAATCCGGCATTGCAACAACACCACAATTTAGCACCCCGCACCATCACCTATAATTTCTTAACACATTTTCCTAAAGTCACGACAAAGTTGGCCGCACTGTCAACGTCTTTGCCCCAAGACTCTTTCATCATCCCCGGACAAAGAGGGGAAGTTGTTGACACCCAATTTTGTCCTTCCTATTTTACAATTTTATCATTAAAAAACTTTGAAAATAAAATTTTAGTTTTTAGACAAAACTGCGTCAATTATCATGCATCTAGCCATATCACCAACGTCCTATCTATATACATACGTATCTCAATGCGATTATATTACATAAATGCGTCATTTAAGTCATTTTCAAAATACTAGTACAATTTTTTAACTATTTATGCAATTTATATACTTGATTCTCCATTTTACAATGATTTACATTTAATTAATACTACCTAAATTCATTTATAATTATTATGAATTATTTATTATTTTTTCGAGGTCTATAATATTACTCCTTATATTTTTATTAATTTTTCTCTTATTGATTAGCATTTTTAAGCTAATTACTGAGCAAATATACTCCTATATACATGAAATATACAGCATATATACACCTATATATATTTAAGACATATACTACATATACACATCACTTTCTTTAGGACCCACGCGCACACACAGCAGCCCACATGCGCTCACGTGGCATATTTCTAGCCAATTACCCGCCCACGTCAGCTCCCACTACTATTTCCTCATTTTTCATCTTTATCCAAACACCCCCTTTTACCAAAATAAACCCTAGGTTCATTTCCCCTTCCCCTCTTTCCCCAAGTCAGTCGACACCCCCTTTCCTCCCCCTCCCCCCCCCCCCCCCACGCCTAAAACACGACCAAATACACCGCTGTACGATGTCCACCGCGACCCCGTCACCCTCGCCACCAGTCACGGGCCATTCTCTCATTTCTCTCACTCCTCGTCACCATTTCAAACCAAAAAGGAAGGTACGAAAATGGAAAAAGTTTGACAAAATCATGAGGAGTTGATGCTAATCAAGACAAGATTTAGAATGGATACATTACAAACAAGGCATAGATCAAGATTTCGGAATCAAATCAACCAATAATGAAGAAATAAAAAATGGGTCAGATTCGACCCGACCCGATTTGACCCGAATAAAACGGGTATTTTCTCCTTCGTTTTTCTTCTTCTTTTTCGTATTAAAATCATGCCTAACTTGCTTTAATTGATGTGTTGAAAATGTTCATGACATGCCTATTTGTTTAAAGATTGGTTTATGTAGTTGATTAATTATAACTTAATTATTGTTAAGCGTCGCTCATCTAAACCATTGACTCGAATGTTAAACCATGAATAGTATGCGGATTGGTATTTAGTTATGCTTGAATCCACTAGCCTCGCTGTTCGTGACTCTAAGTATTACTTTTAAATCTGATTTTTTCTTTTTAAAATGGTTCATATGCATCAATTCTGATTGTTTAAATATAATTTATACTTTGATACATAATTGTAGAATATTGTTTCATTAAAATAGAAAATAGATCCTTGTTGCTATTTGCATAAAATCAAGACCTTTAGACTAAAATACATTGGGTGTTTAAATTAAGAAAATATATACATTTTTTAGAAAAAATCAGACTTTACCTCTTTCAAAATATGCCATTTTTAATTCTGAAAATTAGTTAGTTAACTTTTATTTATGGAAGTAAACCTCTCTTATTTTGCTAAATTGATTTGCCCTGATTTTTTGTTTAATTGACAGCCTATTATTTTCTTTTCCTTATTATGAAAATAATCCTTTCACCCCTCTAATTTTAAGGACTATAACCCCCACTTCTACACTATAAAAAGGGGCAGCCCTTCTCTTATTTTGGACACACTTACACGCTGAAAAAGGTTCTGAAAGGAAAAAAATAACTCTCTGATATTTGGTTAAATTAGCTTCAAGTTTGGCTCTCATATCTCGGTTACCTGATTATTGCTTGCTTGTTCTCTTTTTACATCAACGTAACGACTCTAAGTCAAAGAGTCTCTTCTTAAAAACTCCAACTTTCTTTGCTTGCTACTGCTTGTACTTCTACATGTCTATTTGGGCCCCCTTAGGCCACTGCTAATACTATTTGCAGGATGTCATGGATAGTCACGAAAGACTATACCAGTTTAATATTGCAGGAAGCTAAAACTAGTTTGTCACGAAGGGATGAAGTTTGGTATGATGGTAAAAGATACATAAGGGAAGAAGGATCAAGGGATTGATAAAGTAATTAGAAGAAGTGAAAAGAAACTTGAACTAGTAAATTTAGGATAGTGTATTCAGGGCACTACCCTTCTCTCTAACTTGTATATGTTATTAGATTTTTATCCATGTATTTGATAGCTTCTTTTAGCTTGTATTCATTTAAAACAGAGGAAGGAATGGTAAGTATTTGAAGCCTGAATAAGGCTTTGTCAGACATAAGAAAGGGTACAACGTAATACTTATGTTTGAGTTACTCAGGTACCTTATTTCTCCCTTTTTTCTTGCTCATCTATGGCTGAAATTATGAGTTTATGTGCATCAATTCATAAGTCTTGAAACTAGTGTGATTAAGTCGTATAACGGATGAGGATTGTTAGTATCTAAATCTGGATTTTGTTAAAGCAGGCTCGTTTCGTATAAAGGGGGGAGGTTTTCGCAATTTTATTTAAAATATGGCTATTTTTGAAAATCGTAACCTATGCTAGGACATTTTTCGTAAAAATATGTCTTGGCTGTGTTTTTTCTGAAATTGCAGGCTTGAACGATAAGCCCATGTCAAAATAAATTCCAAAATTTTTATTAAGCAGGGGCTGTTCATCCAATTTCGGTCAAAATGAGCCTATTTCTGCAAATCTTGGAACAGCCCCTTCGCTACAGGCTTTATTTTTCTGAATGGGGGGATTCTTTTTTTAAACTAATTAATTTTGTAAACTCTTTTTTCTCTTATACACTAATTAATAGTGTATAGTGTATAAGGGAAGTATGAATTTCGGGGTCGGATTATACATATATGTACACTTTTAAAATAATAGATCGCTTAACATGTATTGCTTGAATATGACACTAATATATATATATATATATATATATGTGCGCGTCCTATTATATGCATCTAAACTTGCTTGGTGTATTCATCTTTTTTATCAAAACCTTTCTATCTATATGTATATAATGTTTTGAAACGGCCCCCAAAACAAAAGTCGCTCGAAATATACGTTTGTCAATTAAATGTCAACACGTCCCTTCCAAAGCGACTACATTCTCTAAATGTGATAAAACTCATTTGTCCCTACGTTTGATTATCACATTGTGAGAAATAAATATTCTATGCTATTTTAAATAATTTTCAAATACTGATTCTCTTCGGGTTTCGAGAAAAGAGCTCGATTCGGAATCGTGCTTATATTTTCAGCTCTTTGGAATTAAAGGTTTAAAGCAGAAGGCTAAAATTGCAAGTAGGCATTGGGCCTAGCTCATAAATGCAAGACCGGTAACTTTTAAATTAGTTAGGATGCGGCAGTAAACTTACTTTCAATCATTTTTGCAGGGATATCTCTTTAATATCTCATCTTATCTTTTTAGCCTTCCTTCATGATAGTATAGATATTGCTTTCTTTTAAAATTCTAACCATGTGCTTTTAATTTATGATCTTAGAATCATTATCATTTAGATATGTATTTAGTATATCCCAAAAATTCAAATTCGGGTGGGAACCACTTTTAGTGGGACTCGGGAAGTGCCTAATACCTTCTTCCCGAGTCATAAGGGCTTCTTACCTTAGAATCTTTGCTAGTAAGACCTACCCGGAGTTAACTTTAGATACTTAGAAGCTTTAGGTGCCCTAATACACCTTTTATACGAATTTGTTAGGTGGCGACTCCAATTTTGACTCAACCGAGTCACCTAGTCATACCCAACCTTTCGAACTCAATCCGAGCTTCAAAAAAGGGATACGACAGCAGGTTCAGCAGATTTTCCTCCTCCCTTGTCACTAACAGTCTTTTCTACCATAGGGACAGTCTCAGGAACAGGTTCCTCAACAGTGTGCTCAGTTTCTTTAGTAACAATAACAACAACCTCTGTTTCGACATCATTTTCAGGATTTTCTACAACTACCTTCTCCGTATCTCCTACTTCATTCACAGCATGTTCTTCTAAATCTACAGGCATAGAAGGTAAACTAGTATCGACGACTATAGTACCAGTAGGAGAACTAGAATTTACCTTTTCAGTTTCTTGAACGATTTCTTGAACCGTCTCTATGATCACTTCCTCCGTACCAGTTTCTAGAACGCTTTCCCCCTTACTAGTTGCTTCCTCCGAAAACTTCTTCTGTCTCAATTTTGCAAACTTTCTCGCCATAGACACAGACGACTCGCTGCCAGTTGCTTTGCCTTTTGATTTAGTTTAGAAATTTTGAGTTTTGGAGAAGAAAGTTGAGAATCTACTTTGGAACTGGTCGACATATTTGTTTCTTTTGAAGAGAGTTGTTTTAGAGAGAGAAAATATTTTGAGAGAGTTTATAATCTTTTCAGCCGATAGAAACAATGTCTTTGATCAAGTAGTAGAATAGGGAAGGGTTTAGGATTATCGAAAAGGTGAACGGGTTGATGGGATTGGAAAAAGCTGCTTCTACTTATGACGCATAGGAGCTGACGCCATCACGGTTCAAAGAATTTGAATTTTAAAAGTTTTACACTAATCTGGCGCCAAGTGAGAGTGATTGGTAAAAAATTAGGCCACATAAGACAACGTTATATTCAGTAAGTGATATAAAATGTGTACCTGAATGTCCATGCACCAGTTTCTTCAATTATATCCTAGATTTAAAAAAATTTCCAGTATCTAAGTCATGAAACTAGGTTCCAAACAGGTTAGCAAGCAAAACAATTAAGTTTTCACAGTAGAATCAACTAAGCAAAGTTAAGCAAAGTAAAAACAAGAAAATTTCACTAGCCAATCATTGGGAGAACCAGGTGCTGCTTCGTTCATTGTATCTTGGTCATCTCTAGCTCAAGCCTGTTCTTTTCAAATTGTACCATGTTCAATGCCTTAGTGAAGATATCAGCAATTTGATCCTCAGTCCTGCAAAAGTTCATAGTAATTAGGCATTTCTCAACATTATCCTTTAAAAAGTGATGCCTAATATCAATGTGCTTTGTTCTCTTGTGGTGGACCGGGTTCTTGGCAATATTGACTGCACTGGTATTGTCACAAAATATTGGAACTGGTCCACACTTGATTCCAAAGTCCTCTAACTACTGCTTAATCCATAATAACTGTGAACAACATAAAGCAGCTGCTACATATTCAGCTTCAGCAGTGGATAATGCCACTGAATTTTGTTTCTTTGTAGCCCATGAAACTAAACAAGGACCTAGGAAGTGTGCCATCCCAGATGTGCTTTTCCTATCAACCAGGTGACCAGCATAGTCAGCATCAGCATACCCAACAAGATCAAAACTTCCACCTTTTGGGTACCATAAACCAAGATCTTGAGTTCCTTCCAAATATCTTAAGATTCTCTTGACTGCAGTTAAGTGTGACTCCTTTGGTTTTGTCTGGAACATTGCACACAACCCCACACTATAAACAATATCCGGATGACTTACAGTTAAATACAGCAAAGAACCAATCATTCCTCTATACTTAGTTTCATCAATCGAAGCACCAGTTTCATCCAGATCTATCTTCGTTCCAGGAGTAATGGGTGTGTTCATATCCTTAGGAGATTTCATATCATACTTCCTTAGTAGCTCTTTGATGTACTTCTGCTGGTAGATCATTGTGCCTTCCTGAGATTGCTTGATTTGTAAGCCTAAGAAGAAATTTAGCTCACCCATCATACTCATCTCAAATTCACTTCCCATCAGGTCGGAAAACTCCTTGCAAAGGTTCTCATTAGTAGCACCAAAGATGATGCCGTCTACATACACTTGAATAATTAGCACGTCCTTGGCTTTCTTCCTTAAAAATGAAGTATTGTCTATTTTGCCTCTAGTAAACCCATTCTTCAATAAGAACCCAGACAATCATTCACAGCAAGCCCTACGAGCATGTTTCAACCCATACAATGCCTTGTTAGTTTGTAGACATGATCAGGAAAATCTGTACTTTCAAAATCAGGTGGTTGAATCACATACACCTCTTCATTCAAATAAGCATTAAGGAATGCACTCTTGACATCCATCTGGTACAGCTTAAACTCCATATAAGCTGCAAAAGCAATAAGCATCCTAATGGCCTCCATTCTAGCAACAGGTGCAAAGGTTTCATCATAATCGATTCCTTCTTCATGGTTGTAACCTTGAACCACCAGTCTTGCCTTATTCCTTGTTACTATGCCATGTTCATCCAGCTTGTTTCTATAGACCCATTTAGTACCAATGATGGACCTGTCCGTTGGTCGAGGGACCAGGTGCCATACCTTACTGCGTTCAAACTGATGAAGTTCCTCTTGCATAGCAATCACCCAGTCTGGATCCTCAAGTGCTTCACATACATTTTTTGGTTCTATTGAGGATAGAAAAGCAAAGAATGCACAGAAGTTCTTCAAAGCTCTTCTAGTAACAACTCCAGTTTTTAGATCAGACATGAGGCTCTCTAGTGGGTGAGAACTTTGATATCTCCAAGGTTTAGATTGAATCAGCTGAGTGTCGTTCCCAGAAGGAGCTGAGTCATCTAGGTCTTCTTCATTTTGCTCTTCAGTTCCCCCTGTCTGATTGCCTTTTAGTTCCCCCTGAGTTTGATCCTTATCATCCTGATATCTTTTAACTCCATTCAAATTCTCAGGGTCTTCAGCAGGTTCATCTCTTGCAAGACCAATCTCTTGATCATCATCTTCTTGTCTGTTTGTAACACTTTCAGATTCATCAAATACCACATGCACACTTTCTTCTACAGTCAAGGTCCTCTTGTTGAATACTTTATAAGCTTTACTTTGTGAAGAATATCCTAAGAATATGGCTTCATCATTTCTAGCATCAAACTTCCCTAGAGATTCTTTCCCGTTGTTATGCACAAAAAACTTGCACCCAAAAGCTCTGAGATGTGCAATATTAGGTTTCCTGCCTTTAATTAGCTCATAGGGAGTTTTCTTAAACAAAGGACGCATAGAACATTGATTTAGCAAGTAGCAAGCGGTGTTGACTGCTTCATCCCAAAAATTCTTTGATAGACCGCTTGATAGTAACATAGTTCTAGCCATGTCCTCCAAGGACCTGTTCTTCCCCTCCAATACACCATTCTGCTGAGGGGTCCTTGGTGCAGAGAAGTTGTGATCCACACCATGTTTATTACAATATTCTGCAAACTTAGCATTCTCAAATTCTGTACCATGGTCGGACCTTATACTCACTAGTTGAAGCCCCAGTTTCTTCTGATTGACTCTGACCGAATCCTCGAACATATCATATGCTTCATCCTTAGATCTGAGGAACAAGGTCCATGTGTATCTCGAGTAGTCATCAACTATTACCATTACGAACCTCTTACCTCCTCTGCTCCTTACCCTCATTAGTACACACAAGTCCATGTGAACCAGCTCAAGTGGTTTAGAAGTACTAACCACTTTTTTCGACTTGAATGAAGATCTTACGTGTTTCCTCCTCACACAAGCATCACAAATATTGATGTCATTGAACCTTTTGCTTGGCATTCTACGAATCAGGTCCTTTAACACCAACTTATTCAATTGAGCCAGGCTTGCATGACCTAGCCTCTTGTGCCACAACTGACTATCATTCTCTAGCACATTCAGACAAGTCAAATTATTCTCAGGAAGAGAACCTAATGTAGCCTTGTACACATTATTAGCTCGTTTCCCTTCCATTATCACTTCACCAGTCTGTAGGTTCTTTATAGTGCAACCTACATAAGTGAAACTCACTAAGTTTCCTCTATCACATAGATGAGAAATACTTAGAAGGTTGTGCCTCAATCCATCCACACATAGTACATTATCAATAGCATGATTGAGGGATCTCCCAACTTTTCCAATACCAATAATTTCACCGCTCTTGCCTCCTCCAAAGGCCACACTACCCCCTTGAAATGTTGCGAGTGAGAGAAAGTTTCTTCTATCTCATGTCATGTGCCTGGAACACCCACTATCAAGAATCCAGCTTGGGTTGTTCCATCTCACTCCAGCATGCAAAAGAAAATCAAGGGTTAGTAACAGGAACCCAGAAAAGCTTGGGTCCCTTTTTGTTATCGAATGGATGAATCGAATATTTTCTAGCCCAATAAGGTAAAACCGATTTTTTATTCTTTTTCACTGCACCTTTTGCAACACTGCATTCATTCTTGATATGTCCAGTCTTACCACACAAGAAGCAGAGTTTGTTGCAAGGAAGTCCTACATATTTACGTTTAGGGTTCCAAGCAGGCAAAGGTTTCCTCTATCCTAATTCAATTTTACCTCTATTATGATTTTCATGCGACCAATTCAAAGCTTCAGAAGACTTGTGCAATTTAGTGAGTCTGGTGAGTTCAGAGTTAGCTTTTTCAACCTTTTCCTAAAGAACCTGGTTCTTCTCAGTTTCCTGATGCAGAGCCTGGTTTTTCTTTTCAAGCTCAGTTTCAAGGTTGATTTGAGCCTCACTAACTTCTTGCTTACCAGACACTTCTTTCAATTTTTGATTCTCAAGTTCGAGTGCAGAACCTAACTTCTTCTCACAAAGCACCTGTTCCTTTAATTGAAGATTTTCTAATTCAAAGGCTGAAACTTTCTGTTTTAGTTCAAAAACTTGAGTTTCACTAGCAATTAATTCCTTTTTAAGATCAGATTTAGCTTTTTCCAAGTTTTAGTTTTCATTGAAAAATCAGACACAAGTGACATTAGTTGGTCCTTCTCAGAAAGTGGTTGTTCCTTCTCAGACCTCAAATTTTTAATCTCTTCAATTACAGTCAGGGCTAGAAAATTTAATTCAATGGGAGAACAATTATGAAGTCTAGGTTTTAGTTCATCGAGACTTACCTCAGGTGTATCATCAATGCTAATGGAGATTCGTCTTCTGGTTCTTCTTCTTCTTCTTCTTCTTCATCACTTTCACTTTCAGAAGGTCCCCATGTTGGGCAACGTTTAAAAACATGGTCTCTTTGGCCACACCTGAAGCATCCTGAGTGATTCAGATTCTTTATAGTGCTATTCTTGACATGAATGACCTCGGTTGAACTCTCTTCTGACTTTTCTTCATTGTATAACCTGTCTAGCGTATCCCATATTTCCTTTGCAGTTAAGCACTTGGGAATACGTAAACATACATTAAGCCCTAGTCCACACTGAAGAATCTTCATGGCTTCAGCATTCGACTGAAGTAGTTTGAAGTCTTTTTCATTAAGTTCTTCTACAGGCTTTTAGACTTTGTTCCCTGATGTATCAATCTTGGTTGGAATCAAGGGACCATTCTATGTAATCCTCCATAGCTGATAATATTCTGCTTGTAGAAAGGTTTCCATCCTAAATTTCCAGAATTTCGAGTGTTAACCGTTGAACTGTGGAGGCTTACTGATAGATTCTCCTTCGCTGATTATCGGTGGTGCACTCATTGTTCAGATCATTCTCAAGATGTTAATCCTTCTTCGAGAGAACCTGCTCTGATACCACTTGTTGCACTTGGTGCACCTTCGTAAGACATTAGAGGGGGTGAATAGTGTCCTTACCCGATTTTTAAAACCCAAAACTTGCTTTTAACTTTCTGCGCCTAACTCACAAAGAACCAAGTTCCTTGCAAGGTTCACCTATCTCTGAAACTAAACAAATTGCGGAAACGTAAAGAACACATAGATTTTTACATGGAAAAATCCTTACTCAAGGGATAAAAAACCACGACCCAAACTCTTGGGATTTCAACTCTTCCACTAAAGGAAAACCCGAGCAAGTTTTAGACTACAACGTAATGTAATCAAGGAACTAGAACCTCCTAGTACCTGGAACCTTCACAGCCACACGTTAGCTGGTAAGGTTACCTCTACTTAACCTCAAAAAGTAATCTCTACTTAATGCTTCTAAACAAGCTGATAGATTACAACTCAATAGCCTATAACAAAGAAACTAAAACAACATACTTATCTATGAAACTGCTCCTTCGTAAGGTTCTGCTGCTCATTCTTTCTTCTTGCACACAAAGCTTCCCACGATTTTATTGTACTTGATATGCTCTGTTGAGATGTCTTTTGTACGTAATGAATTTGGCCGAATTAACTTGTATATATAGGTACTAGACTTAGCCGGATCCAACTAAGTTTAGGATTCCTTTTCCTCTTCGGAATTAGTTTAAACAAGGTTACCCATATTTCCTTATTTAAAACCTAAGTTAATTTGCCTTAGTTCCCAATCCATTTTCGTTTAGGAACTGTGTCTAGCTTCTTCAACTTCCGGTAAGATTGGAACTTTGACTCCAGCTGTTCTCTTCTTTCCTTCTTCAGCTCTGACTAGATTAACCCATTGAACAACTGACCTTCTCTCTTCGACTGTGAACCTTTTCGTGGTCCAGTTAGCACCAGGTCCTTTGTCATCTTCAAAACTCATCCTTCAACACATATATATAAAAAGTCTCGGTCGAAGCTAGCGGGCGCCACAGTACTCGGTACCGCCCACGTAGATCCGCCCCTGATTAGGAGTTTGCATTCTTGAAAGATTTTTCTTCTAAGTGAAAAGGTTTAGGGCATTTCAAGAATGTATTCCCATGTCCTCCACCTATAGTTATTTTCTGATCATTCTGTGTAACGGGAATGGAGCAATGAGTTTTACATCACAAGCTTTGCTCTTTTCTCAATGTTCAGGAAAGTGTTCATTGTCTCTGATCCTTCAATAGCCTTCTCCTCATGGATACAGGGAGAATTTTCTGCCCATGTAATTCACCTTCAGGTGCTTGAAAATAGATGGAAAAAATCGTTCTTCATTGAAAATCTGAATCCGTATCGATCAATGTGCAACGTGTTTTTTTCTACTATCGAAAATGTTAACGTTCCATTGGAAGTTAACTTTTAGCAACATTTAAAATCTTAAGTGGATGAAGGGTCAAAAATGTTACTGAACTTTTTGAAAAGGCTCAATTAAGTCACGTGTTAATAGTTGGGATCTATTTTAGCATCATCGGGAGGAATTTGGCTAAAAATATCATTATGTTGTAAAATAAATAGTAAAGTAGTGCAAGAACAAGATAAAATATATGAAAGGAGAAGGAAGAACATGTATTATTCTCAAAGTATTTCAAGTGTGTCTTCCATAGAGCCAAATGTGCTCTATTTATAGGATACAAATACATAGATTACAAATCAACCCAAAGGTTACAAGAATTAAGTAGTGACTTAATAAGGAATTAGTGGTCACTTAGTGGGGAGGAATTAAGTAGGACAAAGTGAGGTAGTAAACCATATGTTACAATTGAATAATGGTGAGTAGTGGTCATCCACACAAATAAATGAATTTATAACACTCCCCTTTGGATGACCATTTAGAAGATAATGTGCCTCGTTAAAACCTTACTAGAAAAAACCCGGTGGAAAAAACCCTAGTGAAGGAAAAGGAGTACACACATCCTGTAATACGCCTTTAGAGCTGTCTCATTAAAAACTTTACAAGTAAAACCCGAGTGGGATAAAACCTTGTTCAGGGAAAAAGAGTGCAGCGCATACTTTACTCCCCCTGATGAAAACATCATTCAATATCTTGAAGATGACACATTCTAATCTTGTAAATCAGCTTCTCAAATGTTGAGATTGGCAATGACTTAGTGGACAAATCCACCAAACTATCACTGGAGTAAATTCTTCAGCATTAACTTCATCATTCTTTTGAAGATCACGATTGAAAAGGAATCTTGTTGAATATTTGTCTCCTCAATTGTATCTTCCTTTTAGCTGAACTATCCATGCAATATTTCATATAATATTACTGGGATCCTCGTCTTTAAAGAAATACCACACATTGTTGCTGAATATGTTGAGTCCTTGATCTCAATCACCAATATTTTCGCATAGCTTCAACCATGGCTATTATCTCTTCATAAATTGAAGATGTAGCAGCAACAATTGATTTTATAAAATGCCATACTATAGGTATTCTACCACAACAAATAAATACCAAGTTGATATTGGGCTTTGTGGATCAACTAGATACCATGTATTATTCTGATGTCTTCGCATTGAGGAAGAACTAAATCTTACTAATAAACTTATAACAAAAGCTATAACCAGTGGAGTATATTTGGTAAGATACTTCAACGCACCAATTGTATTAAAATATAATATTTCAATACCAAGAAGCTCGCAAACGCAATTTTACCACATGTGGCCGGATTATTTTAATCCGTATAAATATTTATGAAGCTTCATTGAATAGGTTTCCCGGGAAACTTTACATGCTTCTAGGATTTTGAATCCTTCAAGGATAAATATATTGTTGCTCAATGAGCCATATAAAAGGCTGTTGCAACATTCATACGCATATCAAGTCTTTCATGCACTGCCAAACATACAACATACCTGGAGGTGATTGCATCCACCAAAGGAGAATATAGCTCCATATAATCGATGTCAGATCTTTGTGCCTCAAGTCGTACTTTATATTTAACGACTTATTATTATCAATATTTTTGCACAAAAATATCTTTGTACACCACTGGCTTTGCACCTTCAGGTGTTCGGACTATAGGTCCAAAAACTTCATGTCACTCGAGTGAAGCCAATTTTTTCTTGAATGCGTTTTGCTATTGTTGGCCAATAATTTCATGTCTGTATTCCTAACAGACTTAAGCTCAAGATCCCCATAATCATATAAAATATTGAGCTTTATAATATATGTAAGATATCGTCGACGATAATTTCATATCTTGGTTCCCAATCCGACATAGCATATTGATATCTTTTCACATTCATAAATTTTTAGGTACCTGAACATCTAATGATGAGGTTTTATGAAGCGTTATGTCGTGGGCTATTTTAGAGCCCTGCCTCCTTATTTGACCATCATAATCATTTTCTCCTTTCCTTTTTCAAGGATTATCTTCGGAACCGAATGTTCTACCACGCTTCAGGCATGCCGTAGACTCATTGACATAAATAGATTGTCGCACCAGGACATCAGGAGCATTAGCAGCTGGAATATAATATTTTTCTTTGGGTCAGTAATGCGTCTGGCAGTGACTTACATTATCTTTATATGAGGATCATAATCAAATGATAATTTAATTTATTTATTCCTCAGCTGCATCAACTTCTACCCCTAATGTTAGCCAAACTAACATTCTTTCCCAACCTTATATGGGATCCATTCTTTGTGCGTTGTGGTAGAACAATTGATAATATACCGCACATTAAAATTATTAGATGGAAAATATTTGGTTCCTGACCCTGAACCAATTATGAGGGGGAATTTATTTTGTGGCATGTCGTGCACAAGTGCTGCTTTATGGATATACTATACCTCATACCTGATTTAGGTATCATTGTTCTCATATGCATGGTTATTATGGCTCTTCGGAGCACTCAAATAGCTTTGAACTACCATATATTTTATTACACCAACCATATGGTGAATATCTCCTTTCAAGGAGAAAATCATATTGTTTTTCTCATGGTAAAATAATTATAGGCAAGATCAATTTCTTGCTTTACTTGCTCTTATGTAATTCATAAAAATACATAATTATGGCGTACGTTCTGTACGAGAGCAATGGCCATTTATGCCACAATAAATAATAGAATTATTGTAGTCGAACCTTTTCTAGTGGTGAGTTGTGGTACTTTATCAACCACGCATGGGCACGTCCATATTCATCTTTCTCGAACCTCTTCTGGAGGCGAGTTTTGATATGTTATCACATATTGCCACATTCACTTCGGTGAATGGGCTATATTCATAATTTTTTTTATGAATTGTCTCATTCACTGCAAGGAATGGACCATAATCATCTGGACTTACCTCATGCTCATATGATACATTGAAGGCATTATTATATTTACCGTTTGAACGGTTACTTTTTGAGAACCCTTATTGTTCTATTATTTATTTCACAATAATAACTATTTTTTTCATCCCTTGCCACGTCCACGTCCATGGTCTCTATCATGGTAATTATTTTATAGTCTTTTAGACATAAAATTATTTGCCTTCTTTCAGACATAAAATATTGTGTCTTCTTTTAGACATAAAGATATTTTTCCTTCTTTCAGGCATATTATGTTGTGTCTTCTTTCAGATATAATGATAATTTGCATTATTTCAGGCATATTATGTATTGCTACTACATTCACATCTGAGAATGGAGCATTATGTTGTGCTCCCACATTCACCTTACGGAATGGAGCTTGTCTTGCTCCCATATTCATCTTAGGAAATGGAGCATATATTGCTCCCACATTCAGCTCTTTGAATGGAGCCTATTTAGTGGACGGACTTCATGATTTTTATCAAAAATACTTTATCTTTTTAATAACACTTTAGTTTGCCTCAATCATCATTATGCCATCAATATCTTATTATCGCAAAAGCGTGTTACGCCATAATGCAGTAGGAGTTGAATATGATGTCAATAGGCCAAAGTGTGTACATATGATGCGATTTGAAGTACAATACTCAAAGGTACTCATGCTTCGTGTAATTGAAACATAGTACTGTAATCATGTATCAATGATATAACAATAATATATCAGGTAAAGATCATAAAAAAATAAGCATTATTTCTCCGGTCTCCACTTACCAAGAGTAGAAAAATTTATACCCAACTATAAATCAAAGAAGCATTCTTTATTTGTTTCATTCCATATATCCATGTGAGAGTAAAATATTAACCATACTACATAATCCATGTTTGCTCTCATAAGCAGTTTACCTTGAAACATGAGTAGAACTGATCTACAATATCATGTTGCTAGGTCATGCACACTTAAATTATTGTCAAAGAATAGCTACAAAATCAACCAAACAATGGAAGAATAGACAAAAATTGTAGTTAGTGAAAAGTTTCCACAATTTAAAGTGGTATAAAACAAAATAAAAATAGGGTACTAATTAATTTTGAGATTAACAAAAATCATAATATGAATGAATTTAGAAACAAAAAAAATTTATCTTGTATTAGCAACCAGAACATTGGCTTCTATCAATTGCATCATAATTTGCTTTTCATTTCTTCTAAATCGTGTAATAAAATAGAGACTCGTGCTGATAACGTGTTGTAAAATTAATAGTAAAGTAGTGTAAGAACAAGATAAAATATATGAGAGGATAAGGAAGAACATGTATTATTCTCAAAGTATTTTAAGTGTGTCTTCCATAGAGCCAAATATGCTCTATTTATAGGATACAAATACATAGTTAACAAATCAATCCAAAGGTTACAAGAATTGAGTAGTGACTTAATTAATAAGGAATTAGTGGTCACTTAGTGGGGAGGAATTAAGTAGGAGAAAGTGGGATTGTAAATCATATGTTACAATTGAATAATGGTGAGTAGTGGTCATCCACACAAATAAATGAATTTATAACACATTATTGCTAATGGAACCCATTTTCTTATTTTATAATTTCGCAATATTTTTTAGAAAATAAAAAATGATTACAAGTGTTTGTTTAACCCTGCCCCCCCACCCCCTCACCCCACAACATGTGGCATAATTGAGCCTTTTCGTATAGTTCAAAGACAATTTTGACCTTGGTCCTAAAATGAATGTTGGGTCTAACTTGTTTGGCTTAATGTGTAAAAGCATCCATGCAAGTGTGCCACACATGCAGTAAGGGAAATTGATGATAGCCTACCATTACTTCTATTAATCAGAAGAAAAAAACCATAGGGCCAATACCTCGATTGTTAGGTGATAAATGGACGATCGTCTAAAAATTAGTATTAATCAAGTAAACTTCACTAGAACCAAAGTATGACATGTATGGAACTAACATCAGCTAGGATGAAGGGTTAAAAATGAGCGTCTTATGTTGGACAAATGGACAACTCCTAATTCTCGATTGGAAACATTATTGTGAGGATGTTTGAGTTTTTGTGTTGTGGAAAAATTCGTTGTTCCGTGACTGACTAGGAGTTCGTCTTTGGAAGTTCAAGCTGAGTTAAGCGCGGGTTACAATAAACAGGTGAGGAGCAGCCACTAGTTATAGAGTTTTTTAGGAATAGCCACAAACAAGTTCACCCAAGATTCATTTTGGCGCGAAAGGTAAAAATACTGCTAAATATGCAAAAAGCTCAATTATGCCACATGTTTATAGTGTGTGTTGTGGGGAGGCACTTTCTTCTATTTTTTGCTTAGATGTGCTCGGTCGAGCAGCTATGCTCTCGTTGGTCGAGGTTAGATCCTCGTATGTCGCCACTCTCTGCTTGAAAGCAGATTTCTAAATTACATAGGTGAATGTAGAGATCACCGGTGTCCTACTCAAGACGAAGTAACTTGTCGTCCCCAAGCCGGGGGGGGGGGGGGGGAGTTAAACAGACACGTGTAATTTTAAAAGAAAAAATCATTTTCTTAAAATTTTAAAATAAACCGTTAACAATTATGGTATTTTTTTATCCAAATTCCTCGTGGCCATTGCAAAATAAGACCCCAATTATTAACGGTTGGCATAAGTGAACATTTTCAAAATGACCAGTGGCAAAATGAGATCCCAAATTCCTTCTTATATGTTAGCTTTCATACATAAGGAAGGTGTATTTCAATGTAAATGATAGTCGTACTTAACGTATTTCTTATAACTGAATGCTAGAAAGGAGAAGTGAGAGAAAATCGTGACTTCTCTCTAGGACACCAAAAAGTCTAAACACCAAAACTAAGCCATGACTCATCATTAACCTCCCTATTCATCACTTAACCATCACTAATCTAGAATGGGGAACATGACCACGCAGATTATCAATGAAGTGAACATGACAGATCAAGAAATGGATCAACTAGCTCGGAGTACTGATAAGCTAATAGAAGGAGCCACAAATCCTGTAAGTTTTCGCGACAAACTTCTATCTAGTTCATCTAATATGCTAAGTACTACGCTAGACTGTCTTACTCAAAACCTACAACAATTTGATCTTTCGGAAGAACGTGAAAGCCCATTAAATTATCCCCACTTCATACCCATTTCCTCCAATGATAAGATAATACTTTACACACCATGGAATCAGACTATTATTCTTAAGGTCCTGGAAAAAAAAATTGATATAACCTACTTAAAAACAGGCTTCAATTTATATGGAAGCTTACTAAAGATCTTAATCTTATAGATCTAGGAGAATACTACGCTATCAGATTTACAAAATCAAAAAATTACCAAAAAGCCTTATTTCGTGGCCCCTGGTTCATTAGTGGCCAATATATCATGATAAAACGAACACCCAAATTCGTTATCTCAGAAATTCAATCAAATTATTCATCCATATGGATTCGCCTCCCAGATCTCTCAACCAAATATTATGATGAAACCATATTAAAAAAAATAGGTTCATCACTAGAAGAGGCGCTGAAGGTTGATAGCTGCACCATCCAAGCAGCGTTACGGCAAACTCTGCATCCTTGCCCTTATGAATAAACCTATGCCAAAAGACATACTCATTGGAAAACATCTTCAAAAAATACAATACGAAGAAAATACAACCCTCTACCAAAACTGTGGCTTCCTAGGTCATGTACACTACCTATGCCCCAAATCCAAACCAATCCCCTTAGATATACCCTCCACATCCAAAACCACAATACTAGAAGGAGAATGGCATATAGTCTCTTACGCCAAGAAAAAGAACACCTTGACCAATAACACAGCACCAGGTTCTCCTTGTAAAAAAGACAACACGAAAAACAATGCTTACAAAGTTATTACAAAAGATGAAACACATGAGGAACATCAGGACTACAACAGCGTAAGGATTCTCCACAATAAAGAAAATATGGAGAAAGAGAGAAAGACAAGTGGAGCAGGAATGGAAAACACGACAAAAGAAAAGGAAAACAAAAAAAAAATGACGCAGATAAGATTACTATGAAAAAAGAAAAAAAGCACAATGACAGAAAAAAGGAAAAAAATGAAGAGGAAAAAGGAATAGAAAAATCAGAAAAAGAAGTATCGGATCTACAACAAGAAAAAGCAGATGGCAAAAGGAAAATTGTTAATGAAAATGGTAAGGCACTAAAAAGGGGTAAGTGCACGAAAGACCACTTTTGCCACTGGTCTTTGGGCACACTGGTCTTTGGGCACATGGCACTAATACCAAAATATTTAGTTTGTGGCCACTTTGGCTTCAAAGATAGAACTTCAGTCCAGGGCTCTGGATTGAAGTTCAGTCCTTAAAGATGAAACTTCAGTCCAAGGCCATATGGACTGAAGTTCAGTCCAGTCCTTAACGATGGAACTTCAGTCCAGGGCCAAATGGACTGAAGTCCAGTCCTTAAAGATGGAACTTCAGTCCAGGACCCTATGGATTGAAGTTCAGTCTTTAAAAGATGGAACTTCAGTACAGGGGCCGTATAGACTGAACTTCAGTCAATGAACAGAACTTAAGTCAATGAACAGAACTTAAGTCAATGTTTATTTAGTAAATACTCAAAAGTGGTCTCTAGTGTAAGACCAATAAAAATAGTGACCACAAACTAAATACCAGTATTAAAAGTGGTCTCTGGGCAAAATTTTTACCACTAAAAAGTGGGAAAAGTGCACGAAAGGCCATTTTTACCACTGGTCTTTGGGCACAGGCCACTAATACTAAAACATTTAGTTTGTGGCCACTTTTGCTGAAAGAGATAGAACTTCAGTCCAGAGGCCGGATTGAAGTTTAGTCCTTAAAGATTGAACTTCAATCCAGGGCCATATGAAGTTCAGTCCAGTCCTTAAGATGGAACTTCAGTCCAAGGCCATATGGACTGAAGTTCAATCCTTAAAGATAGAACTTCAGTCCAGGGGC
Source organism: Petunia x hybrida (assembly GCA_037355625.1). Classification (NCBI taxonomy): domain Eukaryota; kingdom Viridiplantae; phylum Streptophyta; class Magnoliopsida; order Solanales; family Solanaceae; genus Petunia; species Petunia x hybrida. The sequence goes on along the minus strand of JBBBVM010000690.1, from coordinate 1,760,726 downwards.
CGTATGGACTGAACTTCAGTCAATTATCAGAACTTAAGTCAATATTTATTTAGTAAAGGCCCAAAAATGGCCTCTAATATAAGACCAAAGAAAATAGTGGCCTCAAACCAAATACCAGTGTTAAAAGTGGCTGCTGGGCGAAATTTTTACCTAAAAAGTCCACATCATCAGGCCCACAATATAGAAGAATACATGGAAGTTATTAAACCCACAAAGCAAAAACATAGTGCAACGGACACCAAAAACCATGGCATAATAAAAAACAAACATAAACCTTCCAAATTCCCTACCCCACCTCTATAAACTAAAATAAAAAATAATTTCCCACACAACCAAAATCTGTTAAACAACTCACAAGGCCACCATTCTTCCACGTCTACAATAAACCCAATCACTCAAACAAAAAATCCCCCAACAACCCATTTTGTCCCCCCACTTATATCCAAAAACAAAGAACTTAATACAAATGAGGCCTCTCCTAAATCAAAAACCAGTTACCCAATTAGATCAATTAAGGGATTTTTACACTCTATACTCATAAAATTTAAAGTATTTACAAGTCATACCCATTACAAATTATACTACCCATAAAACTAAAAGTATTTACCCAACCTACCCATTTATTATTGTATACCTTTGTTATGTCTTATAGGTGTATACCTTTAAAGTATACTGCATAAATTATGGTATACAAGTTTGGAGGGACATTTATTACTGTATACCTTTGTTATGCCTTATAGGTATATACCTTTATGGTATACTGCATAAACTATGGTATACAAGTCTGGGTGGGTAGAGTGGGTAAATAATTTAGTGGGTAGGTCCGGTAATATTTGAAAGTAGTGGGTAGTGGCTGTAATTATTTTAGGTTTTGTGGGTATTTTTGTATGTTTCCCATCAATTAACCCCACTTGACCAAAAAGCTCATCTACTTTCTGCAAATCCTCAGAAATCTCAGACTTAAGAAAATACGGCCAGATTTAATGTGGCGTCTCACGCAACCTAACATGACAAAAATTCTGAAAGACACTGTCCCCCACCCCACCATGGGATATCGATAGGTTAGGGTATGTGTGTCAAACAGGTATACGGGTTCAGATTCGTGTTGTAAAATTGCAACCCCGTGGGTTAGGGGTACGGGTCCGGGTACGGGTTTAAATTACAGGTTTTTAACAGGTCCGGGTTTCAGGTAGGAAAAAAAGATCCGTGCGGGTTCGGGTCTTAGCGGGTATGGGTACGGGTTCGGGTCTTAACAAATCGGGTTTGGGTCCGAGTTTAATTTTATTTTTTAATAATATTTAAAACGAACTAAAAAAAAGGATGAATGATAGGAAAAGCTCAAAGACTTATTTTATTTAAGATGCTTGAATATTAAATTTTCAAATTTAAAAAGTGCAACATCCATTTGTCTGACTCCAAGAAGCTTATTTTCTGAGGTATGTATTAAAGTTAATAGTTGAAGTTCTATACCATATTTGAGTAATATATATTCAAATTGTTGATTTGTTATGGAATATCAAGTTTTTTTTAGTTAAATAAATAAATTTGTTTCTCTTGAACATATTTCACTAGTAACAATATGGACAAATAACGAATTAAACCATGAGTGAAAAACTTGTGTATACATTTCTCTCCACGTACAAGTTTTATTACTCCAGTTTATTTTAACGGGTACGGGTACGGGTATATCCATTAATACTTAAAATTCTGACGGGTCATAAGGATACGGATATTCGTAAAGGAAAAAAAAATCTGTTCGAGTAGGGGTATTTTAAGGGGTTTACGGGTCCGGGTATGGGTTTTAACGGGTTCGAATGAGGTCGGGTTTTAATGAGACCGGGTCGGAGTTTTGACGGGTAGACCCCTACCCGTTTGACACCCATAGGTTAGGGGAAGCAACTCAGGGTATGGATATAGATAGGGCAGATATATCATCACATGAACCTTCTATATACAACACCCCATTTCCTTCACCTAACCTCACATTCACCTTCTCACACACTCACAACTGTAGACACCCAATTTTATCCCTCCTATTTTCAAAATCGACAGTTTTTTAAATTTTACACACAATCGTGTATCCACTCTTGCCCATTTCTTTCAAATTATCTTCTCATAATAGTCTAACACAAAGATCATTTTCAAAAGCATCATCTCAAACCATAGCCATTCTTACAAATTCCATGATTGCCTCTATTTTTGAAAAAATTGTCTAAATTGTTTTAAATCCAAAAATTACCATTTTTATACATTCCTAGCCATCCTAACATTTTAAAATTAATTTTTCAATTTTCCTATATTTTTATATCCATTTTATACAATTTTTATACATATCTTATGCCTAATATCCATTTTATACAATTTTTATACATATCTTATGCCTAATATACATCAGCCAGGTTTTATACACATCACGCCTACGTGGATGGATCTCGATCGTCCACGTAAACGATCCAACGGCCTGAAATATTCTTTCCTTTTTAATCCCCAAACGACCCCTAAACTTGTGGCCTACCCCTCATTTCCCCCGTGTATGATTCTAGAACTACTCTCTCTCTCTCTTCTCTCTTGGCCAAACGAATCGCCACCATTGTCGATCAATTTTTCGGCCATTTTAGCCGGAGAAAATTGGGGAAAATGGCACTATGGCACCCTCCTCTTCAAGCGCTACAAAACCCATATATTTGTGATGACATTTGGACAAGGGCAAGGTTTGACCTTGTGTTAACTAAACCAACACCTCCGGGAGACGCCTCCGGCGGGGTTCAGGCCACCGATTTAAAGGTATTGTCGTCTAAAAAGGGTAAGAAACCCCACGTGAAGGTAAATCTATGATGGGTCGATTTGACCCGACTTTGATATGACCAGTAACTCCTTTTCCTGTTTTATTCTTTCCTCGTGGTTGTGAGTGCCTCTTATGCCTGATTTTTGTTAATTTCACTGATTTATTATGTGTTAGCATGATTAGTTGATTATTTATTCTATGTTAGTCGATTAGGGCGAATGTCTTCAGGATTTGATCATTTTGTTTAGACTATGGGTTAGTATTCCTGTAACTTTTTGGCATGCCTGGATCTAACATGTGTAGCGGCTCAATTTTTACGACATCTTTGTTAAGATCAAAATTCTGAATTTGGGATTGATGTTTGCAGTTGTCTAAATGTATAATTCTTTTTCCTTTGAACGTGTGATGATTCAAGACTGAATTTCTTATAGTGAACTAGCATATGTGATTAGAAGATTCTTATTTGCTAAATTTGAACTCTTTGATTGAAAATATATTTTGGTGATTGGTTAGTATCAATTTAAGATTTGATTGGAATTTGCCAATGCAATCAAGGGGATTCCGAGCCTGAATCAGTCTAGGGAAGTACACTGTTTTCTGAATTTAGATAGGGTTTTAAGTTAAAAGGGGAAGTCCAATTTGATTTGGGATTGAGTTTTGCCTTTAATTTTGGAAGGATGATTGATCTAATTTTGGAAAATATACTTAGGGTGATTGCCTTATTTCTGGAAAAATCTTTCCTTACCATTCTTAACCTTTACTCGTTGCTTTTCAAATCCCCACTCCTCACCTATATAAACTCTTCCCTTCTCAACTAGAAGAACAAGTTCTGGACATCAAAAAATCCAGAAACACACACTAATACACTTAAGATTTTACATAGCATACAGTTCTCTTTTCTGCTTGTTTGCTCTCCTGGAGCACTACTGCTTACTGCTTGTATGCTGATTGTGCTTCTCTTTTCCCTTGTCTACATTCTATCAATCTCACAGTGCCTAAAGGTATTCCTTTTCACTCCTGATCACCCCTTACATCTGTATATGCGTGTGTGTCTGGCATACTCTTATCTTGTCCCTATTAAAACTATTGGTGTACTCTATTTTGCTTTGGTTCTGTGTGTCCTAAGTAACTTCTGCACCTCTGTTTAAAACCATGTCAGTGTTGTTATAATGCAGTTAGAGATGTAATACTTTTTCCTCACTCCTGATTGTTTAGTGCATCTGTGTGTGTGTTTCTTCAGCATGATCTTATCTCACCTCTGTTTTACTTAGTCACTGGTATGCTTTGTTTACCTTTGGGTGCTCTGCACAGTTGTTTGAAACATGTCCACATTATCAAAAGGGAACTGATCACACAAGCTCTTAGCAAATTTCTTTTTGATCCAGGTCTTCCCTTTCACTATCTCCCCTGCTAACTTTATTTGCTTGCAACTTTGTCTGGACTTACATAGACTATGCTATACCTCATTGCTTATAGGAGAACTTTGAGGGTTCAATAGGATCAAGGTCTGAACCTCTAAGCTGATTCTAGAATCAGAAACCTTTGACTATTGAAAAGGCTTTTCTGGTTTTTGAAGAACAGAGTACTTCCCTTTTGATTGCCACCCCTTTTTCCTTTGTATTTTTCCCTTTAGGAACTGTCCCCAACCTGTATATTTGCTAAGTGCCCTGCCTGTATCTTTAAAACATGGGTACAACAATAATATTGTACAAATTGGCTATCCAGGAGCCACTCTCTTATTCCTTTTCTCCCTGTGTGCAATGCATCATGCTTAGGCTTGAGAAAAAATGATACTGGATTATTTTCTTCTATGAAAACTTATTGTTTTTGGCAGTATATTTGAAATCCCACCTCTACTGAAGTTTTTACACCTAAGTATGATTAACTCGTGTCACAATTTGAAACCCTGAATAAAACAAGGGCTGTATGTGTTATGTTTGCCTAGATGAGACTATTTCTGAAAATTAAACTCGCCCCTTCTTTGCATAAACAGTCTGGGCCCAAAATATTTTCAACAAGAGCCCCTTACATGCTTAAACTGATTTTGACCATTGTTTATGCTCTTATACACTAATCTAATAGTATATAGGGGCGTATAAAATACTTGGGGTCATTTATACGCTTTAAAGTATAATTATCACTTATTCATGTATTTGCATGTGTATACCTACATATATATATATATAAAATATTACGTGCGACAACCCCCTTATTTGCTTTTTGCGTGCTTCTGTGAACCCACTTTCGAAAATAGCCCTTCGCCTATATATATCTCCTAAAATCTGATCCCTACACAAAAAAGGCCATTAATGTTAGGGCTCGACAATTAATGACTAGTCACACCGACCCTAAATGGCCGACATTTTGTTTTAAAAACAAACCCCTTTTTTTTGCTAAAATCTGAATCTCATTTGTAAAATAGACTATTTGTGCAAATCGTTTTCAAGTGTGTGAATTGCATATATAAGTTGGAATAGAACACCCCTTTGCGTGCTAACACCTGTTTACGATTAGGCGTTTGATATTAGAGGTAGTAAATACGATTAGGCTTAAATATAGGGGAAAAGTGCACGAAAGGCCACTTTTGCCACTGGTCTTTGGGCACGAGCCACTAATACCAAAACATTTAGTTTGTAGCCACTTTTTCTTAAAAGATAGAACTTCAATCTAGAGGCCGGATTGAAGTTCAGTCCTTAAAGATTGAACTTTAGTCCAGGGCCATATGGATTGAAGTTCACTCCTTAAAGACAGAACTTCAGTCTAGGGCCATGTTGACTGAAGTTCAGTCCAGTCTTTAAAGATGGAACTTCAGTCCAGTCTTTAAAGATGGAACTTCAGTCCAGGGCCATATGGACTGAAGTTCAATCCTTAAAGATGAAACTTCAGTCCAGGGCCATATGGACTGAAGTTCAGTCCTTAAAGATGGAACTTCAGTCCAGGGGCCGTATGGACTGAACTTCAGTCAATGATCAGAACTTAAGTCAATGTTTACTTAGTAAAAGGCCCAAAAGTGGCCTCTAGTGTAAGACCAAAAAAATAGTGACCTCAAACCAAATACCGGTGTTAAAATTAGTTGCTGGGCGAAATTTTTACTAAATATAGACCGAAGGTAAAAAACTATTTGTGTGTGTGTTCAAAATAACATAGATATGTTACATCTTTTAGTTAAAGTGTTAAATTAAACCTCCAAGTTAGTATTCATGATGATATATACTCTTTTTATCCCAAAATTTAGGCTCGGACAGTAACCACTTTTTGTGGGACTCAGGGAAGTGCCTAACGCCTTCTTCCCCAAGTCATTTGGACTTCTTGCCCATATAGAATCTCTGGAATTGACTAGTTGACCTATTGAACTTGACCTTAGACACTTAGGTGACCTAATACGCCTTAGAAATTATATTAGGTGGCGACTCCAACATCTAAATTCAAACGAGTTCACCCAGTCAAATCCGAAACATGACTCGCCTCGAGTTGAATCTAAAATCGGGTATGACAGAATGGCGATTCCGTTGGGTATACTCAAAGTCCTAACCACAATGAGTCTTTACTTTTTGGGATTTATTTAATTATTATCTTGTTATTCCTTATTATTATTGTCGTACTAACTTGGTTTCTTTTTTTTGTTTTTCTTTTTACTTTATTTTTTTAGTGTATTGAACTTGAATCTTGATGTTACATTTTGCATATTTCACTCATACTCCCCCACTTCTGGGAAACGACACTTTACATACACACGGTGATTACGTGGATCCCACGGTCACTTCACCACCAAAACATCTTTTAAGAGGGACATTTTGGAATATAGTTGGTCCGTGGTACAACCAACAATTTCAAGTGATCTCACTCCTTGGCCGTCCGCCTTGGGGAACCGTGTCTAGAATTACACCACTCTTTGATGTAATGAGCATGCATCATGCTTTAGGAGGGGCTCCCCATGAGCCGACTAGTCTTCAACTTGTCTAAACTACCTAAACAGATTTTCAACCCCAAAGAGACGTTTAGACATGATTATGTGCATTTGAGAGAAAAGAAAAGAAAAGAGAGAAAAAGTGAGACGAGAATGAAAACGCATTTTGACTTGTCCAATTATTCTCAAAGGGGACGGGGTTTTTAATCTTTTTTTTTTAGGTCACGATGAGTCAAAAATTCCATCATTTTGGAATGACTATGAGCGCACCTCCCTTGTTAACTAGTTGGTGGAGCAACTAGTCACTGGGAGAGCAAACCGAAGTACGTCAACACTTGGGTCATTTGGTGTCACTATTAGAAATGGAACCATGTAGGGAGATGATCGAAGAAGCAGTGTCGTTTTGGGATGAAAAATTGAACGTTTTTAGGTTTGGGGATTTCGAATTAATACCTTTGTTGGAAGAAATAGGGGGGTTTGTGTCATACTCGGGGTTAGAAAAACATCGTTGGCAAGGGGGTCGAATACTAGCATCTAGCATCCTCATAGCTGACGAGTTTCGTAAAACATTACGGATGGTAGCAAGTGTGGACGTGGAATTTTTACAACAAAAGAAGATACCCTTTTCCTATTTCTACACTCGTTTTGGGCATTCGAGGGCGTACGACAATCATAGGAAAGATTCGAGTCCTACGGTGATTGGAGGAGAGCTAGACTACTTGCATTTGCTGTTTGTTTCTTAGGAGTGATGGTTTTTCCTGAGAGTTGAAGTCACGACATATGTTCAAGACTTGTCACGGTTACTGATGCAGTGTTCAAAGGAATTGATAGTTATCTTTATACCATAGTTCCTATGATAGTAGCAGACATTTATCGAGCTATGGATTGTTGCAAAAAATGAGCAAAATACTTCCAAGTGTGTAATCTTCTACTACAAGCATGGTTCAAAGAAAATTTAAGGAAAGCAAGAGGTGTGCAAGCATTGTCCAGACTAGCTGGTTACAACTGCTTGATTGGGAACGATATGGGGTTTCAAAACTCAAGCAGCCAAGCATCACATAGAAATGGTAAAATTGTTCGAAAACATAACGGAGGACTCAATTCAGTAGATATTCACTTGGTTTCCTTCATCAGATTTCATCATTAGTTCTGAGAAGGCATCTTTTGTGATACTTATGGGGTTAAGAGGCCTCCAACCTTACCAACCATTAAGAGTAATAAGGCAAGCAGGGAGGAAGCAAATCATACTATTGATACCAGTCACAAAAGACTATCAATTTGACTACACTGAAGATGTTGTTCCGAGAGTCAAGAGCATTGGAAAATCCCGGGTAGGAAGACAAGTCATGGAAGAAGCGTCGCTAGCGCCTGATAGGTATAACGCTGGAAGCGAACCAAATTACAAAAGCTAGTTATGCGCTAGTATAAAGGGAAATGTGGTAGTAGGGCCAAGTCGTGAAAATAACATAAGAGATCGTGAGGCAGATGCTCAAATTTGGTACCGAGAGTTCATGTTGAAAGTTGTCAAAATAGATAAGGAAAAAAAATAAGAGATCGAAGTATGGAAGAAGCGTATATTAGAACTAGAGGAAAAGATAGAGGCGTTGGAAATGAAACTTGAGCAATGGAATTCGGAGCGTGCAGAGATAGACATCCTACAGTTGGTCGCAGCCAAAGGATACCTAATCAAAGCTATGGAAGAAGTCAAGGAGATTACATGAGAAGCAAAGAGGGCCAAGATGGAAAGAGAGTGTGCTGCCTAGTCAAAGTGTCATTTTCATTTTTTCTCTTGTATCTTACTTTTTTCGAAACTATCATGTACTGATTTTCAAATGTTGGGAAATTTATGAGAATAATTGGCTACAAAATGCGTATTCATTTTTTTTTTTTTTTGCATAATGACAAGCCTAGGAAGGCTATACGTCCTTGGCACGTAATAGTCCATTAGTAAACCTACGCCAAATGTCACAAGGGTTTTTTAACCCAAAAAATGACAAATTGTATCTCTACATTGATTCGAAGAAACGTTTGCACAAAACATTGATTGTCTGTTTAAACATGATCAAAACTATAATAATGTTTTGGTCTTTACCTTTTCTTGTTTTGTTTTCAAACTATGGCTGCAAAGGGTACTCTCCAATTTGAGATCGTCTCCCGACCTCCTCAGTTGATCAGACTCTGGTGGGAAGATTTGGCCATTGTCGGCAAAGCTCATGTTCAAAAGATGTTGGGAGAATTGGTAGCTCTCAAGAACTACACTGCGCTGACTGGTTTGGTTGAAGCTGCTACACATTTTTTGGACTACAAAAGGGTTGTGTTTAATTTCAATGGTTTCGAGTTGGCAGCAATGTTAGAAGAATTTGGAGGGCTAGTAAGGTTAGAGCCTAGACCCGAGACTATGATTTATCCCCGAGGCGTAGAACCTAAGGAGTTCATTGAATTGTTGGGAGCCCGTTATGATCCATATGTCGAGGAAGTGCATGATGGGGAAGTCACGTAGGAATACTTGCATTCTAGATTTGGAGATCCAACACTTAGACACGAATGGGCTGGGGGATGGGAGATTCAAGATTGGAAGTGGACTGAATCCAATGCTTTCACATTGCTTGTCTGGGAAGCATGGTTTTCCCCGATAAAGGAGGCAAGATCGACATAAGGCTAGGAAGAGTAGTAGGAGGGCTGCGCAAAGGTGCTTTCAAACGTCAAGTAATCTTGGTTCCAATGATTTTGGGAGAAGATTATAGGGCCTTAACCAAATGTAGGAGGGGAGGAGATTTCTTCGAAGGATGTAACTTGTTGCTGCAAATATGGTTGATGGAACACTTGCACAATGTCCCCGTCAGTCCGATGGCACCAAAACCCTCTTAGCAAGGAGGGATCCGCTCATATAGCACCCGTATGGCTGGAACGGTGGCATGGGAATAACCTACAAACATAGAGGGTTAGTACACCAAGCTCGAAGAATTGCAAGAGGTGCAATGGGTGATTGAAAATTGTGCTAGCTTCGTTGTCTCCATACAAGGTCAAGACATCTCTTTCTTCACATTGATTGAATCTCGCTTTAGACTTGGGCTCGTTCGAGGACGAGTGAGAGCCTAAGTGGAGGAGAATGAGAACGACCTCGGTCAGCCGTTCGGAGAGATAGGACTCTGATTTGTGTGCCAATAATTTTAAAATCTTCGTTAGGTACATTGGGACTTATCTGTAAAATTTGAGCTAAATCAGACCTCGTTTGGTACGTATCAGAAGAAGGTTTAAGTTTTTATTGTCGATATATATTAAAAAGAGATTTTCGAGCTCGGTTTTGGTGAATGAGCTCCGATTCAAAATTTGAAAGTGCTATTAGGTTCGTATGATTATTTGTGACATGTGTGAACTTTCGAAAGTAAATTTTGAGGTTGTTCGGCTAGTTTCCGCTAAAATGCTGAAAGTTATATAATTTGACCTTTTTTCCATTTAATTTACATATTGAGTTTCGGGAGTCCGATATGAGATCTGCCTTAGCAAGTGTATTACATATATTTTGTATAACTTGTATGCAAAAGTTGGAATTATTTCGAGTATCATAAGGGTATAGTTTTAATTTTCTATTAAGAAAAAAAATATAAAAGTAAAAGAAAATAAAAAGAAAAAGAAAAAGACAAAAGAATATAAAAGAAAGAAAAGGAAAGAAACAAAGACATGTGTCCTTAGGTTTAAAGGTAAGGACAATATTAGAAACAGAGAAAAGGAACAGAAACGGGAAAGATGAGAAGCAACAAAAAAATACCAGAAAATGAGAAAAGAGCCAGAGAAAAGTAGAATTTTTACCCTGAAATATTCAGGCAATGATCTTAATATATTATTTGAGTTTATTACGTGCGTTTGAATATATTTTAACGGTAAAAATTGGGATATTAGACATCGTTTTAATAAGTTCAATTAATAGTTTAAAGGGTTAATTGGACCCCGATAGTGGAATTGATTATATATTCGTACTTAGTGAGTTATGGGCAACATATAAATTTAATTTATTTAGGATTTGGTTATATGACCTTAAACCTTGTATATAGTCCTGGCCTGCGTATTGCGTATGCGAATAGGGTACCAGGTTCCTAACCAGATTTTCTTTAGACGTAAGGAATGAAGTCTTTAGCCTAATTTGATATATTTTTCTACTTATTGAATAGAGTGGGATCGTTTGACAATGAATCCAAAGGACAAAGCGGTTTTTGAGTCGCATTTGAACGAGGTAAGTGTTTGTATCCATTTCTTTGGAGGGCCTTGTGGATATTCTACCACGTATTCCTTACGTGTGTAGCTATCGGTATGCGTACTCATTACGCCTTAGCTTTGAATTTACATTGTATATTATATGTTATGCCCTGTTTTTGGTATTGCATTGAGAATATGAGCATTGCACTCTTATTTTGAGCATTGCATATACTTCCCGGTAATCGATAAGAGTCCCGAGCCGGTGAAGGGTCATTATTGCATATACTTCCCGGTTGGCGATGAGAGTCCCACACCGGTGAAGGGTCATCATTTCATATACTTTCCGGTAATCGATGAGAGTCCCGAGCCGGTGAAGGATCATTATTGCATATACTTCCCGGTTGGCTATGAGAGTCCCACACCGGTGAAGGGTCATCATTACATATACTTCCCGGTAATCGATGAGAGTCCTGAGCCGGTGAAGGATCATTATTGCATATATCTCCTGGTAGACGATGAGAGTCCCGTGCCGGAGATAGGTATCAGGCATATGTGACTGCATTGTATCGTACTGCATTCATCCCATCTCATTCATATGTGACTGCATTGCAACGTATCGCATTCATCCCATCTCATTGCACTACATACTGACTATTGTGAGTATTGTATTGTGTTTTATGTATACGGTATGTATACTATGTCGTGGACATATCTCAGTTTGCCTATATATTTCTGGCTCGTATTCTAGGTTCCGGGGATCGGGTTTCATGCTGCAACGGTATAAATATATGGATTGGGTTGCACGTCTGCACGTCGCAACGGTATAAATATATAGATCGGATTGAACACACCGCGACAGTATCAATATATGGATCGGGTTGCACGCTGCAACATGATGAATATATGGATCGGGTTGCATGCCGCAACAGGATGTATTTCTGATTGTTGATATGTTCGGGATACCTATATGTTCTGGCTGTCTTACATTCCTGGTTGTTAGTGAGTTTGTCATTCCATACGTATTTCTAGTTATTATCTGGCTCTGCCTTTTCATAATTTAAATAAGAGGAATTTGGTTTATCTGTTTCTTTTCTCCCTTGTTAGCTATCCTATTCTTTGAGGTGGCTAGTCTGCCCAACTTATTGAATCTTTTTGACTCACCCTTTTTTGTTGTTTGTTTTTGTCTATCTATTTCGTTTCGGCAGGTTTGCTCAAGGATTGAGTTCGCCATGTTGTGAAGGAGCGAAGACGACTTCAGCTGTCAGGGTGAGCCGGCTTTTATTCCGGATGGCTACCAGTTTTATGTTTATTATTTCAGTTGCATTTTGCTTCCTTCAGGAGATATTTATCTTCTTCTGTACTCTTAGATGTCTAGTCTGAATAACCCTAAACCTAGTATGTTGGATAGTCAGCTGTAATATCTTTTGTACAGCTTAGAGGCATCAGTACGTCTGTGCGTTTTCTAACTCTTGTTCTTATTTATGAATTGAATTATATTTATTTTTCTATTTAATTGGTAAGGGTTCGCCCGATGGGTCTAGAGGAGGATGTCTGGTGCACGCACGGCCTAGCCGAATTTCGGGTCGTGTCACATAAGCACGGATGTGATAGCTCACTCACTACATATCAATCCGGACTTTCCACCGGTCAAGCAAAAGGCCTGAACTTTCAAGTCATCGGTGCTGTTAAAGATAGGGGAGGAAGTGACCAAGCAGCTCAACACAGGGATTCTGAGAACAGTCAAATATCCAACTTGGTTGGCTAATATCATCCTAGTGCCAAAGAAAGATGGAAAACTCCGAGTTTGCGTAGATTATAGAGATCTGAATAGACCAAGTCCGAAGGATGATTTTCCACTGCCAAATATACATATCCTGATTGACAATTGCGCGAAACATGAACTGCATGCCTTCGTAGGCTGTTTCGCCGGTTATCATCAAGTGCTCATGGATGAGGAGGATGCCGAGAAGACAGCTTTCACTACATCTTGGGGGACTTATTGCTACAAGGTTATGCTGTTTGGTTTGAAGAATGCTGGGGCAACTTACATGAGGGCTATGACAACTATGTTCCATGACCTGATGCACAAAGATATTGAAGTCTATGTAGACGACGTGATCATCAAATAAAAGAAGAGTTTCGAGAATATTGACAACTTGTGCAAGTTCTTCGACCGCTTGCGAAAGTAAAATCTGAAGCTAAATCCGGCAAAGTGTGCTTTTGGTGTTCCGGCAGGAATGCTCTTGTGTTTCATCGTCAGTAGAAGGGGTATCGAACTGGATCCGTCCAAGATCAAAACCATCAAAGAATTGCCACCGCCGAAAAGCAAGAAAGAGGTCATGAGTTTCTTAGGGAGGCTCAATTACATCAGCCGTTTCATAGCACAATCCACCGTCATCTGTGAGCCAATCATCAAGTTGCTGAAGAAAGACGCAGTGATCGAGTGGACAGAGGATTTCCAAAAAGCATTTGATCGAGTAAAGGAGTACTTGTCTTGCCCGCCTGTGCTGGACCCACCTGAGCCTGGGCGACCTTTGATCTTGTACCTGTCCGTAGTAGATTCGGCCTTTGGTTGTGGATTGGGAAAACATGATTCAACTGGGAGGAAGGAGCAAGCAATATACTATCTAAGCAAGAAGCTCACTCCTTACGAAGCCAAGTACACATTGCTTGAGCGCACGTGCTGCGCGCTGACTTGGATAGCACAGAAGTTGAGACACCACTTGACATCTTACTCAACATTGCTGATATAGAGGATGGACCCTCTCAAGTATATCTTCCAAAAACCAATGCCCGCAAGAAAGCTGGCTAAAGGGCAAATGCTGCTCAGCGAGTTTGACATCTCTTTCGTCACCCAAAAGGCAGTGAAAGCTCAAGCCTTGGCTGACCACATGGCCGAGAATGTAGTGGGAGATGATTATGAGCCTTTGCACACCTATTTACCTGACGGGGAAGTTATGTTCGTAGGGGAAGACATCACTGAAGAATACGATGGATGGAGGCTATTCTTCGATGGAGCGGTCAATTTCAAAGGAGTCGGCATTGGAGCAGTAATAGTTTCCGAGACTGGACAACACTATCCCATCACGGCCAAACTAAGATTTCCTTGCACCAAAATATGGCGGAGTATGAGGCCTGCATCTTGGGTCTTAGATTGGCAGTGGATATGAACGTACAAGAGCTATTAGCAATTGGGGATTCTGACTTACTGATTCACCAAGTCCGAGGAGAATGGACAGCAAAGAACTCCAAGATACTGCCATACTTGGAATGCATAAAGGAGTAGAAGCAAATATTCACCAAGATAGAATTCCAGCATGTACCTAGAATGCAAAATGAGTTCGCAGACGCTTTGGCTACCATATCTGCTATGATCAAGCATCCTGACAAGAACTACATTGACCCAATACCCGTGACAGTAAGGAAGTAGCCAGCATACAGCTACCATATGGAAGAAGAATCGGACGGACAGCCTTGGTTCTATGACGTTAAAGAGTTTCTCAAAGATGGTAGTTATCCAAAGAATGCAACAAGTCTCCAAAAGAAGACACTGAGTAGGTTAGCGAATGGCTTCTTTCTGAACGGAGAAGTTTTGTACAAGAGGACACCCGATCTAGGGTTATTGAGATGCGTGGACGTAAAAGAAGCCGCTAAATTGTTGGAAGAGATATACTGTATGACGTGTGGCCCACACATGAATGGTTTCGTACTTGCCAAGAAGATTTTGAGGGCTGGTTATTTCTGGATGACAATGGAGCATAACTGCATAAAGCATGCAAAGAAATGCCATCAATGCCAAGTCCATGGAGATATGATTCGAGTGCCTCCCAATGAACTGAACATTATGGGATCGCCTTGGCCTTTTTCTGCCCGGGGAATGGATGTCATACGACCTATCGAGCCAGCCGCTTCCAATGGGCATCGCTTTATACTGGTGGCCATTGATTATTTTACCAAATGGGTAGAAGCCGCATCATACAAATCAGTAACAAAGAAAGTGATAAGATGACTGTCGGTTTGGCATTCCTGAATCCATCATAACTGATAATGGATCCAATCTCAATTGTGACCTATTGAAAGCAACCTGTGAGGTCTTCAAGAATAGGCATCGCAATTCCACTGCATACAGACCACAAATGAATTATGCGGTCGAGGCGGCCAATAAAAACATCAAGAGGATATTGCGCAAGATGACAGAAAATTCAAAACAATGGCATGAGTACCTACCCTATTCTCTGTTAGAGTATCGTACCACAATGAGAACATCAACGGGGCTTACTCCCTACTTGTTGGTGTATGGCACGGAGGCAGTGATACCCGCGAAAGTCGAGATACTATCTTTGAGAATCATCCAAGAGACACCATTGAAAGATGCCGAATGGATCAAAAGAAGAATAGAGCAATTGGCCCTCATCGATGGCAAGAGATTGAATGCGATATGTCATGGGTAATTATATAAAGGAGGATGGCTAAAACATTCAGCAAGAAAGTTCGAGAGAGATTCTTTGAACCTGGGCAATTAGTACAGAAGAAAATATTTCCAAATTAAGAAGAAGTAAAGGGCAAGTTTGAACCAAATTGGCAAGGGCCGTACATGGTTCACCGAGTTCTAAATGGAGGAGCATTGATATTGGCAGAGATGGATGGAGAAGTTTGGCCAAAACCGATTAACTCGGACGCTGTCAAAAGTTACTATGTATAGTAGTTTACACTAATTAGTGATTTCCCCATTTTACAGTACATTATGTAATCTGTACTACGTCACGACCTGATTCCCCAAGTAGAATACGTAGGCAACCTATTCAAGGTTCGGTCGCTGAAACGACCTCGATTAGTCGTTTCGGAAGTTAGGACTTCTATTGGCGTACCGATAATTTTAAATATTCGTAAGGCCCGTTGAGACTTATCTGTAAAATTTGAGCTAAATCAGACCTCGTTTGGCAGACATCGGAAGGAGGTTTCGGTTTTTATTATCGATAAATATTAAAAAGAGATTTTCGAGCTCGAATATGGCGAATGAGCTCCGATTCGAAATCCGAAGGCGCCGTTAGGTTCGTATGATTATTTGTGATTTTTGTGAACTTTCAAAAGTGAATTTCGATGTTGTTCGGCTAGTTTCCGCTAAAATACCGAAAGTTAAATAATTTGACATTTTTCCTTTTAATTCGCATTTTGAGTTTCGGGAGTACGATTTGAGATCCGCCTTAGCGAGTATGCTATATATATTATGTATAACTGGTATGCAAAAGTTGGAATTATTTCGAATATCGTAGGGTACCGTTTTAATTTTTACTGTAGCAGCGAATTTTAAAAGAAAATAGAAAAAAAAAAGAAAAAGGAAAAGGACAAAACTAATCTATGGAGTGGCGGTGGGCTGATAAGGGATATATATATCCCTCAGCTTCATTTTGAAGCTTAAAATGGAGAAGGGGCAGAACCAAAAACGCAAAAAGCAAAATAGAAAATACGGAAAAAAAGTGCCAGAAAATGAGAAAAGAGCCGGGAAAATAGTAGAATTTTTACCCCGAAACATTCAGGTAATGATGTTAATGCATTATTGGGTTTATCACGTGTATTTGAATATGTTTTAACGGTAAAACCTGAAATATTATACATCGTTTTAATAAGTTCAATTAATAGTTTAACGGGTCAAATGGACCCCGATAATGAAATTGATTATATATTCGTACTCAGTGAGTTATGGGCAACATATAAATGTAATTTGTTTAGGGTTTGGTTATGTGACCTTAAACTCTATACATAGGCCTGACCTGCGTATTGCGCAATGCGAATAGGGTATCAGGTTCCTAACCGGATTGCCCTAAGATGTGAGGAATGAAGCCTTTAGCCTACTGTGATATATTTTTCTTCTTATTGAATATAGTGGGATCGTTTGGAAATGAATCCAAAAGACAAAGCGGTTATTGAGTGGCGGTGCTAACTTTGTAACAAGGTAAGTGATTATATCCATTTCTTTGGAGGCATTTGGCCTCATGAATTTTCTACCACGTGTTCTTTACGTGTGGCTACCGATAGGCGTACTCATTACGCCTTAGCTTTGAATTTACGTTGTATATTATATGTTATGTCATGTTGCTGGTATTGCATTGAGCATCTGAGCATTGTACTCTGGCTGTCATTATTGCATATACTTCCCGGTAATCGATGAGAGTCCCGAGCCGGTAAAGAGTCACTATCGCATATACTTCCAGGTAATCGATGAGAGTCCCGCACCGGTGAAGGGTCATTATTGCATATACTCTCCGGTTGGCAATGAGAGTCCCGCACTGGTGAAGGGTCATTATTGCATATACTTCCCAGTTGTCGATGAGAGTCCCGCTCCGGTGAAGGGTCATTATTGCATATACTTCCTGGTAATCGATGAGAGTCCCGAGCCGGTGAAGGGTCATTATTGCATATACTTCCCGGTTGGCGATGAAAGTCCCGCACCGGTGAAGGGTCATTATTGCATATACTTCCCGGTTGGCGATGAGAGTCCCGCACCGGTGAAGGGTCATTATTGCATATACTTCCCGGTTGGCGATTAGAGTCCAGCACAGGTGAAGGGTCATCATTGCATATACTTCCTGGTAATCGATGAGAGTCCCGAGCTAGTGAAGGGTAATCTTTGCATATATCTCCTGGTAGACGATGAGAGTCCTGCGCCGGAGATAGGTATCAGGCATATGTGACCGCATTGCATTGGACCGCATTCATCCCATCTCATTACACCGCATACTGACTAATGTGTGTATTGTGTTGTGTTTTATGTGTGCGGTATGTACACTATGTCGCGGATATATTTCTGACTCGTATTCTGGGTTACGGGGGTCGGGTTGCACGCCAGAACGGTATAAATATATGGATCGGGTTGGACGCCGCAACGGTATAAATATATGGATCGGGTTGAACACCGCGACGATATGATGTATTTCTAATTGTTGATATGTTCAGGATGCATATATGTTCTGGCTATCTTACGTTCCTGGTTGTTAATGAGTTTGTCATTCCATACGTGTTTCTAGTTATTATCTGGCTCTGCCTTTTCATAATTTAAATAAGAGGAATTTGGTTTATCTGTTTTTTTTTTCTCCCTGGCTAGCTATCCTACTCTTTTGAGGTGGATAGTCTGCCCCACTTATTGAGTCCGTTTGACTCACCCTTGTTTGTTGTTTTTTCCTTGTCTATCTATTTCATTTCGGCAGGTTCGCTTCAGGATTGAGTTCGCCACATTGTGAAGGAGCGAAGACGACTTCAGCTGTCAGGGAGAGCCAGCTTTTATTTCGGATGGCCACCAGTTTATTTGTTATTATTTCAGTTGCATTTTGCTCCCCTCAGGATGTATCTGTCTTCTTTTGTGCTCTTAGATGTCTAGTCAGGATAGCCCTAAACCTAGTTTGTTGGGTAGTCAGCTGTAATTTCTTTTGTAAAACTTAGAGGTATCAGTATGTAAGTATTTTTTTCTAAGTCTTGTTATTATTTATAAATTGAATTATATTTATTTTCCTAATTTAATTGGTAAGGGTTTGCCCGACGGATCTAGGGGAGAATGTCGGGTGCCCGCACGACCTAACCGGGTTCCGGGTCGTGTCAGTCGCATAAATACAAAAATTTCATTTTCCAAAAAGCAAACGCTGGGGCAGAACTTTTGTGGAACTCTAAAAAATTCCCAAAAAGGACGAGCATAGTTGAAACTGGGGCAAAAATTTTTTAGGACCTCCCAAAAATTTCAAATACAAACTGGGGCAGAATTTTGAAGGCGCCCTCAAAATTCACTTAATGGAGCTTGGAACAGCATGAAGGACGACAACTTTGGCTTTACACAACGTGATTTGTGACTCAATGGGACAAAATATTTCATTTCATTTTCTTTCTTATAAAACTTTTTCGAAATCATTTGCATTATGTACTACTTTACGCATATCCTCATCAGCTCGACCAAGATTCTGGCACTCATGGACAGCGAGCACGAAACAAGCCAGACATGCACAAACCAAACCGCCCCGTACCGCTCACTAATCTTTCTTTGGATGTAGGCACGAAAGATACCTAAGTCAACAATGCACGACAGACATGCATCAACGAAAAGGTTTGTCATTTAAATTAGCTGAGGGTACACAGCCCAAGGCGTCGGTTGAGGGTAAACAGCCCGATATCGATTTGCATTTTAAATTAGCTGAGGGTACACAGCCCAAGGCGTCGGTTGAGGGTACACAGCCTGATATCGATTTGCATTTTAAATTAGCTGAGGGTACACAGCCCTAGGCGTCGGTTGAGGGGATATAGCCCGATATCGATTTTCATTGTAAATTAGTTGACGGTACACAACCCAAGGCGTCGGTTGAGGGTACACAGCCCGATATCGATTTGCATTTTAATTTAGCTGAGGGTACACAGCCCAAGCCGTCGGTTAAGAGTACACAGCCCGATATCAATTTGTCTTTTTAAATTAGCTGAGGGTACACAGCCCAAGGCGTCGGTTGAGGGTACACAGCCCGATATCGATTTGAATTTTAAATTAGCTGAGGGCACACAGCCCAAGGCATCGGTTGAGGGTACACCGCCCGATATCGATTTGCATTTTAAGATAACTTAGGGTACACACTCTAAGGCGTCGGTTGAGGGTACACAGCCCGATATCTATTTGCATTTTAATTTAGCTGAGGGTACACAACCCAAGACGTTGGTTGAGGGTACACAGCCTGATACCGATTTGTCATTTTATTCTTTGCGGAGGGTACACAGCCCAATGCACCGACGGAGGGCATACAACTGGACGTCGAATCTAACACTTGACAGCAAAGGACACGCAATTATGGCATAGCAGACACAACCACATGCGGTAAGAATCCTAGAAAGACAATTCAGCCCGGCGGAAAGGTATGTTTATATGTACATTATGTTGCAAGCACATCTTCATTGCAGGATACACCCCAAGCAAAGCAAGCATTTTAGCCATACGTCCCGCATTCTCTTAAGTCATAGGCCCTTCTGGAGCCATGAAAAAATTAACCGCACTGTCAACATCTTTGCCCGAAGACTCTTTCATCATCCCCGGGCAAAGAGGGGCAGCTGTTGACACCTAATTTTGTCCCTCCTATTTTCAAAATCAACAGTTTTCAACTTTTACACACAATCGTGTATCCACTCTTTCCCTGTCCATTTCTTTCAAATCTTCTTCTCATAATAGTCTGACAATCAAGGCTATTTTCAAAAGCATCGTCTCAAACCATAGCCATTCTTACAAATTCCATGATTACCTCTATTTTTAACAAAATTGTCCAAATTGTTTAAATCCTAAAATTACAATTTTTTATACATTCCTAGCCATCCTAACATTTTAAAATTAATTTCCTAATTTTTCTATATTTTTATATCCATTTAATACAATTTTTATACCTATCTTATGCCTAATATATATATATATATATATTACACCTCATAATTTATACATCAGCCACGTTTTATACACGTCACGCCTACGTGGATCGATCTCGATCGTCCACGTAGACGATCCAACGGCCAAAAATATTCTTTCCTTTTTAATCCCCAAACGACCCCTAAACCCGTGGCCTACCCACCATTTTCCCCGTGTCTGATTCTAGAACTACTTTCTCTCTCTTCTCTCTTGGCGAAATGAATCGCCACCCTTGTCGATCAATTTTCTGGCCCTTTTAGCTTGAGAAAATTGGGAAAAATGGCACTATGGCACCCTCCTCTTCAAGCGCTACAAAACCCATATGTTTGTGATGACATTTGGACAAGGGCAAGGTTTTACCTTGTGTTAACTGAACCAACACCGCCGGGAGATGCCTTCGGCGGGATTCAGGCCACCGATTTAAAGGTATTGTCGCCTAAAAAGGGTAAGAAACCCCATTGAAGGTAAATCTATGATGGGTCGATTTGACCCGACTTTGATATGAACGGTAACCCCTTTTCCTGTTTTATTCTTTCCTCGTGGTTGTGAGTGCCTCTTATGCCTGATTTTCTTTAATTTCACTGTTTAATTATGTGTTAGCATGATTAGTTGATTATTTACTCTATGTTAGTCGATTAGGGCGAATGTCTTCATAATTTGATCATTTTGTTTAGACTATGCGTTAGTATTCTGGTAACTTTTTGGCGTGCCTGGATTTAACATGTATAGTGGCTCAACTTTTACGACATCTTTGTTAAGATCTAAATTCTGAATTTGGGATTGATGTTTGCAGTTGTCTAAATATATAATTATTTTTCCTCTGAACGTGTGATGATTCAACACTGAATTTCGTATAGCGATCTAGCATATGTGATTAGAAGATTCTTATTTGCTAAATTTGAACTCTTTGATTAGAAATCTGTTTTGGTGATTGGTTGGTATCAGTTTAAGATTTGATTGGAATTTGCCAATGCAATCAAGGGAATTCCGAGCCTGAATCAGTCTGGCACATGTAAGGTACACAGCCTAACCCCGTTACTCATCGAAACTGATGCACATGTAATGTTATGAGTACTGGAAAACCCTAACACTCTATATTCACATATCTTTTCACAGTGCGGGTGGTTGATCGCGGATTTGGAGTAGGTGATGCTTAGTTACGTGCCTCGATCAGTTAACCTTTTGCCAGACTCTTTGGAAAAAATTGGCAGAACCCTATATCAGTCAAATATATTATGTAGTTACCCCTTATGTTTGAACTCCTGTATTGCTATTTCGAAAAAGGATAGGCCAAAAAATGCTGGCCACAATCCTCTATGTAATCCCTTAACCACTGCGGAACTCCATGTCCTAGTATTTTTTTAATCAATATTATGCTTGTGTTAACCAAAAAAAAAAAAAAAGATAGTCGTACTTAATGAAACTCGTTCGACTTAAATTTCAAATGTTCAAATATATTTAATTAAACAAGTGGCCTTACGGTTATGCTAAATTATAAGGCTGATATTTCTATTATTCTAGGAACTCTTTAACATCGGGAAGAAATCATCTCGCAAAATCTGCAATTATGTGACTTCTTATGCCACAACTATGCAGCAACAATAAATACAACAAGTCTTTTGTGCGAAATAGACAGATCTGGTACTGTTGTCAAAATTATGACCCCCCCGCGCCTCCCCCAAAAAAAGTCTCACAAAAATGACTTCTGTCAAGAAAAATTGATAGCTACTGCCAGATAATAACTCCAGGCAATTTCCAGGTCCTTACTAACAAAAAGATCTGGCAAGAACCAGAAATTTTTTACTAGAGCCAAAATTGTAAGACTTTACGTAATGAGGCCAAATTTGTGACAATGTGCAAGAAGTGTCCTATTTACATAAACCCCTCTTAATACAATTACAGTATTAAATCCCCCTAAATACAATTTCGGTATTTTTGTAGGGAAAACAATTGGAATTCAGAACTATTCAGTTTCGTTATGTTTCTTTTTAATTCATAACAGTCTGGTATTCTCGCTTTAATTTTCAAAAAAATTCTTATTGCTTTTTTGAATAATAATTACTTAGCTATAAGTAAAGAATTCACCTCTTTAAAAAAAATAGTTCATTTAGGTAGGTTTATTTCACCTAACCCATGTAGGAGGTTTATTTCTTTTTAAAAAAATTAAGGAAATGCTCTTAAGAATGTCTCTTTTCTAGCATTTTTCTTAACATACATATCACAACTACAACAAATTGGGATTTTAGTAGCAATAAATATGCACTTCAAAACAAATTGCTGCTAAAGCTATTACTGAAAATTAATTAATTACCATTAGAACCAATTTCGCTAAAAACTTTAGCTACAATTACAAAGAGTATGGGTAAAGATCCCATATATTGTCGTTAAAAGGTATATATTTCAGTAGCACTCATTTAGTAGCATTAACAATGGCCGCTAAAACGACGTATAATTGGCATGTTTTTTGCTTTTAATGACACCTTATAGACGATAAAACTACCCATAAATTGGTAAATGCTAATAATAAGAAATATCGTTCTTCATTAAAATCACAATAAACAATAATAACTATTAATCTATTATCCTAATGTCAACAACTTAAAAGAAAAAATTACACCATCCGATTCTAAAATTTAATCTTAATTTGAATCTCGCTACCACTGAAACGACCTTAGCTAGTCGATTTGGGAATTAGGACTCTGATGACGTATCGACAGTCTCAAAAGTTCTATAAGATACATCAGGACATGTCTGCAAAGTTTGAACTGAATTGCACCTCTTTTGGTAGGTCTCGAAAGAATGTTTCAGTTTCAGTTGTTAATAAAGCTTAAAAAAAGATTTTCGAGCTCCAATTTGAACAAAATGAGCCCCGCTTCAAAAATCGAAAGCACCTTTGTGTTTGTATGGTCATTTGTTGCCACAACCCACATTCTCGGTAAGGCCGTGGGGGCACCCGACCACATTTCCTAAACCTGTCAAGCGAACCCTATTGACTGAATCGATATAAATTGTGAAGAATTACCTTGAAATGAAAATGAACCAAGCTTTAACAACATAAGATAGCTCTCAAAGATAGACAAACATACAAGTTGTTTGAATAATACAACTAACTATCTAGAATACACAGTTTTAAAGGTTTCCAGATTAGACATCTAAGAAGGCCAAAAAATATACACACCTCCCGAAGGGAGCCAAAGTAAGGAAAACTACAATATCTGAAGTTGGTGGCCGCAATGAACAAGATGGCTCACCATAGACAACTGAAAACATACTACTCCTCAATCACGACGCGGCTGGCTGTGTCCTGGAGCAGAATCTGCCGAACGAAAAGAAAACACAAGAACGAATAGTGGTGAGTCATAAAGACTCAATAAGTGAGAACTAACTAGCAACCTCGAAAAATAGATACGCTAGTTAGGGAAACGGAACCAGACAACAATCAACAAATAAGAAATGCACATATAAGTAGAACAATAGTCATGTACAGAAAATCTACACAATGGTATGAAATGAGATGAAATGAAATATGATGCAAAGAGTCACATGTGCCCGTAATCCCATCCCGAAGCGGAATACTCCAGCATTCGAGGGGAATCCAATCTGATAATCAACTGGAGCGGAATACTCATGCCCCTGGGGCGGAATACTCCTGCACCCGATATAATATAAATCAGAGGCGGAATACTCCTGCACTCTCCTGGGGCGGAATACTCCTCCACCCGATATAATGTAAAGCTGAGGCGGAAAACTCCCGCACTCAGTATCTGATATAAGAGCGGAATACTCCTGCTGCTGGGGCGGAATACTCCTGCACCCGATATGGTATGCAATGTAATGCATATGAATGCAATATGATACAATAATAACCCTTCACTGGCGCGGGACTCTCATTGATAGCCGGGAAGTAGATGCCAACTCACAACCAGAGTACGATGCTCAGATCCTCAATGCAATACCAACAACAGAACATAACATATAATATACAATGTAAATCCAAGGCTAAGGCGTAATGAGTACACTTATCGGCAGCTACCACGTAAGGAACATGTGGTAGAAAATTCACGAGGCCAGGTGCCTCCAATGAAATAGATATAAACACTTACCGTATTCCAAAGCTAGCCCTGCTACTCAACAACTGCTTTTTCCTTTGGAATAACTGTCAAACGATCCCGCTCTATTGAATAAGCAGAAAAATTATATCAAATAAAGCTAAAGGCTTCATTCCTTATGTCTTAGGGCAATCCGATTAAGAACCTGATACCTTATTCACATACGCAATACGCACGCCAGGCCTATGTACAAGGTCCAAAGTCACATAATCAAACCCTAAATAAATTACATTTATATGTTGCCCATAATTCACTGAGTACGAATATATAATCATTTCCATCATCGGGGGCCAATTGACCATTTAAACTATCAATTAAAGTCATTAGGGCGATGTCTAATATCCCTATTTTTACCGTAAAAATATATTCAAACACACGTAATAAGCTAAGATAATTAGTTAACATCACTACCTGGAGATTTGGGGTAGAAATTCCACTATTTTTCCACCTATTTTCCCCTTTTTTCTATTTTTCCCTTTTTTCTCTTTCTTTTCTAGCTTTTCTTTTCCTGTCTATGTTCGTATGTTTCTGCCTCTATATTGTCACTTGCTGCTGGTAAGGGATTAAATCCCTTAGCTAACCGACCTTGTAAAATTAATTTTTTTAATAATAAATTTGCTACGACGGTTAAAATTAAAATGGAACTCTAGAGAAGTTGAAATGATCCCAAATTTTTCAAGTAAGTTATACAAAATATATGTAACATACTCGCCAAGGCAAATCTCAAATCGGACTCCCGAAACTCCAGATACGAATTAAAAGGAAAAAGGACCAAATTATTAATTCTTTCGGAACTTTATCCGAAATCAACCGAACAACCTCGAAACTCACTTCAAAAATTCACATGTCATAAATGGCCATACGAACCTAGCGACGCTTTCAGATTTTGCATCGGAGTTCATTCGCCAAAATTGTGCTTGAAAACCTCTTTTTTACGATTTATTGTTAACGAAAACTGAAACCTTCTTCCGATGCCTATCAACCGAGGTCTAATTTAGCTCAAATTTTGAAGACACGTCGGGATGGTCCTTACGTAGCTTTTAAAATTGAAGACACGTCAACCGAAGTCCTAATTCCTAAAACGACTACTTAAGGTCGTCTCATTTGTGAACAGTGGAAATTTTTTGATGTAAATTATGAGGTCGTCCGGATAGTTTTCGCTAAAATTCCCAAAGTTAAGAATTTGATCTCTATCTTGAGTTTTGGGAATTCGATTTGAGATCTGTCATCGCGAGTACATAAAAAATGTGTTGTATAACATCAAAATTTGGGGTCATTTGTAGGGTCCCATTTGGACCCAAAATAGCTAGTGCAAATTTCAGCACTGAAGCAAGCATTCGTGGGGTATAAAAGGACCCCTGTTCGGCTGTTCTCATTTCCAAAACTAATCCTATCAGTATTTTATCGGTTTGAGGTGATCCAAGTGAACTAAATTCATCTAATAACACTAGGTAATTATCCTAATTTGTTTATATATGTTAAATCAAGGAATGGGAGTTAGAATTTCTAGAATTAAAGTAAGAAAAAGTTGAGTGAAGCCTAAAGTTAATTAGGGAATTTATAAAAATGAACTCAATTATGAAAACTAATAATATAATTGGATTGGTGGTGTTGTGGTGAATCCGAAAATATATAATTTATGGGTTTTCGATTAGGTCCGGGCTAGGGGTATTTTGGTAATTTTTCTTATTTCTCCGTCTAAAAGTTAGATACTCTGTCTTCGGGCACTTATGACTGTGATAATATTTCTTTAGCTCAAAAAAGAATTAATTTAAGAGGTGTAGGAAGGAAAAAGAGGTCGTTTAGTAATTGATTTGATTCAGGACTTGAGGTAAGTGACTATATTCATTTCTTTAACGGCTTTTGGCCTTATAGATATTCTATTCACGTGTTTATTACGTGAATAGTTGTTGATATCGCGTACTTACTATGTCAAAGACTTGAAACACATTAATATGTTATATTTTCTGGTTATGGATTGTTATGTCATATACTGAGTGAAGGACCTCAGCTTTATATTATATCTGGTGCAGGAGTATTCCACTCCAGGAGTAGGAGTATTCCGCTCCACTTAGTTATCATATTCTATTCCCCTTGGATGCTGGAGTATTCCACTTCGGGGCATTACAGGAACACGTGACCCTATTGCATCATATCTCATTTCATTCCATATCATTGTGTGTGTTAACTTGTTGTACATGATTGTTGCTCTGATTGTTTGTGCATTGCTTATTTATTGGCTGTTTGGTTCTGTTTCCCGGGCTAGCTTACTTATCCTTCGGGTTAATTAGATTATCCAAGCTTACTAAGTCCTTATGACTCACTCTCTACCTTTTTGTATCAACAGATTTCGCTCGAGGACCCACCACAAAGCATGAGTGAGAAGCAGGACGTATTCAGCTGTCTGTGGTTAGCCAGCTTTAGGCTACAAGCTATATTTTCATAGTTGTATCTTATTTTTACTCCTTTCACGAGATGTATATATTCTTGACTCCTTAGATCTCTAATCTGGAAACCTCTACATCATGTATTTTAGGTAGTTAGTTCTATTATTCAGACAACTTGTATACATGTTCATCTTGTATATATCTATCTTTTGGAGCAATTTTATGTTATTAAAGTTAGTCTCATTTCATTTTCAAGTTAGTTTTATGAGATCTATATTGAGTAAGTCGATAGGGTTCGCCCGACGAGTTTAAGGAAGGTTGTCGGGTGCCCCCATAGCCTAGCCGAGAATTTGGGTCGTCTCAACCAGTTTCATAATATCCATAGTACAAAATAGTAGTTAGCTTATTAACATTTCTCTAATTTTTCATCACCATAATGTCTTTCATATGCCAAATGTGTTAAACATCATAGTGTATGACCTGAAATGATAAAACAAGATGGAAAACAAATATAGGTATTAACGGTAAAGACATGGATAGCAGCATAGAGGAAATATCAAGCCAAATATATTATATTTTGTTTATGCCTAAAATCGATCGTCTAGGTTAAACAATTAATTTAGAATGGGGTCACAAGCAATACAGTAAACACGATAGAAAAGTAAATAAGTAAAAGAGAGAAAAAATGAGCAAGAAAAGTACATTAGTGTTATTCCTTGAGAATAGCCGGATTCTGTTATGAATCGTTATGTTGTACAATGCAATGTAAGGATGAGTATTTATAGTAGTGGATACCCTGACCTAATTAAGGTAAAATACAAATATTAATAAGGCTTATAGCCTATAACACAAGGCGGTGGTATATACAGAACCCCAACTTGGAGACTGTAACTCTAAGGCGGCAGGATGTATGCCCTTTGTCCTACGCCCGTACCGCCTGAACGAACATAACTCATAGAACAAGCGTGTATCTTTTATGCCCGGTGACTTATAAGATAAGTTTAGTCTTGCCAGTTGAACTTGTATCCCCGTAATAGTAGGTGGCGTATTTTTTCCCACACAGTCAGTCCCCCCACTTGCTGAGTGCTGACGCAAGCAGTTAGGAAATGAAAGCGGCGTGCAAGACGGATGTGAAAATATATCTCACTGAATCCTTGAGACTCGCAGTCTCTTTGAACAAGAATAATGTTGATTTCTTCGAGAACTTCACGTGATTTCATCTGATTGGTTGATACTGATTCCATGCACCAAGAACTGCTTTTAACTGCTCCGAATCGTTCCATATCTCCAGCAATAATGATGCTTGAGTGTTTTATATATCATCCTTATCTCTTTTCTGCCTATAAATAGGGACTTCGCGATAGTAAAAAAAATCACAAACCCTTCTTCAAGAAATATATCTTCTTCAACAATTTCTTATGACAGTGAGAAACTTTTCTTCCTCAAAAACTATTTGCCTTCGATCCTGGTTTAATATTCCCAAAAATCCTTCTCCGTTTCGAATGGATGATTCATGAGGGAACCATAGGAGAAACTCTTCTGCAGTTATCTTCTTTTCTTTCCTCGTCCACGAAGAAACAAATGAAGTCCCCCGAGTCATGAAGTTTGATCGGGATTCTAACGATGTCCTTTAGGATGTCTTCATTCTGTCACGAGCACTGATTACGGTGCGCTCATCTTCTAACACGACGGTTGTTGTGATATTCTTCTTGTCATGTGAGTCAGGACGCTTAGCTCTTTCAGCTGTCATGCGGCTTCTCTGCCAGGATTCCTCTGGTGCTTAAGTTGCCTCTTTAACGAAGTAGGGTTGAAGCCTACTTGTCTGACTCCATTTCATGGCAAGCAAGAGGATACAACTTCACGTCGTCGGGTGATTAAGTTGTTACTGAGCTTTGGATCCCCTCGTGATTCATAGCTTTCACCTTGGTTATCTACTTGAGCTGAACCTCTATTGCAATGCTTCATCGCCATTGGCTGTGGGATACCTGAAGGAAGAGGTACCTTGTGGTATGATCCCAGCTCAAGCCTTTCCATCCCTAGTGAGCTCCTGTTTGTGCTTGAATATGTGTGGGGCTGTACAATCTAGTTTGACAAATTGAGGTTGACTCGGATGGTCAAGTTTTCTTTCTAAGCTCTGTGACGAGTTTTCAAGTTTTTCTTTAAATTCAGCGGGCAAGATTGAGGAGGCTAGGCATGTACTCAGAAGCTTCCGAGGTCCCTTGCTTTGATCAAATAGAAGAGCTTTGGTTGCACCAAAGGCTGCATGCCTTGAAGGGATGCTCGGGTCGACATATCTCGAGCTGCCAGAAGAAAAGAAGAACCCTGGACTGTTTATGGCTTGTAGCTATAATCCATATGAAGGATTTTCAGCCATGTTAATCCTGAAGCTCTTTGTTTTTAGTCTTCCCTTTCTTTCTTTTTTTTATATAATTGTTGTGAACAAATATTGTATTAAGAAAGAACTAATTGTATATTGTGAGTCGGGCTGTTTGTTATTAATGAAACGGTCGTTCATCAATAGTTTTATTCATACTTGTGTAATTACATGTTATGTAATGTGTGGTCAAGAAGTATGTTTGTGTGCCTTTCAGAGCTAGTGTCTTCAAGAGATGGGTGTGCGCACGGAAGGGCGCTTCATTTGCGTTAGTAGGTGACGACTTAAGTTGCACCCACAATGGGATGACTGTAGCCCATATGGAAACGGGCACTTTTGCGTCCGACTTCCAACGTCTCTACTTAGTGACTCGAGTATTTAAGACTTTCTAGAACTATGCGAACGGGCGTCCCTATCGGCATGTAGGTGCAGTTGTTGAATTAACGAGTTCTAACGTATGAGTAATGCCTGATGCCTGAGCTAGACGTGATCTAGCTCTAAATGAGTAGTGTACCCTACTTTTTGTAGCGAAAAGTGAGTGTATTACTTCAAATTAGGTCTGGCCGGGGCTATGAATAGTTGGGTCGTAGATGGATCTTAGTAAATAAGAAAAACTGACTAAATAAAAATAGTAGTTTTATTAATAAAGGGGTGCTAGGCCTGAGATGCTGTGGGTGAACTGAAAACCCTTAACATGATTGATAAGTATGAAAATACTACGATCAATGTTAAAAAGAACTTAAACATAAAAATAAATGCTTTTAAAAAGCAAAAGATACTTTATGCTCGATCCTCAGAAGGTTCGTGGGCATGTGCTTGGGCATTCACAGAGAGCTGGGAGACCTGCAAGAGGAGTTGACTTGGGCTAATTCACATGCTAAAGGGAAGAATGCTGCTACTGCAATATATAGAACACCCCAAGCAGGATCTGTCTATCTGGTATGGCAGAAAAGGAACACGATCCTCCTCCAAGGCAGAAGAAGAGAACCCAACAGTATAGTGAGGCAAGTGATCCAGGACATCTTTGAAAGAGGAGCAGGCAAGCTAGCAATGCAAAGAAGACTACAGAGCTTAAACTTTTACCCTTAGACTGATATGCATAGAGTAGAATACAGGAAAGAAGGATAGTGTGGTAGTGTAGTGCAGCATTGAGTGTGAGACATTGTCCACTTCAGGCCAGTAAAGTTAGAGTTGTAAACTGTTTACTTGGTAATGAAAATTAATTACTAAAAAAAATATTAGCAGATAAATCTTCATATAGTTAACCCAAATCTACATGAAATTTCAATTGGTTCAGCAGGGGCACCAAGAAATTTTCATCACATTTATGCAACACAATGGAATTCACTTGTGAATACAAAGGGAATTAGAACAATCACATAGCTATAAGTTGAAGAGAAAAAATGTATTTCTTTGTAGCCACGAGCAAATCGTTTTAGTCAAACAATTAAGAACGTAAAAAGATAGCAGAAGAGGATTTAGAGAGTTAGATAAGAAAGAAGCTATAGGATATGAGTGTTTTGAACATCAAAAGGCCACCATCTTCTCAATCACAACAAGGCAAACTATTGAAAAATCTATTCTCTTTTTTTGTATAAATGTAAACATATAAGCAAAAACTAAATACACCTTCAAATCACAGTCAGTCAAGGCCACTCTCTCTGCATGGACTGAAGAACCAGCACCAGTAATGTGTCCTTTAGTAGTCTACGCCACTACTGCTTAAAACCCTCCTTAATTTGTCCTATTTTTTCATTGTGAACGCTTTTGAATCTAATTGATATTTCTTAGCTCTACCAAAAGTTGAAAAAGAGTAAACAAAGATACAAATTTTGCTGGTAAGTTTCAATAGTATTAAGTTGTAGTGTTTCTTTTACATTATCCACTTGTTAAAATGTGTATTTTTGTTATTTGCATTTCACAAAGCACTCACCAGAACAATTGAATCATAGTTAGAACTAAATTTGAAAAATTCAGAATATTGAAGAGTAATTCCCAAATTTTATAGTAGGCCCGAATTTCCATAAATATGGTCTTGGTCTTAAAGGAACAAGGAGATTTATCAAGGATATAAAATCACACGTGCGCAAAAATAGCAAATAACCAAATCGAGTGATTCATTAGCCGAAAAACAAACAGAATACAGAGAAGAAATCCTATTCTTTCGATATACAATCCTAAACTAATAAAAATCTTTATTAAGCCAAACTAATTAACATAGACAGCATTTTGAAAAAAGTATAAGCATAGAAAAACCAAATAGATGAAGACTTACCAATCTAGAACAAAGAGAATGCGATAAGTTTGTAGAGATTATAGTAACAGATTATAAATGAGAGAGAGGCGTAGAAGAAGAAGTGTAAAATGGAAGTGTAAAGGAAAAAACAAGTGGAAAAGGTAGTGGGAACCAGTTGTCCCCCACAAAAAAAAAATGCCCAGTTCTCCTCCATCTCTCATAAAACTTATATGCTCTTCGTCCCTAAGATACTTTTTTATTTTTCTATTTATTGCATGCGGAATTGGTTGTTTACCCTCTGAACTTGTCCCAGATTACTATTTTCCCATGTTAATTTTACAGGCGTCCTTTCACCCCCCTTACCAACTATGAAATGATACTCATCCCACTCTTAAAGCTGACGTGGCAGAGAAAATACTTTACCTTGTTAAATAGAGAGTGAGGAGAAAAATATAAGCCTAATTAATTTAGACACATATCAATATTCAATTGGAGATTGTACACTTAATAATTTGTACTTTGTAGAGCCTACTCTTTTTTTTCTTTTCTCTTTCTTATTCCTTAATTATTTTCCCATCTCTCTCATTTCCCAAATCCCATCAGAACCCCCAACCCCCACCCTTCCTCCGCCCAACAGACCCCATTTCCCCCACCAACTCTTCTTAACCCCTATGAGTATACCACCAGACTTCTTTTTTTCTAAAATTTTCTTATTGTTTCAAACTCCTCTCTCTCTCTTCTTTCTTTTTCTGTTGATAGATTTATTTTTGTTTTTTGTTGTGTTGAAGAAAAAGACTCATCAGGCAGCAAAATGTAAAATAACCAAATATTCTTTCTCATTTATGTTGATTTTTCTGCAATAGCGCTAATTTTGTTGTTCTTGATAGTACTTAGAGCTCTGGACGAATTCTCGGCCAAAAATATTTTTCAAGATTTCTACATTTTTTTCGTTTGTTCAGATCTTTAATTACGTTGATTATTTACTTCGATTCTAAAATTCATTTGAAGCAAACAACATGAATTGATTTTTTTAATAATCTTTAGTTGTCTTTTTTCCTCCATGGATATTGGTAACAACAATGGTGATGGTGGTATTATAAATGGAGGGATGGACGGACTGTGGAGGGTGATGATGTTGTTGTTAATATGGTGAATTGGATGGTTCAATTGTGGAGAAAGATTAGAAATTAAAAAGTTAAAAAAAAATCCGATGGTGGCACTATGGTGGCAGCAGCTATGTTGGGTGATGGAGAAGAGTTTTTTGTATTAAAATATTTTTTCTTTAATTTTTTGTAAAATATCGACTTTTTTTATAAAGTAAATCTTATTGATATTGCATAGGAAAAAAAAGAAGAAGCTAAGATGATATGGCTGTGATGTGGCTGCCACGTATTGCTTACGTGGAGTGAGTGTAATACACTCTCCACTCTGCAACTGGTTGAGGGTCAGTCGGGAGGGAACTAATATCATTTCATAGTTGGTAAGGGGGGTGAAAGGACGCCCGCAAAGTTAAGATAGGAAAATGGTAATCTGGGACAAGTTCAGGGGGTAAACAACCAATTCCGCCATTTATTGCAAGTAACTTTTTTAGCTTCCTTCTTTTCTTGCTGACTTTTTTTTTTACTGGGCTTATGCTTTTTGGGATAAAATTTGAGTTTTTGGTTAAATTAGTTAAATGAATGAAAAGTTCCTTGCCCGGATGTTTACATGCATGTCATTAGTTGTATCTAATTTGTAGAACTTCGAAAAAAAACTTAATCGATTGAGTCTATATTGAAGAATTTCAAGGAATAGACAGTTACATGCATGTCATTAAAACGACAACAATGGCAGACAAAAAAAACTATTATTGCAGAAATCGATTATACGGAAGATGTCATTCTTTGCTCTATCGTCACAGCAATATTACAAAAATTAAGAATTTTAAAGTTGACTATGCACTTATGTTATTTGATAATATGCTCAACTCATCTTATGTGGTGCTCCTATTTGAGGTTCTGATTTAGTTTGTCTATTAGCCATTATAACCATACTTTCTGGGTTACTCTAAATGGTTGTTATACTCTAAGCACCTCCTAAGGCCACTACAAGGGGGGAGTTGAATAGTGTCTACCGATTTTTTTTTTTTTTTGCAAAGACTCGATTCTTCTAAGTCAAGAACACCAGTTTGCAATCAGACACCACAACACACACACAAACAAAAGGCACAAGGAACACGGTGTTTTTGCGTGGAAAACTCCTTGCTCAAGGGAGAAAAACCACGACCCGCACTCTGGGATTTTAGAACTCAATTCACTAACACAAAGAGCAAGTTTTTTATTACAAGAATCTGTAACCAAGGGGCTACACTCTAGGCCCTAATCACTCGACAAAGCTAAACCCTAGCTTTATAAAGTAATCTCTCAAAGTAATCCCTAGCTTCACCTAACACAATTGCTTCTGCAACAAGCTAATAGGTAAAATAATGATAGCATAAAGTAAGACAACTTACAAACCGTGAACCTAGACAGAATATCTAGACTCAAGCTATTTAACTTCACCAGTTGTCTTCCTCAGTTATCTCATATTGAAAGTTGCCGGATCGCCTTTGTAAACTCTCAACTCTCTGTTTGTGAAAAAACTGATTACGGCTGCATCAACTATTTGTATTTATATGGGCATTAAAACCCTAATTGAGTTTCACAAGGAAACCTTGTAATTAAGGTAAGACAGGATTCCTTGTAACTCTTTCCTTGTTTAAGTCCAACTCGTATTCGTACTTTGAAGACACAGCCTGGGCACCGCCTCTTTTAGTCTGACTAGGATGCATACTCGTTGACGCGCTACTACTCCTAGTTCCGCAGGGATTTGCAACCCTCAAATCTTGTCGATCAGCCGTGCCCTTCTATACAAGGACCAGGTTCTCCTCCGGAACCACTAAGTCTTTCTCGTTTGTCATTCTTCAAAATCTTTTCTCAACAAATTCTTTCATTTTGATGATGACAAATAAATGTTGCCAAAGAACCTGAATAGACAAACTTTCCAAAAACACAAAAAACAAGAATAACAGTTTGGAAAATTTTGAAACAGATGAGTTAGGTCACAAACACCACATTTCCTTCTTCCCCCTTTTGGCATCATCGAAAAGATTCAAACACATGCATGAACCAGTTAGTACTATTCGGTCTAGAGCACAAGGCAACAAGTCAGCTAAACCTTAAACACACAGAGATAAAGCCAAGGGCCCAAACAGAACCGATATCATAGAACAAATCCAAAAGTAAGCAAGAGAAATTTAAAATCAACCATCCAGGGTGTGACCAGCAACACATCCACAATAAGAAGTACACAACATAAAACAAATTGTCTTAAACATCACATATCAAGGGAGGACATGAAGGGATAAGGGAGATTATGATAAAGGACAGAGAGGTAGGGAATGAGGAGTCAGGGCTTTAAGTTGAAGTGATTGATAAGTGCCTCAAGGCTCTTCGTATTCTTGGCCCTCTTCATCACCAGCTCGGCCTCATACTTGTGACACTCAATTTTCAAACGATCAATTTTTTGATCCTTCAACTCCAGCATTCTTGGCAGCTCAGCATTTTTTGTGTTTACCTCAAGAACATGGCTCTCCAGTTCGTTCACTGATACAATGGCCTCCTCGGGTCCATAGTCCTCGCTTTCCTCAGACTGCTCCTACTTAACCTGCACAGGTTTCTTGGAAGCTCTCCTCTCTTTGAAGAAATCACAGTTTTTTAGCACATTAAACCCAAATATTTTATGAATGGTGGGTTTCTTCCCAGCTTCCAAAGGAACCCCGAAATGCTCCAGAATCTGCTGTAGGATGTAGGAATGCACTAATGAATGTGGCTTTGGGTCAGTGTCTGCAATCCTTTTAATGTGCCTGATTATCAGACCAGGTAGATTGATTTTTACTCCTCTATCCAGCAAGTCCATATAGGTTAAGTCCAGAGTACTGGTCTCACTGTTTCTCTCTCCCCTAGGCAGTAGGAACCGATGAACAAAATCAAAGAGCAGCTGATGTGCTGGCTCCATCTCCTTCTTGTCCACCTTCCTCTCTTTTCTGAGCTTTGGTTTTCCTAAAAATTTCTTTACTACACTAAGGGGAGTCACCCCATCTGTTCTCTTTGGCCGTTTCAACTTAATGTACCTACAATAACCTTCAGCAGGCGCATCAAGGATCACTCCCAGCTCAGTTCTTCCAAACTCAATCTCAACTCCCTTCACCACTGAAAACACTCTCCTGGCAGTAACCCTGCAGTTGGTATAGAACTCTCTGACCTCATCTGAAAACAACATCCTATCTTTGTTTGCAAACAAACCTAACCACCCTTGATCACCAACCATCCTGAGTAAGGGTTTCATGTGGTGCTCCTTCACATCACCCAGGATGCTCCCAGCAAGTACCTGGTGTTTAGCGA
The DNA here is from genome assembly GCA_037355625.1 of Petunia x hybrida. NCBI lineage: Eukaryota > Viridiplantae > Streptophyta > Magnoliopsida > Solanales > Solanaceae > Petunia > Petunia x hybrida. The sequence goes on along the minus strand of JBBBVM010000690.1, from coordinate 1,724,895 downwards.
AGAAGGCTACCCTGTCAATCTCTTCCTCAGAACCCTTTCTCCTTTTCCTGCTCTCCATCTCACTATCAGTTTCAGAGTCACTAGGTTCCACATAACTGCCAACTTCATCACTTTCATCTTTGGCCTCATCAGCCTTTTTCTCATTCTTCTTCTTTTTCTCTAGTTCTCCATCCCTCACATTCTTAATTGTTTTCTCTATCTTTCCCACTTTCACTAGCTGCTGCTTTAGAGCTGACCTGGTTCCTACTCTTCTTGGTGCTGGCTCTGCAACAACTTTATCATCACTCTTAGTTCTCTCTTCTTGAGAGTTCTCACTAGATTCATCCACGAGTCTGCTTTTGGGCACAGACTTTCCCCCTTTCAACAATCTTCTTCTTTTATCAACTTCTACTTTTGTCTCACTTACAAAAACAACCTCCTCCTCTTCATCACCTTCTTCCAACAACTTCTCATCTTCCACCCCAAATTTTCTTTTTGCACTCTTCTTTTTCTTTTCTTCAACTTTCTCTACAGCTTTCTCACTTTCACCATTTCCCTCCAGAATTTTCTCATCCTTTTCTTCATCAGAGTCAGTCCAATTCAGTTCTGCATCCTCAGCCACAATAGGATCTGGGCAAGAACCAGGTTCTTGAGTCAAAACCTTTGCAACTTCAACAGAACTTGATCCTCCAACAACTTGACCAGCAAGTACAGACACCCACTGAACTCTTTCAACAAAAGCAGCCTCCGAACTAGGTTCGTTGACCTGCTCTTTTTGGGATTCAGCAGAATCCTCTTCTCTCAGTCTTTCTAGCACTTTTCCGACTATATCCACCTTCAGAACACTCTTAGTCACTAAGGGCACATGGAAACTAGACTTAGGCTTAGGTTCCTCCTGAACAACCTGTAGGTTCTCTTCAACTGCCTTCCCCCTTTCAAAAATACTACTGGGCTCTACCTTTCTACTATTTCATCTAGTCTTTCAACCAAAATTTCAGAATTCAATTTTCCAGGGCTTTTTATGGAATCTAAAGCAGCAGAATCAGATAGAGTAGAGTCCTGTTTTACCTCGACCAATTTTTCGTCAGAGACTGGCTCTTCCTGCATAGGAGGCGAGGGTTTGGCAACCTTCTTCTTGATACTTGTCTTTCCAACCCTTTTGAGAAATTTTACCCTAGCTTTGATGATTCTCTCTGCGAGAGTAGAGGGATGGGGTTTCGCAATAGATTTCTTGGATGTGTATGTGTTCTGTTTCTATCAAATAAGAAGGTGAGAAGGAGTGATGGCGATGAGAGGTTTTCTTGGGGAACTGAAAGTAATGATGGCTGAAAAAGTGAAAAGGCAGCTTTTTGAAGTTTTTGAGAACCGGGAAAGGAGTACTGATTTGACGGTTACATAGACATGCCCAAATAAGGCCTTTTTTAAATAAGTGGGGTCCAGTCAAGTCTAATAGATGTCTAACCAAAAGAGGAATGTGTTCCTATAATTTAGGACAGTTACAAGAACATGGAAAGCCTCCCTTGACACACGTATAATTGACAATCAATTTCAGTTATGACTCTTATCATACAAGGCTGTGTGACTATACTTGGACATGATTCCTCATGCTTGCTTTGGTTCCTTCTACATACCCAGTAGGTTCTTTATGGGATCACATTAGCCCAACCTGGTGCTAATCAGCTGAACAAGTATACTTAATAAAGTACAAGAATTTAGACTGGACAATAAAAAACAATAATCACAAACATGGTTGCTGAACACTTAACTAACCAATTATTGGGGGACAACTGCTAAGTCATCCATGTATTTTGGTCATCCCTAACTCCAACCTGTTCCTTTCAAAATGAACTTTGTTCAGTGCTTTGGTAAATATGTCAGCAATTTGATCTTCAGTCCTGCAAGAATTCATAGTGATCTGACCCTTTTCTACATTATCGCTAAGAAAATGGTGTCTAATATCAATATGCTTTATTCTTTTATGTTGGACTAGGTTCTTGGCAATGTTCACTGCATTTGTGTTATCACAGAAAATGGGCACAACTCTATATTTAATTCCAAAGTCCTCCAACTGCTGTTTGATCCATAGCAATTGTGAGCAGCATGATGCAGCTGCTACATACTCAGCTTCTGCAGTAGATTAGGCTACTGAATTCTGTTTCTTTGTTGCCTAAGAAACTAAGCAGGGACCAAGAAAGTGTGCCATTCCTGAAGTGTTTTTCCTGTCCACCAAGTGACCAGCATAATCTGCATCAGAAAAATCAATTAGTTCAAAAGTACCTCCCCTTGGGTACCATAGACATAGATCCTGAGTTCCTTTCAGGTATCTCAAGATCCTCTTCACAGCTGTCAAGTGTGATTCCTTAGGCTTGGACTGAAATCTAGCACACAGTCCCATACTGTATACAATATCAGGTCGACTGGCTGTGAGATAGAGGAGTGAACCTATAATCCCTCTATATTTCGTCTCATTTGTAGAAGGACCTAGTTCATCCATATCCAGCTTGGTTCCAGGAGCAATAGGTGTAGTCATTTCTTTTGCTCCTTCCATATCAAATTTCTTCAGAAGTTCCTTGACATATTTTTGTTGATGAATCATGGTTCCTTCATGCGTCTGTTTTATCTGCAGTCCTAGGAAGAAATTGAGTTCTCCCATCATGCTCATTTTAAATTCACTTCCCATCAATTCAGCAAATCCCTTGCATAGCTCCTCATCAGTGGCTCCAAAAATGATATCATCAACATATACTTGAATTACCAATAGATCTTTTCCTCTCTTCTTCAGAAATAATGTGTTATCAATCTTTCCTCTTGTAAAACTATTCTTCAATAAAAATCCTGATAGTCTTTCATACCAGGTTCTTGGAGCTTGCTTCAATCCATAAAGTGCCTTGTCAAGTTTGTAAACATGATCAAGAAATTCACTGTTCACAAACCCTGGTGGCTGTATTACATAGACTTCTTCATTTAGATAGCTATTCAAGAAGGCACTCTTCACATCCATCTGATACTGTGTGAATTCCACGTATGTAGCAAAGGCAATCAACATTCTAATGGCTTCCACCCTCGCTACTGGTGCAAAAGTTTCATCATAGTCAATTCCTTCTTCCTGACTGTATCCTTGAACTACTAATCTTGTCTTGTTTCTTGTCACTATACCATGCTCATCCAGTTTGTTTCTGAACACCCACTTTGTTCCAATTATTGATCTGTCATTCGGTTTGGGAACCAGGTGCCATACTTTGCTTCTTTCAAACTGATGAAGTTCATCCTACATGGCTAGAATCCAATCTGGATCTTCTAAGGCTTCTTTTACATTCTTTGGCTCCAGAGATGATAGAAAGGCAAAGAATGCACAGAAATTCTTCAAGGCCGACCTGGTCATGATTCCAGTATCCAGCTCCGATAATACATTCTCTAGAGGATGAGAACTTTGGTGCTTCCATGGCCTGGGTTGGATATGCCGTGAAGAACCTTCAACATCACTTTGGGTAGGCTCTTCCTGGTTTGGTGTATCATCCACCTCATCTGATGTTCCCCTGTCATGTCGACTCCTTGTTCTCGTCGAGTTGGATCCTCACATGATTCCTCCTTTTCTTCTAAACCTTTAGAGTTAGCTGTCCCCTCTTCTCGAGCAAGGCCAATGGCTTGATCATCTATTTCATTCTCATCCATTGCTTTATCAGATTCATCAAATACCACATGCATACTTTCATCATTGTTTGAGTTCTTTTGTTAAACACTTTGTATGCTTTGCTATGAGTAGAATAGCCAAGGAATATAGCCTCGTCACTTCTTGCATCAAATTTTCCCAATGGTTCCTCACCGTTGTTGTGAACAAAACACTTACAACCAAAAGGTCTAAGAAGAGCAATATTTGGTTTCCTTCCTCTGAGAAGCTCATAAGGGGTCTTGTCAAGAATAGCTCTGATGGAGCATCTTTCAGCAAATAACATGCAGTGTTTATTTCTTCTGCCCAGAAGTTTCTTGCAAGGCCACTTAACATCAGCATAGTCCTTGCCATATCCCCCGAGACATGTTCTTCCTTTCGGCCACTCCATTTTGCTGTGGTGTTCTTGGTGTAGAGAAATTATGGTCAATGCTGTATTTTGCACAATAATCAGAAAATTTTGACTTTTCAAACTTTGTTCCATGATCAGATCTATTGCTGATAAGTTCTGGGCTTAACCTTTTCTGCACAACACCAGCCCAGTCTTTGAAGCTATCAAAGGCTTCATCTTTAGATGCCAAGAACAAGGTCCATGTGTACCTATAGTAGTCGTCAACAATTATGAATACAAATCTTTTTCCTCCTCTGCTCCTGACTCTCCTAGGTCCACACAGATCCATGTGTATCAATTCCAGTGGTTTTGATGTACTAACCACCTTCTTTGATTTAAAGTATGATTTCATATGCTTTCCCCTTACACAAGCATCACATATTTTTATGTTTTCAAATCTCTTACTAGGCATTCCAAGAACCAGTTCCTTTGAGACCAGCTTGTTGAGTTGTGAGAGACTTGCATGACCCATTCTTTGTGCCACAATTGAGAATCACTTTCTTGCACGTTCAAGCATGTTAAGTTGTTTTCAGGCAGCGATTTCAGTGATGCTTTGTACACATTGTTCACCCTTTTTCCTTCCATAACAATTTCTCCACTCTGTAGGTTCTTCACAATGCACCCTACAGATGAGAAACTCACTTCATTTCCTCTATCACACAGTTGAGAGATACTCAGCAGGTTGTGTCTGAGACTATCGACACAGTATACATTTTCAATTGCATGATCCAGAGTTCTCCCAACTTTTCCAATTCCTACGATTTGACCACTTTTTCCTCCTCCGAAGGCTACACTGCCTCCTTGAAATGCTGCGATTGAGAGAAAGTTTCTTCTGTCTCCAGTCATGTGCCTTGAACAACTGCTATCAAGAATCCTGCTTGGGTTGTTCTCCCTCACTCCAGCCTACAAAACAAATTAATGGTTAGCCTTAGGAACCCAGACAATCTTGGGTCCCTTCTTATGAGAAAATGGATAAATCAAATCCTTTCTAGCCCATTTAGGTCGAACACTTCTTTTATTTTTAGTCTTTGCCTTGCTAGCATTTATACATCTTTGTCTGCAATGACCAGTTTCACCACAGAAGGTACACAACATGTTACAAGGCAATCCCACATACTTGCTTTTAGGATTATATGGAGGCAGTGGTTTCTTGAATCCTAGTCCTTGTTTTCCCTTGTTCTGGTGTTCAAGAATCTAGTTCATTGCCTCAGAAGATTTATTCCATTTTGTTAATCCGGTAAGCTCATATTCAGTTTTTTCAACCTTTTGATTTAAAATCCTGTTCTTTTCAGTTTCTTGATACAGAATCTCATTTGTTATTTTAAGTTTATTTTCAAGAAAGATTTGAACTTCACTTATCACTTGCTTACCATTGACACTCTCCTTTAACTGGTTTAGTTCCAATTCTAGTCCTGAGATCTTAGAGTTTGACACAAGAGTCTGCCCTTTCAAAATAGCATTGATTTCTTCCAGTTCAATATTTTGTTTTTGAAGACTCTTGTGCTTAGTTCTGAGATCACTTATTTCTTCAGTTAATTTTTCTTTCTCAATTTTCCTTTTCTCATAACCCTCAATCAAAGTGGCAGTAATTAAGATCAAATTTTCAGTAGAGTATGTATGTAAATTTTCTTTAAGATCAGATAGACATACTGACACGACCCGGAATCCGGCTAGGCCGTGCGGGCACCCGACATCCTTCCCTGGACCCGTCGGGCGAACCCTTACCAATTAAATTAGGAAAATAAATATAATAATTCATAAATAAGGACAAGACTTAAAAAAATATACAGACATACTGATACCTCTAAGCTGTACAAAAGAAATTACAGCTGACTACCCAACATACTAGGTTTAGGGTTATCCAGACCAGACATCTAAGAGTACAAAAGAAGACAGATACCTCCTGAAGGGAGCAAAATGCAACTGAAATAATGAACAATAAAGTGGTGGCCATCCGGAATAAATCTGGCTCACCCTGACAGATGAAGTCGTCTTCGCTCCTGAACAACGCGGCGAACTCAATCCTGGAGCGAACCTGCCGAAACGAAATAGATAGACAAGAAACAAACAACAAACAAGGGTGAGTCAAAAGGACTCAATAAGTGGGGCAGACTAGCCATCTCAAAGAATAGGATAGCTAGCCAGGGAGAAAAGAAACAGATAAACAAAATTCCTCTTATTCAAATTATGAAAAGGCAAAGCCAAATAATAACTAGAAACACGTATGGAATCACAAATTCATTTAAATCCAGGAACGTAAGATAGCCAGAACATATAGGTATCCCGAACGTATCAACAATCAGAAATACATCTTGTTGCGGCGTGCAACCCGATCCATATATTCATCCTGTTGCGGCGTGCAACCCGATCCATATATTCATACTGTCGCGGCGTGCAACCCGATCCATATATTTATACCGTTGCGGCGTGCAACCCGATCCCCGCAACTCAGAATACGAGCCAGGAATACATAGGCAAACTGAAATATGTCCACAATATGGTATACATACCGCATACACAAAACACAGCATGATAGTCACACAATAGTCAGCACGCGGTGCAATGAAATGGGATGAATGCAGTATGATGCAATGGTGTCACATGTGCCAAATAGATGGAGCGGAATCCTCCTGCTCCGAGGGCGGAATCCTCCTACCCTCAATATGATGCAATGGAGCGGAATCCTCCTGCTCCGAGGGCGGAATCCTCCTACCCTCAATATGATGCAATGGAGCGGAATCCTCCTGCTCCGAGGGCGGAATCCTCCTACCCTCAATATGATGCAATGGAGCGGAATCCTCCTGCTCCGAGGGCGGAATCCTCCTACCCTCAATATGATGCAATGGAGCGGAATCCTCCTGCTCCGAGGGCGGAATCCTCCTACCCTCAATATGATGCAGTGTAATGCATATGAATGCAATATGGTGCAATAATAACCCTTCACCGGCGCGGGACTCTCGTCGACAGCCGGGAAGTGTATGTCAACTCACAACCAAAGTACCATGCTCAGATCCTCAATGCACTACCAATAACAGGACATAACATATCCGTATAAAATGTAAATCCAAAGATAAGGCGTAATGAGTACGCCTATCGGCAGCTACATACGTAAGGAACACGTTGTAGAAAATCCACGAGGCCAGGTGCCTCCAAAGAAATGGATATAAATACTTACCTCTTCCAAAAGTTGGCATTGTTAATCAACAACAGCTTTATCCTTTGGTTTCATTGCCAAACGATCCCACTCTATTCAATAAGCAGAAAAATATATCAAATTAGGCTAAAGGCTTCATTCCTCACATCTTAGGGCAATCCGGGTAGGAACCTGATACCCTATTCGCATACGCAATACGCAGGCCAGGCCTATATACAGGGTTTAAGGTCACATGACCAAACCCCAAATAAATTACATTTATATGTTGCCCATAACTCCCTGAGTACGAATATATAATCAATTTCATTATCAGGGTCCATTTGACCCTTTAAACTATTAATTGAACTTATTAAAACGATGTATAATATTCCAAGTTTTACCGTTAAAACATATTCAGACACACGTAATAAACTCAAATAATGCATTAAGATCATTACCTTAATGTTCTGGGGTGAAAATACTATTTTTCTCCGGCCCCTTTTCTCATTTTCTGGCATTTTTTTTCCACTGCGTTATTTCCTTTCCTCTGTTTCTGAATTGTTTGTTACTGCTTTCGTACTTGATATGCTAAGTAGCATATATGTATGCCACCCCACCGCCATTCTTTGATCTTTAGTCTATTTTGTCCTTTTTCTCTTTTTTTTTTTTTTGTTTTCTTTTATTATATTTTCTTTTCTTATCGAAAATTAAAATAGTACCCTACGATATTCGAAATAATTCCAACTTTTGCATACGAGTTATACAAAATATATGCAACATACCCACGAAGGCGGATTTCAAATCAGACTCCCGAAACTCAAGATGCGAATTTAAATGAAAAGAAGTCAAATTATTTAATTTTCGGCATTTTAGCGGAAACTTGCCGAACAACATCGAAATTCACTTTCGAAAGTTTACAAAAATCACAAATAATCATACGAACCTAACGGCGCTTTCGGATTTCGAATCGGAGCTCGTTCGGCAAAAACCGAGCTCGAAAATCTCTTTTTAATATTTATTGCCAATAAAAACTAAAACCTTCTTCCGATGCCTACCAAACGAGGTCTGATTTAGCTCAAATTTTACAGACAGGTTCTAATGGACATTACGAATATTTTAAAATTATCGGCACGCCAATCGGAGTCCTAACTTCCGAAACGACTGACCGAGGTCGTTTCATTCTCCTCCACTTAAACTCTCGTTCGTCCTCGAACGAACCTAAATCTAAAGCAAGATTTACGCAGATAACAAGAGAACTTGAACGACCTTCATAAAATATCCCACGGACAATATCTCATGATTGCATAATCATAATTATAACACGCACTCGAACTTTTTGAAATAAACATATCTGGATAATATCATAACGCCATTGCCCAGCTTATTCCGACTAAGCTGATCCTTCCTCGATCACGAGAGGAGAGCTCTACATTTTCGAAACAAAGCTACGAGGAAATCTGGATGGATTAACAGGAAATAACGCAGTGGAAAAAAAATGCCAGAAAATGAGAAAAGGGGCCGGAGAAAAATAGTATTTTCACCCCAGAACATTAAGGTAATGATCTTAATGCATTATTTGAGTTTATTACGTGTGTCTGAATATGTTTTAACGGTAAAACTTGGAATATTATACATCGTTTTAATAAGTTCAATTAATAGTTTAAAGGGTCAAATGGACCCTGATAATGAAATTGATTATATATTCGTACTCAGGGAGTTATGGGCAACATATAAATGTAATTTATTTGGGGTTTGGTCATGTGACCTTAAACCCTGTATATAGGCCTGGCCTGCGTATTGCGTATGCGAATAGGGTATCAGGTTCCTACCCGGATTGCCCTAAGATGTGAGGAATGAAGCCTTTAGCCTAATTTGATATATTTTTCTGCTTATTGAATAGAGTGGGATCGTTTGGCAATGAAACCAAAGGATAAAGCTGTTGTTGATTAACAATGCCAACTTTTGGAAGAGGTAAGTGTTTATATCCATTTCTTTGGAGGCACCTGGCCTCGTGGATTTTCTACAACGTGTTCCTTACGTATGTAGCTGCCGATAGGCGTACTCATTACGCCTTATCTTTGGATTTACATTTTATACGGATATGTTATGTCCTGTTATTGGTAGTGCATTGAGGATCTGAGCATGGTACTTTGGTTGTGAGTTGACATACACTTCCCGGCTGTCGACGAGAGTCCCGCGCCGGTGAAGGGTTATTATTGCACCATATTGCATTCATATGCATTACACTGCATCATATTGAGGGTAGGAGGATTCCGCCCTCGGAGCAGGAGGATTCCGCTCCATTGCATCATATTGAGGGTAGGAGGATTCCGCCCTCGGAGCAGGAGGATTCCGCTCCATTGCATCATATTGAGGGTAGGAGGATTCCGCCCTCGGAGCAGGAGGATTCCGCTCCATTGCATCATATTGAGGGTAGGAGGATTCCGCCCTCGGAGCAGGAGGATTCCGCTCCATTGCATCATATTGAGGGTAGGAGGATTCCGCCCTCGGAGCAGGAGGATTCCGCTCCATCTATTTGGCACATGTGACACCATTGCATCATACTGCATTCATCCCATTTCATTGCACCGCGTGCTGACTATTGTGTGACTATCATGCTGTGTTTTGTGTATGCGGTATGTATACCATATTGTGGACATATTTCAGTTTGCCTATGTATTCCTGGCTCGTATTCTGAGTTGCGGGGATCGGGTTGCACGCCGCAACGGTATAAATATATGGATCGGGTTGCACGCCGCGACAGTATGAATATATGGATCGGGTTGCACGCCGCAACAGGATGAATATATGGATCGGGTTGCACGCCGCAACAAGATGTATTTCTGATTGTTGATACGTTCGGGATACCTATATGTTCTGGCTATCTTACGTTCCTGGATTTAAATGAATTTGTGATTCCATACGTGTTTCTAGTTATTATTTGGCTTTGCCTTTTCATAATTTGAATAAGAGGAATTTTGTTTATCTGTTTCTTTTCTCCCTGGCTAGCTATCCTATTCTTTGAGATGGCTAGTCTGCCCCACTTATTGAGTCCTTTTGACTCACCCTTGTTTGTTGTTTGTTTCTTGTCTATCTATTTCGTTTCGGCAGGTTCGCTCCAGGATTGAGTTCGCCGCGTTGTTCAGGAGCGAAGACGACTTCATCTGTCAGGGTGAGCCATATTTATTCCGGATGGCCACCACTTTATTGTTCATTATTTCAGTTGCATTTTGCTCCCTTCAGGAGGTATCTGTCTTCTTTTGTACTCTTAGATGTCTGGTCTGGATAACCCTAAACCTAGTATGTTGGGTAGTCAGCTGTAATTTCTTTTGTACAGCTTAGAGGTATCAGTATGTCTGTATATTTTTTTAAGTCTTGTCCTTATTTATGAATTATTATATTTATTTTCCTAATTTAATTGGTAAGGGTTCGCCCGACGGGTCCAGGGAAGGATGTCGGGTGCCCGCACGGCCTAGCCGGATTCCGGGTCGTGTCACATACCTCTGCTGAATGAGCAGCTTCATCTCCATCAGTTGCCATAAGAGCTAAATCATTCTTTTGGTCATCTTCTGTGTACATCTCTTTCAGCTTTTCCCATTCTTCTTTATCAGACCGGTATTCAAGTATCCTTGCCAACACAACAGTAGTCAGCCCTCTCCTCAGGTATGATTCAGCTTTGGAATTTGCTTGTAGCCAGTCTAGGTCTTGAAGATCTAGTGCTTCTACCTTCTTTGGAACTAGAACCCCATTTGATGTTCTCTTTACAGGAACGTGAGGTCTTCTTTTCACATTTGACCAAAGACAGTAATCCGCTGCTTGAAGGAATTTTTCATCTGTTTCTTCCAGCATTTGTAGTTAGTCCCATTAAACACAGGTGGCTTTGATAGATCTCTTCCTCCTCTGAATTCTCGAGGATCCTCCTCATCTGATCCAACATCTGACAATCCTATCAGTGCTAGTGGAGCTTCATCTCCAGATTCCTTTTCATGATCAGATTCACTGTCAGTAGGTCCTCATGTAGCATAAAAGGCTTCATATTTCTTCCTTCTTTCTGCTCTGAAGTTAGGAGGTCGTCTCACCTTCTTCTTATCTTTGTCATTCTCATTTGATACCTCCTTCTCCTTCTCCTTTGTTGCTCTATTTTTCATCCATTATATTTCCTACATTGGACAATCCATAACAGCATGGTCCTTCTTGAAGCACCCTGAGTAATCAGGACTGTCAACTATGTTCTTTCTTCCAGAATTCTCCTTGTTGTTTCTTTTGAAGCCTTTGAACTTTCCCAAGTTGAACTTCTGTCTCAAGGCACTAACCATTGCTGCTTCAACTGATTGAAAATCAACATAATCATCAGTTTCATCATTTGCTTCGAGTGCAAGGGTCTTGTCCTTCTTGAGAGGTGGCTTAGCTTTTGAATCTTTCATCATCTCATGCGTTTTTAAGCTTCCAACCAGTTCTTCAAGTTTGATGGATCTGAGAGGTTTGGATACGATGATAGCAGTCATCTTGGGTTCCCAAGCCTCATGTAACACATTTAGAACCTTATCCACCATCTCTACTTCATGCAACTCCATATCCAGGGATCTCATCTCATTGGTGATGATAGTCAGTCTGGTCATCATATCCTGGATTGATTCCTTCTCTCCCATAGAAAACAACTCAAATTGTCTCTTTAGCATTCGTCGCTTGGAGTCCTTCACTTCAGTGGTTCCTTCATGTGCAACTTGCAAAGCATCCCAGATTTCCTTAGTAGTCTTGTAGGATGATACTCTATTAAACTCTTCAGGACCAAGACCACAAATTACCAAACGTTTGGCTTTGTGGTTCTTTTCAATCATCTTAAAGTCCGCCTCATTGAACTCCTCTTTTGGCTTAGGTTCTTCTTTGGCAGTAGCTCCTTCTCCCACTATTTTGGTAGGGGTTAAATTTCCTTCAGATACTATAAGCCACAGTTGGTAGTCTTCAACACATATATAATTATCCATCATGTTCTTCCACCAGGCATAATACTGCCCATTGAACTGTGGGGGCCTTATAACTGACTGTCCTTCAGTAATAGTAGGTGGTGCACTCATGATTCTGATCCCTCTCAAGGTGTTAACCTAGCACGAGAAGACCAAGTTCTGATACCACTTGTTACTCTAAGCACCTCATAAGGACACTAGAAGGGGGGAGGGGTTGAATAGTGTCTACCAATTTTTCTTTGCAAGGACTCGATTCTTCTAAGAACAAGCTTGTTCTTGACTCACCAGTTTGCACTTAGACACCACAACACACACAAACAAAAGGCACAAGGAACACAGTGTTTTTGCGTGGAAAACTCCTTGCTCAAGGGAGAAAAACCGCGACCCACACTCTGAGATTTTAGAACTCAATCCAGTAACATAAAGAGCAATTTTCTGATTACAAGACTCTGTAACCAAGGGGCTACACTCTAGACCTTAATCACTCGACAAAGCTAAACTCTAGCTTTACAAAGTAATCTCTCAAAAGTTCACCTAACAGAATTGCTTCTACAACAAGCTAATAGGTTGAACAATGATAGCATAAAGTAAGACAACTTATAAACCGTGAACCTAGATAGAATATCTAGACTCAAGCTATTTAACTTCACCAGTTGTCTTCCTGAGTAATCTCATGTTGAAAGTTTCCGGATCGCCTTTTGTAAGCTCTCAACTCTCTGTTTGTGAAAAAACTGATTTCGGCTGCATCAACTACTTGTATTTACATGGGCATCAAAACCCTAGTTGAGTTCCACAAGGAAACCTTGTAATTAAGGTAAGACAAGATTCTTTGTAACTCTTTCCTTGTTTAAGTCCAACTCGTATTCGTACTTCGAAGACACAGCCTGGGCACCGCCTCTTTTAGTCTGACTAGAATGCATACTCGTTCACGCGCCACTGCTCCTAGTTCCTCAGGGATTTACAACCCTCAAATATTTTCGATCAGCTGTTACCTTCTATACAATGACCAGGTTCTCCTCCGAAACCACCGAATCCTTCTCGTTTGTCATTCTTCAAAACTTTTTCTCAACAATGGTGCAATCCATTTACAAGAGAGCGCCTAAAGATATGTAATACATTCTCTCAAGTCATGAAGCACGTCTACTGTCAATCCATATATTATTTATGCGAGTATTTATGTACATATGCTACGGTAATAACTGTGAAGATATGTTGTATATCATTTGTGTGTATTAATATCAAACTACTCAATGCTAATGAGACATTCTCAAGAACAGAAACTAGACTCCTAAATGAATGCAGTTACATGATTTCACATGATAGAGAGAAGAAAGAGACCAAATCCTAAGATTAGCCCCCACTATTAATCAGTTAGTCTATAAGCATATTAATTTAAAAAAATATATATGATCACCAAAAAAACTCATGGCTGAGAGGAGTAACAGAGCCAATTGGTAAGTAGAATGTAAGTACATTCTCGGTAAAAGTACACAAACTACTGCACAGTGTGTACTCAACTTTTGGCTCCTTATTCATTTTTGTGTTGACTAGATCGACTTCCCATTCTGCTGTTCTATGCCATTTCCAAGGGAGTGCTCCAAAAGAACTTTGAGAGGCCTGAAATTGTTGAACAGGTTCTCTTTGCTTCTCCATTACGAACCTTTTAAGACCTTGATATGATATTATCTTGAGCATTGTTTTCATTTGTTTATAATGTTGGCATATGCTTTCCTTAGTTATTATGGTAGATAAAGAACCTTGGTAGATTGAATTTTGGTAAGATAACATGAACAATCTAATATTTAATATGCCTCCCTCTGTTTGTTTATCTAATGTAATGTATCTACTTTCAGGTAGCATTCACTTCGATTGTGTATCCTGTTTGGTGACATTCTTATTCATCGTAGGAATCTGTAACTTTTAAAAGATTATAATTTAGAAATATCTGAAACCTGAATAATTTTTGCGTCTATGAAAGTAGAAAAAGTAGGGATGTTTTACAGGGGTGTCTGCTTAGTGTAATCACTAGCAGTTGGATTTTCCTTTTTATTTTTAAATCTTCTTTAAGGAATTGGAAAGTAGAAACATAGATGTTAATCTTCATACTTCTATCAAGCTTTTCATGTTTTTAGATTTTAGCAGTACCCATTAATTAAGGAAAAAGCTACAATGTTACTACCTCAAATTAGCTCCAAAATATACTATCTGGGGATTTTTCGCGTACATAGTAGGCGTAAAGAGAGTTTTCGACTGTGTTTTACATGCCCTTAAGGGGATCTGGTATAAAAGAAAAAGCAAGAAGGCTTAAAAAATTTCATAGCATATTGCATAATGCATTAAAGAATAGAGGCTTCATTGGGAGAACAATAGATTTCATCATATATATATTGTCATTGTCAAACTTTGTGTTACTTTTTTACATGTGAAATACTGCAGGACAGAGGTGAATTGACTTCCTTGTGTATAAATTTGTGTCCTAGCTATCTATTAAATTGTTTCTGTATTGAAAACCTTTCGACAGATACTTTTTAACGGAGTATATATTAATGAAAAACTATATAGTAATAGGTGAACATTTTTTAATGATCTTGTTGTTACTGCATAAGTTTCTTTTGGATGCAGTGCACATTTTAGATTTTTTTCTCTTTATTGTTCAGACAATACTCCTAAAAAGGTAGTCTTTGTGCAATAGTAGGACTGTCACATTTGGGCTGGGTGCTATACATGGATAGAACTTATTAATGTAAGATGTAAATCATAGGTCACATCCAAAACTAGATATGGTGGTGTTGTGTGTAACATGTGGCGTGCGCCTAATGCGCACACATGACGTGCTGCCTCTTACCTCCAAGACAAAGACTTGAGAACAATTTAAAGTGATTTTAAGGGTCCTTGATTAGATTCAAAAATGGAATTTTTTGCATTCCATGAAAATGACTACTAATTGATTATTTCTAATTGTAACTATAAGTTGTTGAGAACTACTTTGAAATTAGTTAAAATGTGTCATACGTCTTTCTCTCATGACTTTGCACATATAGCTTTCAAATTATTGTTGGATGCAAAACTCTTCAGAGCCTTTTCCTCTCATGAACTACCATTCAGATGAACAATCACATATATCTCCTTCTTGTTATGCATAGAAGGATAGTTGAAGTCATTGATACTCTCTCACTGTTGCATTTGACTGTTATGTCTCTTGCTCGCTGACTTGCTTGAGTTTTTCATTTTTCTTATATTATCACGTTTTTCACTCAGGGACACTGGACATAGATTATTGGCAGGATTTGGAATCTGGATTTGTTACATTGCAGAAACTTTCAATTCGTTCTAGTGAAGCTATGAAAACTACTGATTAATGACTTAGGTTTCTATCTTGGCGAAAGTTTGAAAAGAACTAAAGTTGTAAGTTGAATTCTTCTAACTGAACGTTTTATTATCCAATTTTAGGGCATATTATACCTCAAGTTTACATTTGGTTGTGTATCAAGTTTCAATTACTTCACCCATACAAATTCACGCTATCATGTTAAAATTACAATCAAGTTCTATTTATGAATGATTTGTATATTTGGATAAAACATACCAGAAGTTATGTAATTTTCTATCAATATTTTCCTTAAAAGCTTTATGATTTATACATAGTCCTTGGGCTCAGGAAAGAGGCTCAGAAATGAAATTTACTTTTGTATTTGCAAATTCATCAAACTCTCCCCTCTTCTAATATACAAGAAGTTCACTTACATTGTGTGGCCTGAACATGATTTGTGTCCTTACAGCTAACAGATATACTATGATTTACTTTGTTTAGAACAAAACCTCAGCACGAGCCTACCACCTCCAGTATATAATAGAAATATCTATTGTGGAACAAACTGCACTCCTCCAATAAGGCATCAACTTATTATAGTCATAGCTCACAATTCCAAACTTCCATCTGACGAAAACAATTTACAAGCCAAAAGGAACATGATTGGGGTGACCATTTTGTTTTTGACAACAAACCATGACTACAGAAAAGGAACTTATGACTTAAAATCTGAAAGAATGTTGGAACCTGAAACCTTCATAAGAAACACACACTTTCACTATCTTCCACTTTAAAGGAGCCAAATAATTAGTTTAATTCACTTTCACAGTTTGTAGATAGAAGAAAGACAACCAGAGTATTAGCAGGTTCTTCATTTACCAACACTATAGAATCATTAAAATTCAAGTCCATGAAGTCCAGCTCCATATATATCTCTAAGAATTTTAAGCAACGAAATTTTTTTAACAGAAATCTCTAAGAAATAGATTTTTTATAGATATAGATAGATGTCTTCTGAAAGAGTCATTACTGCATTAAGGATCGTAATAGCCTGAGTTTTAGTTATACTCAAGTGACAGAATAATACAATTAGTTGAATTATGAGAACTGAAAATTAGTTAAACAAACTTTTACTAAGAAGAGCATTGTTTAACCTAGATCCGATTTTAGGCCAATTAACAATTAAATTTATATTTGCGGAGTCAGGATCAATAGATTAGATTAAGAGTTCAAATTACGAACTAAAACAGCGATAGATTTCGTAAATAATATGGGAACGAGATATAAGCAGGAATTAACAAAGATAAAGCGCAAGTAAAGACAGATAGAAATAACCGCGTTGTATCGCTTATCCCTGGTGAGAGTTCTTCGGTACTTATTGTACTTAGAAGATTAGAGAGCGAAGTACTTAACAAATGTAAGCAGAGAATAATATTTGAGCCAGAGGGAGAGAGTATTCTTATTGACTGTAGTAGATCAGAAGTAAAGTTGTGTTACAATGGCTTAGAAAAAATACTATTTATAGGTCTGATAGGCGTTCGTTGGGTTTTGTAACCGCTGGGCACGTATCCATTGGATATGTAACTGCTGGGTTGTAATGACTATTAATTGAGTGATCGCACATGATCAGGTTAATAACTGCTCATTCAGATCGTGTTGACTGATGAGGCGTTTCATAACTGCTTTGGGTCTGCTCGCGATAACTGTCTGTCCGTTACATATCTGTCCGGTGGAATTTCTGCCCGTGCCACGTGGCGAACACGTGTCATCTTTAGGTGCTGTCAGCTTTTATCCAATACAAGTGTTTCTGATTCAGTAACCACTTGTAAAATTAGATAGGATTGCAGTCTATTCAAGACTGGCGTGGACAATCTAGACTTGAAAGTAGTAGTAGTAATTTTAAGTAGGATGTCAGTTGATATTTAAAAACCACATTAGAGGGAGAAAAACATTCAGAGTAATAAGTTGTTATAAAGGTAGTTGTATTGGGCAAAAATTGACGTGCTCGGTTAGCACCTCGGCATGACAAACCGAAGAGAAATCGAACTGATGTTCCGAAGGATGAAGGTCCAAGCCAACAACTGAACCACCGAAGTCGAGCATCGATGTTGCCAACGAAGGCGAGCTGTAAGCTGAGCTTCGGCGACATTCGCTCCGGTCGAATAGCAAGGCCCCATCACCGAGGTTACGCATTTGAACCTCGGTAAAACGCCTCGGTCGAGCGGCTCTGCAGCCCACTACATCAGCCCACTAATTCCTTCCATTAATGCCAAGAACGTGGGTCTAAGCATGACTGATGGTGGAGAACGTGGGCAAGGCCCCTAGGCCTATAAATAGTACTTCAGTTTGTATTGTACGTATTGAGAATTACATACAGAAACTCTGCCAATTTTTGTACTCATCGCAATATATTGAAATCAAGTTACTTTCTCGCATTTTATGCTTATTCTTGGCATTTTCCTGACTTTGATACGAAGTTTCGCTTGTATTCCAACCTAAATTCGATTTTGGGATCCTAAACTGATTTAGGCCCATACAAATTGGCGCCGTCTGTGGGGATATAAGCAGAAACGCTTTGTTCCAAAGTTCAACATTCTTTTTTCATGAAAGCCCATAATTCTTTCGACAACGATATGGCTGACAACAGTAGAGATCTTGATGATCAGACTGACGTTCCGTCGAACCAACAGTCCTCATCTCCAATGACAACTGAAGCCTTCCAAGCTTTTGTTGTTGCTTCGCTCAATGCCCTTCAAGAACGGCAGGATGAGCAAGCGCACATCAACGCCAAATTCGCGCCTCGTTAGAGGCGAGGAACAGTTCAGCACCGAACGGCACCCAGCCTTCGGTTCCAAATAGAGGCATCCCGATCTTCATTCCTACGGGCGCGATAACAGGGGAACCTCCCAATGGGGCCACATCTAGGGGTTCGTGAAACCTACCAAGCGCAACGCCACACTTCGGGACAATTTCCGCCGTGGCTGAAACTACATTATCGGTCGACGTGGAGAGGTTGACCAGGGAAATTGAGGCACGCGTCGAGGCGCGTGTTGAAGCTCGCGTCGAGGAACGCGTAGAAAAGCGCCTCGAGAGTGTACCTGGATAACAAAGACCGAAGACGAGCTTGGCATAGATCACTACAGGGAGTTGCCATTTAAGCCCGAAGCGGCTCCAACTCCAACTCCTAAAAACTTCAAGCTCATGTTCTTAAAAAAGTATGATGGAACCACCGATCCCAAAGAGCATGTAAGGAAGTACATGGTAATGGTAAAGAGCAATGACTTAGCGTCAATAGAGCTCGAGTCAATGTTCTTAAAAATGTTTGGCGAATCTTTGGTGAAAGGAGCGCTGCGCTGCTACATGTGTCTACCAGCGGGGTCAATTTCCATCTTCAAGGAAATGACCAATGCCTTCGTTAAGGCCCACACCAAGGCTCAAAAAATTCTCCAGAGGAAGGAGGATATATGCAAGGTCAAGCAACAGCCTGGTGAGCCACTTAAGGAGTTCCTTGTGCGCTTTCATGCTGAGCGCATGGAGCTACCTCGGATGAATGATACTTTGGCCATCATGGCATTTGAAAAAGGGTATCAATGTTTGCAATTCTGACGCCGCTGCTGAATTGCAAAAGGAGCTCCAACAATACCAAGTTTTGATATGGGAAGATCTACACAAATGAGCTTACTCCAAGATCAGGCTGGAGGAGGCTGAGTTTAAAAGCCGAGGTTATAGTTACAAAAATCGAGGCGAATCCTCACATCGCGCTGAGGCGTCGCGAGGAAATCCGAAGGGGAGGTATGAACCATACTCCTCCACAAGGCAGCCCGTCAGCCAAAGGTTGGGAAATTCCTTCGGAAACTCATTCAAGAGCCCACATATAAGCCAACGGTTCGGAGGAAAAGTTCACTCCAACACGAACCAAAGAAATTCCTCAGGCCCAGCTTCGGCTTCGAAGAAAGAACTACCTCGAATCCCTGACTACAATTTAATATATCGACCTCGGAGCTGGTCAACGTAGTCAAAGGGACTGCCGGGGTAAGAGTACCCAAAGACGTGAGAACTCCAGCGGACAAAAGGGACCAAAACTTGCACTGTGAGTTCCACGCGGAGTATGGCCATCGAATCGAGGACTGCAAGGCATTGCGCCTCGAGGTGGCTCATTTGTTGAAGAAATGAGTGTTGGCCGAATTCCTTACTGACAAGGGAAAGGAAAACTATTCCAAGAACCGAGGTGATGGACAGCAACCTCGGGCTCCACCCCCAGAGAGAGTTGTAAATGTTATCACCGGGGGTCTAAGGTGAACAGGGTGAATTTCGCAGCTGCAAAGAAATTCGCCAAGTTGTCGATCACAATGGTAAAGAGAAATCGAGTTGGGGGCTAGGGTAAAGAGATTGTATTTGACGATGAAGATTGTGATGGGATGATGTTCCCTCATCACGATGCCTTGGTCATCATGTTAAGAATCAATGACTCAGATATCAAGTGAGTCTTGATTGACCCTGGTAGCTCGATCAATATAATCAGCTACGGGGCCGTTAAGAAGATGTGGCTCAAAGGGGAAGTCGTCCCCAAAGCAATAGTGTTGAATGGTTTTAACAACTCCACGGAGAAAATTCTGGGTGAAATTACACTCAAACTTTTGCTGAAGGAGTTAGCAAAGAGACATTGTTTCAAGTGTTGCCCGAGGACATTGCATACAATGTGATCCTCGGCAGACCATGGATCCGTTCCATGGAGGCTGTTCCCTCCACACTGCATCAAGTGATCAAATTCCCTACGCCTTGGGGGGTTCGATCAATAAAAGGAGAGCAACGAGTAACAAGAGAGTGCTATTCGGTTGTGTTGAGAAGTGGAGTCTCCCCGACTGGGCCAAAACAATAGCAACTAACGCAACCGGGGTCAAGCGATGAGGACCTCCGAGAAGAATTTGAAAAGATCCCGGTGTGCATTCAAGAGCATCGGAAACAGAAAGCCGAGGACTCGACTATTGAGGAACTGGAGTCTTTCACCTTATTGAAAGATTTTCCTGAAAGAAAGGTATTTGTCGGCTCGGAGTTGGACCCGGAATCTAAGAAAGAAATCATTGAAGTTTTAAACTCCAAAAACGATTGCTTCGCTTGGTCTCATTCAGACATTATTAGTATCGATCCGGAGATCATGACCCACAAGCTGAATGTAGACCTAAGGTTCACCCCGGTGAAGCAGAAGAAAAGACCTCATGCCAGGGTTAAAAAGAAAGTGATCGAAGATGAAACCACAAAGTTGCAAGAATATGGTTTCATAAGGGAGGTAAAGTACCCCCGAATGGTTGGCTAATGTGGTCATCGTACCAAAGAAAAATGGCAAGTGGAGGATGTGCGTAGATTACACTAATTTGAACAAGGCTTTCCCCAAAGACTCTTACCCATTGCCACAAATAGATAGGTTAATAGACTCCACGGCTGGACACAAACTACTAACCTTCTTGGATGCTTATTCGGGCTATAACCAGATCCTCATGGATCCGAAGGACGAAGAAAAAACCTCGTTCATCACTGACTGAGGTACCTTCTGCTATAAGGTGATGCCCTTCGATTTAAAAAATGCAGGAGCGACGTACCAGAGGTTTGTGTGTCGCATGTTCAAGGAGTATATTGGAAAGTCTATGGAAGTCTACACAGACGATATGCTCATCAAGTCAATTCGAATGAAGGATTATCTGAATCATTAGAGGGAAGCTTTTGCCGTTCTAAGGCAATATGGCATGAAATTAAACCTTGAGAAGTGTGCCTTTGGCGTAGGGTCGGGCAAATTCTTGGGATTCATTGGCTCAGAACGAGGGATCAAAGCAAACCCAGATAAGATCAAAGCCATCGAGGAAATCCCCGAAGAGTTGACCGGGGTGAAAGAAGTTTAACGCTTAACTGGCCCAATCACTGCCTTGAGTCAATTTATCTCAAGGTCCTCAGAGCGATACAACAAATTCTTCTCTGTTCTGAGGAAGAACAATCACTTCGAATGGGCACCGAAATGCAAAGAAGCGCTGAAAGATTTGAAATGCTACCTGGCTAACGCGCCGTTGCTCGCCAAGCCTAAGGATGGTGAAATATTGCTAGTTTACTTGGCTGTGTCTGAGGTGTCAGTCAGCGCGGTGCTGGTTCGGGAGGAAGATGGCAAGCAACAGCCCATCTACTATGTGATCAAGACACGCCTCGATGCTGAGACCAGGTACCCATACTTGGAAAAACTGGCACTTGCTTTAATTGTTACTGCCCGAAAACTACGACCTTATTTCCAATGTCATCCAATAGCGGTAGTTTTAACCTTCCCCTTGAGAAATATATTGCACAAACCTGAGTTATCGGGGAGGTTATCAAAATGGGCGGTAAAATTAAGCGAATATGACATCACTTATCAACCTCGAACAGCCATCAAGTCCCAAGTCTTGGCTGACTTCGTAGCTGATTTTAGCGTCGGGATCTTGCCCGAAGCCGAAAAGGAGAACTCACTATCGAAAGGAACGGCTTCGGGACTGTGGATACTTCACACCGATGGGGCAACTAATTCCAAGGGTTCGTGATTAGGCAAAGTGCTGAAAGCACCCATCGGGGAGAAAATCAGGCACTCGGTTCGGTTAAAAAAAGTGACCAACAATGAGGCCGAATACGAAGCAGCCTTGGCAGGCTTGGAGTTGGCTAAAGAAATGGGGGTGGAAAGAATTGAGTTGAGATGTGACTCACAGCTGGTAGTAAATCAAGTGCTCGGCGAATACACGGCTCGAGAGCCCAGAATGCAGCTATTCTTGGACCGAGCATAGAGGATTTTTGGCTAATTCCAAGAATGGCAAATTAAACAAGTACCCCAGGAGGAAAATACCGAAGCTGACGCCCTAGAAAATTTGGATTCGGCGGTCGATGAAGCCCACTCGGGGACTGACTCAGTGGTTCGGTTACTATCTTCACAGATGAGAGAGATGAAATTGCATATCAACTCGGTGGACCACAAATGGGATTGGCGGAGTAAGTTTATCTGTTACTTCGACTCGGGGACTGTTCCCCAGGATAAAAAGGAGGCCAAAAAGTTGAGGACTCAAGCGGCTTCATACCATATGATCGAGGGTAATTTGTACAAGAGGTTATATTGCGGCCTGATCGCCAAGTGTTTGGGTCCCGACGAGGCCAGATATGTGATGGCCGAGGTGCATGAAGGCGAGTGTGGCAATCACTCAGGAGGAAAGTCTTTGGTGCACAAGTTACTTAGAGCTGGGTATTATTGGCCCACCATCAGTGCAGATGCAAAAGCCTTCATGCAAAAATGCGATAAGTGCCAACGCCATGCATGGATGATCCATCAGCAGGCCGAACCTCTGCATTCGGTCGTGTCACCATGGCCTTTTATGAAGTGGGGGATAGATATTGTTGGCCTTTTATCGAAGGGAAAGGGTGGTGTTCGGTTCATCGTCGTATTAACTGATTACTTTACTAAATGGGTGGAAGCAGGAGTTCTCACCGAAGTTAAGCAGAAACAAGTAATCGATTTCATCAAGAAGAACATCATCTATAGGTTCGGTGTCCCGAGGGAAATTGCTTGCGACAATGGTAAACAGTTCATGGGAGTAGCCATCAATGATTTCTTCAAACAATGGGGGATCAAAAGATTTGCTTCGACCCCCTATCATCCAAGTGCCAATAGCCAAGCTGAGTCTTCAAATAGGATTATAATCGAGAATTTCAAGAAAAGGCTCGATGAGAAAAAGGGTCCTTGGCCCGAGGAGTTGCCTGGCGTGTTGTGGGCCATACAGACAACAGAGAAGAACAGCACTGGTGAGACTCCTTTCTCACTTGCTTATGGTATGGACTCACTTATCCCCATGGAGGTGGGCGAACCAAGTCATCGGTACGCTCACACCGCCGAAGATGCGAATCAACAAGCCATGCGCATAGAATTGGAATTGCTCGAAGAGAAAAGAGAGTTAGCTTTGGTCCGGCTAGTTGCTCAAAAAAGGCAGATCGAAGCATATCTCTATAGGAAGGCCAAACTTAGAGATTTTAAAGTTGGCGATTATGTGCTAAAGGCTACAAACCAATCAACGAAGGAAGAAAACGGGGGAAAGCTTGTCGCAAATTGGGAAGGACCTTAGAGAGTCAAAGCAATCGTTGGAAAAGGATCTTATCAAATTGAAGATCTGCAGGGCACACCCGAACCCTTAAATTGGAACATCTCCAATTTAAAGCGGCACTACTTCTAATCGAGGTAAATACTCCTTAAAATCTTTTTAATTTTACCCACAGCCTCGAGTTGAACAATGCTCCTAGGGCTTCGGTTGAAATGTACTGACTCGCTCCTCATTTAATTTTGCTTGACCTTTTCAGGAAGCAGATAAAACGACTTACTCGTGAAGGACAATGATTTCCTCTTTATCTTCATAATTATGCAGGTCTAAACGTGATGTGAAAAGATTGCATAAATGATGGATAAGGGCTAAAAGATTCGGATGCTTAAAGTGAAGAGTTTAATTAGGACTCAAACTCTAGGGAGCTTTGGAGTTCTAATTGCTCAAGACTTCTTCATTGCTGAAGCTATAAAATCAGAAGCATTTCAGCTATTGAAGTATGCACAAATACAGAGAGAATCGAGCATAGCATTGAAAAGAGTC
This sequence comes from Petunia x hybrida, assembly GCA_037355625.1. Lineage (NCBI taxonomy): Eukaryota > Viridiplantae > Streptophyta > Magnoliopsida > Solanales > Solanaceae > Petunia > Petunia x hybrida. The sequence goes on along the minus strand of JBBBVM010000690.1, from coordinate 1,700,818 downwards.
TTTATCCTATTTGTGTAATCAGTAAGCTACATGGAACTAAGTAAGAACCTGTTCCTTAGATTGAGTCTTGTAAAAGTTCAGTCTTAGTTCAACTGTAGTAGGTATTATTGAGTTGTATCCTTTCAGTTCAAGTCGTGTACTTGAAGAAGCTTCAGTGATCGTGAAAGAGGTCACTAGAGGATTAGAGTTAGTGCTAGATTAGTAAAAAGGTAGTCTTGTAACCAAGTGAGTCTTTTACATAGTGAAGTTGAAATCCTACTTGGAAGAGTAGGTCGTGGTTTTTTTATCCCGAGTTCAAGGGGTTTTTCCACGCTAATATTGGGTGTTCATTTACTTATAGATTTAATTCCGCATATAATATAGTAAAGGAATATATTTTAAGGAACTGGTCCTTAAAACAGTAAAGTGGTATATCTTGGGAAATATCAATTAGTATCAGAGCGGGTTATCCTTGAAAAGGCTAACACCTACGATTAGAATGAGTACATCACAGGAAAATGGTGAGGGACAGTCAACTGTTAGGGCACCTTTATTCAATGGAAAGTATTACTTATGGTGGAATGAAAGGATGAGAGATCATCTTCAGGCTAAAGACTATGAGTTTTGGGACATAGTGACTGAAGGTCTCATGATTCCAATGAAAAATGATGCTGATGGAAATGATGTTCCCAAAACTAGAAGGGAATGCAATGCTGAAGACTTAAGGCAGTGGGAAAAGAATGCCAAAGCTAGGAAGTGGCTTGTCTGTGGACTCAGTCCTGATGAGTCCACTAGAATTAGAGGGTATACCACTACAAAGGAAACCTGGGATGCTCTACAGGTTGCACACGAGGGAACAAGTCAGGTAAAAAGATCTAGAGGTACACTCTTTTTTGCTGAATACGAAAGCTTCAAAATGAAAGAAGGAGAATCAATTTCTGAAATGTATACTAGATTTAATGCTACTACATCTGAATTTATTTCTTTGGGAAGGGTTTTAACTATTGAAGATAGAGTAGAAAATATCCTAACTAGGGTTCTTCCAGATTCGTGGGAGATTAAGGCTTGTGCTATTATTGAAAGTAAGGATTTGACCACCTTATCCTTAGATGAGCTTATAGGAAATTTGAAAACTTATGAGCTAAGGAAAAAGGTTAAAAACATAGGTGAACCAGTTAAAACTGAACCTAACCTAGCCTTGACTGCTGCTTATAAGCCTATTGATGATAAGGAATTGGTCTGACGAGGTCCAAAGTGCATAGGAATTGTCTGCTCGTTCTTGTCAAATTCTAATATAGTTTAAGATATCGTCCCACAGAGATTGGGTATTCTATGCTACAGACTTGTAGTATTTTAATTACTATTTGAGAGAATCAAATTGATGAAAAGTGAGTTTTTAATTTAAATTTACTTAAACTAAAAGAAAGAACTTCTGGAAGATTTCAAATTTAAAAGGAGTTGGGAATCGTTGAATTCACTTGGTAATACTTATAATAAATATCTCAGTTTTGACATGTATTTCTCTTAAGAATAATTGCTTATTGCTAATTCAATTATATTTTGCTCACTAAGAAAATAATCAATTAATAACACTCCGTGAGGTTATGCATATTAATCAAATTATAACTAGTGACGATTAAACCGAAATATTTTTCTTGCCTGAATTGTGCTTAAAAAGTAGTAAAAACTTCGTGAGAATATTTTTACGGAAAATCAATAATCTTACCTACAACAATTCCTCCGTGAGAATTAAAACTGAGGTAAACAAGATTACAGACTTGGAAAAATAGTTTTTACTCTACTACTTTATTCATCAGTTATTATACATTAATTTTGCTCCGTGAGAATTACAAAATTAATATAACAATAACCTAGATATAAAATAGACGGATGTGAAAATAAAGATTTAGTAAAAACTATAATTCTAGCACAGTGTTAAAATGTGATTAAAAACTTCAGGCTAAGCATGTATTAAAACTGAGATACGTATTATAAATATTACCGAGTTTCATCAACTATCCCAACAAAAGAGATTACTCCATTATGGAGTAAGAAAAACTTTAAAAATATAAAGACTAGGAAGAAGTAGTATTTCTTCTACAAAAGAAAACTACAAAAGCTTAATGTTATAAAAGACAAAGAAAGAAAAAGAGCAAGAGAAAGTAGTTCTTGCAAGATGAAAATTTGATGATCTTCCATACAAAGTTTACTACCTATTTATAGATAAATTCCAAAGCCAAAGTTCTACCTAAGATGGCATATCCTAAGGTGGTAGGAAAATTTTCAAGATGGCCAAGGTGAGTTGGGTTTAGATGATAATTTCAAATATTCATACGTAGCTTCCTTTCATGAACTTTCTTCCGCTTGCACTTTTATTCTTCAGCATAAAACAATTCACGGACATTACTATCAGTGTTATAATCACACTATGAATAATGCAATCATCAATAGTCATCCCTTATTTTTCTTCACCTTGGATAATTTCTTCTTCCTGCAAAATATGTTAGAAAATATGCGAGAGATGGATATATTTATTCACGTTTTATTTAAAATACTTAATATTTAACTATAAAAATATATCAATAAATTATATCCATCAAATTCCCCCATACTTGAATCTTTGCTCGTCCTCGAGGAAAAAGATCTTCTTCTTCTTCTTCTTTTTTTTTTTTTTTTTAAAATAAGAATATTTTCTTCAAACTTATGATCTTTGTAGGATAGAAAATTTATTCAAGATAAACTTCTTTCATCATGCTCAATGCAATTATTTTTTTTACTTCACCAAATTCCTTACCTTATTTCTGAATTTTGACTTGATCAACAAGAACTTGCAGCCTTCTCCCCTTGAATCTTTTAAAATTGATAGAGTTATGATCATGTATTCAGTAAGTATCATTGTCTTGTCCATAGGCTTGCTCGTCATGTTCATCTCCACTAATATAGATACAATACTGACTTTCAAAATCTTTTTAGGACTTTTCATGGCTTGTAATGTTATGCTTCAGGCTGGTAGGATAAGGATATTTGATAGTGACTGTTCTTTTTCCAGCTTGGAGCTCACATTTCTCAATTCTTTCTCCATTCGGTAATACTTTTTTTTTTCAATTTTTTTCCCTTTTTTTTCTTTTTGCTATATCATATATATTCATATATTCACAACATTGCTTCTTTTGGTAATATTTCTTCCTTTTGGTGATGTTTAATCTTTGCTCATTCAAAGCTGGAAGAAACAATAACTCTTTTTTTTTTCTTTATATATATGTAAACAATATATACATATATCATATATATCATTTTTTTATATCATGGTGTTGGGAAAAAAAATAGGATTAAGGCTCAAAGAAGGGTTTGAAAAGATAAAAATATGTATATTTGGATAGAAAATTGAGAGGCTTGAATTGTGTATCAAAGAAGGCCTAATTTCATTTTTCAAAAATCAGTATCATCCATTATTTCGCCTCGAAGAACATTCAGAGCAAGTTCTAGCCAAGTTCATTGATTCTACCTTCTTTGTGATCATAATTTTTCTCAATTCCAATGATTTTCTGAGTTGAAGATGTTTGCTCTTGCTTTCACAAAGTCAAAATCATAGACATGAAAAATCATATGGTGAATATAAAAAGAAATAATATTGAAAAGAACGAACAAAAATTTATATTGTTAATTAAAAACCTACAATTAAGACCATAAATAAGAGGAAAATAGTATATAATATATAAATAACCTCCCCCATACTTGAACATTTCATTCTCCTGGATGAAAATGCTTTTTAAGATAAGTGAAAGAAAGAAGGGTGAAAAAAAAAAGAATGAAGAAGGATCAAGTGGTAGTTGGATTATATAAATATAATATAATTAATATAAAAATACTATTTTATTAGTAAAATAAAAATCTTTTTGGCTTTCAAATATACGATCACAGAAGAAAGCTTGAAAGAAACTGTGACCACACATGTTCTATGTGTAATAGACTGGATTATTTTTAGACCTTATCAGTCATTAGGTCCTAGTTTGAATATAAACTAGAAATTTACCTGTGCCAACATTAGATTTGGAAAATGGAATGGTTAACCAACCAGTAACTTAGGCATACCGATCACCATGGAGTTACTCCTGTCTAGGTGACTCTGTTTTTGTAGAAGCCTTCATGAGATGTTCCGGTTGTACAATAATCTGGATATTGACCAGATCAATTGGTTAAGCATTTAATTAGTCAGATCTAAGTGGGACTTATGAGGCTCCATTGCTTCACCCTCAATGGCTACGGGATAAAGAACCATAGTTCTGAGTTTAACGTCGTCAGCTCGACGTAGTAACAGCGGCACTCATCATACTATCATGGTTACTGAAGGGTGTTGTTCAAAATGTCCTCCAAAGTATAATTTTAGCCTGTGACCATTGACCTTAAATTTCTCTCCTCCATTGCTTTGTTGAATTTCAATTGCTCCATACGGAGTAACATTTGTAACATTGTAAGGACCTGTCCACCTGGATTTCAGTTTTCCTGGGAATAGCCTGAGACGCCTATTGTAAAGAAGTACCTGATCTCCAATTTTAAAATTTTTTGGTCGGATTAAATTGTCATGCCATTTTTTTGTTTTTTCTTTGTAAATCTTGGCATTTTCATAGGCTTCCATCCTCAGTTCATCCAACTCATTAACCTGCAAAAATCTATTTTTACCAGCAGAGGTTAAATCAAAGTTCAATGCTTTCAGTGCCCAAAAGGCTTTGTGTTCCAATTCAACAGGCAAATGGCAAGCTTTTCCAAAGACTAATTTATATGGAGATGTTCCAATCGGCGTTTTGAACGCCGTTCGGTATGCCCATAATGCATCATCTAATTTTAAAGCCCAGTCTTTTCTTGAGATTCCAACAGTTTTTTCAAGAATTCTTTTTAGTTCACGGTTGGAAACCTCAACTTGCCCTTGAGTTTGAGCATGATACGGTGTTCCAGTTTTATGAGTCACACTATATTTTGACAATAAAGCAGAAAATTGCCTATTCATGAAATGAGTCCCTTGGTCACTAATGATGACTCGTGGTGTGCCAAATCTGGTAAAAATATTTTTTCTGAGAAAATTGCACACTGTTCGAGCATCATTCTTTCTTGTGGGAATGGCTTCAACCCATCGTGAAACATAGTCAACAGCCACAAGGATATATTCAAATGAATGAGATGAAGGAAAAGGTCCCATAAAATCTATACCCCAGACATCAAATATTTCACATACCTGAATAGATTGCAATGGCATCTCATCTCTCTTTGAGATATTACCTGTTCTCTGACACCTGTCACATTGTGCAACATACACACGGGCATCCTTAAAAAGTGTTGGCCAGAAGAATCCAGCTTCCAAAAAGCAGTTCGGTTTGCAGCATAATGTCCTCCAATTGCTCCATCATGACAATGAAACAAAATCTTTGGCATTTCATCTTCAGGTACACATCTTCTAATGATATTATCTGCACAAATTCTAAACAAGTAAGGGTCATCCCACAGATAATATTTTGCATCAGATATAAGTTTTTTCCTCTGTTGGTAAGAGAGATCTCGAGGTGTCCATTTTCCAACCAAGTAATTTGCAATATCTGCAAACCAGGGTGGTTGAGTCACTACTGAGCTGACAGAAAAGATGTGTTCATCAGGAAACTCTTCTTTTATATCACTAGACTCCAGAGGAGGGTTCTCTAATCTAGACAAATGGTCAGCTACCTGATTTTCTGTCCCTTTCCTGTCTTTTATTTCAAGGTCAAACTCCTGGAGAAGTAAAATCCATCTTAACAATCTAGGGCAGGCATCTTTCTTTGCTAAGAGGTATTTTAAAGCTGCATGATCAGTAAAAACAGTGACCTTGGTTCCTATTAAATAGGAACGGAACTTATCAAAAGCAAATACTACTGCCAGTAGTTCTTTTTCTGTTGTGGCATAGTTGAGCTGAGCTTCATTCAGTGTTCTACTGGCATAGTAAATGGGACGGAAAATTTTATCTTTTCTCTGGCCTAAAACAGCTCCAACAGCTGTATCACTAGCATCACACATGACCTCAAAAGGTTGGTTCCAATCAGGGGACACAACTATAGGGGCAGATGATAATTTCTCCTTAAGAGTGTCAAAAGCTTTCATACAATCTCCTGAAAAATCAAACTTAACATCTTTCATCAAAAGGTTAGTCAACGGTTTTGAAATCTTTGAAAAATCTTTTATGAACTGTCTGTAAAAACCTGCATGACCTAGAAAACTTCTAATGCCTTTAACAGTTGTGGGAGGGGGTAATCCTGCTATAAGATCAATTTTTGCCTTATCAACTTCTATCCCTTTAACAGTGATTTTATGTCCTAAAACAATTCCCTCGGTAACCATAAAATGACATTTCTCCCAATTAAGAATCAAGTTTGTCTCTTCACATCTCTTAAGAACTAAGGTCAAGTGATTAAGACAATCTTCAAATGTTTTACCAAAAAGGGTGAAATCGTCCATAAAAATTTCCAAAAATTTTTCAGTCATGTCTGAGAAAATAGCTGACATGCAACGCTGAAATGTAGCAGGTGCATTACACAAACCAAAAGGCATTCTCCTATAGGCATAGGTTCCATGAGGACATGTGAAAGTTGTCTTATCCTGATCTTCTGGTGCAATTGATATCTGGTTATACCCTGAATATCCATCAAGAAAACAGTAAAAACCATATCCTGCTACTCTTTCTAACATTTGATCAATAAATGGTAAAGGAAAATGGTCTTTTCTTGTGGCATCATTGAGACGCCTGTAATCAATACAGACTCTCCATCCTGTTACTGTTCTGGTAGGTATGAGTTCATTATTTTCATTTTTTACAACTGTCATACCTCCTTTCTTTGGTACCACCTGAACAGGACTTACCCAAGGGCTGTCAGAAATGGGGTAAATAATACCTGCAGCCAAAAGTTTTATTATTTCATTTTTCACAACTTCTTGCATTGCTGGGTTCAATCTCCTTTGGGGTTGGACTATTGGCTTGTAGCTATCCTCCATGAGAATTCTATGTGTGCAAATAGCTGGACTAATGCCTTTGATGTCTGCTATAGTCCACCCTAAGGCTCCTTTGTGTGCTGTCAGTACTTCAATCAATTTATGTTCCTGTTCTGCAGTCAGAGAAGATGAAATTATCACAGGAAATAATTCAGGCTCAAGATAAACATACTTCAAATGGGAAGGGAGAATTTTGAGTTCAATTTTTGGTCGAGCATTTTCTGATAGCATTTCTCCCTCTTTTTCAGAATCATTTTCCAATATTTCAGCTTCACTTCTAATTGTCGGATCATCATCCTGCCTTGTGCCAGATTGGGCCAAGCATCTTTCCAATGAGTCTGAAATCAATTGGTCATCTTTGAATTCATCTGCAAGATCACTAATCATGTCAATTGAAAAGCAAGAAGATGATGTCTCATCTTCGGGAAATTTTAGAATCTTGTGCATATCAAAAATGACTCTTTCTTCGTCTACTCTCAAAATTAGTTGTCCTTGATGGACATCTATGATTGCTCTACCTGTAGCAAGAAAAGGTCTACCCAAAATTATTGGCTCATCAAGACATTCTTCCATTTCAAGTACTATGAAATCTACAGGGAACACAAATTTATCTACTCTCACAAGCACATTTTCAATAATTCCCTTAGGTTTCTTAGTACTTTGATCAGCAAATTGAAGAGAGACAACAGTATTTTTTATGTCACCAAGATCCAATTTTCTAAAAATAGAAAATGGCATCAGATTTATTGAAGCTCCAGAATCACAAAGTGCTTATTCAAAATATACTCCTCCCAAAGTGCATGGAATCGTAAAACTGCCTGGATCGCCAAACTTTTGTGGTAGCTTATTTTGAAGTATAGCACTGCATTTTTCAGTAAGCATTACCACAGAAACTTCTTCTAACTTCCTTTTGCTTGACAAAATTTCTTTCAAAAATTTAGCATATGAAGGCATTTGCAATAAAGCATCAGTGAAAGGAATATTAATGTGAATCTGTTTCAGAATTTCCAAAAACTTTGCAAATTGACTGTCAAGCTTTTCTCTTTTCATCTTTTGTGGAAAAGGGATTGTCACAGGGAGAGGAGTTATTTTTTCAAAATTCTTTTCATCTTTTTTCTTGATTTCATTCTCTTCTGATGGATCATATTGTATTTCAACATTCTTACCCTTTGCTGCCTGGTGTTCAAAATGGTTCTTTTCTTGTCTATCAGCATATGGATCATCAAGATTCTTACCTGACCGTAAGGCGATGGCCTTAAGGTGTTCCTTTGGATTTTTCTCCGTATTGCTTGGTAAGGGACCTTGAATCTTTTCTGAAACAAGAGTTGCCAATTGGCTTACCTGAATTTCCAAGTTTTTGAGGGTTGAGTTTTGGCTTTCCATCTTTTCATCAGTGGCCTTAATGTACTTGTACAACAAGTCATCGAGACTTGAATGAGCTTGTTGAGGCCTTTGCTGATATGGAGCTGCTTGTTGATATGGCCTGAAATTCGATTGCCCACGATTTTGATTTTGGTATCCAGGTGGACCCTGTGCTGGTTGCTTCTGGAAGCTTTGAGAGTTCTCCGCACCATTTGGATTGCTCCACTGAAATCCTGGATGTTTATGTGCCATTGGGCTTCCGAAAGGGTATGGCTTGTAACCGATGACATTAGCCTGCTCATCATTCTGATTGTTTGCGCGGCATTCATGGTTAAGATGGTTTCCTCCACACATGTCACAAGCCTCAGACTGAATTGGTTGTTGTGCATTCACCTGAAAAGATTCAAACTTTTGTGCCAAGGAGGCAATCTGTTGTGTTAGTGTATTAAATGCATCTGCCTGATTTACTGTGGCTGCCTTTTTGATGGTTACACGATCAGATGGCCACTGGATAGCATTCTCAGAAATTTCATTCAATAATTGCAATGCTTCTTCTGTGGTCTTTCCCATTATGGAACCTCCTGCAGCTGCATCTATCACATTTCTAGAAGAACGTGTTAGTCCATGATAGAAAATATATAACTGCATATGTTCAGGAATGTCATGATGTGGACATTTTCTTAACATTGATTTTAATCTTTCCCATGCTTGATAAACTGACTCAGTGTCAGTCTGCAAGAAATTAGAAATATCTTGTCTTAACTTTGTTGTTTTAGCAGGGGAAAAATATTTGTTCAAAAACTTCTGTGTCATCTGGTCCCATGTGGTTATAGAACCTCGAGGAAAACTTCGCAACCAAGTCTTGGCATCTCCTTTTAAAGAAAAAGGAAATAGTCTTAACTTAATTGCTTCAGGAGGCACTCAATAATATTTAGCAGTTTCAACTAGTTCCAAGAAATCAATTAAATGGCTATGTGGATCTTCACTTGGATCACCAGTAAAGGTGCAAGACTGTTGAATTGTTTGAATTAGGCCGGTCCTAATTTCAAAGTTATTGGCTGCTACAGGTGGGTTTCTGACACTAGATTCACAGTTAAAGTGGTCAGGCCTAGCATAATCCCTTAGGATTCTGTTTGCTGGTCTTGGTGCCACTTCATCAAATTGATCCTCTACATGGTCTGGTGGTGGAATTCCCAATGGGTTATTGTTATCTCCTAGTTGGTGCTCCATTTTGTCACAAGTTACAATTTTAGAAGATGATGATTGTCCTTTCCTGCGCAATCTCAAAGATCTTTCAATTTCAGGATTGTAAATGACCAACTCTTTATTAGAAGAGCGGGTCATAAACTACTTGAAAAATTCTTTAAAGTAAAAAGAAAAAAAATCAAAATGAACTCTTTAACAGTTGAAATGGTAACACTACAAGAAAATATTAGGAATAATAATAATAATAATAGTACTAGTTGAAAGGAAATATTAAAAAGGAATATAAAAAATATTTGTGATAATTAGTATTAGTTAAAGAAGTAGTATATAACAATAGTAGAAAGAAATATTACACTATAATATAATGCTATTGTTATGTATAGATAGTAGTGATAGCTGTAATGATTTAGTAGGAAAAAGATAAATTAAATACAAAGTAGATTATATTGTTTACTAAAGATAAAGCTATAGGTAATAATAATAGTATTATACTTAACACTAATAATAATAGCCAAAGGGAAAAAAAATGACAAAAGCAAAACAGTGAGTTGTAATCTAAAAATTAAATAATAATAATAATAATAATACTATTTTTAGTAGGACGAAGTAGTGATTGTATAGAAAGTTAGTGACAAAAATCTATAGGACTCATAGGTAGTAGTAACAATAATAGCAATATTTAGTAGGAGAAATTTAAAATACTGATATAAACTTAGATATATAAACAAAAAATATTTTTTTTTATAATAATAATATAAGTGAAATCAAGGGTGGAAGAACAATGACTAATACTAGGAAAAAAAAAGTAGTAATAATAAATAGTAAAGAGTAGTAAGTAGTTAATTAGATAAAGTAGTAAGATGTAATAGTAGTAGGAAGGTAGTTAAAGTGATGGAAGACAAGATGGTGATATGAAGAATGATGTGGTTCTATAGGTGGAAGTTTTTACGATAAGAGTAAGAGTTATACTATAGGTAGATATACAAAAGAGAATGTAAAGGAGAAAGTAGTAGGTGGAATGGTAATAAAAAGTTTGAAAAAAAAATACAAAAAGTAAAATAATATATTATACTATTATTAGATATAACAGTATAATAATTATATTATTAAAAAAAATACTATAAAGAGAAAAGGTAAATAATGATGTACTAAAAAGAACAAAAGATAGTAATACTAGTAAACATAACAAAGTGAACGAAAATGATGAAAATAAGAGGTAATGATATTTCAGAGAGGAAAGAAGGAAAAAAAAAATAAAAGTTATAATAATGCTACAACAGTAGTAACGCTAATAATAGAAATAGTGGTAGGAGAAAGATAATACTATAATATATTAAAAGATGATAATAAAACAAGTACTGATGGTTAAAATATTAATAAAATAATAGTAGTAATAATATGGTTAAAACAGAAGACACGTAAATGATAAAAATAGTAGGTATTGTAGACAATGAAAAAAAAAACTGGTAAAGTAGAATGTTTCACTATTAGAATATAGTAAAGGATATAGTATAGTGTCAGTAGAGAAAGTTAGTAATATTAATATAAACTAAAGAAAGAAAAAAAATGTTAGAAGGAGAAGCAAAATTGTTAGAAGCAGTAATCAATATAAATATTATTAGAGGTTAGTATTAGGTATAGCTATAGTAGTATTTAGTAGATTAAGTTAATAGTAATTGTATTAATAAGTCCTCAAATTAGTAATCCAATATTTAGTCCGAAGTAGATGTACGCCAATCCCCGGCAACGGCGCCAAAAATTTGACGAGGTCCAAAGTGCATAGGAATTGTCTGCTCGTTCTTGTCAAATTCTAATATAGTTTAAGATATCGTCCCACAGAGATTGGGTATTCTATGCTACGGACTTGTAGTATTTTAATTACTATTTGAGAGAATCAAATTGATGAAAAGTGAGTTTTTAATTTAAATTTACTTAAACTAAAAGAAAGAACTTCTGGAAGATTTCAAATTTAAAAGGAGTTGGGAATCGTTGAATTCACTTGGTAATACTTATAATAAATATCTCAGTTTTGACATGTATTTCTCTTAAGAATAATTGCTTATTGCTAATTCAATTATATTTTGCTCACTAAGAAAATAATCAATTAATAACACTCCGTGAGGTTATGCATATTAATCAAATTATAACTAGTGACGATTAAACCGAAATATTTTTCTTGCCTGAATTGTGCTTAAAAAGTAGTAAAAACTTCGTGAGAATATTTTTACGGAAAATCAATAATCTTACCTACAACAATTCCTCCGTGAGAATTAAAACTGAGGTAAACAAGATTACAGACTTGGAAAAATAGTTTTTACTCTACTACTTTATTCATCAGTTATTATACATTAATTTTGCTCCGTGAGAATTACAAAATTAATATAACAATAACCTAGATATAAAATAGACGGATGTGAAAATAAAGATTTAGTAAAAACTATAATTCTAGCACAGTGTTAAAATGTGATTAAAAACTTCAGGCTAAGCATGTATTAAAACTGAGATACGTATTATAAATATTACCGAGTTTCATCAACTATCCCAACAAAAGAGATTACTCCATTATGGAGTAAGAAAAACTTTAAAAATATAAAGACTAGGAAGAAGTAGTATTTCTTCTACAAAAGAAAACTACAAAAGCTTAATGTTATAAAAGACAAAGAAAGAAAAAGAGCAAGAGAAAGTAGTTCTTGCAAGATGAAAATTTGATGATCTTCCATACAAAGTTTACTACCTATTTATAGATAAATTCCAAAGCCAAAGTTCTACCTAAGATGGCATATCCTAAGGTGGTAGGAAAATTTTCAAGATGGCCAAGGTGAGTTGGGTTTAGATGATAATTTCAAATATTCATACGTAGCTTCCTTTCATGAACTTTCTTCCGCTTGCACTTTTATTCTTCAGCATAAAACAATTCACGGACATTACTATCAGTGTTATAATCACACTATGAATAATGTAATCATCAATGGTCATCCCTTATTTTTCTTCACCTTGGATAATTTCTTCTTCCTGCAAAATATGTTAGAAAATATGCGAGAGATGGATATATTTATTCACGTTTTATTTAAAATACTTAATATTTAACTATAAAAATATATCAATAAATTATATCCATCAGGTCCTTATCGCTAAAAGTGTTCAAAGATATTTGAATAAGAAAAAGGGGCTAGTGGACAGGGTAGGTCTTCTAACATGAAACAGGCTGGAGAACTTCAAATGTTGCAGCATGGAGCACTACATCAGCAAATGTCCAATCATGGAAGGAGAATGGAGGAAGAGATATATTGAGGAAAGAAAAAAGGCTAGGGAACAGGTCCGAAAGAAAAGTGGAAATCTCAAAGCAATGGTTGCAGGATGGCAAGACAGTGAGGATGATGATCTGGATGAGGATCTTGCTCTAATGGCTCTTGAAGACTCAGATAATGAAGAAGATGCTGAGGTATTTGTCCCTAAACTTAGACAAGATGTGAAAAACATGCCTAAAAAGAAATTAGTTAAAGTATTTCATACTGTGTTAAATGAGTTTAAATCTCTAAGGGATGGCAAAAATCAATTGCATGATGAAATTGATAGTTTAGGAACAGAATACAAAAATGAAGTAATTAAAAATGACTCTCTGAAATGAAAAATTAGCATGCTTGAGGAATAGGTCCTCACACTTGAATCAACTGTTCAGGAATTAGAAAATGTTAAACAGTTGAAAATGGTAAAGGCATTGCTAATTCTCATCAGATCATTGCTGAAGAGAAACTGAAAGTCATAGTTGATGAATTGTGCAAAAAAGATGAAAAGATAAGATCTTTAGAAGAGGACTTGGTTAAAACAAAAATAGAGTTAGGAAAAACTGTAAAATGGAACAAGTCCTCTGAAGCACTAGAATGGTTACAGAAAAATCATAGTAGTAACAGGAAGGGTATTGGATTCATGAAAGCATAGTCTTCACCCAAATGGGATCCAAAGAGTAAGTACCTATCACTTCCTGAAAACTGGCTATGCACTCATTGTGGGAACACTGGTCACTTGAAAGAAAATTACCAATCTTTAAAAATGGCTTCACAGAGGAACATGTCCTATAAACCAGTTCAAAACTCTGTAAGAAAGAAAACTGTTCACACAAAGAAACCATTACCATTCTGGGCTAAGAGAGATCTGATTCATACTTTTTTTCAAGGAAAAGAACCCAAACTAGTTGAACCCCTAGTTTTCTTTTGCAGGCTAGAGTGAAGGAGAGAAACAATAAATGGTACATGGACAGTGGCTGCTCAATGCTCATGACAGGACATAAGGAACCGTTCCTTTCACTCTCAGCCTTCCAAGGAGGAAGTGTTTCCTTTGGTAATGGTAAGAAAGAAAAAATCATTGGCATTGGAAAGGTAGGTAGGTCTGATTCACATAGCATAGATAATGTGTTTCTAGTAGATGGGCTGAAGCATTGCTTATTGAGTATATCTCAATTGTGTGACAAAGGTAATAATGTAAATTTCTCTTCTACTAGGTGCACTGTGACTAACCAAACTTCTGGAGAGATTATTTTGCAAGGAAATAGACATGGGAATATCTACAAGGTAGATTTGTTGACACTATCTGATGGAAGCTTGAGTTGCTTAAGTGTGGTGCAAACTGATCCCCTCCTATGGCACAAAAGACTTGGCCATGCTAGTCTTTCACAATTGAACAAACTTGTTTCCAAGGATTTGGTGATAGGTCTTCCTAACATCAAGTTTAAGGATGAAAAGATATGTGAAGCCTGTGCCAGGGGGAAGCAGGTAAAATCCTCCTTCAAACCAAAGAAACAGGTAAGTACCACTAAACCTTTGGAACTGGTCATATGGATTTATGTGGACCAATGAGAACAATGAGTCGTGGAGGTAAGAAGTATGTTATGGTATTGGTGGATGATTACTCCAGATTTACATGGACTGTGTTTATTGCATCTAAAGAAGAAGCCTTTAATGCATTTTCAATTTTTGCTAAGAAAGCTCAAAGAACTCTAGATAGTCACATTGTTGCCATTAGGTCTGATCATGGAACTGAATTTGAAAATCATATGTTTTTCAATTTTTGTAATGAAAATGGCATTAATCACGATATTTCTTCACCTAGAACTCCACAACAAAATGGTGTAGTGCAAAAGGAAAAATAGGACTTTAGAGGAAATGACAAGGACTATGCTAATATCTGGAAATCTTCCACAAAACTTTTGGGTTGAGGCCATCAATACTGCATGCTACATAATAAATAGATGTATGACAAGGCCATTAATAGAAATGACTCCATATGAGCTGCTTAAGAGAAGAAAACCAAATATCTCTCATTTTAGGGCTTTTGCTTGCAAATGTTTTATACACAACAGTGGGAAAGATGCCTTAGGAAAATTTGATCCAAGAAGTGATGAGGGAATCTTTGTTGGTTATTCTTCAAATAGTAAATCTTATAGAGTTTTTAACAAGAAAACATTGAAAATTGAAGAAAGCATGCATGACAAATTTGATGAAACTGACAGTCTCGCTCAAGAACAGGTACAGGAGGATGAAGAGATTGGAATGCTGAAACATAATGGAATTGATCCATAAATGCAGACATTGGATGGGGATACTGTGAGAAGTGAACTGCAAGGAACTGTTCCTCAGGACAGAACTGAGAAGAGTGGCACAGAAACAGGGGGAACAAATGCTGGTTCCACCTCACAAATTGGAAGTACTACTCCCTTAGGAACTGTTCCTCAGCAAGGGACTTCTGACAATGGATTGATATTCAAGCCTTACAAGTATCAAGGTTCACATCTTGTGGATCAAATAATCTCAGATAAGACTGCTAAAATACAAACTAGACAAGCTGTTAAAAATCACAATCTGTGTGCCTTTAGTGCTTTCCTATCTCCTGTTGAACCAAAAAATGTGAAAGAAGCACTGAAGGATGCAGATTGGATCAATGCTATGCAGGAGGTATTGAATCAATTCCAAAGAAGTCAAGTTTGGCATCTGGAACCCAAGCCAAAGTAATAGGTCCATAATAGGAACAAAATGGGTTTTTAGAAACAAACTTGATGAGGATGGCATGGTAATAAGAAATAAGGCCAGGTTAGTTGTTCAGGAGTATAGTCAAGAGGAGGGTATTGACTATGATGAGACTTTTGCTCCAGTTTCAAGATTGGAAGTAATAAGACTTCTCATAGCCTTTGCTACATACATGAAATTTACTCTACATCAAATGGATGTTAAGAGTGCATTTCTGAATGGTTACTTGAAAGAAGAAGTGTATGTTAAGCAACCTCCAGGCTTTGAGAATGAACAGTTCCCTGAACATGTGTACAAGTTGGACAAGGCCTTGTATGGACTCAAGCAGGCACCAAGAACATGGTATGAAAGGCTATCCAAATTTCTACTTCAGCATGGATACAAGAGAGGTAAAATTGATAGCGCACTGTTTTTGAAAGAAAAAGGGAAGCATCTCTTAATTATTCAAATCAATGTAGATGATACAATTTTTGGTGCTACTTGTGAAAATTTAAGTAAGGAATTTGCAAGTTTGATGGGGAATAAGTTTGAGATGAGCATGATGGGTGAACTCAATTTCTTTTTGGGTTTACATATTAAGCAAACCTCAAATGGCACTATGATCTATCAACAAAAGTATGTTAAGGAATTACTTAAAATATTTGATATGGATAATGCTAAGGAAATTGATACACCTATTGCCATTGCCACAAAATTGGATCTTGATGAACATGGAATATCAGTTGATCAAAAATTGTATAGAGGTATGATTGGTTCTCTACTTTACCTAACTGCTAGTAGACCTAATATTGTGTTCAGTGTTGGTTTGTGTGCTAGGTTTCAGTCAGATCCTAAGGAATCTCATTTAAAAGCTGTTAAAAGAATATTGAGATATCTGAAAGGAACAGGTCCCTTGGGACTTTGCTATCCAAAAGGTGGTAGTTTTAATCTTGTTGGATATACGGATGTTGAATATGGAGGTCTCCTTGTTGATAGAAAACGTACCTCAGGTATGGCACATTTTCTTGGTGAGTGTTTAGTCTCTTGGGGAACCAAGAAACAATGTTCAGTGGCACTTTCCACTGCTGAGGCTGAATATGTGGCAGCTGCCTCATGTTGTTCATAGTTGTTATGGATTAAACAACGATTACAAGATTTTGGTGTTGATGTAGGAACTATTCCTATCTTTTGTGACAATACTAGTGCTATTAACATGCCAAAAAATCCAGTGCATCACAAAAGAACTAAACACATTGATATAAGACATCATTTCTTGAGAGATAACTATGAAAAATGTTTGATCACCATAGCATTTTGTCCTACTAAAAAGCATATTGCTGACATTTTCACAAAAGCTTTAGGAAGAGATGATTTTGAAAGAAATAGATTGGAATTAGGGATGATTAAATTCACTTAAATTCATCAATGCTTTACTTCATAATTGGCTAGAAAACTGCACCTAAAATGAATTTTATTCAAGTCAATTTGAAATATTCAGTCCAGCTTAATACTTTATTGTATACTCTTATACCATAATTTCTGTTTAGAGTTACTAAAATTGAATGATGTTACCCTTATGCTCTTAGAATTTCAGATTAAGCAAAAGTGTTTCAAATTGGAAGGACACTGATTTTTCGTGTTAAAATCAAGTATGCACTCCTCATTATTCATTTATCTTAGAAGATTAAGGCTATAGGTAACTTGTAATTAGGATAAATCCCACTAGGAATCCTAATCATATCCAAACTGCATATGAGTCCCATCGGATAAACAGTTCCCATTCAGAATAGGTAACTTAATAGCCTAACGGCTCTTTTTTTTTCGGGAGACTCCCAAGAGTCCTTTAACGGCTGAATGTCTTTCAATGAGATAATAGTGATCGTCTCACACTCAACCTCCACTACCCATTTCATTCTATAAATTACGCTCCTTCTTCCTTATTATTCTTTTACTTTGTTTAAAAATTGCACTCTCAATATTTCAGAAAGAATAGTAACATATCTCTTGAATCGTATTGCCAGAATGTCTCTTTCCCCTAAAAACTCATCATCTGCACCCACCTCTGATCAACCACAAATTCCCAACCCTTCTTCACCCATGGACACCACAAAACCGAACCCTAAAATTTCTGAAAATATCCCAGAAGTACCTGAACCAGATATTTAGGGGGAAGGACCAGTTCCCACTGCTGAGTCGATTATTGAACAGGTTGAGGACTTGTCAAGGGCTATGCGTATTTATCAGTATCAGGTAAATTATGCTTCTCCCTTAAAATAGTAGAGGATGAAGGGGAAAAGGAAGAGGGGTCTGGCACTGTTCTTGAGGGGGAAGGGAAAACTGTAACGTTTGGAACCACTCATGCATGAATCATCTGGGTCTCCTGAGGTTGCTTTTAGAGCACCCATGGAAGATGTGATAAATGTTGAGGAAGCAATAAGTGATAGTGATAGGCCTATTATTGATTTGATCAACATTAGGAGTCTAAAAAGAAAACTTGCTAGGAAGGGACCCATCGATGACCAAATGTCTGCTAAGATTGCTGCTAAGTTAATGAAAATTAGTGATAGTTATAAGCCAGGGATTAAGAAGAAAGGTGAAAGTTCCTCTAAGGCAAAAGGATCCGTACCTTCTATCTCTACTCCTGCTACTGGGGTTAGAAGGACTAGGAGTGCTGTCAAGGCTGCTGAGGAGAACTTAGCTGCTGCTATGGAAAGAAGAAGAAAAGGGAAGGGGAAACAGGTTGCTGATCCTGTTGAGGAAGAAGAAATTGAGTTTGTAGAAAAAGAGATGGATGTTGTGGATGATGAAGATGATGAGATGGAGGATGTTGAAGTAGTTGTGCCTCAGTCTAAGAAAAGAAAAGTTGTACAGGGGCGTGTGACAAGAAGCTCTGTGAAGGCTGCTGCAGTAAAATCTTCTAAGAGGACCAGGTCCTCTAAAAGAACCTTTGTTGATGAAAGTTCTGATTCAAGTTCTGATGAATTATTTGCTGGTGAGGACAGTGAGAGTGAGGATGAGGGAGATGAGGTGCAACACTGCGTCCATGATGACATGATGACTAGGAAAGTTCTGAAAGGAAGAGTGCTCTCTCATGTGGAAGAAGAGGGTATGATTTGGTTGTTGCAGAAATTGCAGGTTCAAGGCTGGAGGGACATGGTCCTTCAGATTACAGGAAAGTGTGCAAAGGAGATGGTTCAGGATTTTTACAAGAACTGCTCTATCAAGAGGGACAGGATTACCACCTCTGTCCATGACCATGAGATTACCTTTGACACTAGGGAGCTTGGTGAACTGCTGGGGATTCCATTTGTAGGCTATGACAGCTATGTCAAGAAAGTATGGCCTGATTTGACAAATTTGCCTACTGGATTGGAAATCACAAGGAAATTTGTTGAGAATGAGGAGGAAGAAAAACCAAGAGTTGTGCAGAAGAGTGAGATGTATCCGCAGCACCAAGTGATATTTGAGTTTGTTCACAAGATTGTGATGCCAATATTTTTATGCAACCTTTTCAATGATGCCAAAAAGGGGAAGAGTAAGTCTGATCTTGCGTGAAATTTATACCTAATTGAAAATCGATCCTTAATGATAAAATAAGTCTCTACTGATTGCTTTTAAGTTTGTCATCATAAAAAATGAGGAAAATGTTAACTTGGATAAGCTTGAAGTTTTGACTGATGATTAAGGAGCGGATTCAAAGGACCTGTTCCTTTGAATCACTGCAACTAAATAGATAATTCATGAAAAATCATTTAAGCTGAGATATTATTTACTATCCTAAGTCTAATGTTTATCTTGATAATTATGCAGGTCTAAACGTGATATAAAAAGATTGCATAAAGAGTGGATAAGGGCTAAAAGATTCGGATGCTTAAAGTGAAGAGTTCAATTAGGACTCAAACTCTTGGGAGCTTTGGAGTTCTAATTGCTCAAGACTTCTTGCTTGCTGAAGCTATAAAATCAGGAGCATTTCAGCTATTGAAGTATGCACAAATATCTTGATGGGGATATCACAACTATTCTACCTGGTGGGGGTAGCATTGAAAAGAGTCTTTATTGGGTGTTCATTTACTTACAGTTTTAATTCCGCATATAATACAGTAAAGGAACATATTTTAAGGAACTGGTCCTTAAAACAGTAAAGTGGTGTATCTTGGGAAATATCAATGGCAAATTGTGCCTCCAATTCAGCAATTCTTCCTCTAAGTCCTCTCTTCTGCTCGCCCCAAGCAGCGGACGCTGCCTGAATTTGCTCTGCCCGCTCGCGCTCGAGGTGAACAGCCTGCAACGCGAGGACCAAGCTCTGCGTAAAAAAAAGCGTTAGTATCAGAAGAAAGAAAGGGCAAATTATACGAATGAAGTGCGCGAAAAATATCCGAAGGGCAGAAGCAGCTGAAACGCCCATAAAACTCATAGGGCTGAGATTCCGAAGGGCGTGAGCCTCGGTAGGACCGAGCATGGCATCAAGGGCGGCAACATCGTCCTTGGTAGGATCTAGCAGGTTGGCCTCGGGAGCAATCTCAAACGCCCAAGGTACGGTGCTGGAAGACTTTGGCAAGGCTCGAGAGGCCTTAACCATGCTCTTGATCAAGCCCTCGCCAACCCTAGCCTTGCCCTTTCGCTTTGCAGCTTCATGATCAGATTCCTCTACGTTTATTACCTCGGTCGCTCTAGCGACCTCGGTACTTGGCTCTGGAATAGTCTCAGAGGCAGGTACTGGCACCATCTCGGGAGCCATGGGATGAATCTCCTCATCACTGGGCTCATCAATAAGGCCTCGGCGCGTTACGGTCGTCGCTTCGGTAGCGGGGGCAGTAGCTTCTTCAACCCAAGGTCCTTTTGCCTTCACGGCCCGCTTTGACTCGGCCTTTTTCCTTTTGGAACCTGGGGAAGGGAGGGGAGTAATCTGATGAACATGAGATGAAGTAAGAGTGGAAACGCACAAAAACCGACCTAGGAAAATTTCAACACTTTGCGATGTCCCTTGGCCCAATGAGCTTTTGGCTTTCTTGTCTTCGGCGAGCTGCTTCGCCAAACTCGCCATCTTAGCGACACCATCGGTGATGTCAAGTACTTTCTTTTCCTTCTTTTTTATCTCTTTCTTATCCTTCTTCTCATCTCCTTCCCCATCTCCCTTCACCTCAGTTTCCTCCTCCTTTTCCTTTTCGGCTTCCTTCACAGCCCTGTTGGAGAAACCTAAATGAGGGGGAAGAGAGCATCAGAGTATAGTAATTCAAAGCGAGTTTAAGGAATTGCAAGCGTAGATGTGCAGCTTACCATGTCTCTTGCATATCCATTGGTTCCCCTTCAGGGCGGCTAAAATCATCCATTGCCGACGCGGGCACGTCTCCGACTGCATGACCTCGGTAACACACTCAAGCAAATTCCTCGGTAGGTTAACTGGAACTTTTTCAGCTGCAAATCATAAATAAGAAAATAAGCACCAGCTACGGTAGTCGAGAGCCGAAGGAGAAACAAAAGCAAGAACTTACGCTGAGCATTCCACACTTCGGGTAAGCGGGGTTCGTTTGACAGCAGCCTTGTAGGGATAAGCACATACCGGTCGTTCCAACCTCCGTCTCCATGGTCTTTGCTTTTACTCAAGATAGCGTAAGACCCCCGAGGTAAGAGGGCCCCGGCTTTATGAAAATAGGGGTAGTAGAGGGAGATCAAGTGTTGGAAGGTGAAGGGAAATCCAGTATATCGCTTAAATATTCAAGGGCTTGAACAACTCTCCGAACACCGGGCCCCAATTGAGCCAAGCACAAGTTGTAAGATCTACAAAATATGTCGATTATAGGATGGACCGGCAGGTTGAACCCTATGGTGAATGGGTATGTAAAGACCGAAGAATACCTTCAACGTGAGTAGACACAGCCGTGTCCGGGGCCGGGACTCTAATCTCTACTTCGGGCCCCCAACGGCAGTCAGCCCGATCCATCTTAATCATGCCTTCGGTTATAATACTTGGGGTAATATGAACCGGTATGTTTCTCTTCTTTCCCTTCTGAGCGGATTGAACATGGACCTTCAAGTCCTTGTCGTTGTTGAAATTCGAAGGGATGACCAACTGAGGTTCAATCTCCACTTCGAGAGGAATCTTCCTCCTCGACTACTTTGAAGTACCAGCTTCGGTCTGCGACCCCCCCTTGCTGGCTTCAGCTTCGCCTATTTGGCACTGGCCTCTCTATTCACCTCGGTTCTGCCCGCTGGGCCACCAACCTCCTTGATGCTGGTGATGTCATCCCACTCGACGCCACCCTTTTCGTCGTCGTGGTCGTCACCACCACCCTCGACGTAGACGACATAACTGGCTTCCGCCTTGTCGCGGCCAGCTCTTTCCTTGCGCCGCCTAGGAGCAGTAGCCGTCGACGTGGCTTCTTCACCACCTTCTGCTTCAATCATCTGCAGCGGTGTCACGGTGGGAAAAACATCTCCGCCCATTATCGCGGCAGCGAAACGGTCGGCCCTCTCACCGGAATCGCTAGACCCTTGTCCAGATGTCTCCATTGATGAAAATACTAGGCTGAGAAGAAAATCAAGATCAAGGAAGCTGTTTAAGAAATGGAAGCTTTTATTTCTTGGAATTTCACTGTGTATCAAATATTTTCAGATGGAGAAGGAGACTTTCGAACGAAGTATTTATAGGGTGTGCACACGTGCAAGTTGCAGGAGCAATGATGACTGTAAAGTTGGAGAAAGCGAAAAGCCGGCGCGACCGTTCGGTGGCCAACCAATGATCACCACGTGATGAGGAACAGTAATCCGAAAGACGTGCAACTTTTTGAAATTCTTGGATAAGGTTAAGCCACGTCGGCTTCCCGCTCAATTTCACTCCACTCCTCGATGACCTCGACGTTCATCCGATGAGTGGGGGGGACTATCTTTATTGGGCAAAAATTGACGTGCTCGGTTAGCCCCTCAGCATGACAAACCGAAGAGAAATCGAATGGATGTTCCGAAGGATGAAGGTCGAAACCAACAACTGAACCACCGAAGTCGAGCATCGATGTCGCCAATGAAGGCGAGCCGTAAGCTGAGCTTCGGCGACATTCGCTCCGGTCGAATAGCAAGGCCCCATCACCGAGGTTACGCATTTGAACCTCGGTAAAACGCCTCGGTTCGAGTAGCTCTGCAGCCCACTACTTCAGGCCACTAATTCCTTCCATTAATACCAAGAACGTGGGCCTAAGCATGACTGATGGTGGAGAACGTGAGCAAGGCCCCTAGGCATATAAATAGTACTTCATTTTGTACTGTATGTATTGAGAATTACATGCAGAAACTCTGCCAAATTTTGTACTAATCGCAATATATTGAAATCAAGTTATTTTCTCGCATTTTACGCTTATTCTTGGCATTTTACTGACTTTGATACGAAGTGTTGCTTGTATTCCAACCCAAATTCGATTTTGTGATTCTAAACCGATTTAGGCCCATACAGTAGTATGAGTCGTTAATTTCAAGGAAAAACACTAAACAAAAGCAAAAGAAAGATTTCGGTAGAGCACCAATTTAAGTAGATCCATAGAGCAAACACTTCATATTAGTGTGAAAAAACACAGAGAGCGACAAATACTTCAAAGGAAGTGCATAAACTGACATAGATAGAGCAACAAACAAATTAAAGAACGAACGAACGTTCCTCGAAAGTCAAATACCACCGACTCCATAGACAAACTCAAACGTAACAGGGGAAGGACGACTGCTCATGAACACTTTGAAATTGCAAATGTGATCGTCACTTGATGTTCTTCAGATGGTTCATTGAAAAGTGGAGCCTAAAAAAAGGCAGAAGATAATTGACTGGCTATACAACAATGAATCAATCCAAATTTTCTTGGTTACTTCATATGAGATATAACTTATAAGCTAAAGGAGATCAACTTTAATTTGTCAGCCAATCAATCTATGAAATACGATACAATGAGGCTAGATGAGCTTTTAGAAAGGTATCGTCAGATCAAACTAACGTATTGGTGTCTTGATCCATGGGGCACCGTTAAAAAGTCCAGTGGCTAACCGGTGCCACAATTTGTTAATAATGATATTGTCAGATAACTATGCCACCTGTTAATGGTGAGCTTTTTTAAAAAGTCCAGTGGCATTTCTAATCCTTCGTCCATTTAAGAATTTGCATGTTGCTAAAAGTCAACTTCCAATGGAATTATCATTTGGATAGTAGACAAAATATAATGCACATTGACCTATACAGGTTCGATTTCATAATTAAGAACGATTTTTTTCTTTTCATCAATTTTCAAGCACTTGAAGCTGAATTACATGGCCAGACACTTCTCCCTCTATCCGTGAAGAGAAGGCTATTGAGGAGCCCCAGACTCAGAGACAATGAGCATAGCTATGATAATTGAAAGAGCAAAGTTTGCGATGTGAAAATCATTGTTCAGTTCCCATCAGAATAATAAGAAAATGGAGGAATTTTATTCAAAATAAAGCTTATACAGAATGATTAAAAAATAATTAAGATACATTAACAGGAGGACGTGGGAAAATGTTCTTGAAACGCCCCAAACATTTTTGAAAAAGCCTTTCAAGAACGCAACCTCCTAATACTTTCTTTGAGAGCGATGTTGGTAGTACTATATCCACCATCAATCACAAGATTCATCCCACTTATATATTTTGATTCGTCACTAGCAAGATACAATGCTGCTTCTGCAACATCCTCAGCCTCCAAGATTGTTCCTTTCAAATTTGCAATTTCAGACACAAATTCCTCAGTCTTTTCCTTCTCTTTAATTCCTAGACAATTCCTCAGCATTGGCGTTGCCACACCAAATGGAGAAACACTATTTACTCTAATTCCATATTGTCCTAATTCTACACCCAAATTCTTGGCAAGTCCCACTATGGCATGCTTTGACGCCGAGTATGTGTGAGCGACATCGCCATAGGTCACGGAGGCAATGCTGGAAGTGAAAATAATGGTGCCTTTCTTGGCTGGAATCATCACACGGGCCGCGTGTTTGGCACACATGAAAGCCCCAAAGACATTGACTTCAAATACGTTTGTGAAATTTTCGTAGTTAGATTTCATGATGGTCGAATCAGATTTCCCTGAAATTCCAGCGTTGCTGAACATGATGTCAAGCTTTCCGTATTTTGAAATCGCCAAGTCAACTACATTTTCAACATCCTTTTCGGCTTTCACATCACAATGTACGTAGGAAACATCTTCCTCGCCAATTTGTTCAATGATAGATTGGCCTAGATCGTCTTGGACATCTGCAATCACTACTTTCGCACCATGTTTGACAAAAAGTCTTACAGTGGCTTCACCAATTCCGCTAGCACCACCTGTTATGATGGCGACTTTCCCGTCTAGCCTGAAACAATTGAACATGTGATTTATTTACGGTACCAATAAAAATGATGTTAAGGACGGACGTTGCCACGATGGTTTTAACTATGGATAGTGCCGGCAGATTAACGATGTAATTAAGCAAGTAGCGTTACCAATTGCGCTAAATTTAAACACTATAGCAATAATAAGGGTGGATTTATCAGGCAATTCTAGGGTGATTTTAGTTGAACCTTTTCTTTTAAAACTATGCATACATGGGCAAAATTACATATATTAAAATGTACTATACAGTCTATACATATAATAGTTACACTAATTATTTTGAAATAACTTGCTCTAGTTTAGGATTTGCCTAAGGTGAACTTTCTAATATCCTCAAAAGCATGCAGACAAACAATTACAATTAAATGTACCTGTTAACAATGGAGGAAAAGCTCGAGGCCATGAAATTCACCTTCAAGTGCTTGAAAATGAGGAAGATTGAACTGTATTTGTACTGGTCAATGACCTTTATTTTTTGTGCCACTATCAACTTTTTAAGTGTTAACATCAAGTTCTTTAGAATTTTGTGCATCGTGTACAGCTATGCAGATGCATTTCCATACATTTGGTTGTTCTTCACGATAAGGCTACACTGTTAATCATGATTATTAATAAATAGTGGAGTAATTAAAAAAGAGACATGGTCCAGATAATTTAACGGCAAAATCGGCCTAGTTCTTTATTTAATAAATAGAAATTAGTTCAATCTGTCCTTTTCTGTATCCAAGCTTATTTGTCGTCATCAACAACAACAACAATATACCCAGTGATATACCATCAAAATTGAGTTTAGGAAGGGTGAGATGTACATAGACCTTACCCCCACCAAAGTGGAGAAGCTGTTTCCGATAGACCCTCGGCTTAAGCCTTTTTGTCATTCTTGCTAAACTAATAAGGACCATTGATGCCTATTTTTAGAAGCTAGAGGGTGTCTGGGTTAGCTTAAAAGCTAGTCGGCATTTAAGTCATTTTTTGGTTGTAGAAGTGTTTGGTAAGTGTAAAATGGCATCAAAGCACTTGGCTTTTAAGTCAAAAATAAGCCATAAGCAAGAAGATGGGCAATCCCAACTTATAGCTTTTGGCTTAAAAGCTATTATGGTTTGATCAATGATTTTATCATTTTATCCCTTACAATTTTTGTTAATTCCACTAATACCCTCATTAACAAAAAGCCTACATTATCCTCCTTTTTTAATTTGTTTTAATGTTATTTTAGAATTTTAACATAAAAAAGTACTATTTTACCAAACAGCTCTGCAACTTCTTTTTCAATTTTAACACTTTTATCCAAACACGTAACTACTTACTTACAAAACAAGCTCCAGCATTTAAAAAGTTCTTTTAAGCACAATAGCTTAAAAAGTACTTTTTGTTGCACATGGTGCACCCTATTAAGACACTAGAGGAGGGGTGAATAGTGTCCTTACCCGAATTTTGAACTCTAAAGACTTGCTCTTAATTTGATCGCCTAACTCACAAAGAACTAGGTTTCTTACAAGTTTCGCCTATCTCTAAAACTTAAACTAAATATGGAATATAATAACACAGAAATTTTTACGAGAAAAAATCCTTGCTCAAAGGATCAAAAACAACGATCCAACGCTTTTGGGATTTAAATATTCCACTAATTAAAGAAATACCGAGCAAGTATTAGATTACAATGCAGTGCAATCAAGGAACTAACACTCTGGAACCTTCCAAGCTTCACTATAGCTTGTAAGGTTGAAACTACCTCACCAAAAGTAATCTTTTCTCTAATATGATTACAATTCGATAGCCTATAACAGAAACTAGACTAAACCTATGAAACTCCAACTCCGTCAGGTTCTGCTGCCTCACTTCTGCTCTTACACACAATAGCTCTCACGACTGATTTGCTTTCGATTTGCTCTGTTGAGAATTCTTGAGTGCGTAACTTCTTTTGGCCAAATTAACTTGTATTTATAGGGTTCACAATAAGCCTAATTCAAATTAGTTTAGAGCTCCTTTTACAATTCGGAATCTGTTTCTAATAAGCTTTACCCATATTTTCTTATTTGAAACCCAAGTTAATTTTCCTAAGTCTTCAATCCTTCTTCGCCTGGGAAACTGCTTCCTTTTTTAACTTTGATTGAGACTTGTTCTTCAGCTGCTCCTTTTCCTTCTTCAACTCAAACTCGAACGCCAATTCGAATAGCCGACTCTCATCCTTAACTGTGAACCCTTTCCTAGTTCACATAGCCCAAGGTCCTTTGTCAATCATCAAAACCTATATTCAACAAATTCCTCCTTTTTTTATGATGACAAATAATATTGTCTTACCGAGGGTATTAGCACAAGAACCTGTAAAGAAGCCACTATACTAAACAATGAACCAGGGATAAAACAGTTAGGCAAGAATTAGGTCACAAATATATACTAATCTAACAACATCCTAACTTCCCCCTTTTCGCATCATCGAAAAGTTTACAGTGCATGAACCTACTCAACTTAAATTAAGTCAAGTTGACTCTAGTGCCATAGGCAGCTCGCTAACCTTTCAAGTGAGGAACCTGTTACAGACAATAAACACCAGCAAATATAGAGCAAAGGATATTTAACATAATTAGCGCCAAACCGGCTTAAATATCCAAAAACATCATCCAAATATTACAAACCAAAAGAAATTAACAGGCCAATAACAAGAACCAACTTAAAGGGACTGAAGAAGGGACTAGTTCAGAATTGGTGAATATCGGGGATGTTAAAGTGTGCAAGCAAATTGGCAAGACGACGTGAGTTTCCTTCACGCTCTCTTTCCAGCTCAGCGTCCAGCCTGGCATTCTCAGCATTCAGCCATGCCAGCTCTTCAGACTGCCTCTCTAGCTGTCTCTGATATACCTCCAATCTCTTGTCCTCACGTGCCGCAGGCGCTTCCTCATGTTTCTCGTCCAGATTGATTGGTTTCTTAGTAGCGTCTCCATCAAGTCCATAGTCACAGGACCTAAGTATGTTCCTCCAAAACATGTCATTATGGTCTGGCTCTGTCCACCCACCAACAGGTACTCCAAAAAATTGAAACACTTTACTTAGAAGAAAACCATAGACCACAACACGTTTCCCAAACCCCATGTCAACAACCCTACCACCGTTTTTGATCATTAACGTAGACAGATTTACATGAACCCCCTATCAATCAGGTCCGTGTAAGTAAGATCAAGGAAATTTGTTTCATTCCCCCTCTAAGATCTCTGCAATACATTCTTCAGCACAAATTCAAACAACAATTGGTGGAACGGGGCTACAGCCTTCTTTTTCACTTGAGTTTCCCGTGTCAGTCTGGGCTTCCTTACAAACTTCATAGATACCTCCAGGGCAGACACACCATTTCCTCTAGCCAGCCATTAATTTTCCAAATGAATACAATACCCTTGGGACGGAACATCCAAAATCACACCCAGTTCTTCACAATTGAATTGAATTACCAGACCTTTCACAAACGTGATCACAATAGCTTCACTCACTGTGCAGTTGGTGTAAAACTCATGAACCTCCTTCTCATATAGCTTAACAGCTTTTTCACTGAACAAGTTCAGCTAACCATGAATCGTCAGTTTCTCCACCAATTGAGTCATCCCTTCTTGTTCAAGGTCGACACGAATTTTACCCTTCACCAACGACAGTGCCCTGAAACGGTCCACCTTTCTTTTCTTCCCTTGCTTATCATCACCAATCACAAGTTTCACCTTCGAACTTTTCAATGAACCTCAGGTTCTGCAATATCTTTTTCCTGATGTTCCCTCACTGAACCTCTAGTTGCAGGTCTCTTTGCATGACTGCCTTTTTGCTCTATTCTCCTACTCCATCTTCAAAGTCACCAGTACTCCTAGCTTTCGAACTACCCACACTTTCACCACCCTTGACTAACCTACGCTTGTTTACCACTTTAGACTGAACCTTTACCATAGGTCTTTTCTCCCACTTCCTCCTTTGGTCCCCCACCACCATAGCTTCTGTCTCACTAGAGGACCCCTTACTAGCTTGAAGAGTTGGATTTGTCTCAGTACCCTCTGGATAATCAACATTTAGGGGCTCAGTAAAACCTACACCCTTCTGATTATCATCCTTGTAATCATCAATCTTTTTGAGATCTGCGTCATCACCAGCCACAGAACCTGAGAACGAACAAGGTTCTTTCATAGGTTCCTTGGCAGGTTTAGCAGACTTCTCCTCTCCCTCACTTACTACAGTCACTTCCTCTTCAGGAACTGTCACAGGAATCGGTTCCTTGACAGGTTCCTCGCATACCTTCTCACCACCTTTACTAACAACATGTTCAGAATTTTCTTTAATCACATCTACCACCTCCTTTTCTTTTCTAGAAACCTCAAGAACTACCTCTTTTCCTAATTCTCCTACAGGCTCAAGAGCTACACTACTATGAAGATTAAATGCAGTAGTAGAGACACTAGGGTTTAACTTTTCGACTTCTTGAAGGGTTTCTTGATTAGTTTCAGCCCTTTCTACCAAAACAACACTTGGAACGCTTTCCCCCCCCCCCCCCTTACTCGTAGCCTCCTCTGACACCTTTTTCTGTCTCTATTTTGCAAACTTCTTTGCCATTACAACTGATCGACTGGCCGCAAGTTGCTTTGCTTTTTGATTTATTTTGGAAATTTTAAGTTTAGGAGAGGTAGGGTTTACAATGTTCATTGAAGTGGTCGACATAATGAGAAAGTTTTAGGGATTTTTTTTAGAGACAATGAGAGACGGTTTAGAGGATTTTTGTGTTTAGTTGTCAAGAATAATGAACGCACATATACATATGCACACTTGATATTATCGAAACAAGAACACTGAAGGTGTGTATCGCGAAGTGAAATGGGGGCTGATGGGATGTGTAAAGGCTGCATGTCATTATTGCATTGAAAATTCTCACGCCACCAGATATAAAGAATTTGAATTTTAAAATTAGCAATTAATCCGGCGACACTTGTGCATAATTTGTAACAGATTGGCCACTTAAGACATAGTTATGCTTTCAGTAAGTAATATAGGATGCCTACCTGAGCGTCCAAGCACCAGGTTCTTAAGCTTTTATCCTCTACTCAAAAAGATTATTTGCCAGTATCTAAGTCATGAAGACAGGTTCCAAAACTGGTTAGCAAGCAAAACAATTAAGTTTCAAAAGTAAAGTCAACTATACAAAGTTAAGCTAAGGTAAAACTAGAACTTCACTGGCCAATCATTGGGAGAACCAGGTATTGCATCGATCAGTGTATCTTGGTCATCCCTAACTAAAGCCTGTTCTTTTCAAATTGTACCATGTTCAATGCTTTAGTGAAGGTGCCATCAAATTGGTCCTCAGTCCTACAAAAATTTATAGTAATTAGGTCTTTTTTAATATTATCCCTTAAAGAGTGATGCCTAATGTCAATATGCTTTGTTCTCTTGTGATAGACCGGGTTCTTAGCTATATTGACTGCATTGGTATTGTCACAAAATATTGGAATTGGTCCACACTTGATTCCAAAGTCCTCCAACTGCTGCTTGATCTATAAAAGTTGTGAACAACATAAAGCAGCTACTACATATTCAGCCTCTGCTGTAGATAATGCTACTTATTCTGCTTCTTTGTAGCCCATGAAACAAGACAAGGACCTAGGAAGTGTGCCATCTCAGATGTACTTTTCCTATCAACCAAGTGACCAGCATAGTCAGCATCAGCAAAACCAATCAGATCAAAGCTTCTACCTCTTGGATACCATAAGCACAGATCTTGTGTTCCTTTTAAATATCTTAAGATTCTCTTGACTGTTGTTAAGTGTGACTCCTTTAATTTTGACTGAAACCTTAAACACAACCCTACACTATAAACAATGTCTGGATGACTTGCAGTTAAATATAGTAGTGAGCTAATTATACCTCTGTACTTAGTTTTATCAATCAAAGCACCAGTTTCATCCAAATCCAACTTAGTTCCAGGGGCTATAGGTCTGCTCATGTTCATATCAAATTTTTTCAACAACTCCTTGATGTACTTCTGCTGATGAATCATTGTGCCTTCCTGAGCTTGTTTGATTTGTAAGCCCAAAAAGAAATTTAGCTCACCCATCATACTCATCTCAAACTCACTGCCCAATAGGTCGGCAAACTGCTTGCAAAGGTTCTCTTTTGTAGCTCCAAAGATGATGTCATCTACATATGCTTGAACAATCAACAGATCCTTAGATTTCTTTCTCAGGAACAAAGTGTAGTCTATTTTTCCTCTTGTAAATTCATTCTTCAATAAGAACCCAGATACCCATTTAGGAATGCACTCTTTACGTCAATATGAAACAACTTAATTTTTATGTAAGCTACAAAGGCTATCAGCATCCTAATGGCTTCCATTCTAGCAACAGGTGCAAAGTTTTCATCATAATCTATCCTTTATTCTTGATTGTAAACTTGAACCACCAGTCTTGCTTTGTTCCAAGTTACTATGCCATGTTCATCTAGTTTATTTTTGAATACCCATTTAGTTCCAATGATGGACCTGTCTTTAGGTTGAGGGACCAGGTGCCACACTTTACTCCATTCAAACTGATGAAGTTCCTCCTACATAGCAATCACCCAATATGGATCCTCAAGTGCTTCTCGTACATTTTTAGGTTCTATGGCCGAAGGAAACACATAGAATGCACAGAATTTATTCAAAGCTCTTCTAGTAATAATTCCAGTATTCAAATCAGAGATGAGATCTACTTTGATGTTTCCATGGACTCGGTTGAATCTGCTGAGAAATATCATCAGAGGGACCAGCTGCACTAGAATTGTCATCTTCTGGTTCTTCAGTTCCTCCTGTCTGATTGTCTCTTTGTTCCCCCTAAGTTTGATCCTTGTCATAACTTTGGTCAGCTATATTTTCTTCCCGTCTCTTAGGGTCTTCAGCAGGTTCATCTCTAGCCAACCCAATTTTCTGATCATCATCTTCTCTTTTCTTTGCAAGAGCTTCAGATTTGTCAAATACCACATGTACACTTTCTTCCAAAGTCAAGGTTCTTTTTTCGAACACTTTATAAGCCTTGCTTTGTAGAGAATATCCCAAGAAGATGGCCTCATCACTTCTAGCATCAAACTTCCCAGCGGTTCCTTCCCATTATTATGTACGAAACACTTGCATAAAAAAGCTCTTAGATGTGCAATTCTGGATTTTCTTCCTCTCATCAGCCCATAGGGCGTTCTCTAGTAGAGGACAGATAGAACATTGATTCAGTAAATAACATGCGGTGTTAACTGCTTCAGCCTAAAAGTTCTTTGCCAAACCGCTTTATAATAACATAGTTCTAGCCATATCCTCTAAGGACCTGTTGTTCCTTTTAACTACTTCATTTTGTTTAGGGGCCCTTGGTGCAGAGAAGTTGTGATCTACACCATGTTTATTGTAATACTCAGTAAATTTAGCATTCTCAAACTCAGGTCCATAGTCAGGCCTAATACTCACAAGTTGGAACCCTAGTTTCTTCTGTACAATCTTTACCCAGTCCTCAAACATATCATACACTTCATCTTTAGATTTGAGAAACAAGGTCCACATTTATCTTGAGTAGTCATCAAAAATCACAATCACGAACCTCTTACCTCCTCTACTTCTTACCCTCATTGACTCACACAAGTCCATATGAACCAACTGAAGTGGTTTAGAAGTACCAACCACCTTCTTTTGCTTGAATGAAGATCTTACATGTTTCCCCCTCACACAAGGATCACAGATTTTGATGTCATCGAACGTCTTGGTTGGCAATCCAACAACCAAGTCCTTTGACACCAACTTATTCAACTGAGTCAAGCTTGCATGTCCTAATCTCTTGTGCCACAATTGTGTATTATTCTGAAGCACATTCAGACAAGTCAAATTATTTCCTGGAAGAGAACCTAACGTAGCCTTGTATACATTGTTAGCCCATTTCCCTTCCAGTACTACTTCACCAGTCTGCAGGTTCTTCACAGTGCATCCTACAAACGTGAAACTAACTTGGTTTCCTCTATCACATAGTTGGGAGATACTCAATAGGTTATGCCTCAATCTATCCGCACAAAGTACATTTTCAATAGCATGATTGAGGGACTTCCCAACCTTTCTAATACCAACAATTTCACCACTTTTGCCTCCTCCAAAATCCACACTACCCCTTTGAAATGCTGCGAGTGAGAGAAAGTTTTTTCTATCTCCGGTCATGTGCCTGAAACACCCACTATCAAGAATCTAGCTTAGATTGTTCCTTCTCACTCCAGCCTTCAAAACAGAATCAGGGGTCTGTAACAGGAACCCAGACTAGCTTGGGTCCCATTTTCTGATAAAATGGATGAATCAAATCTTTTCTAGCCTAATAAGGTAAAACTAACTTTAAGTTCTTTATAACTACCCTTTTTGCAATATCACATTCTTTTCTATGATGAACAGTTTCTCCACAAAGAAAGCAAAATTTATTGCAAGGAAGTCCTACATATTTACTATTAGGATTCAAGGCAGGCAAAGGTTTCCTATGCCTTAAGTCATTTTTACCTTTATTACTACCTCCGTCCCAATTTATGTGGCGGTGTTTGACTTGGCACGGGGTTTAAGAAATAGAAGTTGACTTTGTAAATGTTCAAATTTACCCTTGAAAAAGTAAGAGAGAGAAGATTGGAGTAATCAAAAAGTTGTTGGTAGCTTTTAAAGTAAGTAGGGCCCAATAGGGCTAAAATAGAGATAGTGCATTAAATAGTTGACAAATAAGGAAATGTGACATTCTTTTTGGGACAAACCAAAAAAGAAAGTGTGACACATAAATTGGGACAGAGGGAGTATGATTTTCATGTAACCAGCTTAAAGCTTCTGAAGGCTTGTTCTATTTAGTGAGCTTGGTAAGTTCATAGTTCGCCTTATCAACCTTTTCTTCAAGAACTCGATTCTTCTGAGTTTCTTGATGCAGAACTTGTTTTTCTTGTTAAGCTTATTTTTAAGGTTGATTTGAGTCTCACTAACTACTTGCTTACCAGAAACTTCTTTCAATTTAAGGATCTCAAGTTCAAGTGTAGAAACTCTCTTTTGTTCATCAAGCACCTGTTCCTTTAATTTCTGGTTTCAAGTTCAAAGGTTGAGACTTTCTGCTTAATTTGAAAAACTTGAGCATTACTAGATGCAGATTCAATTTCTAAGTTAGATTTAGCTTCATCTAAGTTTTTATTCTTAATTTTATAATCAGACACAACTGAGAACAGTTGGTCCCTCTCCGAAAGAGATTGTTCCTTCTCAACCCTTAGACTTTCAATACCTTCGATTAAAGTAAGTGCAAACATATTTAACTATCTTAAGGAACATGTAGGAAGATTTGTTTTCAACTTATCAAGACTTACCTCAGGTGTATCATCAGTAGGAGGTTCTTCATCAAGAGCTATCAGTGCAAATGGGGAGTCATCATCTGATTCTTCTTCTTCTTCTCCCGAGTCAGTGTCGCTTTTAGATGGTCCTCAGGTAGCATAAAAGTCTTCCTCCTTCTTTCTTCTCATGGCTCTGAAGTTAGGTGGACATTTTGTCTTCTTAGGTTCACCTTCTTTTGCAGCACTATTCTTTTTCCACTCCATATCTTACACAGGACAGTCCTTCACAGCATGATCCTTTCTGTGACAATTGAAACAACCTGAGTAGTCTAGATTATCAACAATATTTCTCTTTGCTGGATTGGCTTCGGTGAACCTTCTATTCTTTTCTAAACTTAGTGACTTTCTCACAACATTCACCAAGGCTATCTCATGCTCAGAAACTTCATACTTAGATTCTTCTGTAGCTTCCAAAGGCAAGGTTTTTTCTTCTTGGGTTCCACTTTCACTCTTGACTATTTCATCAGCTCATGCATTTTTAGACTACCAACAAGTTTACCCAATTGAACCTTGTCTAGCACTTTTTCTTCGATAATAGCTGTGACTTTGGATTCCTAAGAATCAGGGAGAATCCTTATGACTTTTTCCACAAAGTCTTCATTAGTACGAGTCATACCCAAGGACTTCATCTCATTGGTTATGACTGTGAACTTGTTCATTATGTCTTAGATGGACACTGTCTCTCCCATAGCAAACAACTCAAAATTTCTTTTCAGCAACTGGATCCTTGACTTCTTAACATGAGTAGTTCCTTCACGAGCCAGTTGAAGTGTATCCCAAATCTCTTTGGCAGTCTTGTGTGAAGAAGCACTGTTATATTCATCAGGACTAAGTGTAGATAAGATGAGCCTCTTAGCTTTAGCATTCTTTTCAACCATCTTAAAATCTGCATCAGTATATTCAGATTTCTCCTTATGAACAATTTCTTAATTAGGTGGTTGTCCAACAGTCTTGGTAGGAATAAGAGGTCCATCAGTTATGATGATCCAAAGCTGATAGTCCTCAGCCTAAATGAAATCTTCCATTCTTCTTTTCCACCATCCATAGTACTGGCCATTAAACTTAGGAGGCCCATTGATAGATTGTCCTTCAGTTATTATTGATGGTGCACTCATGATTCAGATCCTTCTCAAAATATTAATCTTTATATGAGAGAATTCGCTCTAACACCACTTATTGCACCTAGTGCACCCTAGTAAGACACTGGAGGGGGTGAATAGTATCATTACCCAATTTTCGAACTCTAAAGACTTGATCTTCACTTGATCACCTAACTCACAAAGAACCAGGTTCCTTGCAAGTTTCACCTATCTATCAAACTTCAAGTAAATGGGAATATAAAAACACTGAGATTTTTACAGCTCAAGGGATCAAAAGCCACGACCCAACATCTTGAGATTTAAAATTTCCACTAAAGGAATACCAAGCAAGTTTTAGATTATAATGCAATGCAATCAAGGAACTAACACTTTAGTACCTAGAATCTTCAAAGTTTCACTATAGCTTGTAAGGTTGGAAGTACCTCACCAAAAGTAATTTTTTCTCTCTGCTTCTAAACAAGCTAATATGATTATTACTCGATAGCCTATAATAGACTAGAAAAAATAGACTAAAACTATGAAACTCCAACTCCGTCAGGTTCTGCTGCCTCACTTCTGCTCTTGCACACAATAGCTCTCACGACTGATTTGCTCTCGATTTACTCTGGTGAGAATTCTTGAGTACGCCACTTCTTTTGGCCAAATTAACTTGTATTTATAGGGTTCACAATAAGCCTAATTCAAATTAGCTTAGAACTCCTTTTAAAATTTGGAATCTGTTTCTAATAAGGTTTACTCATATTTTCTTATTTGAAACCAAGTTAATTTGCCTAAGTCTTCAATCCTTTTTCGCTTGGGAAACTGCTTCCTTTCATCGCTGCTTGTAAGCTCTTCCTTCTTTAACTTGGATTGAGACTTGTTCTTCGGTTGTTTCTTTTCCTTTTTCAACTCAAACTCGAACTCTAACTGGAACAGCCGACTCTTGTCCTTAACTGTGAACTTTTTTCTATTTCACATAGCACCAGGTTCTTTATCAATCATCAAAATCTTTATTCAACACTTTTTTCGGCAAATCCAAACGGGCTCTATGTTTTGTCATGGGTCAAATGTCATTACAAAGAAAACTTTGATTGCATGGGATAAATTAAATTTGCATTCCTAAAAGTTTTGGGAATATGAAGCTTATTAATTTACTAGCACTTATAGCTCATTAAAATGATAAAATGTGCATTAAATAGATATATACATACCATATAAAGACTAAATAATTGAGTGACATCTCTATTCCAATTCAAACCTCATGGATGGTTGTTGACACCCAATTTTGTCCCTCCTTTTTCTAAAATCAGCTATAATTTAACTTAAAGGTGAAATTTAACTATTAGTGCAAAATGTGCATTAGAAAGCATGAATTTACGTGTGTTATCCCCTACTTATATATTACATATTTAAATATGGCTATATTACGTAATTTTACATCATTTAGGCTATTTGTCAAAATATGATTGTTTGTACAATTTTTAGTGCATTTATAGCATTTAGCAATTATTTGTGAATATTTATACACAATAAATTTAATTTGCATTCCAATTCCTTTTTATGTGTGCATTTCACTATTTGATCATCCATTCTATACAATATATATACATATTCATTTTTTGTTGTTGTTTGTTTAGCACCTCTAAGTAAAATATTAGCCGAACAAATAATCAATTCATTTCGACTTCTTGATTTGTCATACTTGAGTTCATTTTAAATTTAAATATGTACAAGTCTTCCTTTTTGAAGCACTCATCTTGAAATCTTTCCCACAAACCTGGACAAGAGTCCGTCTAGATACATCCATTCTGTTAGAAATCAATTGCTACTTTCTTCCAATCATTTAGTTCAAATTCTCTTGAATTTGGATATTCTCATATTCATATAATTAGTTTTATGTTTCAAAATATTTCTTTTATTTTTAGAATCCTCCTTTGTTTTGAACCTAGACAAATGTTCGTCTATATACATTCATAGTTGCATTTAAAATTTTATTTTTCTCCTACTTTATTTTGAATTAATTCCTTCCTAAATCTCTATAATTATTTTCGTATCAAACCTACACAAGTTTCTTAACCAAATACATTCTCTTTATTTGAATGTTGAAAAATATTTTCTAAATCTTCTCCTTGATTTTATTATCTTTTTCAATCTCTTATTACCTAAATATCTCCCCTAAAATCACTTCCCTAAAATTTTCTAATCCCCTATCCTTAAAGTTATTCCCCAATCATCCCCAATCCCCCTAATTTCTCTAATTACCTAACAACCATTTTTCCAATCCTATAAGCATATACAATCATCAGCAACAACGTAGGCACAAATCCGCACACGCGTACAGTGACCACAAGAACAAAAACCAATGAATATAATACATATACAATCAGTGGGGGCCATCTTCTCATTCTCCAAAAAGTTTTCCTAACACCACAGACACAGTACATCTAACCATCAGAATTATCCCCTCCGTCTTCATCATCTCTTTTCTATCACCATACCCAAAAATCACATACACACAGACCACACACTACCCCTCTTTGTCTTCTGCACACACCAAGCACAATACAATCATATATACCTACACACACAGAATTCTACCCCACCGCCTTCTTCCTGACCAAAATTACAAACACCAAAACACAGTCATACACAGATACATCAGAACATCAGTGCACAAACAAGCACAGATATACAAAAAACCATTTCCTTCCCTGATTTCGCACATCACATACACAGAAACACTTGGGACAATAAGGGGAGATCGGAGGGGTCAAGAATAACGAGAAATAGATCGGGAGCGTGGGGAAAACCAGTAGCAATGACGCCATGGTTCACCGGTGGCAGTGCTGGATTTTTGGTTTGAAAATCCAACCATAAGCAGTAGCTCCTCCCCCATCCCCCATTTTTGCTGTTGGTCGTCTTCTCTGTCGAAGCGGAGCACCGAGTTCTTTGTTTCTGCTTTTACTATTCATATTTTTGACTACGCTGTCCCATTTGCACTTGATCTATTGGTTTTGTTATTTAAATTTTCAGGTTATGAATTTTGGTTCGATAATTGTATACCACCCCCGGGAAATCAACATCTCCGGGTACCTTTTTCTCTGCTTCTGGCGATCTGTATTGAAATCAAAAAGAGAATTCAAGGAGTTGCAGCGATGTCACCCAGTTGACAGTCGCTCCTTCTTTGTCGTTTGCTTCGCCGTGGTTCTGAATTGTCATTGTCATTCAACGACTATTTAGAAGTCGCAGCTGCTTGGGCCTCTTAGTTCTTTGTTCTGAGTTTCTTCCTATCTTGTTTCTAAGATTGGTTTTTATCTGATGTTTGTTGCTCCCGCATTACTGATTTGTATATTATGCAATTTTACTTGTATGTGTTTGAAACCGTTGAATGACGCTGACTTTGCTTTTGAGACCCTTTTTTCGCAGTTCCCTGGTGCCACACTGATCTGGTGGTCCCTACACAATAAGCCTATGAAAATATTTTTATTTGAGGCTTTACAACGAATTGACGGATGCTATACCAATCACAACCAAGGAAAATAATTAAATAATTTATTTGAGGTTGTATTGACTGATTCGAATAGACACTACACTTGAATAGTCCCATACCCCATGTCCCTGAAAAATAGGTGATGACGATGCATATCACTTTGCAAAATAAGCGATAGTGGAGTGGTGGAATGGAAGGTACCTGGAATGGAAAACTGGCTCGGGCTCCATATTTGCAGCCGTACCGACATCCCTAATATCTGTTTGATGCAATACGCCATTCTTAGGCTACACTTTTACAAAATTCATTTCTCCCTTTATTTTATTATTATTATTATTATTATTATTATTATTATTATTATTATTATTATTATTATTATTATTATTTTTATTATTTTCATAATTATTATTATTATTGATATTTTGTACTATTATTAATAGTAACTTAGTTTTTTTATATTTTATGCGAGGTGAAAAATGGGTAAAAGACGGCTTATTTTCGAAGGAGAACAACTATATTAATATTACTAGTATTTATTATTCTTTATTATTATTATTTCACTTTATTAAATTGGCGTACTAACTTATTTTTATTTTTGTAAGGTACCTTTAGAAGAAGTTAATTCGTGAACTTAAAACTTTTTTCATTTAACCTTAATTAATTATATGCATATTATAGTATCTAGTTAATTACTTGTCTATTTTAGTTAGCTATTTTATTTGCTTATTTACTTAGAATCCCAATTATTTAGTCCGGCCGGTAAACCACGTTTGGTGGAGTCTGAGAGGTGTCTAACCCCTTCCTCCCGGTTTAACTTGAACCCTTACCTAGATTTCTGGTTCGTAGACTAAGTTTCGAAGTTAATTGTAAAATTGGCTAGAAACAAAATAGGTGCCCTAATACGCCTAGTTAAAAAATATGTTAGGTGGTGACTCCAACCAAAAAATTTCACCTAGTGCCCTCAATAAGACATGGTCTTACCTAATTGCCCCCACTTACAAATGTTTTAAGTAAATGCCCTCCACATCATACCCCCTTATGAATGGACTATTTTGCCCCCTAACTTGTGTTAATTCACGCTGAAGGTTTCCTTCTCTCTTTCCCTATTCCTGGCCTCCTTCTTTCTTCTTTGTGTGGCTCCAACTTGTTTAATTCACGCTGAAAGATTTCCTTCTCTCTTTCCCCATTCCTGGCCTCCTTCTTTCTTCTCTGTGTGCTAGAAATTTGGGATTTTTTTCTTGTATTTGCTTGATTCCAGTGATTTGAAGGTTTTATTGCCTATGGCTATTAGATATTCATGTTTTACATAGAGCTTAAAATCTTGACCATGGCCAAGAGTTGCATAGGCTTTCTCTGCAAGTTGCTTACTGCAGTAGAGTTTAAAGTCTTGGCTATTGCCAATACTTATAGAGATGTTCTGTGTAAGTTGTCGCTTCCACCAGAACTTAGAGTCTTGGCTATTGCCAAGAGTTGCAGAGACTTTGTCTCCAACTTGTTCACTGCAGTAGAGGTAGAAGTCTTGGCAATTGCCAATACTCTTAGAGTCTTTTAGTGTAAGGTCCCCCTTGCTAGAACTTAAAGTCTTGTCTATTGCCAATAGTTGCAGGGACTTTGTCTCCAACTTGTTCACTGCAGTAGAGGTAGAAGTCTTGGCAATTGCCAATACTCTCAGAGATTTTTAGTGTAAGGTCCCCCTTGCCAGAACTTAAAGTCTTGGCTATTGCCAAGAGTTGAAAAGACTTTCTCTGCAAGTTTTGCATTGCAATATAGGTAAAAATCTTGGCAATTGCCAATACTTGCAGAGACTATTTGTACAAGTTGCTCCTTCCACTAGAGTTTAAAGTTCTGGCAATTGTCAATACTTGCAGAGACTATTTTTACAAGTTCCCTTCCGCTGGAATTTAAAGTGTTGGCTATTGGCAATAGTTGCAGAGACTTTTCTGTAGTTGTAGAGACCATGGAAACAGGGCTTAAAGTCTTGGCAATAGGCAAGAAGTCTCTACACAGCCTCCCATTGCAGTAGAGTTTAAAATATTGGCTATTGCCAATACTTCAGAGATTTTTCAGTCTTTGCAACAGAACTTAAACTCTTGGCAATAGTTGCAGAGAACTTTACCCTTGCAACTTGAAAGAATCTTACGTTGAATCTACTCTTGAACAAAGCAATCTGTAAAAGGAATGGCGTTTTATGGTTTTCTTGATAGTGTGAATGGAGAAAAGGAAGGAGAGGGACTGAGGCGCATTTTTTTTACTGATTTATAGGGGTATTTTGGTCCGAGAAAAGTTTCATTAAACTAATGAGGGCGTTTTTGCTAAACATCTGTTAGTGAGGGCATTTTGGCAAACCAAAGCTTCCCGTGTCATATTTTTGCAAATCTCCCGACTCCAACTCTTTACCCGTGAGTTATCCAATAAGTCGAGCCCTATTTCGAACTTTAACCGGTTCGAATAAAATAGGATGCGATAGAATGGCGACTCTGCTGGGGATATCAAGGTTCAAACCATAACGGACTTTAAATTGGGATTCTTTATTTGCTTTATTTTCTTTCCATTTATTTCGATACTAACTTTGCTTCCTTTCCTTTTTTGCAGGACTAAGGTTTATTTTTGAATTTTTGAATTTTGGCGCTCTATTGTTTAATTGCTTGGTTACATTTTCTTTGTTATTTTTCATGTCACTTGCTCCACTCCTGAAAAGTTTTACACTTGCACACACCACGACCGTTCCACTCTCAAAAAACCCTTTAGGGGGAGCAGTTGGGGTATAGTTGATCCGTGGTACAACCAACAATTACAAACATTCCCACCCCTTGGTTGTCCACCTAGGGGAACCATGTCCTTGACTAGATTAGCCAACTCTTAGTGAAGACTCTTTTAGGGATCATCATCATGTCATATCTAGGACCATTTTGACTTCGGCTCAGGTCTAAGCCTATTAGTTCACCATATTTTAACGAACCAAACGGGTTTTCAACCCTAAGGGACGTTTAAATATGTTGCGTGTGCATTTATTTAAAATTGAACGTGTCTAATGCAGACCATTTCTTCTCAATGTGTGGATCATCTAATTATTTATTTTGGTTGGAGGTTGTCACAAGTCACGGAGACTTAGACTTTAAATTAATTTTTTCTACTTTTGTGTAACAAAACAAATTATTTATTTCTATTTACTTAAAATCTTTATTTCTATATTAATACAACAAAATCAATTATTTTATAAAAGTATTTTTGGGTCATGAACGAAGTTAATTTTTTTTACTTTTATGTAAACAAAATCATAGATTTTAAATAAATTTCTTTTACTTTTAATGTATCAAGATCACTTATTTATTTCTATTTACCTAAAAAGAGAAAATGTGGTATTTCTATATTTATTTAATAAAATTATTTTTCATTTCTTTTGATTATGAGAACAAATGAGTTGACGCAAAATACTGATCCAATTTTAAATACCATAATCAAAATTAGGAAGGCTTAACGTCTTTGGCATGTTAAAGCCCATTAGCCAACCTTGTCCAAAAGCGTCATCATATGACGCTTATCATGCATATTATGTGTATTGATCTTGTTAGATCTACCTCCGCACAAAAGAGGTTCCTTGCATTATAAAACATGATATGCTTTGCATATAAAAATTATTACCCCAACACTGACTTGTTGTTTCATGTGTTAGTTTTACTCCAACTCCCGAGGTTGACTTGTGCATTTCTTTCAAAACTCGTTCATTTTTAACTTGCGCATGCATACCTTCCCCCACTCCTGGGTACTTTCTAAATTGTGCGTTGAAAATACGGCGGATATGACAACCTTCTGCCTCACAATTTTTTTTTTAGGGTGAACGACTTGGAATCTATTTGGTCCAGGACATTCCCACTCCCGAGCCGTCCGCTTGGGAGGATAGTAACACTCGGCCTAGCTAACTCCATTCCTTAGTCGCAACGCTAGGAATCATACATCAAGACATATCATTAGTCGACTTATTCTCAAGTCCAATAGGCCAACTTATTCAAACAATCCGAATGGGTTTTTGAACCCAATGAGCGTTGAACATGATTTATTTGCATTTGCTTAAAAGATCAAACGTGCAAATGTGGACCGTTCATTGGCATTGTTTTGCATTTCAGTGCAATTCAAAGGCATGAAGGTAACCCAATGGGCGTTAAAAGCCCAAATTAAATAAAAAATGATTGTTAAACAGTTGACATTATTCTATATTCAATG
This sequence comes from Petunia x hybrida, assembly GCA_037355625.1. NCBI lineage: Eukaryota > Viridiplantae > Streptophyta > Magnoliopsida > Solanales > Solanaceae > Petunia > Petunia x hybrida. The sequence goes on along the minus strand of JBBBVM010000690.1, from coordinate 1,657,744 downwards.
CCATTCAAAGGCACAAAGGTTACCTAAGAGGCGTCAAAAGCCCAAACTAAATCAGAAATGATTGTTTGTTCATAGATAGCCGAAATTATTCCGTATTCAATGCAATTCAAGTGCACGTAGGTAATCTAAGAGGCGTCAAAAGCCCAAATTGAATCAGAAATGATTGTTTGTTCATAGACAGTCGAAATTATTCTGTATTCAATGTCATTCAAAGGCTTAAATGGTGACCGAAGGGGCATTAAAAGCCCATTTCGAAGTAGAAATAACTGCTCGATAGATGGGATGACATATAACACACGTTTATCCTTTAAGCTTTATATAAAGGCGAGACATCCTTGGCATGTCAAAAGTCCATTAGCAATTTTCGTCTAAAGTGTTCAAAGGGTTCTCAACCCACAACGACACATCTCTTCATATTCTCTGTTGCATTATTTTTCGAAAGCTTGTGCCACACGTTGATCATTTTGCTCACAATAAAGCAAATCTTAGGCATTTTTTCTTCTTCCTTTCCCTGTCATCTTTCACCTTTTCCAAAAGATCATGGCCACTAGAACATTTGACATGGGTGTAAAATCACTCAGTTGCTCAGAGGTTGGTGGTGAAACCTAAGCATAGATCAATAAGACCGAGTTAAAGTGGTGTTGGGGAACCTGATTTCACTAATGGAGCACACTACAGTGGAAGGGATGATAGAGGCAGCGGTACACTACTGGGATGCAGACTGAGCAGTCTTTCACTTTAGGAATTTAGAGTTGACACCATTACAGGAGGAAATAGGTGGGTTAACTCAATTACCATTTAAAAGTGAAGAAGTATTGATGCCTAAGAACATTACACCCGAGGAGTTCTTCGAAAAGGTAGGGTTTAAGCCTGAGTTGTGCACAGACAGTATAAGGCAATCGGGAATTTCTCTGACTTTCCTCTACATCATATTTGGGTATGGAGAATCATTCCAAGAATCCGAAGACTATTTCAGCATTAACCAGTCAGATTGGCAAGAGCGGAGGGTACTTGCTTTTGTCACCAGCTTTTTAGGGACTGTCATCTTTCCACAACACAAAGGACGAGTTGATATTTGCATGGTCTCAATTGCTGATGCTTTACTCAAAGACATTAACAAGAAATACACTCTGGTACCGATGATTGTTGCAGAAATGTACCGAGCTTTAGAAAGATGCAAGAAGGGCGCTGGTTTCTTTGAAGGTTGCAATTTGCTTTTACAAATTTGGGTGATGGAGCATTTGCAAAGGATGGCTAGCACAGACCAAGCTTTCCATTCCATATAAAAAGAAAACTACAAATTCACTCATATCGCCCGCATGGACAAAGAAATAGAGGAGAAGGGAAGAAAGGCTTAGGAAATATTGAAGAACTTCACGTTTGACATATCCTGGCTCTTGAATGACGCAGACGACATCATCGTCCAAGGATACTCATCAGAGGCAAGCTTGTCTGAGAGAGATTCGTCCAAGGAAGAAGAAGAAGAATCTTCTGGGGAAGGATCGGCATGAAAAATGTTCACCTTGCTATGATCTAACTCTCCTAACAATGTTTTCCACCTTTTGCGCTACTTCAATATAAGCTAATGTAACAAAAGTCCAATAAATGCAATATTATATTTTAGGCTCCGCAATTTGTTAGCAAACGAAATGATGCATGTGGCACAAAACGCTTTTCAAAATCATCGTGCGTCAAACGGTCCTTCGCATTATAGGATGCATTTCTTATTTGATATGTGTGCATTGCATGAATTTGTCTATTGCTCTAGGTCTCTAAAGGAATCCTCTCTCCAAATTCAATCCCCTATCGAGGCACCTCCTCTCCCTACTCTACGCCCAAATCCTAACCTTTCGCATGTCCAAACTGTCTCTAACTCACCTACCAAACTCAAAAGTCTATTACCCAAAAGGTTGGTTTGAATTGAATACCAAGGCAAAAGACATGGTCAAGCAAGTGCACTCGTCAAGGATTTACTGCAATAAGGAAGTTTTTCACAGCAATTTCCACCAGCTCTCTCCTCTCACTTCAAACCACTAATAAGGCCATCCAATATGGAAAATACGAGCCTTTTCAAAAGAAGAAAGATGAAGTCTCATTTGTTGCAAGCATTCAAGACCCTACCTTCAACCACTATTATCAAACAGCGGCACTATTTTATCCCTACCCTCATATGCCACCTGAATATCCCGTTTACAACATTCAGCCCACTTGACCTATATTCCATATCCCAGCACCAAATCATTCACCATACCAGCAAAGCACTCAACCCAACTACCGAAATGTACCACCATATCCCTCCTAGGCGTCACCCTGATGCAAACCAAAGACCGAAAAGAAACTACACTCCACTAACCGACTCCCATACTCAAACATTCAAGAGATTGGAAACTGCTGGGCATATTGCCTCAGTACCTCAATTGTTCCTGCAAGAACTATGCACATGGAGAAAATTAACAAAGCAAGAAAATGTTGGTCAAAATCAAAGGCACATATGACTCACCTTAAGACCATTTTGATACCAATATCCAAGGATCATCTTTGTTGCTCTATTCTCCACAGTCATACCACTTGCAATACATGACTATGATCCAAGGCATTTCCTGAAATTTCTCCTATCATGATCGAAATGGCAAACAAAAGCTAGTGAAGAATTAGAAATTAAGGGATGTAGCAAAGACTTGTGCATAACAACCAAAACAGGTAAGCCAATTCGACTTGAAAAGAGGATGCTGTCGCATCCTATTGTTACCCGAACCGGTTAAAGTTCGAAATAGGGCTCGACTTAGTGGGTAACTCATGGGTAAAGAGTTGGAGTCGCTACGTAACATATTTTTTAACTAAGCGTATTAGGGCACCTATTTTGTTTCTAGCCAATTTTACAATTAACTCCGAAACTTAGTCTACGAACCAGATATTCTAGGTAAGAGGTTCAAGTTAATTCGAGAGGAAGGGGTTAGGCACCTCTTGAGCTCCACCAAATGTGGTTACCGGCCGGACTTATAATTAGGATTCAAACTAGAACAGCTAAGCAAATAAACTAAGTAACTAAGAATAGGCAAATAATTTGAATGACTAGTAAAGTATGCATATAGTATTAAATAAAAAAAAGTGATTTGCTAGTGGCTTCCTCCTTGGAGAATTTCACCTTGAAAAAAGATGAAAATGAACTAGTACAATATTAATAAATAATAAATAATAATAGTAATAACTATTAATAATAATAATAAGAATATAATAATAATAATAATAATAATAATAATAATAATAATAATAATAATAATAATAATAATAAGAAAAGGGTTTTTGTTTTCTTCCAAAATAGGTGGTCATCTCTCATGCAATTTTACCTCGCAAAATTTAAAAAAAATGAGTTAGCGAATAATAATTATAATATTAATAATAATGAAAAGGATGATGATGATGATGATGATGATAATAATAATAATAATAATAATAATAATAATAATAATAATAATAATAATAATAATAATAATAATAATAATAATAATAATAATAATAATAATAATAAAAGTGTTGAAGGATGAGTTTTGAAGATGACAAAGAACCTGGTGCTAAGTGGACCATGAAAAGGTTCACAGTTGATTTGAGAAGACCAGCTGTTCAACGAGATGATCAAGTCAGAGTTGAAAAAGGAAAGAAGCGAACGGCTGGAGTCAAAGTTCCAATCCTATCCAAAGTAGAAGAAGCTAGAGGCGGTGCTGAGAAGGACGCGGTTCCTAAACGACGATGGATTGGAACATAAGGCAGATTAACTTAGGTTTTAAATAAGAAAATATGGGTAACCTTGTTTAAACTGATTTCAAAGAGGAAAAGGATTCCTAAACTTAATTGGATCCGGCTAAGTCTAGTTCCTATATATACAAGTTAATTTGGCAAGAATCTGTATTCACAAAAGATATCTCAACAGAGCATATCAAGTACAATCGGATCGTGAGAAGCTTTGTGTGCAAGAACAAAGGCTGAGCAGTAAAACCTTACGAAGGAGCAGTTTTATAGATAAGTCTGTTGTTTTAGTTTCTTTATTATAGGCTATTGAGTTGTAATCTATTCGCTTGTTTAGAAGCATATAGTAGAGATTAAATTTTGAGGTTAAGTAGAGGTAACCTTACCAGCTAACGTGTGGCTTGGAGGGTTCTAGGTACTAGGGGGTTCTAGTTCCTTGATTACATTACGTTGTAGTCTAAAACTTGCTCGGGTTTTCCTTTAGTGGAAGAGTTGAAATCCCAAGAGTTTGGGTCGTGGTTTTTTATCCCTTGAGCAAGGATTTTTCCACGTAAAAATCTCTGTGTTCTTTACGTTTCCGCAATTTGTTTAGTTTCAGAGATAGGTGAAACTTGCAAGGAACCTGGTTCTTTGTGAGTTAGGGGCAGAAAGTCAAAAACGAGTTTTAGAATTCGAAAAGCGGGTAAGGACACTATTCACCCTCCCCTCTAGTGTCTTACGAAGGTGCACCAAGTGGTATCAGAGCTGGTTCTCTCGAAGAAAGATTAACATCTTGAGAAGGATCTGAACAATAAGTGCACCACCGATAATCACCGAAGGACAATCTGTCAACAGGCCTCCTCAATTCAATGGCCAATACTATGGATGGTGGAAATGCAGAATGGATGACTTTATTCAAGCTGAAGACTTTCAGTTATGGATCATTACTAAGGATGAACCTCTTATTCCAAGCAAAACTATTGGACAGCCACCCAATCAGCAAAATGTTCCCAAAGAGATATCTGAGTATACTGATGCTGATTTCAAGATGGTGGAGAAGAATGCAAAAGCTAAGAGGCTCATCATATGTGGACTTGGTCCTAATGAATACAACAGAGTTTCTTCATACAAGATTGCCAAAGAAATTTGGGATGCTCTACAAATTGCTCATGAAGGAACTTTACGTGTAAAGAAGTCAAGGATCCAGATGCTGAAAAGAAAGTTTGAGTTGTTTGCTATGGGTGAATCTTAGTCCATCTAGGATATGATGACCAGGTTCACAATCATAACAAACGAGATGAAGTCACTAGGTATGGTTCTAACTAATGAAGATTTGGTCAAAAAAGTGATCAGGATTCTACCTGATTCATGGTAATCAAAGGTTACAGCTATCATTGAGTCCAAGGAACTGGACAAGATTGAGTTAGATGAACTCGTTGGCAGTCTGAAAACCCATGAGCTTATGAAACAATCAAGGCTGAAGGTGGAACCCAAGAAGGAGAAGAACCTAGCTCTAGAGGCAACTGGAGGTTCTAAGTATGAAGTATCTGAGCATGAGATGGCCTTGGTCAATGCAGTACGAAAAACCTTAGGCTTCGAAAGAAGAAGAACCAAAGCCACTTCTGCCAAGAACAACATAATAGAAAATCCTGACTACTCAGGGTGTTTTAAGTGTAACAAGAAGGATCATGCTATAAAGGACTGCCTATTGTGGGATATTGAGTGGAAAAGATATGGGGCTTCAAAGGTGAATGAACCCAAGAAGAACAAACGTCCTCACAACTTCAGAGCATTAAGGAGAAAAAAGAAAGAGGCGTTCTATGCAACATGGGGACCTTCTGAAAGCAAAAGTGATGAAGAAGATTAAGAACCAGAAGATGATTCTCCTTTGGCACTAATGGCTGATAATGAACCTTCAATTGATGATACACCTTAGGTAAGTCTCGATGAACTGAAAGCTAGACTTCATACTTGTTCTTCTAGGGAATTGAATTTGCTTCCCCTGACTTTAATTGAAGAAATTGAAAATTTGAGGTCTGAGAAGGAACAAGCCCTTTCTGAGAAGGACCAACTAATGTCAGTTGCGTCTGAGTTTTTAATGAAAAATAAAAACTTGGACAAAGCTAAATCTGATCTTAAAAAGGAATTAATTGCCAGTGAAACTCAAGTTTTTGAACTAAATCAGAAAGTCTCAGCCCTTGAATTAGAAACTCTTCAATTAAAGGAACATGTGCTTTGTGAGAAGAAGCTAGGTTCTGCACTCGAACTTGAAAATCAAAAATTGAAAGAAGTGTCTAGTAAGCAAGGAGTTAGTGAGGCTCAAATCAACGTTGAAGCTGAGCTTGAAAAGAAAAACCAGGCTCTACATCAGGAAACTGAGAAGAACCGAGTTCTTCAGGAGAAGGTTGAAAAAGCTAGCTCTGAGCTCACCAGACTCACTAAATAGAACAATTCTTCTGAAGCTTTGAATTGGTTGCATGAAAATCATAATAGAGGTAAAATTGGATTAGGACATAGGAAACCTTTACCTGCTTGGAACCGTAATAGTAAATATGTAGGAATTCCTTGCAACAAACTCTGCTTCTTGTGTGGTAAGACTGGACATATTAAGAATGAATGCAGTGTTGCAAAAGATGCAGTAAAAAGGAATAAAAACTCAGTTTTACCTTATTGGGCTAGAAAAGATTTGATTCATCCATTCGATAACAAAAAGGGACCCAAGCTAGTCTGGGTTCCTGCTACTAAACCTTGATTTTCTTTTGCAGCCTGGAGTGAGATGGAACAACCCAACCTGGATTCTTGATAGTGGGTGTTCCAGGCACATGACAGGAGATAGAAGAAACTCTCACTCACTCGCAGCGTTTCAAGTGGGGTAGTGTGGCTTTTGGAGGAGGCAAGAGCGGTGAAATTGTTGGTATTGGAAAAGTTAGGAGATCCCTCAATCATGCTATTGACAATGTACTCTGTGTGGATGGATTGAGGCGCAATCTTCTAAGTACCTCTCAACTATGTGATAGAGGAAACTCAGTGAGTTTCACATCTATAGGTTGCACTGTGAAGAACCTGCATACTGGTGAAGTGATAATGGAAGGGAAACGAGCTAATAATATGTACAAGGCGACATTAGGGTCTCTTCCTAAAAATAATTTGACTTGTCTGAATGTGCTGGAGAATGATAGTCAGTTGTGGCACAAGAGACTAATACATGCAAGTTTGACTCAATTGAATAAGTTGGTGTCAAAGGACTGGTTCGTGGAATGCCAAGCAAGATATTCAATGACATCAAGATTTGTGATGCTTGTGTGAGGGGAAAACATGTAAGATCTTCATTCAAGTCAAAGAAAGTGGTTAGTACTTCTAAACCACTTGAGCTGGTCAGAGTCAGTCAGAAGAAACTGGGGCTTCAACTAGTGAGTAAAAGGTCCGACCATGGTACAGAATTTGAGAATGCTAAGTTTGCTGAATATTATAACAAACATGGTATGGATCACAACTTCTCTGCACCAAGGACACCTCAGCAGAATGGTGTAGTTTAAAGGAAGAACAGGTCCTTGGAGGACATGGCTAGAACAATGTTGCTGTCAAGCGGTTTATCAAAGAATTTTTGGGCTGAAGCAGTCAACACCGCTTGCTACTTGCTGAATCGATGTTCTATCCGTCCTCTGCTAGAGAAAACTCCCTATGAGCTGATCAGAGGCAGGAAACCTAATATTGCACATCTCAGAGCTTTTGGGTGCAAGTGTTTCGTGCATAACAATGGGAAAGAACCTCTAGGGAAGTTTGATGCTAGAAGTGATGAAGCCATCTATTTAGGATATTCTTCATAAAGTAAAGCTTATAAAGTGTTCAACAAGAGGACCTTGACTGTATAAGAAAGTGTGCATGTGGTATTTGATGAATCTGAAAGTGTTACAAACAGACAAGAAGATGACGATCAGGAGATCGGTCTTGCAAGAGATGAACCTGCTGAAGACCCTGAGAATTTGAATGGAGTTAAAATTAATTAGGATGATAAGGATCAAACTCAGGGGGAACTAGAAGGCAATCAGACAGGGGCAACTGAAGAGCAAGATGAAGAAGAGTTAGATGGCTCAGATCCTCCTGGAAACGTCACTCAGCAGATTCAGCTTAAACCTTGGAGATATCAAAGTTCTCATCCACTAGAGAACCTCATGTCTGATCTAAACACTGGAGTTGTTACCAGGAGAGCTTTGAAGAACTTTTGTGTATTCTTTGCGTTTCTGTCCTCAATAGAACCAAAGAATGTACGTAAAGCACTTGAGGATCCAGACTGGGTGATTGTGATGCAAGAGGAACTTCATCAGTTTGAACGAAGTAAGGTATGGCACCTGGTCCCTCGACCAACGGACAGGTCCATCATTGGTACTAAATGGGTATTTAGAAACAAACTGGATGAACACGGCATAGTAACAAGGAACAAGGCAAGACTAGTGGTTCAAGGTTATAGTCAAGAAGAAGGAATCGCTTGTTGATAGAATGGAGGCCATTAGGATGCTTATTGCTTTTGTAGCTTACATGGAGTTTAAGCTGTACCAGATGGATGTGAACAGTGCATTCATTAATTGTTATTTGAATGAAGAGGTGTATGTGGTTCAACCACCTGGCTTTGAAATTACAGAGTTTCCTAATCATGTCTACAAACTTGACAAGGCATTGTATGGGTTGAAACAGGCTCCTAGGGCTTGGTATGAAAGGTTGTCTGGGTTCTTATTGAAGAATGGGTTTACAAGAGGTAAGATAGACAATACTTTGTTTTTAAGGAAGAAAGCCAAGGACCTGCTGATCGTTCAAGTGTATGTAGACGACATCATCTTCGGTGCTACTAATGAGAACCTCTGCAAGGAGTTTGCCGACCTGATGGGAAGTGAATTTGAGATGAGTATGATGGGTGAGCTAAATTTCTTCTTAGGCTTACAAATCAAGCAGTCTCCGAAAGGCACAATGATCCACCAGCAGAAGTACATCAAAGAGCTGTTAAGGAAGTATGACATGAAGTCTGCTAAGGATATAAACACACCCATTGCTCCTGGAACGAAAATAGATCTGCATGAAACTGGTACTTCAATCGATAAAACTAAGTACAGAGGAATGATTGGTTCTTTGCTGTATTTAACTGCAATTCGTCCAGATATTATTTATAGTGTGGGATTGTGCGCAAGGTTCCAGTCAAAACCAAAGGAGTCACACTTAACTGCAGTCAAGAGAATCTTGAGATATTTGAAAGGAACTCAAGATCTTGGCTTATGGTACCCAAAAGGTGGAAGTTTTGATCTTATTGGGTATGCAGATGCTGACTATGCTGGTCGCTTGGTTGATAGGAAAAGTACATCTGCGATGGCACACTTCCTAGGTCCTTGTTTAGTTTTGTGGGCTACAAAGAAACAAAATTCAGTGGCATTATCCATAGCTGAAGCTGAATATGTAAAAGCTGCTTTATGTTGTTCAGAGTTATTATGGATCAAGTAGCAGCTGGAGGACTTTGGAATCGAGTGTGGACCAGTTCCAATCTTTTGTGACAATACCAGCGTTGCTCCCAAACGCACACACAAGTATACGTGGTCGACAAGTAATAAAGTGATAAATCGAGTATCGTTTCCACGAGGACTATTCAGACTAACACTTAACAAAGAATTTCTAAAAGCTATTCCGGGATCTTTTTCTTCAATGGTGAGAGTTTTAGTAACTAAAGAGCAGTAATTAAACTAATTGAAGTTTAGTCAAACAATGGTGCAAGCTTTGGTTGGTAACAATATTAAGACGACGGTCCAGGGTCAGAGTTACGAACAATCCAGATGAGTTTCCAATTGATTCCACTTCTTAAATCCCGGGTTACTAACTGACAGAATAAATGTACCTGTGAAAACCTTTCGATTCTCCACAGTCTATGCAGGCTACTTCAATCCCTATATGTCTATGGGTTGAATCACGTGCACGCACTAACGGATTCTGTAATTAGTTAAACTAGGCGAGCAAGTATATGTCTATCCTACTAACAAATTGGTTCCCCGATGCCCGGGTACACAAACTAGTCCTAGTCTTTCTTATTACGTAATTAAATTCCCTCTTTCGAGTTCAATCTAAAAATCATAGATAATGCATAATTATCGAGCTCTAATAATTAAGCAAGTGAAATCAAGAAAGAATAAATAACCCGTTATGGGATTCAACTAATGGGAATCAATCTTCAAACATCAACTTTCATGTATTACTCTAACCCTAGAATGTTAGGAATTAGCCACGCATATTCGTAATCACAAGGCAATGAATTGATGAAATAATGATGTAAATGATAAAATAGATGAAAGATTAGGAATAAACCCTTGTTCAATGAAGTATGGTGCTCTCAAATTGCTCCAAAGTCTAAACTCCTATCAAAAACTAAGTAAAATAGTATTTATAGGGTTTATAAAGGCCTGGTAATAAGTTACACCTAAGCCTAGACGAAATAGGAAGTCAAAACACGCTCCAGGGGCGCTATAACTGGGGCCCCGCGCCCACGACCGCGCTTGGACAAGAGAAGACGTCGAACATCAGGCGCTTTGGCTCTACACCGCGTTGAAAAATGCACCAGCAGTGGAGCGCCGTGGGAGGCGCGGCGTGTGGCTAACCGCGCCAGGCCAATTCCTACACCTCCTTGCTCCGCAACTCGCCCCGTGTCGTGCCCTCGTGTGCTCAATCCAATCCTCAATCAATTTCAAATCATTCCTTGCTCGATCATGCTCTTAAAAGCTCCATATGCACTGCATAACAACCTACATACACACGACATAAAATTAGTGCAAAACCACATTCATAAACTATAAAACGGGCGAATAAAAAGCTCAAACACGCGGAAATATTAAGGAAATATTGGCATAAAATGTCAAACATCACCACCCCACACTTGAACCCTTGCTCGCCCTCGAGCAAGTCACAACTAACTTCCCAACCTAGGTAGAACAGGTTTTGCCTATGACTATGGTTGATACCGATCATTGAACAAATGCACACATGACTACTATGGGTCCACAAACATGCCAACAATTTAACAAACTCAAAAATATGAGAACAACCACCCCCAAAATAGCTCAAATGCACAAACTCAACCCATTGCAACCATGCTCCCACAAAATCACACCTATCTACTCAACCAAGAAGCAATCAACTTCACCTATTTCATGCAAACCATGTGCCCTCACCAAAATGAAGCAAGAAAGTGTCCCCCAAATATCACACGGAACAATGAATATCATACATAGAACGGGGACAATAACATAGAACGAATTAACTCACTCTCATGAAAGTCTCACATGTCACACACAATGTACCATAGGCTTGCCCGTAGTGTAGGACTCCACTAATGTAAGCTCACTCCAATTTGGGATTAACTAGGACTTTAAAAAGGTTATAATGTAGGCTAAGCGGCTGGTAGGATATATATGGGTAATAGTGACTACCTCCCTAAGCACTTTAATACATCACAATTAATTAATCACAAATCTCATCAAAGCTACCCAATCAACAACTTTCACACACACCTTCTCAACAAGTAGCAATTTTTTCTTTTTTTAAGCACATACTAGCAAGGAATGGATATTCTTCTCTCTTTATTTCTTTTTCCACAATTTTTTTCTTTTCAACTTTTCTCTTTTTTTTTTCATTTGTTTTCTTTTTCTATTTCATTACTTTCCAACCTTGCCAATGCTCATAAACAACTACTACACAGTTCATTCAAGTATTCTCCTTCATTGGCTCCACTCAAAAACCTCCCGATATTCAACCACAACTCCACAATAATATCACAATATCAACTAAAGTGCTTAAGGAGTAAAGGGCCAAAAGAGAATAATTTAAAAAAAGTGGGTAGGCTCGGGGTGTGGGTGCCAACAAAAGGTCAAAAATTCACACAATCAAGTCCAAGGTGTATATGTAAGGGTAGGCAAATCAAAAGAAGGTCTGTATCATTTCCCGACTAGAGCAAACCTAGGATTTCGCTTTGCACACACACGGGGCAAGTTCTAGACATTAATATGCAAACATGGAGCAAACAAGAATATGCCTCACACACACATTGCACATGATCCACACATAAAGGCTCCATCAACAACTCTCAATCAAGCATTTAGAGTGCAACTTGTGGAAAATTAATTACTAATGCACAAAGGTTCACATTAAAATCAAGCAAGTGGACTCAAGCATCTCAAGGGGGTCGTTCCATTTTTTCCTAGGCATGCATCACAATTTAAAACCCAAAGACACCACAAATAGCACATGCAACAAGTTCAAGTCCACCGGTATCAAACAAATCAAAGGCACCTAGCATTCTACCTAATTTCTTCGTCTAGGGCCACCTATACTAACTATTCTAATCCTAATAAAAATAAAAACTACCCAGTTCAAAGGTCTCCCCGTGGAAAAGAACCGAGGCCATAAGAAAAAGCACGGGGTGGATGACATGTACCACTAATAAAAACTAAAAGAAAAATCTTTTTGGAATTTTTCATTGGTTTTCTAATTTTTTTCAATTTTTCATAAATTAAAGCAAGAAACAAATCTAAATAAAGTCAAGTGACAAAAAAGAAAATCCTACGGTACATGCATCCCTAACCTCAAAAATAAATAAAGGGTAGTACCCCACCCCACACTTAAACTAAGCAATGTCCTCAGTGCGACAAAGAAGTAAGTGCAAAAGTAAAGGAAACTTCCCTGAAATCCAGCTGACCAACACTGGGTGGTGCGCAGGAGTGCGGACCTAGTCCTCCTCCCCATTAGAGGCACAACCCTCAACATCAGTCTCCACAGCCTCACTATCCAGATCACGATCAACAATGTCCGAATCAGTGTTCTCATCCTCCTCCGGGGGCATCTCTACTGCCTGAGTCATGCCCAGCAGGCGTCTCGAGGACTCCAATAAAGGAATGGTGCAATCAAGAGCCGCCATATCCATTCCAGACTGCCGGGCCATGTGCTCTATCATCAAATAGGGACGAGCGGACAAGTTGGCGTCTGTGTCCCGCCAATCGTCAGCTGTCAATCTCACTGGTGCAGTAGTGGTCACACCCTTTACCGCGGCAATATCAAAAGGCTTCTCGATGTCGGGGACAATGCGATCCCCGATCTCATCCACTGGGACTCCAGCCTGCTCCAAATACCGGGTAAGAATGTTCCCAAAATACGAAGGACTACATGTCTTTGACTCCCGTTGCTCTCTCATCAACCTCAACATGTAGTAGCCGATGTTAACCGGCCTCCCGGTCATAAAGAAGTAAACCATGCACGCCCGAGTCTTGGTGAACTTGGAATAATGAGATGAACGCAAGATGCGTGCATTTATCAGTCTCATCCACACGCTAGCTATTTTCAAAAACTGCGAGAAGAACATGAATTTGTGTCGTCCGGACACACTTCGCTCCCACCTATGAGTGGAGCTCTCACCACACAGTGTATCCCGCAGAGCCTTATAATCAGGCTTTCTAATGGAGTCTCTCAGCTCATCATAATCAGGGTCCTCGACCCCCAAGAAGGCATTCAACGCCGTGTGGTCTAATCTCACCTTCACACCCCGCACAGTAACCATGTCATCCTCCTTCCACGCCTCATCCGGCTCCCAATTAGCGCAGAGTTCCTGTACTAAGTCGAGGTTGGCATGCCCCAGACTCTCAAAGACCGAGTCCCAATGTAAGGCATGAATAGCGTCACCCACCCCTCGAAAATTTTGCATCACTCTCCGCTTGTCAATGGCTTGCTCGGGAATGTACCCCGCAAGCTTCATACTTTTATACCAAGATTGGCACTCACCCTTCTTCACAAAAGTGAGGCCATATCGTGTCTTGCCCCTGGGCCTTGGTATAGGCACCGCGTCTTTAGGGATTCTTGCCTTGGCCTTTGGCTTGGCCGGTGCCTTGCCCTTTGGCTTACTAGAAGAGGGCCCGGCTTGGAGTGATTTCCTAGGGGCCGAGGCGGATGAAGAACTTGGTTTGTGAGGTGTGACAACCATGGTGCCTACAATAAACAAGAAGATCAATGTGAGATGTCAAATTAAGCACCAAAAATTCAATTCAAGCACAATTAGTAGGGCACCAGCCCACACTTATCGCTCACTCTATGATTCAACAACTCAACTCAATAGCACAAGCAACCCCACACCTAGCCAAAACTAGCTTTGTACAAAATATGCCACGTTTGTGGTTATCATGATCAAGCTAGTGCGGGTGCAAAATAGCCAATATGTATGTGTGTGCGACACTTAATGTTCATAATAAGCCTAAGGATTGCATTGCTACTCAAGAATTCACAATATTAGACAATTTTCATGGTTGAGGCTTTTTCACAAACACTTGGTGTGCACACTTTTCAACTTTCAAGTTAAATGACTTTTGTAATGTGCCAACCCTCCCAAATTGTTGGGAGATCTCTTTTTACAAGTACACAAGCTAACTATTAAGCATAATGATCAATTTAAGAAATTTAAGAGTAATTTCTAAGCATGAGCTTGCAACTAGTTAAGAAATCTACCATGGAAAAAACTAGTTAATCTTACATGTAATGGAGAGAAGAGGGTAAGAATTCACTTACTTGAAGGTGTTAGAATGAGTTGAAAATAACTTGTGATTGATTCCAAGAGTTAGAGGTGATTTGGGGGATGTTTAGGGATTGATTAGAGAGAAAATAATGAAGAAAAGAGAGTAGGGATCGGGTATAGGGAGAGAGGGAAACCGGGTCGCGGGTTAAAACCCGTTTGGATCCGGTTTTTTACTAAAAATTAGCCGGGCGCCTTGCCATCCGCGGCGCGCCCCTACCACGTGTGGAAAACTCAACATTCTGCCTAGCATGGCGCGTTGGAGGCGCGGGGCGCTCCCAAACGCGCCAAGCCTTTTGCTTCAGGTCTCAATTTCGCGCGTTGGGAGGTGCGGGGCACTCCCAAACGCGCCCGAACTTTTTTTTCCGCACCAAATTTCGATTCAAAGTGCGAACCCAAGTGCTGGACATGTCTCAAAGCGTCCCGTACCCCTCAATACATTAACTGCACCTCGTTTAGCACTGCGATACCTACAAAAACGACACACAAAAACAAAAACTACATGACACTATAAAACACAAAACAACTGAACTATTACAAGGACAAACTTGGGTTGCCTCCCGAGAAGCGCCTTATTTAACATCGTGGCACGATGAGTATCAATCATGGGTCCCTCAAAGTAATGGAGGTACGGTGATTCACTGAACCTCCCCAATAATGCTCCACCCTTTGGCCATTTACCAAGAATGTTTTCTCCAAATCCGGGGCTTTCAATTCAACCAATCCATGTGCGGTAGCACGAACAACTTCAAACGACCCCGACCATCTAGATTTCAACTTGTCCGGAAATAACTTCAACCTCGAGTTAAACAACAACACCAGATGCCCGGGCTCAAACTAACGACCCCAATATGTTTGTCATGCCACTTCTTGGTCCGTTCCTTATACAACTTTGCATTTTCATAAGCATGGAAACGGAACTCTTCAAGCTCATGCAATTGAAGCATTCTCTTTTCTCCCGCTAAGGTCATATCAAGGTTGAGCTTTTGAATTGCCCAATATGCCTTATGCTCTAGCTCAACGGGCAAGTGACAAGCCTTACCATAATCAAGCCTATATGGAGAGGTTCCAATAGGCGTTTTAAATGCAGTCAGATAGGCCTAGAGAACATCATCTAACTTCATAGCCCAATCCTTCCTTGAGGCATTCACAGTCTTCTCAAGGATTTGCTTGATCTCTCTATTAGATACTTCCACTTGGCCACTAGTTTTGAGATGATAAGCAGTGGTCACCTTGTGGCGAACCCTATACTTGGCCAACAATTTATTGAACAACTGCGTACCTTCATCACTGATTATAGCCCGCGGTGTCCCAAAACGAGTGAAAATATTTTTCTTCACGAACTTCACCACCACACTCGCATCATTTGTTTGAAGTGCAACAGCCTCCACCCATTTAGACACATAATCAACCGCCACGAGAATGTATTTATGGCCCATGGAAGGTGGGAATGGACCCATAAAATCAATCCCCCAACAATCAAACAGCTCAATCTCGAGGATATTGTTCAAGGGCATCTCGTGACGCCTAGAAATAGTACTCGTTCTTTGGCAACGATCACATTGCTTCACTAAGGCATGAGCATCTTTAAATAAAGTAGGCCAAAAGAAACCAGACTGAAGTACCTTTGCAGCTGTTCGATCTCCACCAAGATGGCCACCATAAGGAGAGGAATGGCAACTCTGTAGAATCGGCTCAACTTCTTCCCTTGGAATGCATCTCCTAGCTAGTTGATCAGGGCCTATCTTGTACAAATAAGGCTCATCCCACACATAAAATCTGCTCTCATGAAGGAGTTTATGCCTTTGCTCAGCAGTAGCCCCAGGAGGATACACATTACTCACAATTAAGTTCACCATGTCAGCATACCATGGCACCTCAGCTGTATCTAAAGCAAAAAGCTGCTCATCAGGGAACACCTCTTTAATTTCAGGCCCTTCATCTACATGATCTCTATTCTCCAGCCTTGAGAAATGATCAGCTACTTGATTCTTAGTCCCCTTGCGATCTCGAATTTCAACATCAAACTCTTGTAATAGGAGAACCCATCGAATTAGTTTAGGCTTGGAGTCCTTCTTCTCAAACAAATATCGGATTGCGGCATGACCAGTGTAGACAATAACACGAGTGCCAACCAAATAAGATCTGAATTTATCAAAAGCATACACTACGGCTAGCAACTCCTTCTCAGTAGTGGTATAATTGGACAGGGCTGCATCAAGAGTCTTGCTTGCATAATAGATGGAGTGAAAGGTTCTTCCTATTCTTTGGCCTAGAACAGCCCCAATAGCATTATCACTCGCATCACACATCAATTCAAATGGCAAAGACCAGTCAGGAGCAATGATGATTGGTGCGGTCACCAACCTTTTCTTCAACTCTTCAAATGCCTTGAGACAAGCATCATTGAACTCGAATTTCACATCCTTCTCCAACAACTTGCACATGGGATTAGAAATTTTGGAGAAGTCCTTTATGAAACGCCTATAGAAACCTGCATGTCCCAAGAAACTACGCACCCCCTTAACAGAGATAGGTGGTGGTAATTTCTCAATAGCCTCAATCTTCGCTTTATCAACCTCGATCCCTTGCTTTGACACCTTGTGCCCAAGTACTATGCCTTCTTCAACCATAAAGTGACATTTTTCCCAATTCAGCACCAGATTGGTTTCATCACAACGGCTCGGCCAACATCTAGATTTTTCAAGCAATCATCAGAATCACCAACCACTGAGAAGTCATCCACTAATACCTCCACAAATTTTTCCACCATGTCGATGAAAATAGCCATCATGCACCGCTGAAAAGTCCCCGAGGCATTACATAACCCAAACGGCATCCTTCTAAATGCATAGGTGCCATATGGACAAGTAAAAGTAGTCTTCTCTTGATCTTCAGGAGCTATCACAATCTGATTGTGGCCCGAATACCCATCCAAGAAACAATAATACTCGTGCTCCGCAAGTCTATCCAGCATTTGATCAATAAAGGGAAGTGGGAAGTGGTCTTTCCTGGTGGCCTTGTTCAGCTTTCTATAATCAATGCAAATTCGCCACCCTGTAACTTTTCTTGTAGGAATCAACTCATTATGCTCATTCTTCACCACTGTCATGCCCCCCTTCTTTGGAACACATTGCACTGGACTCACCCACTTGCTGTCAGAGATAGGAAAAATAATACTAGCATCCAGCCACTTGATAATTTCTTTCTTCACCACCTCCTTCATAATTGGATTTAGCCTCCTCTGCTGCTCTATAGATGGCTTATGGTCTTCTTCCAAGAGAATTTTGTGCTTGCAGAAAGAAGGACTAATCCCTCTAATATCAGCAATAGTCCAGCCAATAGCTCTCTTGCGCTCTCGCAACACCCTCAACACCTTTTCAACCTGCACATCAGACAACAACAAAGAAAGGATCACGGGCAAAGTATTACCTTTACCCAAATAAGCATAACGCAAATGCGCAGGTAAAGGTTTGAGCTCAAGAGTAGGAGCCATCTCAATAGACGGTTTAGCAGGAGTTAAGGTCAACGGTCTATCAAGCTCCTCAAATTTCTTCCACCCTGGGATGAATCTACTCTGCATATTTAGAACCTCCAAATATTCTTCAATGTCATCATCCTTCAGGATATATCATCATCATCACATAAGAGTGCCCTCTCAAGAAAATCAACATTAGAAGCCAAGAATGACCTCTCATCAGTCGTCAGCTCATCATCTATCACTTTTACCATGGACAACTCTTCATAATGAGAAGGAAGCTGGGTAGCTCTCAACACATTAAACACAGCTTCTTTCCCATTTACCTTCATGATCATCTTTCTAGCTCTAACCCTAATAACAGCATCAGCAGTAGCCAAAAATCCTCTTCCCAATATGAGAGGAACCTCAGGGTCAGCTTCATAATCAAGATAATAAAATCAACAGGCAATATAAACTAACCCACTTGTACAAGCACATCCTCAATAATCCCCTCGGGGCATGTCAAAGATCTATCAGCCAGCTGCAGAGTCACAGTAGTTGGTCGTGGTTCACCCATGCCTAGTTTTCTGAAAACTGATGAAGGCATTAAATTCACACTAGCACCCAAGTCACATAAAGCTCGTCTAACCTCATGTTCCCCAGTTTTCAAGGGAATAGTAAAACTGCCAGGATCCTTTAATTTCTGAGGAAGCTTGCTTCTAACTCTAGAACTACACTCCTCAGTGAGTGCAACTGTCTCAAACTCAGTCAGTCTTCTCTTGTTAGCAACAATATCCTTGATGTATTTAGCATATTTGGGAACATCCCGTAAAAGCTCCACTAAAGGAATATTTACCTGAATCTGACTCAAGATCTCCAAGAATTTCTTGCATGCTGCATCAACTTTCTGCTTCTGAAGTCTCTGAGGGAAAGGTGGTGGTGGTCTCACAATAGAAGACTCGGGCTGCTTTTCTATCACTTTCTCAGCTTCTTTCTCCACTTCCCTATCAGCATTGGGCTCTAACTCACCAACAGGCTTCTTTGGCTTTGGAGGAACTTCTTCTAGAGCTCTTCCATTCCTCAAAGTAACTGCTTGCACAAATTCTTTAGGATTTTTCTCTGTATCACTTGGCAAAGCACCCTGAGGTCTATTATTTTGTGCTCCAGCTAGCTGCCCCATTTGTCTCTCAAGATCTTTCTGAGCATTGCTCAAATCCTTAATTGTTTGTGCCTGAGCTGCTGAATCATCCATGAGCTTTTGTTGCCTTGCAAGAATTTTCCTAGGCATATCCTCAACTGAATTAGACTGCTGTGGCTGAGTCTGCGACTGTGACCCCTGCTGTGGTACATTTTGAAGATTATTTTGGGGTCTCTCATTGCCTTGAAGCTGCTCACGATTATCCCTCCAAGAAAAATTTGGGTGATTACGCCAACCGGTGTTATAGCTATTACCATATTAATTGCGATTCTGACCCTGTGACCTATTCTGTTTACCCACATAATACACTGACTCTGGATTAGATGGACAGGCATCAGTGGCATGATCTTCTCCACAAACCTCATAAAAGACTTGAAGTTGTTGCACTGGAGCTGCTGGTTTTTGAGTCTACGGCAGAGTTAGCTTGCTGATTTAATTGGAAATGGCATCCATTTTTTCCCTTAGCTCTGAAACTGCATCCAATTGAAGTATCCTAGCAGATTTGTGTGCAGTAGCTCTACCAACACCCTGCCAATCAGGACTGCTCTGCGAAAACTTGTCAAGAAAATCATAAATCTGATCAAAATTTAAGGCCAGTACTTGGCCTCCAGCAGCAGCATCTACCACGATCTTAGTGTGTTGATTCAACCCCTCAACAAAAGTGTGTGCAATAACCTCATTGGATTGGTTGTGGTGTGGAAAATCTCTCAATAGAGCTTTAAATCGCTCCCAGGCTGAATACAAAGATTCTTATTCTATCTGTCTGAAGGACATAGTTTCACTCCTCAGCCGGGCTGTCTTGGCAGACGGATAAAATTTAGCCAGGAACTTCTTAGCCAAATCCTCCCAAGTAGTGATAGACCCAGGCTTTTCAGCCTTTAACCACTTCCTTGATGCCCCAATCAGTGAAAACAGGAACAAAGTCAAGCGAACATAATCAGTAGGAACTCCCGCTGGTGTATAAGTATCACTGATCTCTAGGAAATTCTGAATGTGTTGCTGCAGATCCTCATGAAGTAATCCAGCATATTGCCCAGTCACATGCAGTAACTGAATCATGCCGGGCTTAATCTCAAAGTGCCTGGTAATAGCGGGCTTAACAATACTTGACGCTACTCCCCCCAGGCTGGGAAGAGCAACATCTCGCACTGCTACTGCTCGTTCTTCTGCCATTTCAATGGGTAAAGAAGCAAGTACAATTTCGAATGCTTTTCGGTCTCTCGCTTCTTTTCTTACCCTTCTCAAGGTTCTTTCAGGCTCGGGATCAAAAGGTGCGAGTGGTTCGTCCTTTCTATTCCATTGCATGCAAAACCTGTTGCCTGAAACAGCACAAGAAACTCAACAAAAAATTAAACCTGAATAGAAATTAAGTAATCGTTCAAAAAGAAATTAGTCAATAATTAGCCCCGGCAACGGTGCCAAAAACTTGTTGCTCCCAAATGCACACGCAAGTATACGTGGTTGACAAGTAATAAAGTGATAAATCGAGTATCGTTCCCACGAGGATTATTCAGACTAACACTTAACAAATAATTTCTAAAAGCTATTCAGGGATCTTTTTCTTCAATGGTGAGAGTTTTAGTAACTAAAGAGCAGTAATTAAACTAATTGAAGTTTAGTCAAACAATGGTGCAAACTTTGGTTGTTAAAAATATTAAGACGACGGTCCAGGGTCAGAGTTACGAACAATCCAGATTAGTTTTTCAATTGATTCCACTTCTTAAATCCCGGGTTACTAACTGACAGAGTAAATATACCTGTGAAAACCTTTCGATTCTCCACAGTCTATGCAGGCTACTTCAATCCCTATATGTCTATGGGTTGAATCACGTGCACGCACTAACGAATTCTGTAATTAGTTAAACTAGGCGAGCAAGTATATGTCTATCCTACTCATAAATTGGTTCCCCCATGCCCGGGTTCACAATCTAGTCATACTCTTTCTTATTACGTAATTAAAATCCCTCTTTCGAGTTCAATCTAAAAACCATAGATATGCATAATTATCGAGCTCTAATAATTAAGCAAGTGAAATCAAGAAAGAATAAATAACCCATTATGGGATTCAATTAACGGGAATCAATCTTCAAACATCAACTTTCATGTATTACTCTAACCCTAGAACGTAAGGAATTAGCAATGCATAATCATAATCACAAGGCAATGAACTGATGAAATAATGATGTAAATGATTAAATAGATGAAAGATTAGGAATAAACCCTTGTTCAATGAAGTATGGTGCTCTCAAATTGCTCCAAAGTCTCAACTCCTATCAAAAACTAAGTAACATAGTATTTATAGGGTTTACAAAGGCCTGGTAATAAGTTACACCTAAGCCTAGAAGAAATAGGAAATCAAAACACGCTCCAAGGGTGCTATAACTGGCGCCCCGCGCCCACGACCGCGCTTGGACAAGCAGAAGACGTCGAACATCAGGAGCTTTGGCTCCGCGCTGCATTAGAAAACGCGCCAGCAGTGGAGCGCTGTGGGAGGCGCGGCGCGTGGCTAACCGCTCCAGTCCAATTCCTGCACCTCCTTGCTCCGCAACTCGCCCCGTGTCGTGCCCTCGTGTGCTCCAATCCTCAATTAATTTTCAATCATTCCTTGCTCGATCATGCTCTTAAAAGCTCCATATGCACTGCATAACAACCTATATACACACGATATAAATTTAGTGCAAACCCACATTCATAAACTATAAAAAGGGAGAATAAAAAGCTCAAACATGCGAAAATATTAAGGAAACATTGGCATAAAATTCCAAACATCAACCAGCGCATTCAATATTGCCAAGAACCCGACCCAGCACGAGAGAACAAAGTACATTGATATTAGGCATCACTTTCTAAGGGACAATGTTGAGAAAGACCTAATTACTATTAACTTTTGCAGGACTGAGGACCAAATTTCTGATATCTTCACTAAGGCATTGAACATGGTACAATTTGAAAAGAACAGGCTTGATCTAGGGATGACCAAGATACAGTGAACGAAGCAGCATCTGGTTCTCCGAATGATTGGCTAGTGAAGTTTCCTTGTTTTATTTAGCTTAACTTTGCCTAGTTGATTCTACATATGAAAACTTAATTGTTTTGCTTGCTAACCTGTTTGGAACCTATTTTCATGACTTAGATACTAGCGAATCTGAAATAAAGGATATTGTTGAAGAAAATGGTGCATGGACTTTTAGGTACACATTTTATGTTACTTACTGAATATAACGTTGTGTTACGTGGCCTAATTTGTTACCAATCACCCTCACTTGGCGCCGGATTAGTGTAAGTTTTTAAAATTCAAATTCTTTGAACCATGATGTCGTCAGCTCCTATACGTCATAATGAAAAGATGTTTTTTCGTATCCCATCAACTAGTTTCCCTTCTCGATAAAGCTAAACCCTTCATTATTCCATTACTTGATCAAAGACATTATTTCTATCGGCTGAGAAATTTTAAACTCTCAAAAAATATTCTCTCTCTAAAAACACAATCCTCTATAAAACAAAATGTCTACCAATTCCAAAGTAGACTCTCAACTCTCTTCTCCAAAACTCAAATAATCTAAACTAAATCAAAAGGCAAAGCAACTTGCCGCGAGTCATTATGTGGCTATGGCGAGGAAGTTTGCAAAATTGAGACAGAAGAAATTTTCTGAGGAAGCAACTAGTAAGGTGGAAAGTTTCCAGAAACTGGTACGGAGGAAGGGATCATAGAAGCGACTCAAGAAATCATCCAAGAAACTGAAAAGGTAAACCCTAGTTCTCCTACTGGTAGTATGGTCGTTAGTTTACCTACTGTGCCTGTAGATTTAGTAGAGCCCATTATGTCTGTAGTTGGGGAGAAGGAGGAGGTAGTTGTAGAAAATATTGAAAAGGTCGTTGAAACAGAGGTTGATGTTGTTGTTGCTAAACAAATAGAGAAAACTGTTGAGGAACCTGTTCCTGAGACAGTTCCTATGGTAGAAAAAACTGTTAGTGACAAGGGAGAAGGAAAATATGCTGAACCTGCTAAGGAACCTGAGAAAGAACCTGGTTCGTTCTCTGGTTCTGTAGCAGGTGATGACGCAGATCTGTGAGATAGTGATGATTATATGGAAGAGAATGTAGAAGGTGTAGGTTTTACTGAGCCATTAGATGTTGTGTTGCCTGAGCCCAATCCCACTCCTCAAGCTAGTGAAGGTTCCTCCAGTGAGACTGATGTTGTGGTGGTGGAGGAACAGAGGAGATTGGGAAAGAGGCCGGTGGTTCAGGAACAAAAACAAACTGTGAAGAAAAGAAGGCTAGTAAAGGGAGGATAATTTGTAAGTAGTTCCAAAATGGGAAGTTCTTGAAATGCAGAGGGTATGGGAGAAAGTAGTAGAAAACAGGGAGTCATGTGAGAGGACCTGCGACTCCGAGTTCTGTGAGAGAACATCAGGAGGAGATTGTGGAGGAACCTTAGGTTCGCAGGAGAGGTTCCAAATCAAAGTTGATGATTGGTGATGATAAAGAAGACAAGAAGAGGAGGGTGGCCTACTTTAGAGGTTTACCAATGGTGAAGGGTAAAATTCTAACTGACCTAGAGCTAGAGGGTATGACTCCACTTGGTGCTAAGTTGAGAGCTCAAGGTTGGTTGAACCTATTCAGTGATGGTGCTAGACAGCTGAGGGAGCAAGAGGTTCGAGAATTTTATTCCAATTGCATAGTGAGTGAAGGTATTGTGACAACCATAGTCGAGGGACTGGCAATCCAGTTTGATAGTATGGAACTAGGTGAGATTTTGGGTGTTCCCTCTCAGGGCTACAGCGAGTACATGAGGAACTCGTTGCCGGCTAGAGGAGATGGTGTGTCTGATTTGGAGGTGACCCAAAAATTTGCAGGGAGACCTAAACTGGCAAGGGCTACACAAGTTAAGAAGAAGGCAATGCAACCCTTCTACCAGTTGCTTTTTGAATTTGTGCTGAAGAACCTGTTAAGAGGTCAGAGAGGAGGAGTGAGGCCAACTTTCCGGATATGACCTATATAGACCTGCTAGATCGAGAGGTTCGTATTAATCTGCCTGAATTGATGATCAAGCACATTGGTAGAGTAGCTGATATGGGGTTAAGCAAACATGAGCTGGTCTATGGGTTTCTTCTGCGGAAGGTATTTGATTTTTTTGGAGTGCCTACTGGTAAGTGGACTGAGCCGGACCACAATGACTTGTTTGGGAAGAATATTCTAAAGTCCTGTGACTATGTGTTGGATGGTGAACCTGCTGATAGACCAGAGCATATGGAGGATGATGCTGAGGAAAGGAGGAACAACAGAGTAGACATGAGAATTGAGGGGTTCAGGAGGCAGCTTGAAAGGTAAAATGATGAGCTGGCTTGGATGAATTCTGAAAACACAAGGCTGGATGCAGAGCTGGAGCGTGAAAGAGAAGGAAACTCCCGCCGCCTCACCTTGTTGCTTGCTCACTTTAACATCCCTGATATTCCCCAATTCTGAACCAGTTCCTTTCCCTAGTTCCCTCCTGGTTCTTTTTATTTGGCTTGTTTTAAGACAATCTTATATTTTGGTTTGTAATATTTGAATGCTGCTTTGGATGTTTAAGCCGGTTTGGCACGTATGTTGATATAAATATCCTATCTGCTAGTATTTATTGTCTGAAACAGGTTCCTGACATTTAAAGGTTGGATTGCTGCCTTTTGCACTAGAGTCAACTAGACTTAATTTAAGTTGAGCAGGTTCTGACAACCGTGAAACTTTTCGATGATGCCAAAAGGGGAAGTTAGTAACTAGACTTAATTTAAATTGAGCAGGTTCTGACAACTGTGAAACTTTTTGATGATGCCAAAAGGGAAAGTTAGTTGTATGTTAGTCCATTGTATGTTTGTGACCTATTTTTTGCCTAGCTGTTATTACCCTGGTTTGTGGTTAGTGTTTGATTTTTACAGGTTCTTGAGAGTATAAACCTTCGGTGCGACAATACGGTTTGCCATCATCAAAAAGGGGGAATTTGTTGAAGGATAATTTTTTAAGATAACAAAGGACCTGGTGCTAAGTGGACCATGAATAGGTTCACAGTTGATTTGAGAAGACCAACAGTTCAAAGAGATGATCAAGTCAGATTTGCAAAAGGAAAGAAGAGAATGGCTGGAGTCAAAGTTCCAATCCTACCGGAAGTAGAAGAAGCTAGAGGCGGTGCTGAGAAGGATGCGGTTCCTAAACAACGATGGATTAGAACATAAGGCAAATTAACTTAGGTTTAAAATAGGGAAATATGGGTAACCTTGTTTAAACTGATTTCAAAGAGGAAAAGGATTCCTAAACTTAGTTGGATCCGGCTAAGTCTAGTTCCTATATATACAAGTTAATTTGGCCAGAATCTGTACGCACAAAAGACATCTCAACAGAGCATATCAAGTACAATTGGATCGTGAGAAGCTTTGTGTCCAAGAACAAAGGCTGAGCAGCAGAACCTTACGAAGGAGCAGTTTCATAGATAAGTATGTTGTTTTAGTTTCTTTATTATAGGCTATTGAGTTTTAATCTATTCGCTTGTTTAGAAGCATATAGTAGAGATTACTTTTTGAGGTTAAGTAGAGGTAACCTTACCAGCTAACGTGTGGCTTGGAAGGTTCTAGGTACTAGGGGGTTCTAGTTCCTTGATTACATCACGTTGTAGTCTAAAACTTGCTCGGGTTTTCCTTTAGTGGAGAGTTGAAATCCCAAGAGTTTGGGTTGTGGTTTTTTATCCCTTGAGCAAGGATTTTTCCACGTAAAATCTCTGCATTCTTTACGTTCCACAATTTGTTTAGTTTCAGAGATGGGTAAAACTTGCAAGGAACCTGGTTCTTTGTGAGTTAGGCGCAGAAAGTCAAAAGCGAGTTTTAGAATTCGAAAATCGGGTAACGACACTATTCACCCCCTCCCCTCTAGTGTCTTACGAAGGTGCACCAAGTGCAATAAAGATTAATAATAGTAATAATGTTAATAATAATGAAAATGATAATAGTTTTAAAATAAAGGAGAAAGGGATTTTTTAAAAGTGTCAGCTCAGGTGTGTATTAATCGGGTGGAGGTTAGGGACGTCGGTACGGCTGCAAACACGCTGGCCAGTCATGTTGCCATGCCAAGTACCGGTCCCAGCACTCCATCACCGGCTCGTTTTGCAATCACGGCTCATACACGTCATCATAGTCTATTTTTGTTTTGTTTTAGGGACACGGGAATGGGTCGTTCAAGTGCAGTATCATGTTCAATTTAGTCAAATAGGCCTCAAATAAATAATTATTTTCCTTGGCCAAAATTGATATAGCATCCATCAATTCATGGTGTGTCCGTCAATTCCTTATGTAGGCCTCAAATAAACATATATTTTTCATAGGCCATGTCACGGCACTGATAGTAATGTCAGATTCCAGAACTCCTTAGTTCCCCAAAAATAGAGAATAGGCAGTCAACAATCAACAGTCTTTCGACATCGTTACAAAGGCGACAACGGTGATTATTCCCATCATCATTTCATAGTCTGGAATATCAACAAAGATCAAGTGCAATTGGAACCAGTAAAGGCAGAAAATAAATATAGCAAAAGCATAAACAACGAGATGGGTGCGCCGTCTCCGGTGAAACCACAGTGGAATCCATAAGAGTAACGCCATAAACATAAGAGGAGGAGCGACGCCGACCCTAGAAACTAGTGGCGCCGCTGCAACTCCAACCTCCACCACTCATTCTCAATTCCAATCACATAACAGACAAGGACGATGGAGAACCAGACGAAGTTTCCAGTCGAAGACAAACACCGACACCCATCCCCTACCGTTTCCTGATCCACCATTTTCCAATATATCACTGGCATTTTCCCCTACCCCCGATTAGTGTATGTATTGGGATCTGCGTGTGTGTGTATTGTCTGAGGGTGTAAAGGCGAGGATGATGACGAGAGTTGTGATGTCTCCCCTCCCTCAATCTGCTGTTGCGGTTCTCAATCGGTGGGATGTATTATGGGTGTGAGGGTAACGGGTTTTCGGTGTGTATGAATTGGTTCTGATTTTTGTGTTTGAGATGGTACTGTGTGTACCGCCTCTGTAATGTGTGGAAGTGTCGAGAGAAAATAAAGGGGGTGATGTGGATTCGTATGAGGAAGAAGACCCTAATAGTGGGGTCGGCTGTGTAGTGCGTGTGTAGTAGGTGGTGTTTTGTGGAGAGGAAGATCATAGGGTGGTGGTATGTGACGGGGAGGGGGAAGACAAAGTACTGGGGCTTTTGTGTTGTCTATTGTATGTGTATAAGTGTTGTATCCGTGTACTGTGTTGTAAAGAGATTTCGGAATGTATGTGTGTGTGTTGTGTTGACACCCAATTTTTACCCGGGAATTCTAATTAATGTCTAATTATTTATATAAGATTAATTTTAAATTTTAAAAGTGAGTTAATGAATTTTAATAGAAAAAGTGCTAAATTTGTAAAGTTCCTTCAATCTTGTCCCACCTACGCAACACCTCTTTTAATTATTTATCCTAAGTGGGGCTAAAAGTGTTCCTATCCCTAAATCTCAGCCTACATTTGCAACACAAATATATACAATACACACCCATTACATTTTAGCCTCTCCCCCCAATTTGAAATATACCCAATTCCCAACCCGTTTTCAGAGAACCCACGACCCGATCTAATGGTTCCCCCCCCCCCCCCAAAATTCCATCAAATCAGTCCAAAAATGGTCCTCTCGCCAGCTCATCATCCTCGTACGACAACATTATCTGTTTTATACCCGTTAGAGGGCTATTTTGGGATTTCCCCACTCCTAAAAAGCCCTAAGTATGGAGGTATAAAAGGGGGAATTTTTTGGAGTTCAAAGCGGGGGGGGGAGGGGGCAGCCGTTAATAGAGAAGAAGAGCAACGGTAGTAGGGGAAGCAGCCGTTAATAGAGAAGAAGAGCAGCGGCAGTAGGGGAAGTAGCAGCTAAAAAAGAAAAGAAGAGGTAAACGGCACAATATAAATATATATACAACTTCTTTTATTTCCAGTTTTTGAAAAGAATTTCGTATAAAGGATTCTGGTTTTCTTTGGTTATTTGTCTATCGCTTATTCGTTGTTCGAGTCGTCACCTTATTCGAGTCGCATTTCTTCGGATCGACGCCCTCGTTCGCTGCGCTCAAAGAGGTAAATTCTTTTCATCTTTGTATTTAGTTTATTGTTCATTCTGTTTGGTTTAAAAGTGGGAATGTTGATGTGGTTCTGGTCGTATGCTTTATACCTCATTTTCCCTATTTTTGTATCGCTTTAATGGTCAAACATATGATAGTATCTCTGATTTGTTTTAGTATAAAACTGCTTATCCGTTCAAATAGACAAAAAAGTGAGCTTATTACTAGAGTTTTCATGTTCAAACTAGAGTTGATGGATTTGTTTGGATTCTGAGTTTGTTCTAGCTATTAAAATGTGAGTATAGCAATGATGGATATAAAGTATTGGATGCCGGATAAAGGAGAATACTATTATAGCAATGTTGGAACAAACCTTATCAATTTTATCTTGATAATGTTAAAAGATTGTATACTGACCTGTTGTCCAAAAATGATAGTTTGTTTGCCTGCATTCTATTCATATCCCTGTTTATGGTCAATCTTCAGTAAAATTTATTAAACATAGTTGGAACTTTTTTTAGAATTCTTTTTGCATGGAGAAGTTACTTTTTTTTACATAAGATAAGTTTTCTTGTTTCATTATTAAAGTCTTGATCTTTGGTCCGTTGTTTAGCTTAAAGGGTTATGTTCTTTCCTGGAAATGTAACCCCCATTCCTTTGTGTCATGGTTTGTTTCTTTGGTTAGTTAGAAGTACAAAGGGCCCAGGAGGGTATTTCAAAAGGTTGAGGTTTGGTTCAGGTTTGTCTAGGCGCAGCAGGTTAGTAGCAGTAGTTCTGTTGTTCTGGCTATTAAATTCAGTTTCCCTATTGTTCTAGTTGGTCGTAGGTGCAGTGTGAGGAGGCTGAGGGAGTAAGCAGGTGTTTGTAGGTTATTGGAGAAGGCAGTCTGGTGTGTAGGTGTCAGGAGGAGCTGTAATAAGTCGCTGGTGTTTGTTGAGGGTGCAGAAGTTTAGCAAGGGTTCTGGGAGTTCAAGACTTACCCTGGTTGTGTGTAGAAGATGTTAGGGGCTTATATGTGGGTTCTGGTAAGTTAGCAGGGGTTGCTTGAGGCTATTTTCTCTGTGATGCTGCAGATTCAGGGTGTGCATTGGTGCTTCAGGATGTTTGTGAATGCAGCAGGTTGGTTCAAGTTATCTAGGGATGTCTGGAGTGTGAAGGGAGTAGTCTGTGAGCTGGTGAGTTCAAGGAGGGAGTTGGGATGAGGCTGCAGTGTCTTAACTAGTCTGCAGGTGCTTCAGTCAGTATGAGAATGTTGGTGTTCCAGCTGATTTCTAGTAGTAGTAGAGGGTGTGTGTATGCCCAGAGTTTTGTGTGCAGCATAGGAGAGGTCTGTGAAGGTGTTGCAGGGTGAGTTTGGAGGGAATTGGTGATTTTGTAGGGGTCTAAAAATGTGCAGAATTGATGCCAAGTGTGAGTTTCGTCTATGAGTTATCCTGGCAATAGTCCAAGTATGAGGAGAGTGCAGGTTATTGTTTCTGTTGTGCAGGTTAGTATGTAGGTGGTTTCAGGGAAATGCTCTGGTAATTCCACGGAGTTGTAGATTTTGATCTAAGTTTAAAGGGGATCACCCTAGGAGTTTGTTTCAGAGGTGCAGGTTGCCTGAAAAGGGGGGTTGTTTTCTTGTTCTCTGTTGCTGCAACTGGTGTGCTAAGTGCTGCAATCTTTTTTTTTTTTTTTTTTTTGTCCCTGTTCGGTTTGTCCCCAGACAGTCAGTTTTGTAGGCTGTAGGAGTAAGGTTTAGAAATTTGGTAGCTTGTTCCTTCTTTTTCAGTTTTTTTTCTTGTTGATGTTTGCAGCTCTGTTTCTCTTTTGGTCAGTTCTTCCTTGAAATTTAGGTTCCGATTAGCCATGTTATTCATTTAATTAGTTCCGGGATCTAAAGTTAAATATTGGGATTCGAAAGAATGCTTTAGGCTGGAAATCTTTCAATGTGTTGCATCAGTCCATTTTCTCTTTTTAAGGAAGGTTCTTAAGTTTCAGAGTGATAGACCCTCTTATGCTTGTAAAGTTGAGCTTTAGAAGTCTTTTATTGAAACCTGTTTTCCTGCTCTGTGTGTATCTTTCTCACTTTTAGCAAAGTATGTGGCTGGCCAACCAAATCTATGCAGTGGGGAAAGTTGTATTGTCGCAATATTTTATGGTCTAAATTATGTTGCAATCCATGGCATTTTCTTTTAGTTTCTGCTTGTTTTAGTTCCTAAGATCTGAGTTTGAATCTCAAAAATATAATGTTGTTCAGTTAGGCTTAAGTGGTCTAAGCAGTAGTGAAAGTTCAGCTAATATATGCATATCTAATGCCATTTAATTGTGGGCTGTGTGTATTCATTTAGCTCTTCGGACAAGTTTGATTCATATCAAATGTTTCTTTTGGTTCATGACTGCATAAAAGTGCATTTTTGTTTTCCTTTAAAATCATGTCTTGAATAAGTTAAGTTTCGTTTTTTCAGAACCTTTATTTGCACTGCAACAATTCATATTAGGTCTCATTATGTAAACTCTCTGTTTTTTAATCTAGTGCAATAATAGCGAATCATTTCATATGAAGCCAAGTTCTCTTAATGACTAGTTCATGAAGTATTTTGTATATTTTCTTTTATTTACAATCTGTTACTTTTTTTTAGTCTCTTTTCGTTAAGTTTGATTTGTAAAATGGAGTAGGATATAACTTGGTCGACTTGAACCCGCTTTCTCTAAGAATTTAATGTATACTTGTTGGGTCTCTTATGATCTTTATTTGTATGTTGGCAAAATTTCCTTTCTATTGAGATTGTGTGGATGTCCAAAATTTAAAAATTTGTATCCTAAGTTTATGCTAGTTAATGAAGTAATAAGTTGTGGAAATTCCATTTCTTTGTATCTGCTTTAGTTTTTACACATACCAATTCCTTCTCTCCTTCATTTTTTTTTTTTTCCATGCACCCTTGGGATTGAGTTTGGCTAAAACTCGAAATTGGATTGACTTACATCGGTTGGAGTTGCATTGGGGTCAAGACCCGGGCTCAAGTTTCCAAGCTTTAGAAATCTTAGGAATTCAAGGCTCCAATCATCTCCCGGGTTCTTCTAAATCCTTATACCTCTCCCATTTTTTACAAATTTGCATATTATTAGGAATTCTTATTAGAATAATTTATTAACTGTTGTAGAATAATTATGTATTTATATTTATGAATAAATATTTTTATTGATTGAGTTATTAACTACTTTATGGTTATTACCTTTTAATTTCTTGAAGTTGTTATTTAATTTATTGTAAATCAGGCCATTTAAGCAAAATGCGTGCAAAATTTCATAAATTTTCAAAAAAAACCACACTTAATAATGACTATAAGAAATGACTTCTATCTTATTGATATGAAGTAGTTTTTTTAGAAAGTCAAAAGTTATAAAGAAGTTTTAATTAACTTCTAAATGTCCCGAGACAACTTTGCAAAAAGCGACTTGAAACCTAAGTTCCATCTTATGATGAGAAACTCGGGTTTTAAAGTTGAAATTAAGCAAGTGCCATTTATGCGCTATCACATACGAGTTGGCAAAGAAATTAAGACTATCAAATCGTTCCTTTTCAAAAGAAAATGCGCTTTATTTATTTATTTATTAAAGCTTTTAAATAAAATTGTAAAATCTTTTGAAAACTTACTAAATTTAATTAGTTGAACTAATTAATGGTTCAATTAACTATTTTTAAAAAAGCGCATAAATAGCACTTGCAAATATTTTGGAAACCTGTCGGATTAACCGTTTTTTAATGGAATTTCGAAAGTACCTTAAAAACCTTCTTTCGAAATTAACAAAACCTATTACCTTTAGAATCTCTGAAAGAAAGACCGTCTTTTTATAAAAACAGAGTTTTGCACGCATTTGTTTATCCGGTGCCCTGTTTTCTTTAAATTGTGTGGCGACTCAAAAAACTCCAAAAGAGTTAGCCCATCCTGTCGATATTCTCGAATTTAATCCTTCGGGGTGATAATTTTTGGGGGTTCAACAGCATGGCGACTCCGCTGGGGAGCAATAAAGGTTTCCAATTATTTGCAACTAGCATGCTTAATTTATTTTACTTTATTATATCTGTTTGTTTGTGTGCCACGAAAAGCATGTCACTACACTCTTATTTGCGCACATATAAACTGGCATTCCGTTCATACTTCCCCCACTCCTGGGAACCTCTTGCATTTTCACCCCAAATATCCGTGAGGTACGCATGCACTTTTTTCCACTAAAGAACCCTATGAAGAGTTGGTATACCGGCAGTTGTCGTGGGAGTAATTCGACCGCGAGACCGCTTGCCACTCACCTGTTAGCCTCAACCGTTAACCCACTCTTAGACGGAGCTTGTAGGAGCATGCATGCATTTACACCTTCGTCTGGACCCGGTCCTTGGTACCGCCTCCATAGTTAGGAAACCGCCCTTACGTCAGCGGGTTCTTGAAACCCAACGACAATGCATATTATGTGCTGTGTGATAACGAATTCTCAGTCCTAACTATGTTTTGAGCAAAATCAGATTTAGAATTTTGTCTTCTATGTTGTTTTTAGGTCACAAAATGGAAGAATTTAGCAGAATCTATGTGGTCATAGCAGTCCACATAGAATTTGAGATCATAGACAGAATTGCGGTCGGAGGAAAATTAGGCAGTTTTGGTTGGTTTGTGTTTTGGAGATAGTATGGTGTAGTGAGATCTAAGAGGCAAAGCCCCTGGTGTCGTTAAAAGGATCAGTGGGGTCCCTCTCGTGAATGACTTTGCGTGTGTGCAGGCCTATGTTGACCGTCCAAATGCATTCATGATAATTGAAGTATGCTTGTCGCATACTAGGAGAGTGAAGCCCCTATGTCTATAAACGACCAATAGGGTCCCTCCTTGAAGACCATTGTGGTCTTGGCTACCTAGGAAACTGAGAGGCTTGATCAAAGCGGAGGACCAGTGAGGAGCCCCATGAACAAGGTCTGTGAGCCTTGCAAAACCTAGGAAGCTGAGAGGCTTGTCCAAAGCCAAGGACCAGTGAGGTTTTATTTGTAAAAGGTCAATTGAAACCTTTTATGATTTGTAGTCTGGCATTGTGAAGGCAGTTGGAAATTTCACCCCGGATGTTGTAAATAATTGGGAGTTGTGTTTGGAGGAGTGTGGATGTTTGCAAAAGGTGTATGGAGGATTGTTTCAGGTTTTAGGCATTTGGGTTTAGAATCTTGCGCAAATGTTGTGAAGAGCATGAGTTGTGTTGGAATTTCGAGTTGATACCAACTTTTGGAATGTAGTTTGGATAATGGAATTGCAGTGTCAAGGCGGAGAGATGATTGTTATCAATTATTGTTATTTATTGCTTACTCTAAATCTGAATTGCTCAGATCTGGCATGAACTATTTTTCGTTACCACTTGTTTGCGCGATTAGGCTTACCTCTAGCACAAAGAGGCACCTTACAGGGTAGGACGCGCCCGTATTTTCATTTACGCTAAACTAATTGTGATTGCCACATGTCAAACTTGTTTAAAATGTAAAGCGCTACGTGACGCGCGCTACGTGATTGTGTGCAATTATGCCAATGATCTGGAAACTAACATAGTTACCTTTTGATTTTTTTTCCTTTTGTTTTGATTATCCCCAAAAGAGAGAGTTTGATTAGTGTTGACTCCCGAGTTGGTTAAGCGTCTAATCCAAAATGAAGCAAAAATGACTGATTTGACTAATGATCAGACTGGTATCCCTGAATCATCTAATGAGCAAGCAGTTGTTGTTCCTGATGAACAAATTGCTAGAATGGCCAAGCAGATTGAATGTATGCAAGCTGAACTAGAAAGAATGAAAGGGTCAAGCCACAGAAACGTGCCAGCCGTGCTAACAATTCTGAATCCTAATGTTGAAACTGCCAAGCTGAACACACCTTTAAATTCCAGTGTCATTCATATGCTTGCACCAGTTAATACCAAATGCATTCATTAACCAGAACAACTTGCCTCACTATCAATATTTACCTGCCAAAGATACTCCTTGTCCTCAAACACCCATTTCTGTGGCTGTTGCTCCTCAAAATGCCAATGATCCAAGACAAGAATATCCCAAAGCCCAATACTATGAGCATGACCCCAATGGTAAGAACGAGGATTTCACTAACTATGTGCCACAAAGTGAAGTGCTCGTAACCGTGAAAAAGCGGGGAAGGACAGTTGAGCAAGGGGAGATAACCCAAACGATGAAAATCATGCAGCAATCCATTAAGGGTTTGCAAGTGTCTAGCGGGCGTCAAAGTATCTCCTATCGCAATCTTTATCTATACCCTGACGTTACTCTTCCTCCCGGGTTTAAAGTGTCAAAATTTGATATGTATGATGGTCATAGTGACCCATTTGTTCATTTGACCAAATATCTCAACCGAATGAGGGTTGCGGGAGGTAAAGAGGAACTTCTGATGGCCTTCTTCAGTCATAGTCTGGAAGGTATTGTTGAACCCTCCAAAAAAAATACATAACACAAGTATGCATCGGGATTTAATTTCAACAAAATGGGACTCCAAAGGGTTTCTTTGGAGTCGCCACCTAATTTAAGGATTATTAGGAACCTAAGTTAATTAAAGAGTGCAATTTTATTCTTTATTTAAAATAAAATTATTAAAATCAGAGATTCTTAGGTAAGTGGTTCTATTAAATTCGAAAGAAGGTCCCTAGCGGGAGCACTTTCGAAAATCCGCTAAATGCGGTTAATCCGGCGGTTTTCACGAATTTGTTAAGGATAATAAGTACATAAAGCTAATTTATATAAGGATAATACGAATAAGATAAGATTTTAATTATGCTGATACTTAGATAAATAAATGACCCAATTTAAGATTAAGTAAATAGATAATGAAATAATGATCAATTGTTTAATTAATAGAATATGTAAAGGTTAAATGAAGATAGATAATTAAATAAAAACAAACTAGATAAATAATTGCATAATTATAAAGGATTAATTAATTGATTGAATAAATAGATAAATAAATAAGCAAATAAATAACTTAATTAAATAAATGAATACTTATCAATTTTAATATTAAATGAAGGAGTAAATGAATAATAATTGATTAATTAAATAAGTAAATAAATAAATATTTAATTTATTAAATAAATAAATGATTAATTGAAATTAAATAAATTAGATTAAGTAAATAAATAATTAAATATTAATATAATTAATAAATAAATGATTCAAATGCAAATTATGACGACGGTACGATTTGAATCGAATTTTATTTGCACTCATTAATTGACAAATGATTCTAAACATCCATAAATTAATTGGCGATTCGCAAAGAAATGATACAAAGCATTCATATAAAAACAATTTAAGTAATTTACAATAATTATTCACAATTCAAATATCATTTCTATCCTATAGGGCTCCTAATCTGATCTATGGGGAAGTCCTATACAACATGCATTTTCTAAGGGAGCGGGGAAGGATGGAGTTTAGAAGATAGAACCCGGAAGCGCAAACTCAATCATTGAGCCTTGGACTTTGTGATTTTCATTTTTTTCTTTCTTTTATATTTTCGGGGATATCAAATTCCGAAAATGCGGAGCGGATCAAATAACTTCAAGATGCAGGCCATCCCAATTGTGAGTTTTATTTCAACTCGTCCCAAGAGTGTATCATGCAAAAGAAACAAGAATTAAGGATTAGCATATATGCGAGGATGCTTAAAACAACTACGGAAGCGGAATGCATAAATAAAGCTAGAGAAAAGAAATGGAACACACAGTACACTTATGAAATTCCAAAAGCACATCTAAGACATTATTTTCGTGGCTTGGGTAATAAATCAAGATTCTACAACTTTGGAATAGAACTTCATTGACTTTAACATGGTAAAGAAATTTGTATCTCACACTTAACAAGGATCATTAACTCTATTTTATCTATACCTTTTTAAGTAAATATCATTCTTCTAAAAAGACATAGAAACGGACTTACGAAATTCACATACAACCAAAATGACTATGACAACTAATCACATAACCACTAGATAAACTTCTATATGCAAAACTAGAAGGAAAGTACAGTAGGCTACTTAAAATGCAAGCAAGCTACAACAATCGAATAGAACATTAGCAGGGTTATATAATACCAGCAAGCATAGATTAGAAGGGCTAAACACTAGCTACACATGATAACAAGGCATAAGCTATCAAACAGAGGAGTTAATTTTAGCAATTCATACATTTTATAGCATTAATGGGTAAGACTAAGGAGTTCAATGCTTGTTAAATATCTTTTTCAGAAACATACTTGAAAAGGTGAAATAAGAGGCAACTAAAGGCAAACTTCACATCTCATTGAGGCCTTGTACATCTCATAACAAACACTAATTCAGGATCTATTTCATGATACTTAGGCTGACTAGGCAAGAGCTAAAACTGAACCTAGGGAAAACTGACTCAAAGGAAAGGTTAGCTGCTGACATGCACACATCAATAAAGGCTGGAATTTGGGACCTGAACAAAACTCCTATACAATCCTTCTCAAAGCAACCAGACCATCCCCTAGAAATCCCAAGACATGCAGTTCTTAAAACAACATTTACACCGCCTGCATACACTCTTCAAACTCATTCAAACAAACAGAAACAAGATATGCCACTCCTGAAACTTTTAAGCAAGCTGCAACTATCAGGAACCCTTACTAGAACTACACCCCTCAAACCACCAATTTCCAGACTCCAATTGATTCATCAAGAATTCATTAATACACAATAAAGAGAATGGACAAAAATAAGACATTACATTAATCCAAACAAACTGAAACTGAAGATGAAAAGCTGATCAGATATCTAAATTTCTATATATTTTTTTTTTTGCTTTTAAAACTATCCATCTCAAGATACCAGGAATTTGATTAGCAAAACTATACAACATGAAACATTTAACCATATGACTTGACAAATTTTAAATAAGGAAACTAAGCTGTTTTCTTTTCTCCATCATAGCAAAACAATGCTTCCAACCTTCTCTAATCGATCCCTGCCTGAACAACCAATCATCAACCTACTAGAAACCAGAAAAAAACTCCTTAAAGCTACCCTGAACTCCTGCTGACAGGACCTACAAGACAGAGAACCATCCAGACAAGAACTATCCTTTCCCCTAACCCCTGATATACTTCACCCCCACAAGCTCTACATTATCATCTCTCAGACCTGCAAACTGAAACACTACTCTCATGGTTCCCTACTGCCCAACTCCCTAAAACAGAACCTGGAATAGCCTCTAAATAGACTGGCAACACCCTGAAATGCCCTGCACACTGCCTACTACCTGCATACTCTCACACACATGCTGCACAAATATCTAGACTTGCACACTTCCCCGGACAACCTACACACACAAACAACCTCTCTGAATCCCTAAACCCTGCTGCACCTGAAACAAAATCTCACAGCCTCAGATCCTTTCCATCGACCTGAACATACTGACCCTGCTATCAAGGCTCAACAGAACACCTAGACACCAGACTACTCTTTTTTTTTTTTGCTACATCCCCTAAGCCTAAAACTAAGAACTTGAACAGCCCCTCACAGCCTCTAATACTCTTCTCCCTCATGCTCACCGGACCCACTAGAGAGCCCTTTGCACACCCCTTTCACAACTGAATAAAACCTGAACATCCCCTTTACTTCACAGAGAACAGAACCAGGAAGCAGAAACAAGAAAATAGAAGAACTAGGTAAACAACTTATTGGTTTTACAATTCTTTAAAGGGTTAACCTTAAACATACAATTAACTATATTCTAATCAAGTGAGACCCATTTTAAACAACCATTGTTAGTAGGCAGTTCAAGAATTTTCTTAGGGTGTTAATCACTATTTAAAGTTAATCATAGATATTAATAAAGCTTAACACGAACCAGCTGCTAATCCTTTTTTACACATTTCAAGCAAATTAAACACATAAGCTAATTGAGGCCTAGCTAATATCAAAAATAACTATATTATACAAACTAAAACAGAAAATGTGAGAGACACTGACCTTTTTGCGGGCAGTGAAATGAGGCGCGGATCTGATTTTTTGTGAGCACCTCGACGAGCTGAATAAACTCAGAAGCGACTCCTAGACCTCAATGCTTTAAATATTTAATTTAAAAGAAAAGCTTAAACTGCTTGGACTTTGAGTCAAAACTGACTGTTAAAATCCCCCAAAATTTTTTTCTTTCCCCACTGTTCAAAGGGGTTTTTATAGGTGTTTGAGAGTGTAAAAAACATTCCCATTTCGATGGGGGACTAAAGCGTTCATAGGCTATGAAGCAAAGAGTAAATTAGTGAAAAAAACTGAGTAAAAGGTGAAAAATAGTTACCTGTTCGAATCAATGGTACAAATTCTTTACTTTGATCTGAACGGATGGAAAATAGTGGATTGTACCTCCTCGCTCCCTATTCGTCCAGCACAAAAGTAGTAGTGGACAAAATGAGGAGAGAGGGGTTCGATCCGACGCCGTATGAAGGAGAAAAGGAGCACGGGACCACCGGGGACCACTGGTGACGAAGGAATTTTGACTTATCCGTTAATTAGGTTTTGGGGAGAGGGGAATTAGGAGAGGGCGACAGGTAATTTGCTGATTAGGGTTTGGGATTTCGGTAAAATGGGGATCGGGTTTAAACTGATGGAAGAGGGTGTGGATATGTGTGTGTGTTATATGTATTAGTTTGCAGAAACAGGCCACTATTTAGATTAGGAACGAATTTAGCCTTCAATTGAAGATAAAATGGGGAGAAGAGATGGATTGCACAGGAAAGTAGGGATTAGGCTAGGTATTGCGATTTTATCCTCTTTTTTTTTTTTTTTTTAAATCAAGATTTCCATTGTTTCACTTTTAAATTTATAAGTTGACCTTATTTTAAATAATTAGATATCTATTAAACTTTCGGGACAAAATTGGGTGTCAACAGGTATTAGTGCTGAATGGTTTGCAAGACAAGATATAAGCAAGTGGCGTGAGTTTGTTGACATAGCCAATGATTTTACAAAGCAGTTTGAGTACAATGTCGAGATGGCTCCTGACCTTATAACCTTGTCCAATTTGAAGAAGAAACCAACAAAAATCTTTAGGGAATACGCATTGAGATGGCGTGAACAGACGGCAAGGGTGCAACCACCAATGACTGAGGAAGACATGGTAAAGTACTTCATCCGAGCCCAGGATGATTCTTATTACATGCACTTACTCCCTATGATGGGTAAACCCTATTCTGAACTTCTTGTGATGGGAGAAATGATTGAAGAAGGTATTAAAACTGGGCGAATTGTAAGCTTTGCCGCGATGAAGGCAACTGCACAAAATACTCAAGCTGGCACAAGTAATTTTGAGAAGGAAGATGGATTTGGAATTGATATTGCCAACATCGACCAAAGGCCAAATAAGAAGCCAACCTTCAGAAACTCACCAAACCAGCCCACTCACCAAAGCACACTATACTCAGCTTACCCAAGTAAATATCAAATTCCACCTGCTCCATATCCCATCTATAATACTCAACCCAATTACCATCAATATAGAAGACCCGCTTATCAGGCTTATTCACAACCGCAAGCATACAATTACCCTCAACAACGCCAGTTACCTGCAGCTCGTCAGTCTATGCCAGTAGGATCGCATCCCAAATATGAGAAGAAGCAACGTCAAAAATTCACATCTTTAGGTGAACCACAGGCTCAATTGTATGAAAGATGTGTAGGCATCTGGGCAGGCTCAATTGTACGAACCACAGGCTCAATTGTAATTCCGAACTATGCATCTGGGCAGATGTGTAGGCATTCCAATTCGGATTCGGCTTCGCACTTCGATTGCCATATTCCCCAAAAATTAATATAAGCAGAAATACGGACAGTCTGATTCCCGTGGAAGGATACGTAGGCGCTCTTAATGGGCTCGATTTATAATATTAAAATTTCCAGTCTCCCCTAAGGCAAGCAACTGGAGCAAATTTTGCAAGGCAAGTTGAAGATTTGAAAGATCATAACTGGGGCAAATTTTGCAAAAAGCCGTATTGATTGACAAAGAGTTTGTCGGTCAAGTCTCAAAAAACGGATCGCAAATCTAGACAAAGGGAGAAGAAGGAAGCGGTTGAAGAATGAAGGCTCGAGTCAGCATGAATCAAACGCTCCCCCCTCCCTCCCAAAACTAACAATTTTTCTTTGAGAGCAGGGACATTAAGATCCGCAAAGAAGGATGAACATCTTAGCAAGTCAATCTCTAAGATTCTCATTGCTTGGATTGCAATAATATTTGGATAAAGCTCGTGCTTCATGACTCGACGCTTTTCGACTTTGCCGAAAGGCGGCATTTCAATTTCCCATAACTCTTGCAATTTGTTAAGCATATTTGTTCATTTCTCTTTCCCTTCATGAGAACGCTTACTAAAGTTCTATTTTTTGATTTTAAGATATTGCCAATCCTAAGGGGTTCACTTTGTTTTATAATCAAGACCATTCCTCCGTGGAAGAGTTCAGAGAGTATAACGAATTAACATTCTCACACTTTCGAAAAACGTCTTTATATTTCAAGCTTTTGAGAAACGTCTTTATGTTCACGCTTTCGATAAGCGTATTTATGTCACCTCGAAGATGTTAGTTATTTGAATGCCTCGAAGGCGTAATTTTGTTACCCCGGAGGCGTATTTGTGTCACCTCGAAGGTGTTAGTTATTCGAATGCCTCTAAGGCGTAATTTTGTTACCCCGAAGGCGTATTGATGTCACCTCGAAGGTGTTAGTTATTCGAATGCCTCTAAGGCGAAATTTTGTTGCCCCGGAGGCGTATTTATGTCACCTCGAAGGTGTTAGTTATTTGAATGCCTCTAAGGCATAATTTTGTTGCCCCGGAGGCGTATTTATGTCACCTCGAAGGTGTTAGTTATTTGAATGCCTCTAAGGCGTAATTTTTTTGCCCCGGAGGCGTATTTATGTCACCTCGAAGGTGTTAGTTATTTGAATAACTCTAAGGCGTAATTTTGTTCCCCCGGAAGCATATTTATGTCACCTCGAAGGTGTTAATTATTTAGATTCCTCTAAGGAGTAATCTTTTATGGTCTCGATAGACGTTTAATATTAGCACACTTTCTTGAGCACATTTTGTAGCCTCCTGAGGCGTTTATACATTTTCTATACATATTTTTATAGCCTTACATTGCTAATAAGTTTGTTAAGACACGCAGAATAATATGAATACTTCGGACGTATTCCCACTTTTGGTTGGAGGGCAATACAATATTATTTTCAAATTGCCTCTTCATGATTTAAAGTTGTAGGCTTTATCATGGTTATTGCCGAAAAGGAGGCATTTTATCCTCATTATTTAGTTTAAAGTTCACTTTAGGTTCATATTAACTGAAGCTTCTGTTACTTTGTTTTCAATTTACTAACGGCCCCGAAGTCATCTTGCCTCACAAAACCGGATTTCTCCGTTAGTCGATTGGAGACAAGCTTATCATTGATATTGCAACCAGCATCTACAAGTTTTATTGTCTTTATTCATTTATTACTTCATTTATTAAGCTTTATTTGCAGTTACTCGCTTACTGTTTGCCAAGTTTATTACAGGATTTTAGCAGCGCCGCAGCAGCATTTGGAGCATAACGTGGAACTATGTCTTAGCAGTGAACTGGGGCAATCGTTGATATGAGCCAGACTCGTCAACGAGGATATGAAGAATCGCACTCGAACAAGCAAGTATTACCTAATCTTTCATTACAGATTAGGGGTCAGTCAGATTCTTTCCTGTTTATGTGTCTGTTTCTGTTAATCGTGCGAGTCTTCGTGTCTAAATACCGTCGAACTACATATGGCCTGATTCTTTTTCAGCCCGAGATATGTAGGCAACTCGGAAACCGGAGTTCGGCCATATCTATAAGCCTAGGCTTTTGGTCTATGGAATCAAAAGTCATTGGCTTTATCTAGACAAAATTGGCTTTATGTCAACTTCTTTACCCTAAAAACTCTTTCATCCTTTTTCGGGTAAAGAGGGGCAGCTGTTGACACCCAATTTTGTCCCGGGAATTCTAATTAATGTCTAATTATTTATATAAGATTAATTTTAAATTTTAAAAGTGAGTTAATGAATTTTAATAGAAAAGTGCTAAATTTGTAAAGTTCCTTCAATCTTGTCCCACCTACGCAACACCCCTTTTAATTATTTATCCTAAGTGGGGCTAAAAGTGTTCCTATCCCTAAATCTCAGCCTACATTTTCAACACACATATATACAATACACACCCATTACATTTCAGCCTCTCCCCCCAATTTGAAATATACCCAATTCCCAACCCGTTTTCAGAGAACCCGCGACCCGATCTAATGGTTCCCCCCCCCCTCCCTCCAAAATTCCATCAAATTAGTCCAAA
The DNA here is from genome assembly GCA_037355625.1 of Petunia x hybrida. NCBI lineage: Eukaryota > Viridiplantae > Streptophyta > Magnoliopsida > Solanales > Solanaceae > Petunia > Petunia x hybrida. The sequence continues at coordinate 1,615,306 of JBBBVM010000690.1, read as the reverse complement.
AATGGTCCTCTCTCCAGCTCATCATCCTCATACGACAACATTATCTGTTTTATACCCGTTAGAGGGCTATTTTGGGATTTGCCCACTCCTTAAAAAGCCCTAAGTATGGAGGTATAAAAGGGGGAATTTTTTGGAGTTCAAAGCGGGGGGGGGGGGGGGGGAGGGGGCAGCCGTTAATAGAGAAGAAGAGCAGCGGCAGTAGGGGAAGTAGCAGCTAAAAAAGAAAAGAAGAGGTAAACGGCACAATATAAATATATATACAACTTCTTTTATTTCCAGTTTTTGAAAAGAATTTCGTATAAAGGATTCTGGTTTTCTTTGGTTATTTGTCTATCGCTTATTCGTTGTTCGAGTCGTCACCTTATTCGAGTCGCATTTCTTCGGATCGACGCCCTCGTTCGCTGCTCTCAAAGAGGTAAATTCTTTTCATCTTTGCATTTAGTTTATTGTTCATTCTGTTTGGTTTAAAAGTGGAAATGTTGATGTGGTTCTGGTCGTATGCTTTATACCTCATTTTCCCTATTTTTGTATCGCTTTAATGGTCAAACATATGATAGTATCTCTGGTTTGTTTTACTATAAAACTGTTTATCCGTTCAAATAGACAAAGAAGTGAGCTTATTACTAGAGTTTTCATGTTCTAGCTATTAAAATGTGAGTATAGCAATGATGGATATAAAGTATTGGATGCCGGATAAAGGAGAATACTATTATAGCAATGTTGGAATAAACCTCATCAATTTTTATCTTAGTAATGTTAAAAGATTGTATACTGATCTGTTGTCCAAAAATGATAGTTTATTTGCCTGCATTCTATTCATATCCCTGTTTATGGTCAATATTCAGTAAACTTTATTAAACATAATTGGAACCTTGTTGAGAATTCTGTTTCCATGGAGAAGTTACTTTTTTTTACATAAGACAAGTTTTCTTGTTTCATTATTAAAGTCTTGATCTTTGGTCTGTTGTTTAGCTTAAAGGGTTATGTTCTTTCCTGAAAATGTAACCCCTATTCCTCTGTCATTCTCTTTTCCTTTGTGTCATGGTTTGGTTCTTTTGTTAGTTAGAAGTAGAAGCAGAAAGGGCCCAGGATGGTATTTCAAAAGGTTGAGGTTTGGTTCAGGTTTGTCTACGCGCAGCAGGTTAGTAACAGTAGTTCTGTTGTTCTGGCTATTAAATTCAGTTTCCATATTGTTTTAGTTGGTCGTAGGTGCAGTGTGAGGAGGTTGAGGGAGTAAGCAGGTGTTTGTAGGTTATTGGAGAAGGCAGTCTGGTGTGTAGGTGTTAGGAGGAGCTGTAATGAGTCGATGGTGTTTGTTGAGGGTGTAGAAGTTTATCAAGGGTTCTGGGAGTTCAAGACTTGCCCTGGTTGTGTGTAGAAGATGTTAGGGGCTTGTATGTGGGTTCTGGTATGTTAGCAGGGGTTGCTTGAGGCTATTTTCTCTGTGATGCTGCAGATTCAGGGTGTGCATTGGTGCTTCAGGATGTTTGTAAATGCAGCAGGTTGGTTCAAGTTGTCTAGGGATGTTTGGAGTGTGAAGGGAGTAGTCTGTGAGCTGGTGAGTTCAAGGAGGGAGTTGGGATGAGGCTGCAGTGTCTATGCTAGTCTGCAGGTGCTTCAGGCAGTATGGGGATGTTAGTGTTCCAGCTGATTTTTACTAGTAGTAGAGGGTGTGTATATGCCCAGATTTTTGTGTGCAGCATAGGAGAGGTCTGTGAAGGTGTTGCAGGGTGAGTTTGGAGGGAATTGGTGATTTTGTAGAGGTCTGAAAATGTGCAGAAGTGCTGCCAAGTGTGAGTTTCGTCTATGAGTTGTCCTGGCAATAGTCCAAGTGTGAGAAGAGTGTAGGGTATTGTTTCTATTGTGCAGGTTAGTATGTAGGTGGTTTCAGGGAAATGCTCTGGTAATTCCAAGGAGTTGTAGATTTTGATCTAAGTTTAAAGGGGATCACCCTAGGAGTTTGTTTCAGAGGTGCAGGTTGCCTGAAAAGGGGGGTTATTTTCTTGTTCTCTGTTGCTGCAACTGGTGTGCTAAGTGCTGCAATCTTTTTTTTTTGTTTTGTCCCTATTCGGTTTGTCCCCAGACAGTCAGTTTTGTAGGCTGTAGGAGTAAGGTTTAGAAATTTGGTAGCTTGTTCCTTCTTTTTCAGTTTTTTTTTCTTGTTGATGTTTGCAGCTCTGTTTCTCTTTTGGTTAGTTCTTCCTTTAAATTTAGGTTCTGATTAGCCATGTTATTCATTTAATTAGTTCTGGGATCTAAAGTTAAATATTGGGGTTCGAAAGAATGCTTTAGGCCGGAAATCTTTTAATGTGTTGCATCAGTCCATTTTCTCCTTTTAAGGAAGGTTCTTAAGTTTCAGAGTGATAGACCCTCTTATGCTTGTAAAGTTGAGCTTTAGAAGTCTTTTATTGAAATCTTGTTTTCCTGCTCTGTGTGTATCTTTCTCACTTTTAGCAAAGTATGTGGCTGGCCAATCCAAATCTATGGAGTGGGGAAAGTTGTGTTGTCACAATATTTTATGGTCTAAATTATGTTGCAATCCATGGCATTTTCTTTTAGTTTCTGCTTGTTTTAGTTCCTAATATCTGAGTTTGAATCTCGAAAATATAATGTTGTTCAGTTAGGCTTAAGTGGTCTAAGCAGTAGTGAAAGTTCAGCTAATATATGCATATCTAATGCCATTTAATTTGTGGGCTAAGTGTATTCGTTTAGCTCTTCGGACAAGTTTGATTCATATCAAACGTTTCTTTTGGTTCATAACTGCATAAAAGTGCATTTTTGTTTTCCTTTAGAATCATTTCTTGAATAAGTTAAGTTTCGTTTTTTCAGAACCTTTATTTGCACTGCAACGATTCATATTAGGTCTCATTATGTAAACTCTGTGTTTTTTTATCTAGTACAATAATAGCGAATCATTTCCTAGGAAGCCAAGTTCTCTTAATGACTAGTTCATGAAGTATTTAGTATATTTTCTTTTATTTACAATCTGTTACTTTTTTTTAGTCTCTTTTCGTTAAGTTTGATTTGTAAAATAGTGTAGGATATAACTTGGTCGACTTGAACCCGCTTTCTCTTAGAATTTAATGTATACTTGTTGGTCTCATATGATCTTTATTTGTATGTTGGCTAAATTTCCTTTCTATTGAGATTGTGTGGATGTCAAAGATTTCAAAATTTGTATCTTAAGTTTATGCTAGTTGCTGAAGTAATAAGTTGTTGAAATTCCATTTCTTTGTATCTGCTTTAGTTTTTACGCATACTAATTCCTTCTCTCCTTCATTTTTTTTTTGGCATGCACCCTTGGGATCGAATTTGGCTAAAACTCGAAATTGAATTGACTTACATCGGTTGGAGTTGCATTGGGGTCAAGACCCGGGCTCAAGTTTCCAAGTTTTAGAAATCTTAGAAATTCAAGGCTCCAATCATCTCCCGGGTTCTTCTAAATCCTTATACCTCTCCCATTTTTTAGAAATTTGCATATTATTAGGAATTCGTATTAGAATAATTTATTAACTGTCGTGGAATAATTATGTATTTATATTTATGAATAAATATTTTTATTGATTGAGTTATTATCTACTTTATGGTTATTACCTTTTAATTTCTTGAAGTTGTTATTTAATTTATTGTAAATCAGGCCATTTAAGCAAATGCGTGCAAAATTTCATAAATTTTCAAAAAAAAAACCACACTTAATAATGACTATAAGAAATGACTTCTATCTTATTGATTTGAAGTAGTTTCTTTAGAAAGTCTAAAGTTATAAAGAAGTTTTAATTAACTTCTAAATGTCCCGAGACAACTTTGCAAAAAGCGACTTGAAACCTAAGTTCCATCTTATGATGAGAAACTCGGGTTTTAAAGTTAAAATTAAGCAAGTGCCATTTATGCGCTATCACATACGAGTTGGCAAAGAAATTAGGACGATCAAATCGTTTCTTTTCAAAAGAAAATGCGCTTTATTTATTTATTTATTAAAGCTTTTAAATAAAATTGTAAAATCTTTTGAAAACTTACTAAATTTAATTAGTTGAACTAATTAATGGTTCAATTAACTATTTTTAGAAAAACGCATAAATAGCACTTGCAAATATTTTGGAAACCTGTTGGATTAACCGTTTTTTAACAGAATTTCACAAGTGTCTTAAAAACCTTCTTTCGAAATTAACAAAACCTCTTACCTTTAGAATCTCTGAAAGAAAGACTGTCTTTTTATAAAAATGGAGTTTTGCACGCATTTGTTTATCTGGTTCCCTGTTTTTCCTTAAATTGGGTGGCGACTCCAAAAACTCCAAAAGAGTTAGCCCATCCTGTCGATATTACAGAATTTAATCCTTCCGGGTTATAATTTTTGGGGGTTCAACATGGTGTTCTTGTGTACTGATGAAGATGGGGAGATGGCAGTGGTGTGCTGCGTGTATATGTGTGTGTATGTGAGATTGAGAGGGTTGTTGGTACTCTGTGTTGTGTGGAAGAGGAGAGCCAGGTACTGTGAATATATGTTGTGCGTGTGATGTGTGTTTTTTGTATATGTTGTATGTTTTTTTCGTGTACCGATCCCCTCTTGTGTAGAGATGTGATATAGGTATATAAGATTTTTTTTAAAAAAATAGCTGTTTGTTTAATTGGACATGATTGGGGAATAATTAGGGATTTTGAAGAAATATCAATTAGGAAGATTGGGGAGGGATTTTAAGGATTAGAAAAATTAATGGAAGATTTAGGAAGAAATTATGAAAATAATTTAAAATTCAAATAAAAGATGTATTTGGTTAAGAAACTTGGCTAGGTTCAACACGAAATGATTATAGGAATTTTGGAATGATTTAATTCAAAAATAAAGTAGGAAGATAATGACATTTAAAATACAACTGTGAACGTATCTAGACAAATATTTGTCTAGGTTCAGGATAAAGGAGGATTTTAAAATAATAAAAAAAATATTTTGGAATAAAATAATTATATGAATATTCAAGAGAATTTGAACTAAATGATTGGAAGAAAATCGCAATTGATTTCTAACAGAGTGGATGTACCTAGAAGGAAAATAAGTAAATAGAAAAATGGACATTTTCTTTTAAATTGGCCAATATTCATATATATATTTTGTAAGATACACAGATAATTATTAAATAAATTCAAATAAAATTATTTAAATATATATAATCACGGATAATTACTAATTTGAAAAAATAATCATAAATTGAAACGAACCTGATATGTAGTCTAAGTGACGCAATTATAATATTGCAGCTAATATTATAAATGTACTAATTTTTACAAATAGTCACAGTTTTGATAAATAGCCTAAATGATGAAAAAATTACATAAGATAGCCATATTTAAGTATGTAATATATAAGTAGAGGATAACGCACGTAAATGCATGATTTTTAATGCACATTTTACACAAATAGTCAAATTGCACCTTTTAGTTAAATTGTAGCCAATTTTAGAAAAAGGAGGGACAAAATTTGGTGTCAACAGCTGCCCCTCTTTGCCTGGGGATGATGAAAGAATCTTCGGACAAAGATAGTTGACGGAGTAGCCAATTTTGTCACGAGTGGTAGACAAAATAACTGAAGGGGAAAATGGGCGTTTTGGGGTGTTTTTGCCGAACCCCGATTTCTGAGTTGCCTACATATCTCGGGTTTCAGGAGAATCAGGCAGTGTGTAGTTCTATAATGACATGTTGCCTGTATGAGATGTTTATGGCGCATGATTTGGAATCTAAAGACTAAACTTATCTAGGTATGTAAAGTTTAGGTTCGTGTATGTTTTGCCTTTTCAGCGGGATAAATGAAGAAATGAAGTAAAGGCACTGGTGAAGGTGAGATGACCTCAATAGATCGAGCGTGGGAAAACAGGCTTATAATCATCCTAGTTATGAAAATGTGGCGCGCTACACACTCATAAAGAGGAGTTTATATATACGTAGTTTCCACTTCATCTCGATAAATGAGTAATCTTTCCCTCGATATTGCCTTGATTGAGCTGGGAGGAATGGAGCACGTTTTATAAATGCGCACGACTCAAATAGATGGGTGCGATTAAGCACAAAAGCACGCACGATTGACGCAGATAGGCTTGGATAGGCAAAGTAGGCATCAGTTGGAAGGAAATGCAAAATGACATCCTAATTCGCGTTGGAGGATTAGGCAGATTACTTGTGAGGGCATGGAATGATCGGCTTTTGGGCATGCCAGAATTCGACAGAATAACTATTTTGCAGGTACGACAAAGGCGTTGTCGAAGTCGAGATAACATCGATAGACCCAGTGTGGTGAAATAGGCTTGTAAACGTCCTAGTTATGAAGACGTGGTGCACGACACACCCATAAAGAGGGCTTTACATGGGCACATTTTCCACTATAACTCGATAGAGGAGTGATCTTGGCCTCGACATTGTCTTGAATGAACTGAGGAATATTGAGGAATAACGCACGATGAATATGCACGATCCAAACAGATAGACATGAATAGGAAGGAGTACAAAGATGGTACCCAATCGGCAGGGAAAGATTAGGTAGATCACTGGTGCGAGTACAGATTGTAGCTTTGAGCGCTTTGGAACTTTGCAAAACAGGTGGCTTGCGGGTGTAGTAAAAGCATTGTCTGTAGGATTAGGCCCTTTGAATTGGGTCTTGGGATGATGCTTTTATGTGTATTTGATGCTTTTGTGGTTTCACAATTGGTAGTGATTTTGGGAGCAACTGTGAGAGTAGGGCGCAGGGGTTTGTCGAGAGCTCGGAGAGTCCCTATAGCAAAATCAAGACAAATGCAAATTGAGATAAAAATAAAGATAAAGTAAACTTCCCTGTTGAGTTGAGTTCTCCTTCGTTTGGTCCTCTTTCAGGTGCTTAGTGCTAGGGAATGTGTGCCTCTCCTCTAGGGGATATCCATTTGGTAAGTGCTTCTCGTCAGGAGGTAGTTGCTTTGTCATGCTGAACAGTTGTTGGATCATCTTGCCAGTGTGGCGCCGGATTGTATGTCCATTGCTTTTTGTCCTTTAAATGTGTGCTTGTAATGTTTGGCTGTATACTCGTATTGAGTTGTATATCTCTTCATGCAGGGTTGCCTATCATTTTTTCATCTCGGTTGCACACCCTTTGTCATTTTGTCCTTTCACCGGGCTGTCTACCCTTTGTTATGTTGTCCTCTCCCTGGGCTGTCTATCCTCCAGGCTGTCTTCCTGTTATAATGTCAAAATTTTCATCGGGCTGTGTACCCTCCGCGGTGTCTGTTTTGACATCAGGTTGTGTACCCTCTGTCGGTGCTTCGGGCTGTGTACCTTCAGCTAATGTAAATGCAAATCGATATCGGGTTGTATACCCTTAACCGATGCTTCGGGTTGTGTACCTGTTTGAATTTAGGATTCGAGTCACCCATGTGCGTCAACCTGGATCCATATCCAAATATTAAATATATATTTGTTATGTAATTTAATATAAATAAAAAGGAAGAAAAGGTACAACTATTGAAATAAATCCTTGAAAAGTTGCACCTTTTCAAAGGTATAAAAGAAATTCTTAATAATAGAACTTCTGACTTTTTCCTTTGAGAAAAAATAAAAGAAAAAAACACACGCTGTTTTTTTTTTCTTCTTCCTTTGAACAAAAATAGTAAACTCTCTTCTTCTCTTATGGTGAAGTACATCAATGGAAGATTGAACGATCTTCTACAAATTCGGAACCATCTTCTGTAACAGGTACGACCTAGACTGTGAACTAATCTTTACAATTCGTGTTCTTACATGTGATTATATCGTTGACTCGTTAAACAAATACGGATAGACTCTGGGCAAATTGTATGTTCTTGGATTGTAGATAATCCTTAGGTACCCTTAGCTAATTTAAATGACAAATCGATATCGGGCTGCGTACCCTCAACCGACGCTTCGGGCTGTGTACCCTCAGCTAATGTAAATACAACTCGATATCGGGATGTGTACCCTCAACCGACGCTTCGGGCTGTGTACCCTCAGCTAAATATAAATACGGATCGATATCAGGTTGTGTACCCTCAACCGACACTTCTGGCTGTGTACCCTCAGCTAATGTAAATGCAAATCTATATCGGGCTGTGTACCCTCAACCAACGCTTTGGGATGTGTACCCTCAGCTAATGTAAATGCGAATAGATATCGGGCTGTGGACCCTCAACCGACGCTTCGAGCTGTGTACCCTCAGCTAATGTAAATGCAAATCGATATCGAGCTGTGTACCCTCAACCGCCGCTTTGGGCTGTGTACCCTCAGCTAATGTAAATGCAAATCGATATCAGATTGTGTACTCTCAATCGATGCTTCGGGCTGTGTACCCACAACAAATTTAAATGGCTAATCGATATCGGGCTGTGTGCCCTCAATCGACGCTTCACAAATTGATATCGGGTTGTGTACCCTCAATCGACGCTTCGGGTTGTGTACCCTCAGCAAATTTAAATGACAAATCGATATCGGGCTGTGTACCCTCAATCGACGCTTCAGGCTGTGTACTCTCAGCAAATTAAAGTGAAAAATTTGACATCGAGCTGTGTACCATCAGTCGATGCATCAAGAGTAAAGTAAAGTACAACAAGTAGAATGTGATGTGCTAAGGAGGCTATCATGTTGCTGTTGTAAGGACTTTTCTTGAAATTTTTGAGGGGACCTCAAAAATTTCTGCCCCATTTTCAAGTTTGCGTCTTTTCGAATTTTTGAGGAGATCCTCAAAAATTCTGCCCCAGTTTATTGTTTATGGCAGATCATCGAGAAAAGGTGGTTACATTGCACTGAACACCAATATATTGGCTAAAATTTGCATTCGCCCTTTAGTGTGACGATTGGATGTATTGATCACTATAAGTATGCGGATATCTTCCATGCTCGAACTAGGGTTTAATATTTAGATTTTGCCGGATTTTGAAGGTTGTCAAAGATTGTATTTGTCTTAGGTTGTGATGGGTGTCTTCATGTTTCACGCTTTTGTTTTCGAAAGTCATGGAGCTAATTTTGACGGAGTGGCCTTTGTAGAAAGTGTGTTTTTGTTGGTTTAGGAGTTGCAGGTTTTTCTTTGTTGGCTCTTTGTTGTACTGTTGTCTTTCTTTGGTCTATCAGACTCTGAACTTCGTGTTTTAGTGTTGGATGTCTTGTGGTGTAATGGTAGGGAATGTTTGAATTATGAGTGTGGATCTTCGTTGAATCAAATTTCGGAGTGGGTATCTAGAGAGTAGTTTGTTTATTAGGAGAAATATCCTTTGGTTAAGCTAAAAGGGTAAAGGCATGAGGTGTTGTCTTTTTGTATGTCTTTGATTGGGTTGAGCCTGATTGGGTTGTAGTTCAAAGTCTTGACAGATGGGGGGTTATTTATTGTGTGAGTTTGGGTGCAGTGTGAGATTGTGAGTTTTGACTACTTCGGTTGTATGCTGATTGGACTTCTTTGTCATGACTCTCGTGTGAGTGTAATCCAGGTTGTACGGTATTAGGATTGTCTGAATACTCTTGGTGTCATATGCTGATGGTTCAAAGGACTTTGTGGTAGGAGAAAGTGTTTTCAGCTCGGCTTGCCATTTCAGCTTTTGTAAATACGGATTCTTGACCGATTTCAGGTTTTCAGGCGCGAAGCAACCTTAGAAAAGTGGTGAAATGCACAAAATAGTGTGGGCATATTAGCAAAGACTTGAAGCAAAATGAAACGTAAGCTTAAGAGAAAACCTAGACCGTGGATGACGAATTAGCGCTTGAATTTGGAGATTGTCATAGATCTTATAGATATCACAAAAGATTGCCTAAGCGCTTTATGTAGCAGTCAAGGCAAGGATTTTGGCCAAATGACCGATGCTTGTTTAAGCGGGGGGTGAGGAGTTGAATGTCAATGAAAAGTGGTAAAGATGTTGCGTAAGGAATAGATTGTGTTGTGCGTCATAGAGGAAATGTTGGCTTTTGTCAAATACCAAGACCTTGAGTGCATTTGGCATCTTTTCTTGCCAATTTGTCTGTCATGATGGCTATGTATCCTCGAAGAGATACTAAGCATCCTTCATACTTGTCAAACAACTGCTGGAATAAGTCTTTGTACCAACTATTCTTGTTGGATAATATCTTATTGTTGAGCCATTGAACTCGATGTAGGTTGGCTACGTATCATGTTCATTCTTAGATTGTTGCATCTTATTGTGGTCGTTGTCATGAGAACTCATATCAGCCCAGTAAAGCCTTCGGCCAAAATCAACTTGAACCTTGCGATTGTAAGTGTCTCAAATAACTTCACCGTCTTTCTTTATCTTTGCTAGTGGGTAAAGATATACTTCCAAATACTCCAGGGGCCTCCAGGTTTGTCATATAATGATGGCTTTGTCATTATGTCTTTGCCTTTCATTTTCGAGTTGAATTGGTTTGCTTGGTTTTTGTTGTAATGCACAAGTATTTGCTACACCTCTGCCTTTCCAATATTATCTTTCACTGGCCCTTTGAATGCTTGGGGCGAGTTGGAAAGTGATTTGGGTCACAGTCATGTATTGTACATGGTGTGACTGTGTAGATAGGTGCGACTGTGTAGACAGGTGCAACAAAAATGATCTATAGATGTTGGTGTCAAAAGGTCTTAAGGCGAGTCATCTGTGCCTTCGAGTTTCACCAATATTTTCCTTGCTTTGTCAATTTTATCCATGTGTGTGGTGCTTGCTGGAGCAATTTGAGGTACTGGGACAATAATCCCGGCAGTTTCCAATCTCTCGAATATTTAAGTGTGGGATTGGGCTAATGGAGTTTAGTTTCTTTTTGGTCTTTGGTTTCCATCAGGGCGAGGCCTAGGAGGGCATGGTTGTGTATTTTGGTAGTTGGCTTGAGTGATTTGCTGGTATGGTGGATGATTTGGTGCTGGGATGTGGAATATATGTCAAGTGGGCTGAGCGGGATATTTAGGTGGTATATGAGGGTAGGGATAAAATGGTGGCTCTGTTTGATAACAGAGGTTGAAGGTAGGTCTCGAATGGTTGCAACAAAAGAGACTTCATCTTTCCTCTTTTGAAAAGGCTCGTATTTTCAGACTGGCTGGCCTTATTGGTAGTTTGTAGCGCAGCGGGGGTAATGTAGAGATAGGAGAGGGCTGATGGAAGCTGCTGTGAAAACTTTCTTATTTCGGAAAACCCCTGACGGGTGCACTCGCTTAACCGTGTCCTTTGCCTTGGTATTCAACTCGAGCCAACCTTTTGTTAATAGACTTTTGAATGTATAAGAGACAATTTGGACATGCGAAAGATTTCAGATACCAGAATTTGATTATGGAGTAGGGAGAGGAGGTGCCTAGATAGGCGATTGAATTTGGAGAAATATTCCTTTAGAGACCTAGAGCAACAGACAAACTCATGCAATGCACACATGTCAAATAAAAAATGCGTCCTATAATACGAATTACCGTTTTACTCATGATGATTTTGAAAAATACTTTTTGCCGCATGTATCATTTCGTTTTGCTAACAAAATGCGGAGCTTAAATGATAATATTGCATTCATTGGACTTTTGTTACATTGGCTGATATTGAAATAGTGCAAAGGTGGAAAATATTGCTAGAGTGTTAGATCATGGCCAAGTGAATCTTTCATATTGATCCATCCCCAGAAAATTCTTCTTCTTCTTCTTCGGATGAGTCTCCATCGGACAAGCTTACCTCTGATGAATATCCTTAGAAGGTGATATTGTCTGCATCAGTCAAGAGCCGGGATATGTCAAACGTAAAGTTCTTCAACATTTCCCAAGCCTTTCTTCCTTTCTCTCTATTCCTTTGTTTTCTACAGCGTTCATTCCTTCGCTAGCCCATACTCCGATTGACTCTATGCGCTTTGTCAGAAGTTCTGCCTTACTGCGCAATTTGCCTTTTTCTTCATTCTTTGCTTCGACCAAGCTTTGCTTCTTTGCTATTTTCGCTCGTGCCCTTGCCAGTTGTTTGCGTAACCTTTTGTACTCAGATTTCAACTCATCAACATTTCTTTTCCTTTTTGTTGTTGGACTTGGTTGAATTGCCCTTGTTATGTCTTTCCTAAGCCAGTCTGGGTAATCTTTATCATAGCTAGCGTCAAACCTGTCTCGTCAAATAGTCCCGATTCCATTCGTTGTCTTGCTTTCCAAAGTTCCATAATCTTGACTTTGAACGGGATCACTTCTCCGAGAATATTTTCTTTGAAACTTCTGATGTCTGCAGTTTGGGGTATAGTCTGCTTCCTCCCTGCTTGTCTAAGTGCCCTTAAAGGAGTGTACGGGTAAACTCCTCTAAAGCCCACCAAGATGAGAAATGAGTCTTTTTTGGATCGTGTGATTACTGTTGTGCTGGGAAAGTAATCAAACATCATTGTATGTTTTTAGGTGTCAGTTCATAGAACATGGGGTGCCAACCATTGGCAGCTATTGCTTGGTCCCATTTTACAAAAGTATTGTTCATGCGGGCGGTATGAGTCAAGATGTAGTTTTTTTTGGTATGGAATTGAAAGCTTGGTCTGTGTTAGCCATCCTTTGCAAATGCTCTATCAGCCAAATTTGTAAAAGCAAATTGCAACCTTCAAATAAACCAGCGCCCTTCTTGCATCTTTCTAAAGCTCGGTACATTTCTGCAACAATCATCGGTACCAAAGTGTATCACTTGTTAGTGTCTTTAAGTAAGGCATCATCAATTGAGACCATGCAAACATCAACTCGTTCTTTTTGTTGTGGAAAGACGACAGTCCCAAAAAGCTGGTGACAAAAACAAGTACCCTTCGCTCTTGGCAATCTGCTCGGTCAATATTGAAATAGCCTTCAGATTCTTGAAATGCTTCTCCATACCCAAATTTGATGTAGAGGGAAGTTAGAGAAATTCAAGATTGTCCTATACTATCTGTGCATAATTCGGGCTTAAACCCTACCATTTCGAAGAACTCCTCGGCTGTAGTATTCTTGGGCATCAAGACTTCTTCACTTTCAAATGGCAATTGAGTTAACCCACCTATTTACTCCAGTACTGGTGTCAACTCTACACTCCCAAAGTGGAAAACTACTCGGTTTGCATCCCAATAATGTACTGATGCTTCTATCATCCCTTCTACTGCAGTGTGTTCCATTAGTAAGATCATATCCCCCAACACCATTTTGTCTTGGTCTTGTTGATCTATGCTTAGGTTTCCCCACCAATCTCTAAGCAACTGAGGGGTTTCAACAACCATGTCAAATATTCTAGTGGCCATGATCTTTTGGAAAAGGTGAAGGATGATAGGAAAAGGGAGAAGAGAAATGCCTAAAATTTTCTTTATTGTGAGCAAAATGATCAACGTGTGGCACAAGCTTCTGGAAACAATGCAACAAAGGATATGAGGAGATGTGTCGTTGTGAGTTGAGAACCCTTTAGACACTTTAGAGGGAAGTTTCTAATGGACTTGTGACATGCCAAGGACGTCAAGTCTTTATATAATGCTTAAAAGATAAATGTGCGTTATGTGTCATCCAGTCAATTGAACGGTCATTTCTGCTTCGAAATGGGATTTTAATGCCTTTTCGGTTACCTTTTAAGCATTTGAATAGCATTGAATAATAAATGATTGCAATTCTTTGGGAATAAACGGTTGTTTCTGATTCAATTTGGGCTCTTAATGCCTCTTAGGTTACCTTCGTGCCTTTGAATAACATTGAATATAGAATAATTTCGACTGTTTATGAACAAACAGTAAATTCTGATTCAATTTGGGATTTTGACGCCTCTTGGGTTACCTACGTGCCTTTGAATGGAATTGAAAATGCCAATAAACAGTCCATACTTGCACTTTCAATCCCTTAAGAAAATGCAAATAAATCACGTTCAACGCTCATTGGGGTCAAAAGCCCGTTCAGATTGTTTGAACAAGTTGGCCTATCAGACTTGAGAACAAGTCGACTAATGACATCTCATGATGCATGATTCCTAGCGCCGCTACTAAGGAATGGGGTTAGCTAGACTGAGTTTTATTATCCTGTCAAGCGGATGGCTCGGGAGCAGGAAAGTCTCGGACCAAATAGATTCCAAGTCGTTCCCCCTAAAGGAATTTTTATGTGAGGAATAGGTGGTTGCAACCACCGTGTTTTCAACGCACGATTTAGAAAGTCACCAGAAGTGGCGGAAGGTATGCATGCACAAATTAAAAATGTACGAGTTTTGAAAGAAATGCACAAGTCAACCTCGGGAGTGGGAGTAAAACTAATACATGAAACAACAAGTCAGTGTTGAGATAATAATTTTCAAGGCAAAGCATATCATCTTTTATAATTCAAGAAAGATCAATACACATAATATGCATGATAGGCGTCTTGTGATGATGTTTTTGGACGAAGTTTTATAATGGACTTTAACATGCCAAGGATGTTAAGCCTTCCTAATTTTGAATATGGCATTTAAAATTGAATGAGTATTTTGCGTCATCCCATTGGTTCTCATAACCCCAAAAAATGAATGGAAAATAATTTTATTAAATAAATATAGAAATACAACATTTTCTCTTCTTATGTGAATAGGAATAAATAAGTGATATTATTGTCACGCCCTAAAATTTTACTAAAATAAATAAAATAGGTCGTGACTAGGTGTTTTAAAGGTACAAAATTATCGAGAGATTTCGGAGTCGCCACTTGAAATAGTTCAAAGGTGTGCCAAGTCACCAAAAAGGTACCTTAGAACACCTAAGACTCGTTTAGTGGTCTGCGTCAGAGTTCTGGGTAAGGATCTCAGTTGACTCTCGGGAAGGTGTTAGGAACCCTCGAGTCCTGTGCAAGCACAGTTCTTTTATTGACGCTCTCCAGATTTGTCAATTATTGTTTGTTTGTTTGATTGCCAAATTATTATTTGCTACGCTTTGATTTGGATGAAAGTCGCTCGTTCATTGACCAAAACTCTACCAGAGATTAACCGTGGACACATTGTCCATTCGAATCTTAATATAAATGAGTTTCGTGTAAACATTGTACCTTTGTTACACTTTTATTTCTAAGTTAAAATCGTCCATTCATTCAAGTGAAGACTCGGTCAGATATAATCGCGCAAGCACCCGCTCGAGCGAAATCTTCTAACTTAATTGAGTTTCATATAGACATTCGCTCGTTCATTGATGGATACTCTATTGGAAATTAACCCCGAACACGATATCCGTTTGAATTTCCAGTAAAATGAGTTCCACGTAAACATTTGAGCGACTTATTTATATTTAAAGAGTCATACTCTCGGCCTAATATTTTGCTTAGTCGCACATCGTTTTTACTTATACTTAATAAATAAATGTCATCCTTAGTTAACTTATTACCGAGCAAGTAAAATTATTTGTGTCCAATGTTTGCTGTCCGTTTCTTTTCTTTCTTTCATTTCTTTTCTCATATAAAGTTTGCATCGATGTACGACTTTCAGATTCAGCCCAAATTTCTAACAATTTTTACTTTGGGTCATGCTATAGTCTTTCGATTTTGTCCTAACATCAATACATTACTACGTTGAGAGATTGCAACTCTATACTTGTATAATACATACTACATCTATCTATATTTCGTTCGTGGCTATAAATTAAATAAGACTACAATGAGAAAAAAATGAAGTGACCCAGCACTATCTTGTCTCTTTTACTCTTCATACATTCACTTATCATAAAAGAATGATCACAACATACAATGGCAAGAAAGAAAATAATACTAATAGATAGGTGGAACATGCATATATTTATCTCAAACTTGGGCTTAAAAGCCAATAACAAGTGTATAGGAAAAATAAATACATGGTTCAGGGACATTTACTTAGTGAGTTGAACAAATGAAATAACACTGAACCCTTTTTTAAAAGCAAGAGGAAAACAGCCAGCAAAGCAGCAACAACATCCAGCAACGACCAAACAGCAACTAATCAAAGCCCTTTAGACGCAACTTTTCAGACCTTAAACTTCGAATTTAAACTCAAAAGATAGCTCTGTTCATGTCTCTTTTCTTAAAACCTCATCAAAGAGAAGACTATTTTTTTTTTTTTTTTACTTTTCTCTATTTGCTCTTTAGATTTTTCTTTTCCTTTTTCAGATCTGTGTAGAGTCATTTCAGAGAGTGAAGGAGAAATTTTTGTTTAGATCTGTTCTGGTGTGTGTTCTCTATAAGTGAGAGGAAAAGCTCCCTTAAGTAGTAAAAAAATTGGGGTAAAAAAAGGGTATCAGATCACATGCATACATACTTTTGCTTTTATCTTTTCAGAAAAGTGAAAGCAAGCATGGTAAAAGTACTTGTTATCCGCTGCTAACTTTGTCTTTTTATTTGACCTTTTAGACTCTATTTTTTTCTCTCTTTTCTTTAATTTCATATCTACATAATGCAACCATGTGACACAACCCAGGCACCAAAACAGACTAATTACTCTGGTACCAAAACACTAACTACACTATCTAAACTCTAAATCAACTGAGAATGGAAAACTAGCTTAAATTTCTCCAATCATGCTCGATCAATGCTAAACTGAGCAATCCGTGCCTTGATAGGATTCAACACAATTATACAATACTGCATATTAGAAAACAATATCAATAACCAACATCAAAAAATACTACTAGTTAGACTAAAGCAAATACTTGACATCAATGAACTCATAAGACCCTCATATGAATTAATACATAGCAGGGGACATATTCCACACAAACACGTATTGTTTCCCCTAACAATGACCAAGTCAGAAAGCATGTGATTAACTAGAACAATGACTGACAAACAATGTTTATACTTGCATAAAACAGATATACGCATACTGATTCTTACAAATTAACACGTGATTCTATTCAACATACGAACTAGTATTCATTCATAAACAAGCATACACACACCAACAGTATCACAGTAATTCACGAGTTCAACCAACATTTATATTCGAATCAATCTGGGAAACAAGCTCAAACCATACTTTCATTGAAACCTCAACTAACAGAACTATAATGACGATACAGACAACTTCATATTTTATAATAAAACGACATACGCACATGCAACAGATCTTCACATCGACTTGACACAATTAATACTAACCATAACTAAACTATTAACATGTAAATGAAGTAAACAAACTAGAGACATATATCTAACCCGTCAAGCCAAAGCCAAGCAAAAGGTCACTAGCCATCACAACATCGCGCTACTGGATCTTACAAACTAGATCAGCCTCTGCCTCGGTATCACTGTTGCAGATTCAATACGAACATCGCATCACCACCACAGCTCGACTCGTCATCACACCGTTGCATCAAAATCAAACTAGCTGCCATAGCTCTAAAATTTCAACTTCAAACTGTGGAGAAAACAACAAACACATTGCCACCGTTTCACTAACACGAAGTGTCACCATCCTCTCACTACTAATCATTATCATCACCTCGGCTGAATTAAGTCATGACGGAGAATAGTCCATTTGGTGAAATTGTGTCCTTAAAGTGAAAGAGAAGAGTGAGAGTAGTCTTTTCATGTAAGATTTGACGGAAAATATCACGAGTCGCCGGAGCTAGGGTTTGTCCAATTTCTTAAAGTCCATTCGGCGCCAGATCAGTGATATTTTGGTGCAATTAACAGTAAAAATGGGAAGAGGAGCGAGAGATGATTCTGGGATGCAAGAAGTTGGCCGGAGGGAGAAAGGTCATCGTCGCCAGTGGCGGAAGACGGCGGATCGTGTGAAAATGGGCAGGGGTTTCGCTTGGTCTCATGGACTGCTAAATTGGGAAAGAAATTTGTTATAAGCAAAGGGGAATGAGTCGGGTCGGATATTGGGTTGATTGGGTCATGGACTTGGGCTGAATACAAATAGCCACTTAAGGTTTAAACTATTTAAAGCACAAATAATTAAGTAGACTTGAACATCACACAAAAATCGCAACATTATCGTAATCGAACATATAACTACAATTAAATACATAACAAGTATTTTTGATTTTTTTTCTTTTTTTTATATTATTCCTCTAATTAATTAAGTAAAACTAGCTCAAATGGAATGTAAATATATAAGAAAGATAATCACATATCACAAAGCGATAAACACAATAATTTGTGAAAAATTTGGATTTTTGTACCAAAATTAGGTGATTACAGCTGTCCCTCTTTATTCAAGAACGCGAAGAGTTTTCGAACAAAAATATAATCACAACTAATTTTGGCCTTTTGGTTCTAACCAAGAGAAAATAAAATTGCAACCACACCTTGACTTTTCGGTTCTAACCAAGAACAAGGCTACCTACATATCCCCGGACTAAGGAATCAGGTCAGTGTAGTTCCTCACGTGCGGTAGCTGGGACTACCGCATTCAGATAGACACTAGACTCTCCTAGACCAACACTAAGCACTCTCCAGACATATACAAACTAACTCTATACACTTGAAAAACTAACTAGGACTGACTCGATGCTTCTAGACTAACCCGGACTGATACAAGACACTTTTGACATACTAGAGCTGTTGATGCTGGTCATTGTCGCTGGTTGCTGGATGGTGGTCACTGCTTTATAAAGAAAAATGAAATTACAACATTGAAATGTAAAATTACAATTTCTAAGCTAATTCTTCATGCTTCCCAAGCTGATAAACTGTTCTGAAACTCCCACTAACCAAGTGGGTCTTGAAAACTTGAAGTTGCCGCTCGGGCGGGTTTGACTTGAAAGTTGAAATTGCCGTTTTGACGGGCTTTGACTAGAAAGCTGAAATTGCCGCTTTGACGGGCTTTGACTTGAATGAAATTGCCGCTTTGACGGACTTTGACTTGAATGAAATTTCTGCTTTGACGAACTTTGACTAGAAAATTGAAATTGCCGCTTTGACGGACTTTGACTTGAATGAAATTGCCGCTTTGACGGACTTGACTTGAAAAATTGAAATTGCCGCTTTGACGGACTTTGACTTGAACGAAGTTGCCGCTTTGACGGACTTTGACTTGAAAATTAAAATTGCCGCTTTGACGGACTTTGACTTGAAAGATTGAAATTGCCGCTTTGACGGACTTTGACTTGAATGAAATTGTCGCTTTGACAGACTTTGACTTGAAAGATTGAAATTGCCGCTTTGACAGACTTTGACCTAAAACATAAAACTGGAACCACCACTTTGGTGGGTCTTGTTCATGTTGAATTGAAAACCATCACTTTGATGGGTCTTGCTTATGCTGGAAATTGAAAATTATCACTCTAATGGGTCTTGCTTCTTCCGAAAATTGAAAACCATCACTCTGATGGATCTTGGTTTTGTTGAAAATTAGAAACCATCACTCTGAATGGCCTTGCTTATGCTGGATATTGAAAACCATCACTCTGATGGGTCTTGCTTCTTCCGAAAATTGAAAACCATCACTCTGATGGGTCTTGCTTTTTGTGAAAATTAGAAACCATCACTCTGATGGGTCTTGCTTATGCTGGAAATTGAAAACCATCACTCTGATAGGTCTTACTTCTTCAGAAAATAGAAAATCATCACTCTGATGGGTCTTGTTCTTGAAGAGGAATCCCATTATCCCAACGGGTCTTGCGTTGAAACTTGAATCCCATCCGCCCAATGGGTCTTGTGATTAAAGTTGAAAATTCTATCCCAGTATCCCAATGGTTCTTGTCTTGAAAGTTTGAAAACCACTGCTCCCTGCTCAGATGGTCCCTGATTTCTTTTTCTGTTTTTCAAGTTTGTCCGCGAAGAGCAACTAACTTGATGTAGTTGTGTTCTCACACTTTCCAACCCAAATTCTCATATCGGTCTTTGATCACACCTTGTAGAAATAATAAACTGTTTCCTGGTGATCTTCATGGTACAATCTCGGTATTAGGCTCTCATTCCCGACTTTTCTGGTACAACTGAAACTTGTAGACAAGTTTTGCAAACCTTTCTGAATGCCCGAAAGTAATGAGAAAGAAATAAATGAAAAGGAAAGTGAAGAAACTCAAAAGGAGACATCGAACGAAAGATGTCCCTGGTAGATAGAAGAAATTTATTTGGAGGTGAAATGACAACCTTAGTAAAACATGACATGCATCTTGGAATCAACACTTGATCCGTTCTCAACCCGAACTTGATGACGAATTCCACGACCCTCAGTGGACTAGTAGTGCCCCTCGGGGTTTTCACTGACTATCCTCTCTCTTTGTTATTTTATCTCACTGTTGTCTTGCGGTGTCCTTTCAGGTTTTCACCTACAAGACTTCATTTTTTCTTTCTATTTTTTTTTCATTTCTTTCATTTTTTTCGCTCTTTCCCAATCAACCTCCGATCTTTCCTTCATGCTCGAACCCGTCTTTCTTTTCATCTTTCAATTTTGGCCTTTATCTTGATTCCCTGGAGAATTTCTCCTTTAATGACCTTGGTGCTTCCAGCTCCTAAATGCGATTGTCGGCTTATAAGAATGCGACTCTACAGCGTGGAACTTATCCTTTGACATCTTACTCGGCTTGACATTCTCAATGATCGGTCAGAAAGGTCTTTATTTAGACTGTAACGTGGAATTTGGTTAAGTTACGAAGAAAGGGGTTCAAGATAAAAGCTCAAAAACATCTCAGGAGACGATAAGATGAATATCAAAAACTATGAAATCACCGCTTTTTGAAAATAAAACAAACTTATTTCCCCCAGTTTAGGCAAATTGGGGATTATTATTTTTTTTTTTTTTTTTTTGAGTTTTCCTCTTTAGTTTGAAAAGCGGTATGAAAGCATCTCATGCAATGACTTGGTGAATGATAAAACCCTTGGAATCATTTCTTTACAAAATAACAACAAACTATAACCCGGTTTGGTGAAATCGAGGAATTATCTTTTGAATTTTTATAATATGAAAACATAGGAAATATTGAGATTATCCTCCGAGATAAACACAATGAAAAAAAAAAGGATGTTGACTTTCTCCTCTTTCTTTTTTTTTTAAAAAAAATAAACGTCTGCCCCAGTTTAGGATAAACTGGGGCGCTTTGAGTTTTTTCCTCGACTTCGAAACTGATATAGCAAATATCTCATGAAACAGACGAATATATAGTATAACAAAACAGAAGTTTGTTTTTATTTTATAACAAACTTCCGCCCCATTTTAGCATGCATTGGGGATTTGAATTTCTTTTAGCATTGGGCCTCAAACTTGGAGGCAAGTTTTGCGTCAATATGAACAAGGACAAAATGAACTTTCCCCTGTTATGACCGCACCCGAATGGTTGCCTACGTATCCCTTTGAGAGGAATCAGGTCAGACGTAGCTCTACCTCTTAGGTAGATTTTGCTTTTGTATTTTTTTTCTCTTTTTTTCCTTTCTTTAGTCATATCAAATTGATTCCAAGGTAGGGTAGGCCAAAGAAAATACAAAACAAGGCTAAAAAAGGACTGACAAAAGGACATAGTGTTTGGGTAGAAAAAATGAAAGTCGTTCATCATATCGACCTGAGAATGCCTCGCACAAATAATGATTCAATGAATTGACCTAGGTTGATTCACATGTGTACTCGACTTCTGCTTCAACGATGGTTCTCAAAACTGGTATTTTAAATTCGGTCGAAGCGACCCTGCACGATTTTGAACTTCTCACCGATCTCCCTTATCAGATGACTATTGATTAATTCCCAACTTATTTCGCTCCCTCTTTTATCCTTCTTTACTACTCAAATAGCTCACAATGCCAAAGCGCATGTTTAGATCAAGACGTAAATTCCGCACGCATGTCATGTTATTAAGGTCGACAAAACATAAAATAGAAAACTAAGGAGGTAAAACAGGAAACATAAAAGACCGAATATTAGGACGAGGTGGATCTCGCATTCATTGAATTGAAGATATAAAGGTTTGAACAAACAAAACAAGCAAAATAATTAACTTGGGTTACAACCCTTGAATAACCAAGTACACAGAAAGATTAGCAAAACAAGCTACAACATTTCACAGTCACTCAATTGCAAGTCAGGGCCAGTTTCCTGCTTTTCATGGATTGTTGAGCCCTTCACAAGGATGCACCATGCTGATACCAAAGAAATTTCCTAAATCTGGCAATTTCTTCTTCTTTTCTTTATTTTCTCCAAGTCCCATCAGGGTGGACTTCACTTCTTTTGGACTTATGAATGACCGAGTAAGATTTGGAATTGGTTTCTCGAGAGACATGTTCATCTTCTTCATTTCTTCACCCCTTACTCTATCTACTACCCCAAGCACAATCTCAGGAACACAGTTCATTGTTACTAGCATTTTGTTGGCCCCAACTAGCACATCACCAACAGATATTATCGGCATTGCAGATTCAACTCTCAAATTTTCTACACCCACCATACCCACCATATGCACATCATCAAAGACAGGCAATGAGTTTTTATTTATACCTGGTGCATCCGAACCCTCAACTTGAATCTGACCATTATCGATCAAAGCTTGGATATCCTTCTTGAGAAAAGGCAATCCTCAGTCTCATGCCCCGGTGCACCTGAATGGTAAGCACATTGACGAGAGTCGTCAACCCTATCCCTATGATGCATTCCTCCATTGATCGGTTTCAGTATGTCTAAAGCTTGCAACTTCTGAAAAAGTTCGGCATAAGATTCTTCGATTGGCATGAACTCATTCTTTTTCTCTTGATGCACCTTTTTGTACTCAGCTTTTGGGCGAAAACCTGGAGGACCTCTGGAATTGGTTATGTGGAGCTTGGTGAATGGGGTATATAGGATGTGGGGCTGGAGCGCGCCATTGCGGATAAGACAATAGATTGAGCATTGGGGTTGAGGGATGGAATACTGTGGATTTTGTGGGGTGTAGTAGTGTTGTGGAGGGTATATTTGTGGAGCTTGGTATGAGTGGGTTTGATTGTATCTTTTCTCGCTCAACTTTTGTGAACCTGAACCAACTATTGCTACATCATCTTTCTTCTTCTTCCCCAAGGCTTCTACCTGGGCTCGCAAAGCTGTTTGGCTGACAATCTTGCCTGCCTTGATTCCTCTCTCAATCATCTCCCCAATTCTCACTGCTTCACTGAATTGTTTCCCTATGGTGGAGGCCATTATTTGGTAGTAAGTCTCATCAAGCACCTCAATGAACTCTTCGACCATTTTATCATCGGGTATCAAAGGGCGCTGCCTGCTCGCGTCATCTATAGGCATACTCCCTGTAATTTTCACTTGGTTTCTTTGTGATCGTCTTCAAGGAAGAACGGTCAAGAGCAGCCTCCATTTTGTAACCATAATGGTTTAGGAAAGCGCTGGCCATGTCATCAAAGGTGCTTCAAAACATCTTGTTGCACAAACCATTCTGTTGCCGGTCCTCCCAAACTGTCAGCAAAATATGCCATCAACAATTCATTCTTCTCAATGCCCCTCATTTTGTAAAGGTAGATCTTCATGTGGATCCTTGGATCACTTTGTACAATGTACCGATCAAATTTGGGCACAACAAAACCTTCAGACAATGGCACATGAGGGAACAGACGCAGGTCTTTGTATGAAATATTGATTTTACCCCCCTTGCCCTTGTATGTTTTTCACAGTTTGCTCCAAGCTTTTCAATTTTCGAGCAAAATCATTCTCTTCTTTTTTCCCCAACATCTCGATATCAGCATGTAATTCTGGGTGGTGTCCCTGATCATACGACTCGGTTTGGCGGAAGACATTACCCTGAGCTTGCTCAAATTGTTGATCATGGGCCCTTAACTGTGGGTCATTGTTCGATCATTGCAAAGTGTGTCTTGTAGGAACGGTGAATGTTGCGGCAGAAACCTGGGGTTGGCCATGTTGTCCTTATTGCGGGAATTGTGCCCCAGGTTGTATAGTAGAGGGTCCGGCTGCATTGTCAGTTACCGGTTGTGGACAAAATCCCGGAGGGTAACGGGGGTCTCCTGCCACTGTGGATTGCCTTTGCCCTGGTGGCTGGGTATTTGCCATGAAACCAGCAGCACCTGGCGGAACATGAGGTGCCTTAACTGCTGCCAAATTACGAACCAGGTGCGTCATCATTTCTTTCATAACTGAAAATTCCTTGGCCATCTTGGCCTGTTGCTCAGCTAAGCGAACCAGCTCAGCGTTCTCAGTTTCATCAGCCATCGTTGTTGGAGTGTTCTCCTAAAGAGGAGCGTCAACCACTTTTGGAACATGTAGTGGTTCCTTAATTCTGGTGGAGTAGGAATGTGGGGCTAGCACAACATTTGCTCAAGCTAGTGAACCAAACAGGTTAGCACAAAAGACGCGCAGATTGCAGCATAAGGTTGTTATGCGTCATCCCGAAACGGTTAACGGCGTAAGCCGAGTGTACCGAACATATCCCCGAAAGATTGCTTATGTGCCTTGATCAAAATTAGAACAAAATTGTAATTGATACGTAATCAGCACAAGGACGAACTTGGATGATTTTTTTTCTTTTCCTATTTTTCTGAATCAACAAACGTAATTTAGACAAACGACACGAGACGAACTGAAAATAAAGTGCTTGACATGATGCATGAGTCAAAGATATATACAAACTGACACACTGGGCGGGTACACCCAGACGGTGAAAATAATGGGACTCGATATTTTAGCGGAGTCAGATTATTCCACGAGGATCGACACAAAATACAACTTAGCCAATTGTAATTTATCGTCTGTACTCTAACTTGACCTTAAACAAAATAAAATAAAGTGGGATCCTAAAACAACATTTTTTTTCTTCTTTTTTTAGGAAAAAATTAAGACTCAACCGGAGATTCGAAATGGAACTTAAGAACGAATTATGAAACAAACTATTTTTTCTTATCCGAAAGGTTACTCCAAAGTTTGACATTACGGCAATGCAAAGATAGACACGAAAAATTGATTTTTTTTTTTTAAAGTAACTCCTCGATCTAACTTGAAAATTAATCTTAGAGTATTTACAAAATTTGGCCATTATAACCGCGTAAAATCCTGATAAATTATTTTCAAAACTTAGTCTTGACTTGGACACAAACTCAAATACAAAAGAGGCCCCAAAATTTCGCCATTATAATGATAATGACAAATTATTTTCTAATATTGGGACCAAACCGGACACAAAACGAAATTCAAAAAATTCTTGAAAATTTTTGTCATTATAACGGCGTAAAATAACAACTAAAAATATTTTAAGACACAGGACTAAACCCATTTTTCATTTTTACTCTTAACGGCTAAAGATATTTTGAGACACAGGACTAAACCCATTTTTCATTTTTCTTTTTTTTATTTGACACTCGCCCCGGGTGATTGGTCAGCATAACAACCTTTCGAACATATGCAACACAGAAAATGCCACAAATGTGTATTTCTAGGACGTGGGTCCCGTCCTGATACGGAGGAGGTCAGCTTAGACAAGTGCAGTACTGGTGTACCGCATCTCACTAAGTCATTAACTGAAATGCAGATAAATCGCACCTAAAGGTTTAACTCTTGGTGATAAATTGACTCGGTGTCTAGACTGGCTCAGAACCCGGTGGACAAATCGGGTGGAAAGCGCATCGAGGTTGTTCGGCAATAGTGTGTCCGACCTAACCCCGACACAGCGTCCTCCTAAATCATGGGCAATTTTATGTAAGAAGGTTTCCCAGATGCTGAAAGCAATACTGGTATATATATCAGAGACTCAGAGGATTGTGCGAGAGGAGACAGTTTATATACAGTTCACGTAAATATCAAAGCAATAACATTCAAAACATGACAACAAACAAATATTCACAACAAAAGCGACAGTTATTATAGCCTGAGATTCTAATTTCCCCAGCGGAGTCGCCAAGCTGTCACGCCCTAAAATTTTACTAAAATAAATAAAATAGGTTGTGACTAGGTGTTTTAAAGGTACAAAATTATCGAGAGATTTCGGAGTCGCCACTTGACTTAGTTCAAAGGTGTACCAAGTCACCAAAAAGGTACCTTAGAATACCTATGACTCGTTTAGAGGTCTGTGTCAGAGTTCCGGGTAAGGATCTTGGTTGACTCTCGGGAAGGTGTTAGGCACACTCGAGTCCTGTGCAAGCACAGTTGCTTTATTAACGCTCTCCAGATTTGTGAATTATTGTTTGTTTGTTTGATTGCCAAATTATTATTTGCTACGCTTTGATTTGGATGAAAGACGCTCGTTCATTGACCAAAACTCTACCAGAGATTAACCGTGGACACATTGTCCATTCGAATCTTAATATAAATGAGTTTCGTGTAAACATTGTACCTTTGTTACACTTTTATTTCTAAGTTAAAATCGTCCATTCATTCAAGTGAAGACTCGGTCAGATATAATCGCGCAAGCACCCGCTCGAGCGAAATCTTCTAACTTAATTGAGTTTCATATAGACATTCGCTCGTTCATTGATGGATACTCTATTGGAAATTAACCCCGAACACGATATCCGTTTGAATTTCCAGTAAAATGAGTTCCACGTAAACATTTGAGCGACTTATTTATATTTAAAGAGTCATACTCTCGGCCTAATATATTGCTTAGTCGCACATCGTTTTTACTTATACTTAATAAATAAATGTCATCCTTAGTTAACTTATTACCGAGCAAGTAAAATTATTTGTGTCCAATGTTTGCTGTCCGTTTCTTTTCTTTCTTTCATTTCTTTTCTCATATAAAGTTTGCATCGATGTACGACTTTCAGATTCAGCCCAAATTTCTAACAATTTTTACTTTAGGTCATGCTCTAGTCTTTCGATTTTGTCCTAACATCAATACATTGCTCCATTGAGAGATTGCAACTCTATGCTTGTAGAATACATATTACATCCATCTATATTTCAATCGTGGCTATAAATTAAATAAGACTACAATGAGAAAAAAATGAAGTGACCCAGCACTATCTTGTCTCTTTTACTCTTCATACATTCACTTATCATAAAAGAATGATCATAACATACAATGGCAAGAAAGAAAATAATACTAATAGATAGCTGGAACATGCATATATTTATCTCAAACTTGGGCTTAAAAGCCAATAACAAGTGTATAGGAAAAATAAATACATGGTTCAGGGACATTTACTTAGTGAGTTGAACAAATGCAACAACAATGAACCCCAAAAAGCAAGAGGAAAACAGCCAGCAACGCAGCAACATCCAGCAACGATCAAACAGCAACTAATCAAAGCCCTCTAGACGAAACTTTTCAGACTTTAAACTTCGAATTTAAACTGAAAAGATAGCTCTGTTCATGTCTCTTTTTCTTAAAACCTCATCATAGAGAAGACTCTATTTTTTTTTTTTTTACTTTTCTCTAGTTGCTCTTTAGATTTTCCTTTTTCTTTTTCAGATCTGTGTAGAGTCATTTCAGAGAGTGAAGGAGAAATTTTTTTTTAGATATGTTCTGGTGTGTGTTCTCTATAAGTGAGAGGAAAAGCACCCTTAAGTAGAAGAAAACTTGGGGTAAAAAAAGGGTACCAGATCACATGCATACATACTTTTGCCTTTACATTTTCAGAAAAGTGAAAGCAAGCATGGTAAAAGTACTTGTTATCAGCTGCTAGCTTTGTCTTTTTATTTGACCTTTTAGACTCTATTTTTTTTCTCTCTTTTCTTTAATTTCATATATACATAATGCAACCATATGACACAACTCAGGCACCAAAACAGACTAATTACTCTGGTACTAAAACACTAACTACACTATCTAAACTCTAAATCAACAGAGAATGGAAAACTATCTTAAATTTCTCCAATCATACTCGATCAAAGCTAAACTGAGCAATCCGTGCCTTGATACGGATTCAACACAATTGTACAGTACTGCATATTTGAAAACAAGATCAATAACTAACATAAAAAAATACTACTAGTTAGACTAAAGCAAATACTTGATATCAATAAACTCACAACACCCTCATATGAATTCATACATAGCAGGGGACATATTCCATACAAACACGTATTGTTTCCCCTAACAATGACCAAATCAGAAAGCATGTGATTAACTAGAACAATGACTGCACACAATGTTTATACTTGCATAAAACAGATACAAACGTACTGATTCTTATAAATTAACATGTGATTCTATTCAACATACGAACTAGTATTCATTCATAAACAAGCATACACACATCAACAGTATCACAGGCGTTCACGAGTTCAACAACCATTTATATTCGAATCAATCTGGAAAACAAGCTCAAACCATACTTTCATTGAAACCTCAACTAACAGAACTACAATGACGATACAGACAACTTCATATTTGATAATAAACCGACATACGCATATGCAACAGATCTTCTCATCGACTTGACACAATTGATACTAACAATAACTAAACTATGAACATGTAAATGAAGTAAACAAACTAGAGACTTATATCTACCCCGTCAAGCCAAAGCCGAGCAAAAGCTTACTCGCCATCACAACATCGCGCTGCAGCATCATACAAACTGGATCAGCCGCTGCCTCGGCATCACTGTCGTAGCTTCAATGCAAACATCGCATCACCACCACAGCTCGACCCGTCATCACACCGTTGCATCAAAATCAAACTATCAGCCATAGTTCTAAAATTTCAGCTTCAAACTGTGGAGAAAACAGCAAACACATTGCCACTATTTCACTAACACGACACACCACCACTGTCACGACTCGCTGCCTTGCTTCCACCACAGCCCTCGCCATTGTAATCGCAACACCACAAACAAACAGTTCATTAAAACAGTCCCCCCAAGGTCATCTCAACACAATCCGCCATTGCTCGCTAAACAATCGACATCACAGCCCCTACATCCCCATACACCACTACTAACACAGAAATGTCACCATCCTCTCGCTACTGGAACAAAATCACGACGTTTCCGTCATTAGCATCACCTCGGCTGAATTAAGTCATGACGGAGAATATTCCTTTTGGTGAAATTGACTCCGTAAAGTGAAAGAGAAGAGTGAGAGTAGTCTTTTCATGTAAGATTTGCCGGAAAATATCACGGTTCGTCGGAGCTAGGGTTTGTCCAATTTCTTCAAGTCCAATCGACGCCAGATCAGTGAGATTTTGGTGCAATTAACAGTGAAAATGGGAAGAGGAGCGAGAGATGATTCTGGATGCAAGATGTCGGCTGGAGAGAGGAAGGTCGTCGTCGCCGGTGGCGGAAGACGGCGGATCGTGTGAAAATAGGCAGGGGTTTCGCTTGGTCTCATGCCTTGTGGAAAAAAAGCGGCTAAATTGGGAAAGAAATTTGTTATAAGCAAAGGGGAATGGGCTGGGTCGGATATTGGATTGATTGCGTCATGGACTTGGGTTGATTACAAATGGCCACTAACGGTTTAAACTATTTAAAGCACAAATAATTAAGTAGACTTGAACATCACACAAAAATCGCAACATTATCGTAATCGAACATATAACTACAATTAAACACATTACAAGTATTTTTGATAATTTTTTTTTCTTTTTTATATATTTTTCTTCTAATTAATTAAGTAATTCTAGCTCAAATTGAATTTAAATATATAAAAAAGATAAGCACATATCACAAGGAGATAAACACAATAATTTGAGAAAAATTTGAATTTTTGTGCCAAAATTAGGTGATTACAATTATTACATTAGAATTG
The DNA here is from genome assembly GCA_037355625.1 of Petunia x hybrida. Taxonomy (NCBI): domain Eukaryota; kingdom Viridiplantae; phylum Streptophyta; class Magnoliopsida; order Solanales; family Solanaceae; genus Petunia; species Petunia x hybrida. Next base: position 1,585,835 of record JBBBVM010000690.1, on the reverse strand, counting down.
AAAGAAATTAACTTAAAGTCTACGATTTTATTTTCATAAGAGTATAAAAATTTAACTTTGTTCATTGCCCAAAAATTATTTTATAAAATAATTGGTTTCGTTGTATAAATATAGAAATAACGATTTTAGGCAAGTAGAAGTAAATAATCGATTTTTTTAAGAGAATCCACTTTTATGTGAACAAACGGTCTACATTAGACACGTTCTACTTTAAATAAATGCACACATAACATATTTAAACGTCTCTTAGGGTCGAAAACTCGTTCAGTTCATTCAAATATGGTGAACTAATAGACTTAGACATGAGCCGAAGTGAAAATGATCCTAGATATGACATGATGAATGATCCCTAAAAAGAGTCTTCACTAAGAGTTGGCTAATCTAGAGAAGGACATAGTTTCCCTAGGCGGACAACCAAGGGGTGGGAACGTTTGGAATTGTTGGTTGTACCACGAACCAACTATACTCCAACCGCTCCCCCTAATGATTTTTTTGAGAGTGAAACGGCCGTGAAATCCACGTAACCATTCATGGTATGTGCAAGTGTAAAATTTTCAGGAGTGGAGGAAATGTGAGTGACATGAATAATAATAAAGAAAATATAATCAAACAATTAAAGAATAAAACCACAAAATTTGAAAATTCAATAATAAACCTCAATCCTGCAAAACAAAAAGAAGAAAAGTTAGTATCGAAATGAGTGGCAAGAAAATAAAGCAAGTAAAGAATCCCAATTTAAAGTCCGTTATGGTTTAAACCTTGACATCCCCAGTGAAGTCACAATTCTGTCGCATCCTATTTTTACCCGAACTGGTTAAAGTTCAAAATAGGGCTCGACTTAGTGGGTAACTCACGGGTAAAGAGTTGGAGTCGCCACCTAGCATATTTTTCAACTAGGCGTATTAGGGCACCTATTTTGTTTCTAGCCAATTTTACAATTAACTCCGAAACTTAATCTACGAACCAGATATTCTAGGTAAGAGGTTCAAGTTAACTCGAGATGAAGGGGTTAGGCACCTCTCGAGCTCCCCCAAATGTGGTTACCGGCCGGACTTATAATTGGAATTCAAACTAGAACAGCTAAGCAAATAAACTAAGTAACTAAGAATAGGCAAATAATTTGAATGACTAGGAAAGTATGCATATAGTATTAAATAAAAAAATGTGATTTGCTAATGGCTTGCTCCTTGGAGAATTTTACCTTGCAAAAAGATGAAAATGAACTAGTACAATATTAATAAATAATAAATAATAGTAGTAATAACTAATAATAATAATAATAATAATAATAATAATAATAATAATAATAATAATAATAATAATAATAATAATATAATAATAATAATAATAATAATAATAATAATAATAATAATAATAATAATAATAATAATAATAATAATAACAAAAGGGTTTTTGTTTTCTTCCCAAATAGGTGGTCATCTCTCATCCAATTTTACCTTGCAAAATTTAAAGAAAATGAGTTAGCGAATAATAACAATAATATTAATAATAATGAAAATAATGAAAATGATGATAATAATAATAATAATAGTAATAATAGTAATAATAATAATAAGAAGAATAAGAGTAATAATAGTAATAATGATAATAATAATGAAAATGATTATAGTGATAACAATAAAATGATAATAGTTTTAAAATAAAGGGAAAAGGATTTTTAAAAGCGTCGGCTCAGGTGTGTCCGTCAATTTCTTGTGTAGGCCTCAAATAAACATATATTTTTCATAGGCCATGTCACGGCACTGATTGTAATGTTAGATTCCAGAACGCCTTAGTTCCCCAAAATAGAGAATAGGCAGTCAACAATCAACAGTCTTTCGACATCGTTACGAAGGCAAAAACGGTGATTATTCCCATCATCATTTCATAGTCAGGAAAATCAACAAAGATCAAGTGTAATTGGAACCAGTAATAGGCAGAAAATAAATATAGCAAAAGCATAAACAACGAGATGGGTACGCCGTCTCCGGTGAAACCACAGTGGAATCCATAAGAGTAATGCCATCAACACTAGAGGAGGAACGACGCCGACCCTAGAAACTGGTGGCGCCGCTGCAAATCCTACCTCCACCACTCCTTTTCAATTCCAATCACAGATCAGACAAGGACGACGGAGAACCAGACGAAGTTTCCAATCGAAGACAAACACCGACACCCATCCCCCACTGTTTCCCGATCTCCCATTTTCCAATATATCACTTACATTTTCCCCTAACCCCGATTAGTGTATGTATTGGGATCTGCGTGTGTGTGTATTGTCTGTGGGTGTAAAGGCAAGGATGATGACGAGCGGTGTGATGTCTCCTCTTCCCCGATTTGCTGCTGTGGTTCTCAATCGGTGGGATGTATTATGGGTGTGAGGGTAACGGGTTTGCGTTGTGTATGGATTGGTTCTGACTTTTGTGTTTTAGATGGTACTGTGTGTATCGCCTCTGTACTGTGTGGAAGTGTCGAATGAAAATAAAGGGGGTATATAAGATGAATTTTAAAAAAATAGCTATTGGTTTAATTGGAGATGATATGGGAATAATTAGGAATTTTGAAGAAAAATCAATTAGGAAGATTGAGGAAGGATTTTAGGGATTAGAAAAATTAATGGAAGATTTAGGAAGAAATTATGAAAATCATTTGAAATTCAAATAAAAGATGTATTTGGTTAAGAAACTTGGCTAGGTTCAACACGAAATGATTTTAGGAATGTAGGAATGATTTAATTCAAAAATAAAGTAGGAAGATAATGAAATTTCAAAATACAACTGTGAACGTATCTAGAGGAATATTTTTGTAGATTCAGGATAAAGGAGAATTTTAAAATAATGGAAAAAGAAATTGAAACGACCTCGGTCAGTCGTTTCGGAAGTTAGGACTCCGAGTGGCGTGCCGATAATTTTAAAATATTGTAAGGTCCATTAGGAGCAGTCTGTAAAATTTGAACTAAATCAGAACTCGTTTGGTAGGCATCGGAAAAAGGTGTCAGTTTTTATTGTCGATCAATATTAAAAAGAAATTTTCGAGCTCGGTTTTGGCGAATGAGCTCCGATTTGAAATCCGAAAGCGCCATTAGGTTCATATGATTATTTATGACTTTTTTGAACTTTCGAAAGTGAATTTTGATGTTGTTCGGCTAGTTTCCGCTAAAATGCTGAAAGTTAAATAATTTGATTTTTTTCTATTTAAATTCACATCTTGAGTTTCGGGAACTCGATTTGAGATCCGTCTTCGCGAGTATGCTATATATATTTTATATAACTTGTATGCAAAAGTTGGAATTATTTCGAATATCGTAGGGTTCCATTTTAATTTTCGTCGCGATAAGAAAAGAAAATAAAAGAAAATGAAAAAGAAAAAAGGAAAAGACAAAAAGGAAAGAAACAAAGAAGTTTGGCGGTGGGGGCTTTATCTTTATAAAAGCTAAAGTGATCAGAGGGAGCAATATAGAAAACAGAAACGTAAACCATTTTCGAAATAGAGAAAATAATCAGGAAAAAATGCCAGAAAATAAGAAAAAGAGCCGGAGAAAACTAGAATTTTTACCCTGAAACATTCCGGTAATGATCTTAATCCATTATTTGAGTTTATTACGTGTGTTTGAATATATTTTAACGGTAAAACTTTTAATATTAGACGTCGTTTTAATAAGTTCAATTGATATTTAAAGGGTCAATTGTATCCCGATAGTGGAATTGATTATATATTCGTACTCAGTGAGTTATGGGCAACATATAAATGTAAATTATTTGGGGTTTAGTTATGTGACCTTAAACCCTGTACATAGGCCTGGCCTGCATATTGCGTATGCGAATAGGGCATCAGGTTCCTAACTAGATTGCCCTAAGACGTAAGGAATGAAGCCTTTAGCCTTATTTGATATCGCTTTCTGCTTATTGAATACAGCAGGATCGTTTGGCAGTGAATCCAAAGGATAAAGTAGTTGTTGAGTATCTGTGCTAACTTTGTAACAAGGTAAGTATTTATATCCATTTCTTTGGAGGCACCTGGCCTCGTGGATTTTCTACCACGTGTTCCTTACGTGTGTAGCTGCCAATAGGCATACTCCTTATGCCTTAGCTTTGGATTTACATTGTATATTAAATGTTATGTCCTGTTGTTGGTATTGCATTGAGGATCTGAGCATTATACTCTGGCTGTGAGTTGGCATCTACTTCCCGGCTGTCGATGAGAGTCCCGCGCCGGTGAAGGGTTATTATTGCATCACATTTAATTCATATGCATTATACGTCATTCATATGCATTACATTGCATATCATATTGGGTGCAGGAGTATTCCGCCCCAGAAGCAGGAGTATTCCGCTCCATTGTATCATATTGAGGGTAGGAGTATTCCGCCCCAGGAGCAGGAGTATTCTGCTCCATTATATCATATTGACGGTAGCAGTATTCTGCCCCAGGAGCAGGAGTATTCTGCTCCATTGTATCATATTGAGGGTAGGAGGATTCCGCCCCAGGAGAGTGCAGGAGTATTCCGCCTCAGCTTTACATTAGATCGGGTGCAGGAATATTCTGCCCCAGGAGAGTGCATGAGTATTCCGCCTCTGGTTTATATTATATCGGGTGCATGAGTATTCCGCCCCAGGAGCAGGAGTATTCCGCTCCAGTTGGTTATCAGATTGGATTCCCCTCGAATGAAGGAGTATTCCGCTTCGGGATGGGATTACGGGCACATGTGACCCTTTGCATCATATTTCATTTCATTTCAGTTCATCTCACTTCATTTCATTTTATCTCAATTCATACCATTGTGTAAACTTGCGGTACAGGACTACTGTTCTACTTATATGTGCATTGTTTATTTGTTGATATGTTTTTGCCACGCACCCTTGGTTGAGTTTAGAATTTTTTTACGTGTTTCCGGTTGTTATCTGGCTCTGCCATTTTATAATTTAAATAAAAGAAATTTGGTTTATCTGTTTCTTCTACCTGGCTAGCTATGCTATTCTTTGAGGTGGCTAGTCTGCCCCACTTATTGAGTCCTTTTGACTCACCCTTGTTTGTTGTTTGTTTCTTATCTATCTATTTCATTTCGGCAGGTTCGCTCCAAGATTGAGTTCGCCACGTTGTGAAGGAGCGAAGACGACTTCAGGTGTCAGGGTGAGCGAGCTTTTATTCCGGATAGCCACCAGTTTATTGGTTATTATTTCAGTTGCATTCTGCTCTCTTCAGGAGGTATCTGTCTTCTTTTGTACTCTTAGATATCTAGTCTGGATAGCCCTAAACCTAGTATGTGGGTAGTCAGCTGTAATTTCTTTTTTACAGCTTAGAGATATCATTATGTTTGTACTTTTATAAGTCTTTTTATTATTTATAAATTGAATTATATTTATTTTCCTAATTTAATTGATAAGGGTTCGCCCGACGGGTCTAGGGAAGGATGTCGGGTGCCCGCACGGCCTAACTGGATTCCGGGTCGTGTCCGTTGGTATCAGAGCCCAGTTTAGAGTCTATCCAGACTAAGACAGTGTCTAGTAGAGTCTCGCTGATGGGTACGTAGACGTCCGTACTTATCTACGAGAGGCTATGATGGCATTTAGGAAGTTTCACTTCCTTCATTTCTGATCGTGCGTCAGTCTAGGATGCAAAAGTATTTTCGTTAATTTGTTCGTGGTAATTGTGAACCCTCGTATGACAAATCAGCAAACGGAAGGAGTTCAGGACGAAGCAGTCTAGCCTGGGGCTAGCACTGACGAAGCCCCAAGAGTTTTGATCATGCTGATGATCTACTTACGGAGGTTCCAGCTGTACGAGCTCGCGATGGGCAAGGGAGCAGGGCCTTGTAGTACCCTTGGCTCTCTACGATGCTTTACGAGAATCTTGGCGACGCAGATACCGTAAGAACCTATTATTCACTGGGCAGCCTATCAGGTTGCCGCATGTGTAGACGTTCGATCTCAGGGAGCTCCTTTTCTAGTTCTTAATATTGCTGCAGTAAATTATATTCCGGAGGTAGTATGTGTTGTACCTCTAATTGTTCTGGCTGGTTAGCCAGCCGAGGTATCAGTTCGGTCCGAGTGTCCAAAGAGATTGCATTATTTTACGCGGTTGAAACTTCCGATATTCTTAAGGAATGCATCAAATAAACCTCGTGATTCTTTTTAAAAATAAAATGATGTCAGCATATCCTTCAGGCTGTTGGTTATCTCGAGCAATATGCTGTGTATTATTCTGCTTTCCAGTTCCAGGGTCCAGCCTTTAATTGGTGGGCCGCTCTCTTATTAACTAACTTGGTTCGGTTTTCTTCTAGATTCGTGGAAAGTTCCTTTCGAGTAGCAAGCGAGATGAAAAGTGTTTCCAGTTTGAGTGGATGTGGATTAGACAGGGTAGCCTGTCGGTTAGCCTGTTGGTGTTTCAGAATATGAGATTGAATTCTATAGAATGGCTGGATATGCATTAGAACTAGTTCATGAGCCTATCGAGAGATTCAGAGATTTATTGATGACCTTTATTTTTCCTTGAAATCCCAGATGGCTCGAGAAATTGAGGTATGGATTTTACTTGATGTTTTTGTTATATTGCCCGAAGGTTTGAGGCATACCATAAGTTAGAGCGCGAAAGTAAGAGATCCAACGGCCCGGATGGGTAACCATGGTACCTCATTTGGAGGTAAAAGTTCTGATTATTTTGGGAGGTCACCTTCTAGGTTATCTCAGCTTGTGTCATGTGATTCTTAGAGTGCACGGGTAGTTCATCAAGATTAGACTCAGCTTTCTGTTCATAACTTTCAACAATCTGTCCAGCTCCCATATTCAGCGAAAAGGGTTATCATTGTCGTGAGTCTGATTATCCTTTGAGGAGATTTCCTGTTAGCACTGTCATGAGTCTGGCTATCCTTTGAGAAGTTTTTCTTTACTTCGGCAGGTAGGCAGTCGTCCTTTCTCTCGTCATCAGGCACCTGCTCAGTTGTAAGGGATTTCATTTAGATCTTAATCAGCAAAAGAAATGCCACCATCCAGTAGAGGTTGAGATCGTAGTGGCAGTGGTTCTCCAGAAAGTGATTGCCAGGGCAGTGGCTCAGCTCAGCTGCAGAGCCAGTTTTATGAACTGCCAGTCTGGAAGGATGCTGAGGCATCTGATGTAGTAGACCCGATTATTTCTTCTTCTCTTAAATATGAGTAAGATTTGATTCTTTTGATCGATCTGGAAATGGTGTGTCTTATCATGTTTCGATGGTTTCCTTGGATGTCGTTTCTATTAAGAATCGGTTGCGGTAGAGGGGTGAGCTTCTGATATGATTTATTCCTGGCATTTATGATGACCCTACTAGTTTATCTGGTTTAAATGTGAGAGATTTATGAGTGAGTATCGGCATTTTTCTGCTTGGCATCTTGTTACGCCACCTTCTGTTATTATGTCAATTCAGTTTACCTCTTACCGCGAAATTCAATGTTTGTAGGATGATGGGATCCTAATTCGTCACCATCTGAAAGTGTTATCATTTCTTCCGGTGCAAATCGATTAGTAAGTAATATTCGATCTACGTATCTCATCTTGGTTCAAAATGCTAGTAAAGTCATGTTATCCTATGAGCTTATCTGGATTATAACAGGGTTTCTGGTAAATTGTCAGAGTCTCCTTCTTATTGGGAGGTTAAATTGGCATGGATGTTGTTCCATAGAGCTAATTTAATATCTATTTCTTCAATTGTAATTGTTTGGCTAGCTTGACTCGTAAGTAGTCTAGCTCTGGTAGTCAAATAAATAAGACGATGAGCTTCATAAAGATCTAATTATTTCTATCCTCAGTTTATTGCCATCTCTTCTTCTTTCGACACTGGTGAGCTTAGGCGATTAGTAACCTATTGTGATGTTCCCTGTGTTGAGCCAGAGTGCATGTCAAGGTAACCGGGTAAGCATATTATTGTTTTGGATACAAACATACGTCTTCCAAAAGATAGCACTGCTACGAACCATGGTAAAAGATGTCCAAAATAGCAGCACAACATGTTTCCAAAATCTGGAAAATTGTTTCTACCTTCAGACAACTGTTAGTAGTTTGCGCATAACTCCTTGTACAAAATTGATATTAAGATGCTTCAAGATTCCCTGGAACCCTAAGACATATATCTAAAACTTTTATGAAGACTATGAAGTCTATAACTTTGATCTATACTCTGAAAATTATGTTGAAAATCAGGACAGTGGTGCTGTCCAGACATTCTATCTGCGGATTTGTTATGTCATCCAGTTGTCTCATCTTGTTATCTGTTTAACATGTTTATGTTATTAGTTTATCCGAGTATCCATTCTCATGCATAGTATAATGTTGGTTCTGTTTTTGCAGATCATCCAGTTTCAGGGGAAACTCTGCCGAAATTTTTATATAGAAGTACCATCCATCGGGTGGTGGTGTTTATGGCAAAGGTGTGGAGTTGTGAACTCGAGAGTTTCAGCTGTTTGAAAACTCGAAAGGGTAATTTGGTAGCTCAGGTCGGAGCCGCATTCTGTTTTAGCTAAGTCTTTCTTAATCCAGCAGGTTGTGCGATGATGAGTATTCCTATTCAAATAGCTGCATGAGTTGTGCTTTAAGTGGAGGAGTCTTCCTTCAAATACTGAATGGTAATACTAAATTTCTAAGGTGTTGATACCACTTTTGTTACGACCCAACCTAGGGCCACGATGGAAACCTACAATGAGTGTTGATCATTGCTATATGCTAGAGATAAGCTGGCAACCTGATCATATATACGTACCTATCTGCTGAAAGTATAAAGTCTGGAAAGATGACATGACTTTAACTTGCTGGCAATCAGAATATTGAGCCACAAATTCTGCTATGTCACACTTCATTCTGTCCTACCAATAACTCTGGGGTACATCTTAATCGAACTTGGATGAACAGTGTATTTGGAATAATGTGCCTTTATCATAAACTAAATCTGCAACATCAGGAACACAAAGTCTATCTTTATACATGAGAACACCATCAGTAGTAACCCTGTATGGTGACTCCGATTTTCTTTTGACTATTTGTCTGTATTTAACTAGAGCCGGATCCTTATATTGATGCTGTTTTATTTCATGAAAATTTAGAGTTAAAGGTCTAGTGCAGCTTGTCAACAATCCACCATTGGTATGTATATCTCCTTCACACCTCAACTCTTTGAGAAGTTACTTTAGCGATATAAGTGCACATGTAATCAACTTTGTGCTAGTATTCTGCCTCAGCTCATGGTCCAACTACATGTCTCTTTTATATTTACTTTTTCAAGTCATAATAATTCCAATTCAAAGACAATACCCTAAGGTAGATGTTCAGTCTGAAGATCATCCTTAGTCTATATCATACTATCCAGTAGTAGTTATATGATCCTCATCCTTATACGATAGACCTTGTTCAGATGAACCTTTGACATACATTAGGATATGAGTAACTACATTCCCAGAAGGAGCTTGCGGAACAACACTTAAATCAATTGAGATGTTGCATAGTGCATTCGTAAAAATAATATAGCTTGCATCAAATCTTCTATAGTATGTAGTAACAAGGTACTTCAAAAGTTTCCCCTATTGTATCAAGCGTGACCTAATTTTTAGTTCCATCGACATGTTCTATATCAAAAGGTATATCGAAGGGATGATTATCGGCTGAATTATGTTAACCCATTCAAAGTTTTGTGTATCTTTGCTTCGAAATGTAGACTCTCTTCTCGTGACCGAGGAAGAATCAGCTTAGTCAGAATAAGCTGTGTAATGGTATTATCATATTATCCAGATATATTTTATTCCAAAAGTTCCATATGCGTGTTATAATTCTGATCCTGTAATTAGGAAATAATACCCGTGGAGTAGCTTATGAAGGTCGTGCAAGTTCTTTTGCTATCTGTGCGAATTTTTCTTTAGATTTAGGCTCGTTCGAGGACGAACGAGAGTTTAAGTGGAGGAGAATGAAACAACCTCGGTCAGTCGTTTCGGAAGTTAGGACTCCGATTGGCATGCCGATAATTTAAAATATTTGTAAGGTCCATTAGGACCTGTCTTTAAAATCTGAGCTAAACCAAAACTCGTTTGGTAGACAAACGAAAAAGGTGTCAGTTTTTATTGTCGACAAATATTAAAAAAAAATTCGAGCTCGGTTTTGGCGAATGAGCTTCGATTCGAAATACGAAAGCGCCATTAGGTTCATATGATTATTTATTACTTTTGTGAACTTTCGAAAGTGAATTTCGATGTTGTTCGGCTAGTTTCCGCTAAAATGCCGAAAGTTAAATAATTTGACTTTTTTCTATTTAAATTCACATCTTGAGTTTCGGCAACCCGATTTGAGATCCGCCTTTCCGAGTATGCAATATATATTTTGTATAACTTGTATGCAAAAGTTGCAATTATTTCGAATATTGTAGGATTCCGTTTTAATTTTCGTCGCAAAAAAAAAATGAAAAAGGAAAAAGGAAAAGACAAAAGGGAAAGAAACAAAGATGTTTGGCGGTGGGGGCCTTAGCTTTATAAAAGCTAAAGTGATCAGAGGGAGCAATATAGAAAACATAAATGTAACCCATTTTCGAAACAGAGAAAATTATCAGGAAAAAATACCAAAAAATAAGAAAAAAAGCCGGAGAAAAGTAGAATTTTTTCCCCGAAACATTCAGGTAATGATCTTAATGCATTATTTGAGTTTATTACGCGTGTTTGAATATATTTTAACGGTAAAACTTGGAATATTAGACATCGTTTTAATAAGTTCAATTGATAGTTAAAGGGTCAATTGGACCCCGATAGTGGAATTGATTATATATTCGTACTCAGTGAGTTATGGGCAACAGATAAATATAAATTATTTGGGGTTTGGTTATGTGACCTAAAACCCTGTACATAGTCCTGGCCTGCGTATTGCGTATGCGAATAGGGCATCAGGTTCCTAACTAGATTGCCCTAAGGCATAAGGAATGAAGCCTTTAGCCTTATTTGATATCGTTTTCTGCTTATCGAATACAGCAGGATCGTTTGGCAGTGAATCTAAAGGATAAAGCAGTTGTTGAGTAACTGTGCTAACTTTGTAACAAGGTAAGTATTTATATCCATTTCTTTGGAGGCACCTGGCCTCGTGGATTTTCTACCACGTGTTCCATACGTGTGTAGCTGCCAATAGACATACTCCTTACGCCTTAGCTTTGGATTTACATTGTATATTAAATGTTATGTCCTGTTGTTGGTATTGCATTGAGGATCTGAGCATTATACTCTGGCTGTGAGTTGGCATCTACTTCCTGGCTATCGATGAGAGTCCCGAGCCGGTGAAGGGTTATTATTGCATCACATTGCATTCATATGTATTATATGTCATTCATATGCATTACATTGCATATCATATTGAGGGTAGGAGTATTCCGCCCCAGGAGGAAGAGTATTCCGCTCCATTGTATCATATTGAGGGTATGAGTATTCCGCCCCAGGAGCAGGAGTATTCCGCTCCATTGTATCATATTGAGGGTAGGGGTATTCCGCCCCAGAAGCAGGAGTATTCCGCTCCATTATATCATATTTGAGGGTAGGAGGATTCCGCCCCAGGAGAGTGCTGGAGTATTCCGCCTCTGGTTTATATTATATCGGGTGCAGGAGTATTTCGCTCCAGTTGGTTATCAGATTGGATTCCCCTCAAATGCAGGAGTATTCCGCTTCGGGATGGGATTACAGGCACATGTGACCCTTTGAATCATATTTCATTTCATTTATGTTCATCTCACTTCATTTCATTTTATCTCAATTCATACCATTGTGCAGACTTGCGGTACATGACTACTGTTCTGCTTATATGTGCATTGCTTATTTGTTGATATCTTTCTGGCACGCACCCTTGGTTGAGTTTAGAAGTTTCTTACGTGTTTCTGGTTGTTATCTGGCTCTGCCTTTTTATAATTTAAAATAAAAGGAATTTGGTTTATCTGTTTCTTCTCCCTGGCTAGCTATCCTATTCTTTGAGGTGGCTAGTCTGCCCCACTTATTGAGTCCTTTTGACTCACCCTTGTTTGTTGTTTGTTGCTTGTCTATCTATTTCGTTTCGGCAGGTTCGCTCCAGGATTGAGTTCGCCACGTTGTGAAGGAGCGAAGACGACTTCAGCTGTCAGGGTAAGCCAGCTTTTATTCCGGATGGCCACCAGTTTATTGGTTATTATGTCAATTGCATTCTGCTCAAGGTATCTGTCTTCTTTTGTACTCTTAGATGTTTAGTCTGGATAGCCCTAAACCTAGTATGTGGGAAGTCAGCTGTAATTTCTTTTTTACAGCTTAGAGATATCATTATGTTTGTACTTTTCTAAGTCTTTTTATTATTTATAAATTGAATTATATTTATTTTCCTAATTTAATTGATAAGGGTTCGCCCGACGGGTCTAGGGAAGGATGTTGGGTGCCGCACGGCCTAACCGGATTCCGGATCGTGTCAGAAATATTTTGAAAGAGAATAATTATATGAATATTCAAGAAAATTTGAACTAAATGATTGGAAGAAAATAGCAATTGATTTCTAACAGAATGGATGTACCTAGACGGACTCTTGTCCAGGTTCGTAGAAAATTTTAACAAAAGGGGAAGGAAAATAAGTAAATAGAAAAATTGACATTTTCTTTTAAATTGGCTAATATTTAACTTAAAGATGTAAAAAAATAATATATATATATATATATATATATATATATATATATATATATATATATATATATATATATATATGTGTGTGTGTGTGTGTGTGTGTGTGTGTGTGTGTGTGTGTATTGTCTAAGATGCATAGATAATCATTAAATAAATCCAAATAAAATTATTTAAGTATATATAGTCACGGATAATTACTAATTTGCACATATAATCACAAATTGAAACAAACTTGATATATAGCCTAAGTGACGTAATTATAATATAGCCACTAATATTATAAATGTACTAATTTTCACAAATAGTCACAGTTTTGAGAAATAGCCTAAATAATGTAAAAATTACGTAATATAGCCACATTTAAGTATGTAATATATTAGTAGACTATAACGCACGTAAATGCATGATTTCTAATGCACATTTTACACAAATAGTCATATTGCACCTTTAAGTTAAAGTATAGCCAATTTTAAAAAAAGGATGGACAAAATTGGGTGTCAATAAGGGCAAAGACACATTGAAAAAGCCATCATTATATGACAAACCTGGAAAATCCTTGAGTGTCTTGGAAGCATGTCCCTATCCACTAGCAAAGATAAAGCAAGACGGTGAAGTTATTTGAGACGCGTACAAGAACAAGAGTTGCCTTGATATAAAAGCATTGGTGAATAGACTTCTTGGAGTAATTTTGGTTAAAGGCTTTATTTGGGTGATATGAATTCTCATGACGACAACTACAAAAGGACGCAACAACGTCAGAGTACACATGATATTAGCAACTTACATGGAGTTCGACAACTCAACAATAAGATATTATTCAACAAAGAAAGCTGGTGCAAGGACTATATCGTCGCAGTTGGTTGACAAGTATGAAAGGTATTGAGTACCTTTTTGAAAGACACATAGGCGTCATGACAAACAAATTGGAAAGAAAGGATGACAAGTGCACTCAAGTTTTTGGTGTTCGACGAAAGCCAACCTCCCTTTCTGTTGCACAACATAATCTATTCCTTACACAACATCTTTACCACCTTTCATTGACATTCAACTCCTCACTTCCCGCTTAAACAAGCGTCAGTCGTTTGGCCAAAATTCTTGCCTTGACTGCTACATAAGGCACTTAGGCAATTTTTTGTGATATCTATACGAGCTATCACAACCTCTGAATTCAAGCGCTAATCCGTTATCCATGGTCTAGGCATTCTCTTAAGCTTATGTGTCATTTTTGCTTCAAGTCTTTGCTAAATTTGCCCGCATGGTTTTGTGCATTTCACCACTTTGCTACGGTTGCTTCGCGCTTGAACACTGAAATTGGTCAAGAATCTGCATTTAGAAAAGCCGAAACGGCAAGCCTAGCTGAAAACACTTTCTCATACCACAAAATCCTTTGAACTACCAACATATGACACCAAGAACGTTCAGACAATCCCAATACCGTACAACCTGCATTATACTCACACGAGAGTTACAACAAAGAAATCTGATCACTATATGACCAAGCTCACATCTTTATTCCTTTGGCTCAGTCAAACATCATTGCACCCAACTTAGATACAATAAACGACCTCCCCTCTGTCAAGACTTCCAACCACAACCCTATCAAGCTCAACACAATCAAGGATAGACCAAAATCACAAAACCTCACGCCTTTACTCCTTTAGCTCGGTCAAAAGATATTACATCCAACAAACAAACTACTCCCTGGATACCCATTCCTAAATTTGATCCAACAAGATCTACACTAGTTACTCAAACATTCCATACCATGACACCGTGAGACATCTAACACTGAAGCACAAAGTTCAGAATCTGATGGACCAAAGCAAAACAATAGTACCACAAAAACCAACAAAGGGAAAACTGCCATTCCCAAACCACACACACACTTTCTACAAAGGCCAATCAATCAAAGCTAGCTCCATGACTTTCGAAAACAAAAACGTGAAACATGAAGATCCCCATACAACCTAAGACAAATATAATTTTAGACAACCTCCAAATCCGGCTAAATCAAAACACCGAACCTCAGTCTGAGTATGTAAATATCTACATACTCATAGTCAGCGATATACCCAATCGTCACATTAAAGGACGAATGCAGATTCTAGCCAATACATTTGGCGTTCAATACAATGTGATCACCCTCTCTCGGTAATCTGTCATCAACAATAAACTGGGGAAGAATTTTTGAGGATCCTCTCAAAAATTCTAAAAGACGCAAACTTGACACTGGGGAAGAAATTTTTGAGGTCCCTTCAAAAATTTCAAGAAAAGACCTTAGAAGAGCAACTTGATAGCCTCCTTAGCACATCGCATGACATAACAATAGCCTTCTACTTGTTACAATTTGCTTTACATTCGATGTATCGACTGAGGGTACACAACCCGCTGTCGATCTTTTCATTTAAATTAGCGGAGGATACACAGCCCGACGCGTCGACTAAGGGTACACAGCCTGATGTCGATCTTGTCATTTAAATTAGCGGAGGGTACACAGCCCGATGAGTCGACTGAGGGTACACAGCCTAAATCAATCTTGTCATTTAAATTAGCGGAGTGTACACAGGCCGACGGGTCGACTGAGGTTACACAGCCCGAGGTCGATCTTGCCAATTAAATTAGCGGAGGGTACACAGCTCGATGCATCGACTGAGGGTACACAGCCCGATCTCGATCTTGTCATTTAAATTAGCGAAGAGTACACAGCCCGATGCGTCGACTGAGAGTACACAGCCCGATGCGGCGACTGAGGGTACACAGCCCGATGTGGATCTTGTCATTTAAATTAGGAGAGGGTACACAGCCCGATGCATCCACTGAGGGTACACAGCTTGATGTGGTTCTTCTCATTTAAATGAGCTGAGGGTACACTACCCGATGCGTCGACTGAGGGTACACAGCCCGATGTTGATCTTGTCATTTAAATTAGCGGATGATAAACAGCCCGATGCATCGACTAAGGGTACATAACCCGATGTCAATCTTGTCATTTAAATTAGCCGAGGGTACACAGCCCGATGCGTCGACTGAGGGTACACAGCCCGATGTCGATCTTGTCATTTAAATTAGTAGGGGGTACACAGCCCGATGAGTCGACTGAGGGTGCACAGCCTGATGTCGATCTTTTAATTTAAATAAAGTAAGGGCACACAGCCTGATGTCGATCTTGTCATTTAAATTAGCGGAGGGTACATAGCCTGATGTGTCGACTGAGGGTGCAGAGTCCGATGTGGATTCTCGCATTTTAATTTTGCAGAGGGTGCACAGCCCAATGCACCGACTGATGATACATAGCCCAATGTCGAATTTAGCACTTAACACAGTGGAGAGTATACTGCCCGATGCAAAGGTTTAACATTGTAACATGCAGATAGCCCGGTGAAAGGAGAGTATGACAAAGGGTGCGCAACCAAAATGAAAGAATGATAGGCAACCCTGCATGAAAAGACACACATCCCAATACAAAAGAAGTATATGGCCCGATATGACCAGTATACATTTAAATGACAAAAAGCAATGGACATACCATCCGGCATTGCAGTGGCAAGATGATCCAACGACAGCCTGGCACGGCAAAGCAATTACCTCTTGACGAGAAGCACTCAGCAAATGGACATTCCCCAGGGGAGAGACACACATTTCCTAGCACTGAGCACCTGAAAGCGGACCAGACAAAAGGAGAGCTCAACTAAATAGGGAAGATTACTTTATCTTTATTTTTATCTCAATTTGCAATTGTCTTGATTTTGCTACAAGGACTCTCCGATCTCTCGACAAACCCCTACGCTCTACTCTCACAGATGCTCCTAAAATCACTGCCAATTGTGCAACCACAAAGCCTCAAATACATACAAAGCATCATCAGTCAAAATTCAAAAGGCCTAATCCTACAGACAACGCTTTTGCTGCACCCACAAGCTACCTATTTTGCCGAGTTCCAAAGTGCTCAAAGCTACAATCCTATACTCGCACCAGTGGTCTACCTAACTTTCCTCGCCGATTGGGTACCAGCTCTGTATTCCTTCCTATTTGTGCCTATCTCTTTGAATCATGCATATTTATCGTGCTTTACTCCTCAATATTCCTCAGTTCATTCAAGACAATGTTGAGGCCAAGATGACTCCTCTATCGAGTTATAGTGGAAAATGTGCCAATGTAAACTCCTCTTTATGGGTGTGTCGTGCACCACATCTTCATAACTAGGATGATTACGAGCCTCTTTCCCCACACTCGATTTAACGATGTTACCTCGTCTTTGAAAATGTTTTTGTCGTACCTACAAACTACCTATGCAGTCAAAATCCAACACGCCCGAAGCCAATCATCTCATACTCCCACAAGTAATATGCCTAATCCTTCATTATGAATTAGGATGTCATTTTTCATTTCCTTCCAACTAATGCCTACTTTGTCCATTCAAACCTATCTGCGTCAATCGTGCATGTCTTCGTGCTAATCATGCCCATTTTCTTACGTCGTGTGCATTTATTAAATTCTCTCCCCAAATTCTTCCCCGTTCAATCAAGGCAATATTGGAGGCGAGTTTACTCATTTATCGAGACGAAGTGGAAACTATGTACATATAAACTCCTTTTTATGGGTGTGTAGCGCGCCACATCTTCATAACTAGGATGATTATAAACCTCTTTTTCCACGCTCGACCTGCTGATGTTATCTCATCTTTGATAGTGCCCTTCCTTTATTCATCATTCATCCCGCCGAAAAGGCAAAACATACACGAACCTAAACTTTACGTACCTGGATAAATTTAGTCTTTACATCCAAAATCGTGCGTCATAAACATCTCGCACAGGAAACATGCCATTCTAGAACTACACACGGCCTGATTCTCATGAAACCTGAGATATGTAGGCAACTTAGAGACCGAGGTTCGGCCTAAAACACCCCAAACTCCCATTTTCCCTTTTCAATCATTTTGCCTACCAGTCGTGACAAAATTGGCTACTCCGTTAACTATCTTTGCCCGAAGACTCTTTCATCATCTCCGGACAAAGAGAGGCAGTTGTTGACACCCAATTTTGTCCCTCCTTTTTTCTAAAATCGGCTATAATTTAACTTAAAGGTGCAATTTGACTATTTGTGCAAAATGTGCATTAGAAAGTATGCATTTACAGGTGTTATCTCCTACTTATATATTACATATTTAAATGTAGATATATTACGTAATTTTACATCATTTAGGATATTCATCAAAATGTGATTATTTGTGCAATTTTTAGTGCATTTATAGCATTTAGCAATTATTTGTGAATATTTATACATAATTAATTTAATTTGCATTCCAACTCCTTTTTATGTGTGCATTTCACTATTTGATCATCAATTCTATACAATATATATACATATTAATTTTTTTTGTATTTTAAGTAAAATATTAGCCGAACAAACAATCAATTCATTTCGACTTCTTGATTTGACATATTTGAGTTCCTTTTGAATTTAAATATGTGCAAAAAGTCTTCCTTTTTAAAGCACTCATCTTGAAATCTTTCCTACAAACCTGGACAAGAGTCCGTCTAGGTACATCCATTTTGTTAGAAATCAATTGATACTTTCTTCCAATCAGTTAGTTCAAATTCTCTTGAATTTGGATATTCTTATATTCATATAATTAGTTTTATGTTTCAAAATATTTCTTTTATTTTTAGAATCCTCCTTTGTTTTGAACCTAGACAAATGTTCATCTATATACATTCATAGTTGCATTTAAAATTTCATTTTTCTCCTACTTTATTTTGAATTAAATCCTTCCTAAATCTCTATAATTATTTTCGTATCAAACCTACACAAGTTTCTTAACCAAATACATTCTCTTTATTTGAATGTTGAAAAATATTTTCTAAATCTTCTCCTTGATTTTATTATCTTTTTCAATCTCTTATTACCTAAATATCTCCCCTAAAATCACTTTCCTAAAATTTTCTAATCCCCTATCCTTAAAGTTATTCCCCAATCATCCCCAATCCCCCTAATTTCTCTAATTACCTAACAACCATTTTTCCAATCCTATAAACATATACAATCATCAGCAACAACGGAGGCACAAATCAGCATACTCATACAGTGACCACAAGAACAAAAACCAACGAATACAATACATATACAATCAGTGGGGGCCGATCTTCTCCTTCTCCAAAGAGTTTCCCTAACACCACAGACACAGTACGTCCAACCATCAGAATTATCCCCTCCGTCTTCATCTTTTCCATCACCATACCAAAAAATCACATACACACAGACCACAAACTCCCCCTCTTGATCTTCTGCACACACCAAACACAATACAATCATATATACCTACACACACAGAATTATACCCCACCGCCTTCTTCCCGACAAAAATTACATACACCAAAACACACTCATACACAGATACATCAGAACATCAGTACACAATCAACCACATATACACAAAAAACCATTTCCTTCCCTGATTTCGCACATCACATACACACAAACACCTGGGAAAATAAGGGGAGATCGGAGGGGTCAAGAATAACGAGAGACAGATCGGGAGCGTGGGGAAAACCAATAGCAGTGACCCCATGGTTCACCAGTGGCAGTGCTGGATTTTTGGTTTGAAAGTCCAACCATATGCAGCGCTCCTCCCCCATCCCCCATTTTTTTGCTGTTGGTCGTCTTCTTCGTCGAAGCGGAGCACCCAGTTCTTTGTTTCTGCTTTTACTATACATATTTTTTACTGCATTGTCCCATTTGCACTCTTGATTTGTTGGTTTTGTTATTTAAATTTGCAGGTTATGAATTATGGTTGGATAATTGTATACCACTGCCGGGAAATCAACATCTCCGGGTACCTTTTTCACTGCTTCCGGCGACTTGTATTGAAATAAAAAAGGGTCGTCATGGAGTTGCAGTGATGTCACCCAGTTGACAGTTGCTCCTCCTTTGTCGTTTGCTTCGCCGTGGTTTTGAATCGTCATCGTCATTCAACGACTATTTAGAAGTCGCGGCTGTTTGGGCCTCTTGGTTCTTTGTTCTGAGTTTCTGCCTATCTTATTTCTAAGATTGGTTTTTATCTGATGTTTATTGCTCGAGCATTATTGATTTGTATAATATGCAATTTCACTTGTACGTGTTTGAAACCGTTGAATGACGCTGACTTTGCTTTTGAGACACTTTTTTTTGCAGTTCCCTGGTGCCACACTGATCTGGTGGTCCCTACATAATAAGCCTATGAAAATATTTTTGTTTGAGGCTTTATAACGAATTGACGTATGCTATACCAATCACGGCCAAGGAAAATAATTAAATAATTTATTTGAGGCCTATTGACTGATTCGAATGGACACTACACATGAACAGTCCCATACCCCATGTCCCTAAAAAAAGGCGATGAAGATGCATATCACTTTGCAAAGTAAGCGATAGTGAAGTGGTGGGATTGAAGGTACCTAGCATGGCAAACCGGCCTGGGCTCCGTGTTTGCAGCCGTACCGACATTCCTAACCTCTGCTTGATGCCATACGCCATTCTGAGGCTACACTTTTACAAAATTCATTTCCCCCTTTATTATTATTATTATTATTATTATTATTATTATTATTATTATTATTATTATTATTATTATTATTATTATTATTATTTTCATAATTATTATTATTTATTGATATTTTGTCCTATTATTAATATTAACTTATTTTTTTTATATTTTATGCGAGGTGAAAAATGGATGAAAGACGGCTTATTTTTTAAGGAGAACAACTAAAAGAAAATTATTTATTTATTAATATTACTAGTATTTATTATTATTTATTATTATTATTTCACTTTATTAAATTGTCGTACTAACTTATTTTAAGTTTTGCAAGGTACCCTTGGAAGAAGTTAATTCGCGAACTTAAAACCTTTTTCATTTAACCTTAATTAATTATATGCAAATTATAGTATCTATTTAATTACTTGTCTATTTTAGTTAGTTATTTTATTTGCTTATTTACTTAGAATCTCAATTATTTAGTCCGACTGGTAAGCCACATTTGGTAGAGCCTGAGAGGCGCCTAACCCTTCCTCTCGGATTAACTTGAACTCTTACCTAGATTTCTGGTTCGTAGACTAAGTTTCGGAGTTAATTGTAAAATTGGCTAGAAATAAAATAGGTGCCCTAATACGCCTAGTTAAAAAATATGTTAGATGGCAACTCCAACTCTTTCCCGTGAGTTATCCAATAAGTCGAGCCCTATTTCAAACTTTAACCGGTTCGGATAAAATAGGATGCGACAATGGTCAGAAAAATAATTATATGCAAAATACATACTTCGGTACATTAACTTGTCACGAAAATACAGTTACAAACCCTAACTTTGTGGGCGACCTAAGCCCCCTTAAAACGTTCGAAGTCATATTTATACATACCTTTTGGGTGACATGGCAGAAATTATCTTTAAACGCGAGTGACAGCAAAAATCAGGGTTAAAGACTAATAAAGTATACACGTATCAATTTCTAATTGAAAGTTGTATAACTAATGATGTATAATTATTTGTGGACCCTCTTGATTACTTTTTCTTTTTCCTTTTCTTAATCCAAACATCTTTCTCATCGTCTTTGTTTCTCCACCCCAAGAATAAAATAAAAAATGCAACCACAACTTTTGAATAAAATTAGGCTTTCTCTTTTTATTATAAGAAAAATTTTAAAGTTTTCTATATAATTACACTTCACAAGTATGCTAAATAATGTATCTGGTTTTCATTTCTATCTTTGTTTCGACTATAACAAAAATAAAAATAGAAAAGAATACGTAAAAATTGAAACAACCCCATTACCAGTGGCAACTCTCCACCGCCACTGCCATCGTAGCTCCACCATTCAGAGGAAAGTAGTGGTTGGCCTGGGTTGTAATTCATGGCAATTGAAGCTAATTTAAACTGAACACATGTTGGGCATTTAGCAGGGGAAGAGATTGGGTAGCTGGAATGAACTTTGAAGGAGATTGAGTATTGTTATTATGAATTATTGAAGCCAAATTCATGGCCTGGGATGAATACCAACTTTGAAGAATTAAGGGATACTTGGAGTCACTGGTGCCGGCGAGTTTCTGTTGCTAATTTGGAGCCAGAAGGGTAATGGAGTCCCTTTCTTGAGTTTTTCTACTTTTTATTTTGTTTTATTTTATTTTGATAGCATTAAAGAAGTTAAAAGAAACGATAAAATTCTAAGCAAGGCAAAAAAAAGAGTAACATTAATTTATATTAGACGTATTGCCATGTGGCGAAGCCATAAAACGAGTGTGTGATACCTTCTGAGGTGCAATTGGTTATACATGAGAGGAGTGTGTATAATTATCATTTCGAATGTGTTAAGGAGGGTCTTAGGTCGCCCGCAAAGTTAGGAAGTATAACTGTGTTTTCAGGACAACTTAAGGTATTAAAGTATGTATTTCGCCAAAATTATAAGTGCTCGAGAAACGTTGGAACTTATATAGTAAAGTTCAAACAAAGCAAGGAAAGAATGTTATCAGAATGATGTATTTATACTTGATTGGAAATCCTCCCAGATCTAGTGCCTTGGAAATGTTTAGTGTTCAATAATGCCTCTACGCCTAGGCAATGTTCTATCCTGTGGTTACCTCTCCAAAACAGACTTCTCACTAGCTAGTAACACTCTTGTTTCGCGGGTTATACATATGAATACAATATGTGTGTTACACCAAACTCACCCTGAGACTTCAGATCATCTATTTTGTGAATGTGAGTTTACTAAAGGACTGTGGAGTAGATTACTAGTGTTGTTTCATAGAAGGGTGTGGGTATCTACAAGTTTGGGAACATATCAAATGGGTAATCATGACTTCCAAGGGCAAAGCAAAATCAGCTCAGCTATATAAATTGCTTTATGACCAGTGCAGTATGGTATCAAAGGAACCAAAATGTCTTTGAGAAAACTAGCAGAGAAAAAATGTGACTGCCAGAAATATTGCATGCACCTGCAACATTAGAGCTCTTACTGGGATTAGAAGCTTAGAGTGCTGTTTGAATTTGTGTTTTCCTTAATAGTTTTTTCTGTTCTGTTAGTTAACTTATAAAGAGGAAGGAAAACCCTTCCTAGGACGTGTGTCCGACCCTTTCAGTAACTCAGCAGTGTATAGTTTGTATTGTTTCATTGGTGATTAAGAAAACTTCTTTAATTACTCAAAAAAATAGCAAATTGTAATGTACTACTCCCTCCGTCCCAATTTAAATATTTTAGTTTGATTTAACAAGAATTTAAGAAATATATGAAGACTTTTTTATTTTGTGGTTTAAATTAAAGATGTGTATAATGTCTTTTGATTTTGTGGTTATAACCTTGCAATTTATGATGTTTGTGTATTGGATAAAAGCTGACTGGACTTTAAAGGATGACACATGTCTTCCACGTGGCACGAACAGACATTCATCGGGCAGACATCCACCGAACAGACGTTTCCCACGGACAGATCCAAGACAATCAGAAGCATCTCAACAGCAGGCATGGTTTAAATGGGCAGTTACCGGAATTACCGTACGCGATCATTCATTAAATGATCATTACGGCAGTAACTGCAGCCTAGCGGTTACAACTTCCCCGAACGGGCACCTGACGGTTACTCATCCGGATAAGTTCCACACCCAACGGCTAAGCACAATCCCAACAGGCGTCTCTCAAGCCTATAAATAGCATTTCTTTCAACCAATTGTAACAACTTTTACTTCCTGTCTACATTATCAATAAAAGAGCACTCTCTCTTGTTCAGACATACTCTTTATTTCGATTACCATTTTTAGTGATCATTCATCTGAAGGGTGGACATCGACCAACTCTCCCCGGAGACGAAGGATACGATACGTCTATCTCTCTTTACTCTTGCTTATATTCTCACTTTGCATATTCTGAATTAATATCATTTTACCCGTCGTATGAATTCTTAATCTCAACTATTGGTCGCCGCAAATATAAATTTAATTGTTAATTGGCCTAAAACCGGATTTAGGTTAAACAATTTGGCGACTTCACTGGGAGCCGGTCAATAGAATTCGTAGGTTAAGAAGTCTATCTCTGATACTGTATTCGTTTCCGTCTATTCATTTTGTTTCATAACTAACATGGCAGAAAGTGGTTCCCAGCAACAGCAAACCGTTGCAGGCGGGCAACAAGCAGACACCCCTTCGCGTAGTTATTCCCCCGATCATTCGTCCGATGGGCGGCAACAGTCCTTCCACGGAAAGGTCAGGCAAAACAGGCGTGGACGCTCTCAGAGCGCTACTCCACCCAGGAGACGCCGACATAGGAGTCTTTCCCCTGACCGAGGGAATCTGCAAAAAACATTTTTTGATTTTATGCAGCAACAGGTAGAAGTGAACCGGGGAATCCACGAAGCACTAACCTCTCTCCGAAGGAGCAATATTTCAACCGCGGGGGCCGATGCTACAGCGCCTAACCCTAATGCACCCTCTTCACATACTTCAAGGCAAGAAGAAGAGCGTAACGGCGGCAGTGGCACTGCAGATCCAGCGACTCAAGCCAATCAGAACCCGGGTGGAGGATCTACAGCACCTGCAGATATGAACCTTGTTGTGGAAGCCCTCACCAAGCAATTCAAAGAAAGCCAGGAAGCACTTCAAAAGGCTCTCCACGAGAGGATCGATCAGATACCAGGCGCCCCACCTACGCTGAAAAAAGTTGACGTCCAGCGATATTCACAGCGGCCCTGGAAGAAAGAAGCAGCCCCAAAGGCGATACCTAAAACGTTCAAAATGCCGAACATTCCAAGGTATCGCGGAACGTCTGATCCGAACGATCACCTCATGATGTTCAGCAATTTCATAAAAGCCAGTGATCTCACCGAGGAGGAGATCGAATCTGTGCAATTGAAGAAGTTCGTAGAGACCCTGGCAGATGGGGCCCTGCGATGGTATTCAATGTTGCCACCCAACTCCATTGGATCCTTTGCAGAGATGGCTGAATTATTCGTGAAGGCACATACAGGTGCCCAGAAGACGGAGACCCGGGTAGAAGATATCTTTGAAATTAAGCAGAGACCCGACGAGTCACTCCGGAAGTACGTGGATCGGTTCCAGAGGGAACGCATGATGCTCCCCAAAGTGCCGGACAGATGGGCGGCAATCGCATTCACCAACAGCCTTGATGTTAGGAGCTCAGAGGCCACACGAAGACTTTATGAGTCTCTTCGCGAGTTCCCAGCGGCCAGTTGGTCAGATGTGTACAATCGCTACAATTCCAAAGTACGTATCGATGAAGATAAACTGATCGGGGCAGGCGCTCGGGGAAGGACCCAGCCTCGCAGCAGCGGATCCGGCGGAAAAGCAGAAACGGAGAGATCAGGCACACGGTATGAGCCCTACCCTGACCAATCGCGTAACAACTCCAAAGGACGCAGCCGCAACAGCAATAGGGGATTAACTCGAAAGGAAAACCCTGAGTCGAGTTCCCGAGGCATCCCAAGCCTGCCAAGCTTCAACGTTGAAATGTCGGAGGTCATGGCAGTACTCAAAGGCATGGGAGAAAAGGTCAAATGGCCAAAGGACATGAAGACTGACCCCAACAAGCGGAGCAAAGACCTGTACTGCGAGTTTCACCAAGACCACGGGCACACCATCGAAGACTGCAAAGCCTTAAGGTATGAAATCGCCCATTTATTGAAACAGGGATTCTTGAAGGAGTTCCTGACTGAGAAAGGAAAGCAAACTCATGCAAAGGCTCAGCAAAACAAGCCGGGTCCACCACGAGCATCCTCCCCAAAGCGAACGGTCAACGTTATTTCGGGCGGGATCGAGGTAGATTCGGTCACCTTCACGGCAAAAAAGTATGCAAAGGTATCCATTACAAACAACAAGCGCCCCCGGTCAGAAGGAGTAATCACCTTTGAGGAGTCCGATGCTGAAGGATCACAGTTTCCACATGTCGACGCGCTGGTCATAACATTACGAGTAGCGGAGTTCGACGTAACGAGAGTACTCATCGATGCGGGCAGCTCTGCAAATATTATCCCATCAGGAGTCATAGATGAAATGCAGGTAGCAGACGAGATCGTGCCAATATCTCGGGTTCTCTCCGGTTTCAACAACTCGAGTGAAAAGACCCTCAGGGAGATCACCTTAACAACTCTAACCGAGGGGGTAGCAAAGGAGACGACTTTCCATGTTGTCGACGCTGATCTAGCCTACAACATCATTCTAGGCAGACCGTGGATCCATGACATGCAGGCCGTCCCTTCTACCTATCACCAGGTGTTAAAATTCCCATCCGAGTGGGGGATGCGTGAAGTCAGAGGGGAGCAGCGCACCGCACGAGACTGTTACTCGGTAGCCCTTAAGCTACCCGAGGAAAGCAAATAGCAATTACAGCACCCGGGACCAAATACTACACCCGAGTAGACTAAGTACGAAGTCCCGGAGTTCATCGCCAAGATGGAGGAAAAGGAAAAACACATGCCGACCGTAGAAGCCCTGGAGCCCGAAGAGCTGTTCGCTGATAAACCAGAGCGAAAGGTGTACTTGGGAACGGAACTGAGTGAACGCCTATGGGAAGACATCCTGAAATTCCTCAAGGAGCAGCATACAACATTCGCCTGGTCCCATGCAGATATGACAGGTATTTCTCCGGACATCATTACTCACAGGTTACACGTTGATCCATACCACCGCCCGGTGAAACAAAAAACGCGCCAGCAAGGGGCTTTCCGGAATCAGGTAATCAACGACGAAGTCAATCGCCTGTTAAAGATCGGTTCGGTACGTGAAGTCAAATATCCAGACTGGTTAGCCAACGTGGTTGTCGTTCCTAAGAAGAACGGCAAGTGGCGAATCTGCATCGATTTTACAGATCTAAACAAAGCCTGTCCGAAGGATTCATATCCCCTTCCCAGGATAGATCAACTAATCGATGCAACAGCCGGGCACGAGGTGTTAACTTTCCTCGACGCGTACTCCGGATACAACCAGATACTGATGGACCCTGGAGACCAGGAGAAAACGGCATTCATAACTTGTCGAGGTACGTATTGCTATAAAGTTATGCAATTTGGATTAAAAAATGCAGGTGCAACCTATCAGCGTCTGGTCAATCAGATGTTCCACGACCATATCGGGAAGACTATGGAAGTGTACATTGACGACATGCTGATAAAATCCAAACTAGCAGAAGATCATCCGACGCATCTGAAAGAAGCTTTCCGAATCCTGGATCAATATAACATGAAATTGAACCCGGAGAAATGCGCTTTCGGAGTCGGATCGGGAAAATTTCTGGGGTTCATTGTCTCTCAGCGAGGCATTGAAGTCAATCCCGCTCAGATTAAAGCCATCGAGTCAATCCCAGATGTACTTCGCGATAGGAAAGAGGTCATGAGGCTGACGGGGAGAGTAGCTGCCCTACGCAGATTCATCTCCCGGTCATCTGATCGTTGCAAAAGCTTCTTCGATGTCTTAAAGCAAAACAAGGAGTTCGAATGGACTCCTGAGTGTCAGCAGGCATTGAGGGATCTGAAGAAATACCTCTCCAATCCTCCACTACTCACCACACCTGTGGAAGGCGAGCAGTTGCTAATTTATCTGGCAGTCTCAGAGTCATCGGTAAGCGCTGTACTAGTACGAGAAGAAAAAGGTAAACAACTTCCTATCTACTATGTTAGCAAAGCTTTGATTGATGCAGAAACCCGCTACCAGCCTTTGGAAAAATTAGCGTTAGCTCTAGTAACTGCTGCCCGAAAATTACGTCCATACTTTCAAAGTCATACGATAGTTGTGGTTACTACTTTTCCTTTACGAAATGTTTTGCACAAACCAGAGTTTTCAGGAAGATTGGTAAAATGGGCTATAGAACTGTCCGAATTTGATATCACTTATCAGCCCAGGGTAGCGATAAAATCACAAGTCTTGGCAGACTTCGTGGCAGATTTCAGTGTGAATATATACCCTGAGGCAGAAAAGGAAGCCATTCTCTACACAGGACAGGCTCCGGGCACTTGGATCCTCCATACGGACGGTTCCTCGAATGTCAAAGGATCAGGACTCGGACTAGTCCTCGTTGCTCCATCCGGAGAAACGGTAAGGCAAGCTATCAAATGTCCTTTCATTACTAACAATGAGGCCGAGTATGAGGCCGTTATTGCAGGATTAGAACTAGCACAAAACTATGGAGCGACCATAGTCAAATTAAAAAGCGATTCTCAGTTAGTGATCAATCAGATCAATGGAGGTTTCGTCGCACGAGAGCCCAGAATGCAGGTATACCTCGGCCGAGTAAAAGAGCTCTTGACACAATTTGACGACTGGGAAGCGATTCAGATTCCACGGGAAGAGAATCACGAAGCTGATGCTCTCGCAAACATGGGATCAGTTGCAGAAGTAGGAGCAGCCGGCTCTTCGGCTGACGTTCAACTTCTTTACACAACCATGGACAGGGAAAAGTTCGAAGTTAACACTGTCAGCACTACTTGGGACTGGAGGAACGAGATAACAAATTATCTTATTCATGGGACCCTGCCCGCAGACGCGAAGGCTGCTCATAAACTCCGAATAAAGGCTGCCCGATACACTATCCTTAATGGCGAACTATACCGAAAGATGTTCGCAGGGCCCCTCGCGAAATGTCTTGGACCAAATCAGACTAACTATGTGATGAGAGAAGTCCACGAAGGATGTTGCGGAAATCATTCTGGGGGAAAGGCCTTAACGCGGAAATCGATACGTGCAGGTTATTACTGGGACAAAATGGAGAAAGACGCGAATGATTTTGTCAAGAAATGTGACAAATTCCAGAGGTTCGCCCATCTCCTCCATCAGCCAGCCGAGCCGTTGCATTCAATAATCTCCCCATGGCCCTTCATGAAATGGGGAATGGATATTGTTGGTCCCCTTCCCACAGCACCGCGGGGGATGCGCTTCTTGCTGATCATAACTGATTATTTCACAAAGTGGGTCGAAGCCGCGGCATATTCAAGGATACGGCAGACAGAGGTCGTCGACTTTCTCTGGCGCTTTGTCGTATGTCGTTTCGGAGCGCCCAAGGAAATAGTCATAGATAATGGCCCACAGTTCATTGGCCAGAAGGTGACTAGGTTCCTTGACGACTTACACATTAAAAGGATCACTTCCTCACCGTATCATCCTGTCGCTAACGGGCAGGCCGAATCTACCAACAAGATCATCGTTGAATCTCTCAAAAAGCACCTCGAGCAGGCAAAAGGATGTTTGGTAGAAGAATTACCTGGAGCATTGTGGGCCTATTGCACCACGGTGAAAATGAGCACCGGAGAGACCCCATACTCTCTAGTATATGGCGCAGACGCCCTGATCCCGGTTGAGATAGGAGAACCCAGCCTGCGATATGCGCATGCCACGGAGGAATCAAACTCAGTTAACCTATCCGAGGAACTGGATCTTCTCGAAGAACGCAGAGAACTGGCCCTCGTACGAGTGGTTGCCCAAAAGGAACGAATCGAGAAATACTACAATCGGGGACTGTGCGTACGGAACTTCCAAGTCGGGGACTTTGTACTCAGAAAAGTTTCTCAGAACACGCAAGAGACAAATTCCGGGAAGCTTGGCCCCAACTGGGAAGGACCCTACAAAGTGGTCGCTTCGGTCGGCAAGGGGTCTTACCGCTTAGCATGTCCAGATGGTTCGATCATCCCGAACAGTTGGAATGTGGTTCACCTCAAAAGGTATCACTTCTAGGTGATACAAACGGTCAGTTACCCTGCACTCAACCTTTATTTTACGTAAAGCTCTTTACTATTTATTCCCTCTAAATGGTACTAACGACCTGAACAAGGTCAGATCCGTTTAGCTCAACTGACAGAGCTCGAAGTTTCTCTACTTCGCGGCTGTGGGTTCGAATCCCACAACGGACACACTCCTCGTTTGGTTATATGTGTTCATTATACGACTCACCGACAACTCTTTTCATGCTATCACTTTACGTGTTCTAACATGAAAACAAGGGGGGTGGTGAGGGCCCTAAGGCCTTCATACGGGCAAAAGACCTTATGGCAAAAAAAAAAAATTATGACAAAAGACCTTATCGAAAGGCAGCATAATTTCGAAATTTCTACGTAGTAAGACTTCCACAACAAATAAGAGAAGTCATTCACGGAACAAAACCCTCAGGTGACAAGGCTTCCAAGAGAATAAGAGAAGTCAGTCACAAGGCCAACAACTCGGCCAGAGCCAATCTATAAAGCCACGCAGCAAACTCTCAACCATCGAAGTAACAAGCAAAGTTGTGCGCACAAGGCAATGATCCGGCTAAAACTCTAAAACGACCACGATTCGGTCAGATTACTTATAACTTACGTCCCTTTTATAAAAGGATAAGTTAGGAATATTCGGGCAGACTACGGACTCGATACGATCCAAGGTCCAAAAAAAAAGGGGGTAACTCCCGGTCATAAGGCATGAAAGCCATAGCATATGCATACAAAAGGATCGAGAATTCAAACTAAACATAGTCACTGAATAAAGATCCAAAACAACATATATACATAAGATGATAAAGTGCCGAATACGGCTGACAGAATTTTATCAGAGTGTTTAAAAGGCCAAACAAACCGGCCAAGGACCAGAAAGTTCTTATCAAAACTTCTGTCCGTCAACAAACAAGTCCGGCTCTCGCCAGACGATTAGGAAAATAAAAAGTGCTCCAATCACAGATTGGGAAGGTTCATCAACATTTGGGGCTACGACCAGAACTCGACGCACCAGCTCCGTCAGTTCTGTCTTCGTCCCCCGAAATTTCATCTCCATCTTCATCCTCGTCTTCATCTTCGCCTTCAGACTCCTCAGGAGAGAGATTCAATGCTTGCCTTATTCTGCGAACAGCACCTTTTGTGGTCTGCAGTATCTCCTCGACATTCACCTGGCCAGCTTGGATCTGCACGAGCAGTATGCGCTTGGCTTCAAGAGCAGCGAGCTTGGCTTTGATTTCGGACTGATCACGCAGGTTGGCCAAATCCTTGGTTAATGTGGTCTGAATGCTCGTCAATTGAGCAACCTGATCTTTGGCGGCCTGAAGATCAGCCCTGGCCTTGACAGTTCCCTCGCTGGCTCTCTGCAAATCCATTTCAAGAGACGCGCAGTCTTCATTAGTCCTGCTCAAAGCAATTCGGCAGTCCTCAAGCAATCTCTCCAACTCCTGGGTGGAGCGTGCGAACCCTTCCTTTTCTTCGAAAAGAAGGTCCTTTTCCCTGGTGAGAGCACTAATTTGCTCAAGACGTTCATTGTTAACATCAGTTAACCGGCTCACTTCTCCACCAAGGAAACCACACTGCTCAACCAAGGCTTTGTTTTCCTTCAGAGTCTCCAGCAGTTCTTTCTTTACTTCTACCACCTGGTCAACATTGTTGATCCTGGAACGGAACATAAGCTCAGCGGCCAGCATGCTTGACTGCAAAGGTAAACAAAACAAGCTAAGGTTAAAAGGCCCAAAGCTAAGTAGTTGCTCCCAGCGTAAGGTCAGAAGATACTTACTCGGGCAGAATCGGCGGCAATCTGAAAGGCTAATTCTTCGTCACTCAAATCCCTCAGTACCCACTCTTCACGGGGACCAAGGAACGAGGAGACTACCTTAGCCAAGCCGCTTGGCCCAGTGATGAAGTTAACATCGGGGGCAAGTTTTAAAGTGTGCTTCCTTTCACAGTACTTGGGCTCCCAAGCATGTTCGTCAGGATAATTAGGCCCGAACTTGTAACGAATGCCCCTGATGTCCTTCAGTTCTGTCTGGCTGCCAATAACTGACCGCCAAACAAACCTCGAGGTTGAAAGGTAAGATTCATTCTCCGCCCCAGGATCAATTGTGTCACACTCTCGAAGACCAACCGGGGCCGCCCCCTCAACAGCCACATTCTCAAGATCCTCAAAACGAAAAACACGAGGATCTCGGCTGCTTTCTTGGGGAACCTCTTCCCTGGTTTCTTCCTTCACTTCTTTCTCCTCTTCTTCTTCTTCTTCTTCTTCTTCTTCTTCTTCTTCTTCTTCTTCTTCTTCTTCTTCTTCTTCTCCTACCTTCTTTTTCCCCTTGTCCACACGGGAAGGACCTGCCGCCTCCCCGTCACCAACTCGGGGACTCCCCGGCGGAGCACGGACAGCTTCCTCCTCGATTCTCCTCTCATCACTGCGGAGGCGAGGCCTTCGCCTAAGAGGAGCATCAGGTTCGGTTTCAGTATCCGAAACATAAGTGCCCAAACCTGCAACAAAGACGAAGCGGTCAGACATATGAAGGATTCAAGGAAGGAAAATTATCGGGGAAACAGAAGTTATCCTCACCATGGTGTTTCACCGTCAAACTATTGAGAGAAGCAAAAAACGCCCATTCTCTCTTCTCTGGTCCAAACTTCTCCAAGATTGGCTCAACCCACGCCGTCAGTTCACTAACAGATATGAACCCGTCGTAAGATTGTTTGGCCGCTGCACGTATAAATTGGACCAAGATTAGAAAAAGATATATATATATATATATATATATATATATATATATATATATATAAAGAGAGTACAAGAAACTCGGGGACTTACGCGTCTTGTTCCTGATTTCTGGAAGGTATGTCTTGTCGGCAAAAGTTAGAGTCGTGGAGCGCACGAACAGATACCGGTGCACCCAGCCTCGGTCACTGGTATCCTCGGACGCACCAGGCCTTTGCTTCCGCGCATCCTGGCATTGACGTAGCCGTCCTTAAAAATCTGAATACTATACGGGGAAATAAAATGCTTGTACTCAAAAGACTGATCGGTCTCTGTCGCAAACCAATCCAGAAGTGTAACTGTCCTAAATATGTTGGGGCTCAACTGCCCCGGCAGAGAAGGTACTCCCTGCACAGCCTCTCTAACACGGGGTGCAGGGGCAGCTTGCATCCTACCGTGAAAGGGTAGGTACCCATAGCCGTCCACCCAGCCCGGTGGGAAGTAATGTTCTCTTCTTCAGAGACCGGAGAGAGGGGGATTCCTTGCCCCAATTGCAATCCAACCTCACATGGGGGATCACCTCCTTTGTGATCCCCGACTTGAACCTGTACGCCGGCCAATTGTGTGTGTCTCCTTCCCTATTATGGAAGGATTTGATGTTGCAATCCGCCTCGAGCTCACCCCATTTTTTGGGGATTATTTCCGCTGCAGTGGCTTGAGCAGCCCGCGGCCTAGGAGTGGCCGTGGAACTACCAGCAATGTCGGAACCCTGGTTTCTCCTAGATCTTGAAGACATGGTCACAAGAGGAAAGTGAAGTTGCAAAGGGAAAATCAAAAGCCAATATTGGAAATTTTCTGAGAAACAGTGCAGAGGAATCGCAAGCAAATAAAAGGATTCTCGTCAAATGAATCCCTATTTATAGGTATCAAGGTACAGATCCTTAACTCCCCTCAAGAACACGTGGAGGTTATCGGGCAACCTACGATCAGATCCAGCCGTCAAAGAAAACATAGGGCTAATCAAAACTTTATGAATACCATCATTACTCTGAAGGGCAGCAGTCGCTTCTCAATCAAAGGGCGACGTGCGCACGTGGCTAAGAGACGGTCAAAATCATTACTCTGCACCCTTGGAATACGCAACAGTCACTTCAGGAAAAGCTGCAACTCACCAGACGTGCCAGCTGCGGTTGCTTTTTCATACGGCGCATTTAATTCGCATGACATGAGGGCTTGTCACTTATCTGGCAGGATTCGTACGTCATCAGGATTACATCATATCGAGACAAGAGTTCACAAGGAATTCCCGCCAAAATTCATATCCACTCCTCGGACAGATACTCTGCCCGAGAAGTGCGGGGACTATCTGTATTGGATAAAAGCTGACTGGACTTTAAAGGATGACACATGTCTTCCACGTGGCATGGGCAGACATTCATCGGGAAGACATCCACCGAACATACGTTTCCCACGGGCAGACCCAAGACAATCAGAAGCATCTCAACAGCAGGCATGGTTTAAATGGGCAGTTACCGGAATTACCGTACGCGATCATTCATTAAATGATCGTTACGGCAGTAACTGCAGCCTAGCGGTTACAACTTCCCCGAACGGGCACCTGACGGTTACTCATCCGGATAAGTTCCACACCCAACGGCTAAGCACAATCCCAACAGGCGTCTCCCAAGCCTATAAATAGCATTTCTTTCAACCAATTGTAACAACTTTTACTTCCTGTCTACATTATCAATAAAAGAGCACTCTCTCTTGTTCAGACATACTCTTTATTTCGATTACCATTTTTAGTGATCATTCATCTGAAGGGTGGACATCGACCAACTCTCCCCGGAGACGAAGGATACGATACGTCTATCTCTCTTTACTCTTGCTTATATTCTCACTTTGCATATTCTGAATTAATATCATTTTACCCGTCGTATGAATTCTTAATCTCAACTATTGGTCGCCGCAAATATAAATTTAATTGTTAATTGGCCTAAAACCGGATTTAGGTTAAACAGTTTGAATTGTCAACTTACTAAATATAATAAGAGACACTCTTTTTGGGACGGACCAAAAAAAAAAGTAAGACACTTAAATTAAAACGGAGTGAGTACTATATACTAAGAAAAAGAGCTATTCATAATTGCATTTCTGTAACTTTGATTTAGGAAAGAATGGCATCAGAAAAAGAGGGGAAAGCCCCTTAGTTATAGGTAATTGTTTATCACAGAGTAGCGAAGAATTATACAATTTTTTTAAAATTAAAGTTGGAAAAATAAACTGCATTTTATTAAAGAAAAGGATATCAAAAATGAATAATTCTCATTTCCATTTGTTTCTGCCAGCAAGTATAACGTAATTGTATTTATCATTGCTGCATAATTTTGGCATAAGAAATATAATTGTAAAAGTTCGAGATGATTCTTCCCTGAAGTCAGAGAGTTCTTATTTACTACAATAATAGTATTATCAACTTTACAATTAACATAATAGTAAGTCCACTTGTTTATTAAATAAATCTGAATGTTTGATAATTGTTATCCGAATAGAGGTTTGTCTAGTAACACATATCTCCCATGTGATTTTGAATATTATATGAACCTTCCTTTGGGATATCAAGCATAACAAAACTATGTACAACCCAAAAAATGATAAAGTTGGCCTTAATTGTATGTTTATTTTAAGATTTCTTTTACTTTATTTAAATTATTTTTAGTTTTTTTTTTAAAAAAAATTTATTCAATCTTTCTCTCTGCATTTTGTTTCTATCTTCTTTTGGATTTTCAGGACATTCTCTCCTCCCTTTTCTTTCTCAACGTTCACTAACTTTCCCCCAACGATCACCATCTTCTTTTCGCCACTCCAATCATCATCCTGATCGTCACCACCGATAAGGTTCTCTCTCTTCTCTCTCCTCTCTCTCTCTCTCTCTCTCTCTCTTTCTTCTCACAGCATTTGTCAGCCCTATCCCCTTACCCTTCTTCCCACCACTGTTTCCAAAAAACACCATTATTTTCCGGCAAATATCAGAGGTCAACTCTCTTTCTTCTCCCATCATCTGTTAGCCCAGTCCCCATACCCTTCTCCCCACCACTATTTCTAAAAAAACACCACTATTTTCCGGCAAATATCAGAGATCCAGCAGCAGTCACACCACAGTCACACCACCGCGAGAATCAATAACAAAGCCGCAGTGGTTTTCGGTTCTCCATAGCAAAACCGCAGCAATTATAAGGCAATATCAGGGGCACTGACACAACAAACACATACCACAATGGCGCCGTTTTCGAGCAGCAAACAGTCAGGTTATCGTAGTTTAGTGCGGGACACCTACATCCCGCATTGGGTTTGCTTTCTTGGACTTATACACTTTGTTTCTTGACTGCTTTTTCATTGTTCCATTGTATTTCGTGTCCTTGATTTGATTTGACTGGCTGTATTTCTTGCTTTCCCGAGTTCATTGTGAAAATTTTCCTTTGCTAGTATAATTTTCTTGCCTATTAGACTTGTAGTATTTGATTGTTCCTATTTTAAATTATTATACTTGTTCCCTTGTGTTCCATTATTTTGATTTATTTTAGTGTAGTAGTAGCATGGTAGTGGTGTATGATGGTAGATTGAGGGTGTGTCCTCAGCTGGGGCTAGGGGCCGGGGGAAAGGGTGTTAGGAATTTTCCTTGGTTGAGGATTGGGTCTTAGAACATTGGCTCTTGAAGGTAAAATCGATAGAGTTGGTGAAGATTTTAAAGAATATGAGGAGTAGTATAGCCTGTGTCCAGGAGACTAAATAGGTGGGCACTAAGGCGCGGGAAGTAGACGGGTATTAATTGTGGTACTCTGGAATCTCGAGGAATAGGAATGGAGTAGGCAGCTTAGTTGAAAGGGACCTCCGCGATCAAGTGGTAGATATTAGGAGGGTGAATGATAGGTCGATGGCTATCAAACATGTCATAGAAAGGGTCACCTTCAACATAATTAGTGCTTACGCACCCTCAAGCAGGCCTAGATGAAGAAGTTAAAGGGCATTTTTGGGAGGATTTGGGCGTGGTAGCGCGACGTGTTCCTATCAATGAGAAGCTATTTATAGGAGGAGATTTTAAGGGCCTTATCGGGGTTTCCTCGGGGCCTATGATGGGGTGCCTGGTGGTTTTGATTTTAGAGATAGAAATGAAGGAGGAGTGGCTCTTCTGGATTTTGTTAAAGCTTTCGATCTGGCTATACCTAACTCGAGTTTCTAGAACAGAGATGTGCACTTAGTCACCTTTAGTAGTTCGGGGGCAAAGACTCAGATTGATTTCCTCCTTTTATGGAAGAATGATAGGGGGTGTGTGTAGGGATTGTAAGGTTATCCCGAGCGAGAACCTTATTACCCCACATAGGCTTCTAGTTTTGGAGCTTGATATTGTAAGGTCGGGAAAGAAAAGGGATGTGTTAGAGTGTCCTAGAATTAAATAGGGAGCCTTGACCGTTGAGAAGATTTAGGAGTTGGGAAAGAGGCTGGATGATATGGGTGCTTGGGAGAGTTGCCGGGACGCGAGTAGCATGTGTTCTAGAAGAGCATAGTGCATTAGAGGGGCTGCTAGAGAGGTGTTAGGGGTTTCAAAGGGAAACTCCTATAGACATAAAGGGGACTGGTGGTGGAATGAAGAGGTCCAAGAGAATGTAGAAGCCAAAAAGGTTGCGTACTTGAAGTTATTCGAGAACAAAGTTAGCGGTTTCGATGGCAAAATCAGAAGCATTTGATCTCCTATACAAAGAGTTAGATGAAAAAGGGGGAGACCAGAAGTTGTATAGGCTTGCGCAGGCAAGAGAGAGACGGTCACGAGATTTGGACCAAGTGAAGTGCATTAAGGATG
Source organism: Petunia x hybrida (assembly GCA_037355625.1). Classification (NCBI taxonomy): domain Eukaryota; kingdom Viridiplantae; phylum Streptophyta; class Magnoliopsida; order Solanales; family Solanaceae; genus Petunia; species Petunia x hybrida. The sequence continues at coordinate 1,548,936 of JBBBVM010000690.1, read as the reverse complement.
AAGATGGTACTATACTGGTGGAGGTGGTACATATTAGCGATGATGGCAGACGGTACTTCAATAAACTCAGAGGGCAACAGGCAGATTGTGCTGCGTGAGTTAGAATATTCAGAGAATCGCTGAGATTTTGGGTATTGTAGGTGTATAAGACTAGAGGGAGGTAAAGAGCGCAATTCAAAATATGCGAGGGGGAAGAGCGGCTGGGTCAGATGAGATCCCAGTAGAATTTTGAAAGAGTGCTGGAAAAGCACGTTCGGAGTGGCTGACAAGGTTATTCATGTCATCCTTAGAACGACAAAATATGTCTGAAGAATGGAGATGGAGTTGCATGGTACCTTTGTATAAGAACAACAATGATATCCAGAATTGCAAAAACTATTGGGGCATCAAACTACTCAGCCACACTATGAAAGTTTGGGAAATGATTGTAGAGAAGAGGATGAGGAAGGATGTGTCTATATCCAAGAATTAATTTGGATTATTGCCTAACAGATCAACTACGGATGAAATTCATTTGTTGAGGAGGTTGGTTGAGCAGAATAGGGATAAGAAAAGGTATATACATATGGTGTTCATAGACTTAGAAAAAAGCCTATGACAAGGTCCCAAGGGAGGTTTTGCGGAGATACTTGGAATCAAAAGGTATTCCAGTAGCTTACACCAGGGCGATTAAGGACATGTCTGAAGTAGCCAAGACCCGAGTACAAATAGTGGGAGGAGACTCAGAGCATGTTCCAGTAGAGATGGGGCTACATCAGGGGTGGGCGCTTAGCCCATTTTTATTTGCACTAGTGATGAATGAATTAACTTGGAGTATTCAAAGAGAGGTGCCGTGGTGTATGTTTTTTGCAGATGATATAGTTTTGGTAGATGAGACACACATCGGTGTCAACGAGATGATGTAGGTATGGAGACAGACGCTAGAGTCTAAAGGCTTTGGGCTAAGAAGGACTAAAATAGAGTACATGGAATGCAAGTTTAGTGATGCATCAGAGGAGTCGCATGTGGAAGCGAGGCTTGATTCTCAAGTCATACCCAAGAAAGAAAGCTTTAAATATCTTCGCTCAATCCTCCAAGCTAATGGAGAAATTGATAATGATGTCGCACACCATATATGAGTTGGTTGGATGAAGTGGAGACTCGCCTCCAGTGTACTATGCGACAAGAGACTGTCTTATAGCCTCAAAGGAAAATTTTATAGAGTGGTTGTCAGGCCATATTGTATGGGACAGAGTGTTGGCTAGTCAAGAACTCACACATCCAGAGGAAGAGCATGGCAGAAATAAGAATGCTTAGATAAATGTATGATCACATCAGAATGGACAAGATTAAGAATGAAGCCATCCGTGACAAGGTGGGTGTGGCCCTAGTGGCAGACAAGATGCGAGAAGCGAGGCTAAGATGGTTCGATCATGTGAAGAGGAAAAGTGCAGATGCCTCGGTTAGGAGGTGTGAGAGGTTGGCAGTGCTAGTCTATATACTATGTTATACAGACTAACTCTATCATAGGCTTTGTATTTATATCTACTCTTTATCTCTTTATTTTGAATATACGTTAGTTTTATCATTCTCGTTTGCATGCTATTTCCGTCTTATTTTCAAACAACTTATTTACAAACGTGTTTCCTAAAATATTTTCTCTAGCCGAGGGTCAATCAGAACAGCCTCTCCACTTTGGTGGGCGTAAGGTCTATGTACATCTCACCCTTCCCAGACCCCACTTGTGGGATTATACTGGATATTTTGTTGTTGTTATTAGTTTTATTTTTAAATCACTGGGTTGGTGTATTTAATTTGTGACACAGTAACTCCATTTTATACTATATATATATATATATATATATATATATATATATATATATATATATATATATATATATATATATATATATAGTGAAGGTGAATATATTGTTTTATAGCCTATCTCAATGAAGATATTCATTTACCAAAAGAAATTATAGTTCTTGATGATATTGCTTGAGAACTTTAGGAAAATAAGTTGCAACTGATATAAATCAATATGCGAAAACAATTGACTGAAGAAGAATCAAGTAAACAACATAAGATAATAAGAATTGAGCGAATAAATATAAATGAGGGGGAATAGATTTTAGAAGAAAGAAGAATTAATCTAACAATTAAAACATAATTTAATCATTAGATCATACTATGGAAAAGGAAAGAACTCATACATTGATACATAGAGAAGGAATCCAAGTTAGATTTATTAGAGAGATAACCCTAACTCACAAATTAAGGAATGCCACTTTTAAATTCATTAAAAACTAACCCTAATGGCTCTAAGTTCGGGTGAATTGCAAAAATATGCTACCGGAAGCAATGGTTTGCCATATTGCCCCCACTAACAGATGTTTAGCAAAAATGTCTCATTAGTTTAATGAAACTTTTTTCGGATCAAAATACCCCCTACAAACCAATAAAAAGACGCGCACAGTCCATCCCCTTCCTTTTCACTATTCACGCGATCACAACAACAGTAAAGACCCATTCCTTTCAGAGATTGCTCCGTTCAAGCAAAGGTTCACTGTAAGATTTCTTCAAATTGATATTGAATTTTACTAACAATTTGATTAATTTCTTTATAATTTTATTTATATTATGCTTAACTTTGGTTAAAATTCTATATAAACCAAACGAGATATGGTTTTTATTCATATTAATCAAAAAATACGTGACATTAGATTGATTACAGTATTTATAATATGCAGTTTCATAAAAATTAATTAATCTGTATTAATTACAGAAAGTGTATGAATTCTCAACCAGTCTTGCCTATTGTCAAGACTTTAAACACATTTTCCATGCGGACTTGAAGATAAAGTCTCTAAAAATCTTGGAAATAGCCAAGACTTCAAGCTCTGCTGTAGTTAGCATATGACACAGACTTTTCGTTATTGCCAAGACTTTAAGCCCTGTTGCAATGGTAAACTTCTCTATAACTCTTGGCTTATTGCCAAGAGTTTAAGCTCTGTTGCAATTAAAAACTTGTAGAGACTTCTTGGCTATTGCCATGACTTTAAGCCATGTTGCAATAGGGAACTTGCATATAAAGTCTTTACAAGACTTGGCTATTGCGAAGAGTTGTAGCTTCTGGTGCAATGGGCACCTTGGAGAGAGTTCTTGGCTATTGCAAAGACTTTAACCCTTGTTGCAATGACCAACTTGCAAATAAAGTCTGTTCAAGTCTTGGCTATTGCTAAGAGTTGCAGCTTTAATGTAATGGGCACCTTGGAGAGACTTCTTGGCTATTGCCAAGACTTTTAGTCCTGTTGCAATGGGAAACTTGCATATAAAGTCTCTGGAAGTCTTGGCTATTGCCAAGAGTTGCAGCTCTGGTGCAATGGGCACCTTGGAGAGACTTCTTGGCTATTGTCAAGACTTTAAGCCCTATTGTAATGACCAACTTGCTAGATAAAGTCTCTGTAAATATTGGCTATTCCCAAGAGTTGCAGCTCTGGTGCAATGTGCATCTTGGGGAGACTTCTTGGCTATTGCCAAGACTTTAAGCCCTGTTGCAATGACCAACTTGCGGATAAAGTCTTTGCAACCCAAGACTTTTACCTAAAGTCCAACAGAAAGGGCAACACTTTTACCCAGCATTCGCTTCCAATATACCATGATCCTGCTTCTATCTATGGATCTGTGTACGAAAATCTAAGCACATCATTTGTATTGATTATGTGCAGGATTAGTACTATGGAAACACATTGCATTTGCTTAGCTTATAATGGGGAATGAGATTCAAACATCAGATACAGAAACCATGACATAAAGTTGATACTTGTTGAAGACGGTATAACCTACTAGGTATTTGAAAATGAAATTTGTAATACTTTAAGCTTCAACACTGATGAAAGTGAAGCAAAGATAAGGTTTGACACGAATCTTGAAACGTGCAGAGGCATGATGGTAACAAACGATCAAGAACTTATGACTTGCATGTATCTGCTGAAGAATGATGACAATTTCAGAAAATCCAGCTTCATAGTAGAAGTTATTAAAATGAATGACATGTCAAGTAACAACGCCACTACCACCACCAAAAGTACATGCAAATTCTTTGTGAATGAATCTGACCATAGCATGGTGTTGCATCAAAAGGAAGGACAATTGTTGATTATAAATATTTTTAAAAATCAAACGTGATTGGAAAGTTAATATTATCAATAAACTAAACTTTTGGCTATAGCCAAGACTTTACACTCATACAGATAACCAATTCAATTTAACTTGACGCAAAGTCTTGGCAAAGGGTAAGACTTCTTACTGAAACTTATTTATCGACTTTTATATTAGAAATAATTAACTTGCCTTGAAGTCTTGCCATAGGCAATAGTATTGACAACTAAATTTCCACCAAGTCTAGGCAAAAACATTACCAACACAACCATCCACGAATTATTTGTTAATTTTAAATTAGTTATGTATTATTAGACTTGGAATTAATTAACTAGAATTTAAGGCAAGACTTTCCATCTAACCCCTTCACCCCACAACAACTAAAATCCGTTGAAGTCTTGCAATTACTAACACTTCCATCTCATCCTATTCAAAACAACTCCAGTTTTTAAAATAACAAAAAAATCAAACATCCAAGTATACTTGTTTACATAAACATAACAAACAGAGTAAATATGAAACACACATAATTAAAACTACTCAGCGACATTCTCTAACTCTTTTGCAGTACTAAAAATCTTATTTGGACTACTACACAGATCATCTTGAGACGGAGGTAACAAACGAAAATTCGAAAATTCATCACCCACATCACATTTTTGCCTCTTCCTGGCACCTTCATCAGATATCTTGGTTGGCTTATAAAATCATCCACCACATCTAAATGTACATGATCATGATTAGAAGATTCAATATCCATTACCTGCAAAATTTAAAAAATTAACAATGACAACACATAATAACAAAAATGAAACAAGAATGAAAAGACCATATACAAAAATACTTCATAAATTTAGATCACCCAACTCCATAAATTTGCCGAAAACTCCACCTTTCAACAACGTCAAAAATTCACTAACCAAACTACTATATTTCACATCACCATTCCAAGAACTTTTGGCATCAAACCAGTGCTCAAACTTTAAAATTGATCTCCTTCCTATAGGAACAAAAGATAGAATATGCATATTCAACAAATAAAATTACAAAAATAGTATGATAACAAAACAACAAGTAAAGACAAGGAAACATACATTACGAAATGCCATCATGAACTCATGATTAATATGCAGAAAAATTCCTATGTCATTACCATAATTCAAAGTCAACAGGCCAAAAGCAAAGACAACCGAAAAACACAGCAACAACTACAGAATACATGACTGATGAAAAGAGCAAACTACAGAAAAAAGTCTCTACAACTATTGCCAATAGGCAACATTTTAATCTCTAGTGGGAGGGACAACTTGTAGAACTAGTCTCTACAATTATTGGCAATTGCCAACACTTTTACCTATACTGCATTGAAAAACTTGCAGAGAAAGTCTCTGCAACTCTTGGCAATAGCAAAGATTTTAAGTTCTGGTGCAAGGGGTACCTTACACTGAAAATCTCTAAAAGTATTGGCAATTGCCAAGACTTTTACCTCTACTGTAGTGAACAACCTGCAGACAAAGTCTTTGCAACTCTTGACAATAGCCAAGACTCTAAGTGCTGCTGGAAGTGACAACTTACACAGAACATCTCTGCAAATATTGGCAATAGCAAGACTTTAAAAGCTAATGCAATAACCAACTTGAAGAAAAATTCTATACAACTCTTGGCCATGACCAAGACTTTAAGCTCTAAACAATGAGCAGAACAAAATCTAATAGCTATAACCAGTAAAAACTTTCAAATCACCGCAATCAACCAAAAACAAGCGAAGCTCAAACTTAATTCAACGATCATCCATCCAAATGCAAAAAATACTAACAGATAAATATATAAACAATAAGTATAAAAACAAATTACAAGAAAATATAAATACAGATAAGTCATTAGCGATTTAAAAATTACATTTTAAAGAAAAAATAATAAAACAAACATAAGATAAACATACGAAAAAGAGAGAAAAACAAACCCGTAAATCTCCAGCACACTAAGAAAAACAAGAAAAGAAACTTAGAAAGAGAGAAAGGAATGCGTTCAATGTGAATTAGGTTTAGTCAGGGACAAAAGAGTCCTTTCTCAGAGGGGCGGATGATGTGGAGAGTATTTACTTAAAACATTTGAAAGTGAGGGAAATTTGCTAAGACCAGGGCTTAGCAAGGGCACCCAGTGAAATTTTTTGTCTAAGTTCTCCTATTTATGGTGGAGCCTAATTTAATTACAATAATATCCAAAAATAGTCACCAATTGCAAAAATAGACCAAAATATCCACTTGAGCATATTTCAAGTATTCATGTCTTCACTCCCTGCATCATTGACATGTTAGATTTTCTATTTAATATGTGTGATCCAATAAGGTTAAGCCCATGATATTTAATATTTAATAATAAATAAATCTCGTCCGTTTACTGGTTACTTGATGGACGTACCAGATTAAAAGTAAAACTACTATAAATAGGTCCTCCCTCCACCCATTAGAGTTACCACCTTAACATTACTGCATATTCAGTAACTTTCATTACTGACCGCTGTGGTAACGTAAGGCTAGGGCAAGGAGGTAGAAACCTGTTTATCAACGTTTCGGCTAATGGCTTCCGCTACACGTATGTCTACTTCTCTTGTAAGATTATTGTGTTCAAGATCCTGTATATAGTACATGAATTATTTATGTGCTATGAATTAATTAACATGTGGTATCAGAGCCTGGATAGTTGAACCAATAATCTTCAATTAAAGAAGTTTTATAGTTAATTCTGTTTGCGCAAAATCACGACGTTGTCCTTATAAATTAGGACTTCATGCCGTTTTAAAGATTTCATCATATGTGTGGGTTTCTGCTTATGGACAATTGTAATCCTAGGGAAGAAAAGCAATGAACTCCCTTTTGACCTTACTTTTAAAATATTCCTTTTCATCATAGACTCTATTCATTGCCTTAAACCTTGAACATAAAAGATTGAGATATGGTATTTATGCTATAACGGTGGGAACATATCAAAAGTGGATAATTTTTTAAGGTTGTCCTAACAAAGCAATTAAGTTGGATTAAAACCTACGCAATTTTTTTTATTAAGTTTGACTCGTTATATGTTATATTGAAGATATGTATAAATTATGGAGTCAATAAGAAGCCTATAAAGTATGAAAGTTATTTGAAATTGTGTATGACTTGTTACTGAAGCAGATAACCGTTTGACTTGTTAAATTAATTAAGGGATCCGATAGGTTTGACTACTAAAGTGCTTTGAAAACTAAGACTTATTATTTTGGCACAAAGCAATTTTCTTTTGGACTTCTACGGTGCTAATTGAACTGTTAATAAGTGATAAAATCCTATTAGAGATGGTGATTCGTTTCACTTGAGAAATAACAACAGTAATTTGTATTTGAACAATAATGTATGTGTTTGAAGTTATTTAGTTTGTTAGTCACCAAAGTGGCCAAGCTATGGAATATTTTGAATTTACACATGCGTAAAATTATCTTATGTTCATTTATATATGCATTTACATTCATATAGTTTGTTATACACTAAAGTGGTCGAGCTAGTTTATTTTTGAAAGAGGTGCATATATATAAAAATTTATTATTTGTCCATGATAATTATGAAATTCCTATAATTGAGAATTAAATGGATAAATTGACGTTTCACTATTGCTAGAAATTAAGATTTTACCCAAAGGTGAATTAATCATTCTATAAATAATGAACATAATGAGGCAAATTAATATTTTTAGTCAAATATATTTGTATATTCAAAGAAGTCATGTATGTTTTATTAACTAAATCTAATTGCCTACTAAGGATTAAAATGGTATTTAAATTATGATAGTATGTCGTAATATCTACCCAAATGAGAATTATGGTATACTTTATTATTTTCTGAATCCATTGATTTTTGAGTATGTATATTTATTTTGCAGCTGTTTCTCTTCATTCACAAGCTTCATCTGTCACACGACCCGGGATCCGGCTAGGCCGTGCGGGCACCCGACACCCTCCCCTAGACCCCTCGGGCGAACTTTACCAATTAAATTAGAAAAATAAATATAATTCAATTCATAAATAAGAACAAGACTTAGAGAAAAAGCACATACATACTGCTACCTCTAAGCTGTACAAAAGAAATTACAGCTGACTACCCAATATACTTAGGTTTAGGGCTATCCAGACTAGACATTTAAGAGTACAAAAGAAGACAGATACCTCCTGAAGGGAGCAAAATGCAATCGAAATAATAACCAATAAATTGGTGACCATCCGAAATAAAAGCTGACTCACCCTAACAGCTGAAGTCGTCTTCGCTCCTTCACAACGTGGCGAACTCAATCCTGGAGCGAACCTGCCGAAACGAAATAGATAGACAAGAAACAAACAACAAACAAGTGTGAATCAAAAGGACTCAATAAGTGGGGCACACTAGCCACCTCAAAGAATAGCATAGCTAGCCAGGGAGAAGAAACAGATAAACCAAATTCCTCTCATTTAAATTATAAAAAGGCAGAGCCAGATAACAACCAAAAACACGTATGAAACCATAAACTCAACTAGGATACGAGCCAGAAATATATCAACAAATAAGCAATGCACATATAAGCAGGACATTAGTCATGTCCCGTAAATCTACACAATGGTATGAAATTAGATTAAATGAAATGAAATGTGATGCAAAGGGTCACATGTGCCCGTCATCCCATCCCGAAGCGGAATACTCTTGCATTCGAGGGGAATCCAATCTGATAACCAACTGAAGCGGAATACTCCTGCTCCTGGGGCGGAATACTCCTGCACCTGATATAATATAAACCAGAGGCGGAATACTCCTGCACCCGATATAATGTAAAGCTGAGGCGGAATACTCCTGCTCCTGGGGCGGAATCCTACTATCCTCCATATGATACAATGGAGCGGAATCCTCCTGCTGCTGGGGCGGAATACTCCTGCACCCATTATGATATGCAATGTAACACATATGAATGACATATAATGCATATGAATGCAATGTGATGCAATAATAATCCTTTACCGGCGCGGGATTCTCATCGACAGCCAGGAAGTAGATGCCAACTCACAGCTAGAGTATAATGCTCAGATCCTCAATGCAATACCAACAATAGGACATAACATATAATAGACAATGTAAATCCAAAGTTAAGGCGTAATGAGTACGCCTATCAGCAGCTACACACGTAAGGAACACGTTGTAGAAAATCCACGAGGCTAGGTGCCTCCAAAGAAATGGATATAAACACTTACTTTATTACAAAGTTAGTACATCCACTCAATAACCGCTTTGTCCTTTGGTTTCATTGTCAAACGATCCCAGTGTGTTCTATAAGCAAAAAAATATATCACATAAGGCTAAAGGCTTCATTCCTTACGTCTTAGGGAAATTCATTTAGGAACCTGATACCCAAATAAATTACATTTATATGTTGCCCATAACTCACTGAGTACGTATATATAATCAATTTCATTATCGGGGTCCATTTGACCCTTTAAACTATTAATTGAACTTATTAAAATGATGTCTAATATTCAAAGTTTTTTCGTTAAAATATATTCAAACATACGTAATAAAATCAAATAATGCATTAAGATAATTACCTGAATGTTGCAGGGTGAAAATTCTATCTTTTCTCAAGCTCTTTTCTCATTTTCTGGCATTTTTTCATGGTTTGCGTTTTCTTGTTCGCGAATAAATGATTCTGTTCAAGCGTATTCCTTAGCATTTAAATGCTAAGGATCAAATCCACCGTCTTTCTTTCTTTTCTTTTCCTTTTCCATTTTGTCGTTTTTCTCTTTTTCATTTTATTTTCTTTTCTTTTCATTTCGCGACGAAAATCAAAACAGTACCCTACGATATTCGAAATAATTCAAACTTTTGCATACAAGTTATACAAAATATATGGAGCATACTCGCTAAGGCGGATCTCAAATCGGGTTCCCGAAACTCAAGATGCAAATTTAAATGGAAAAATGTCAAATTATTTAATTTTCGGCATTTTAGCGGAAACTAGTCGAACAACCTCGAAATTTACTTTCGAAAAATCAGAAAAGCCAAAAATAATCATACGAACCTAACGGCACTTTTGGATTTCGAATCGGAGCTCATTCGCCAAGTCCGAGCTCGAAAATCTCTTTTTAATATTTATCGACAATAAAAACTGAAACCTTCTTCTGATGCCTACCAAACTAGGTCTGATTTAGCTCAAATTTTATAGATAAAATATTTTAAAATTATCGGCACTCCAATCTGAGTTCTAACTTCCGACACGACTAATCAGGGTCGTTTCAATCTGTTAGTGTGTTCAATGGATTGAACTTCTCTTAATGGCATGAGCAAGTCCAGTTCCACTTAGGTGTAATGGATCTTCACTTGACTCTGCTAGAAAGTAATCCTACTGCTATTACTGATTCGAGCAGTTGAGAAGAGAAGGCCTTCTATAAAGCATGGGTACGCTCTAATAGGTTGAGCCTTATGTTTATGCGAATTACTATTGCCAACAACATTAAAAGTGGTATTCCACAAACAGAAAGTGCCAGGGAATACCGTAAGATTTTGGAAGAACGTTTCCATTTTTTGCAGATAAATCTCTCACTAGTACATTAATGGCTGAATTCACGACCATGAGGTTTGATGGGTCTCGTATTATGCAAAACCATATTATCGAGATGACTAACATTGGAGCAAGGCTTGAGTCCTTGGGGATGAAAGTGGATGGGTCCTTCTTGGTTAAGTTTATTCTGAACTCATTGCCTCCTGAGTATAGACCATTTTAAATTACCTACATCACCATTAAGGATAAGTGGAATGTTAGTAAACTGTCCAGTATGCTTACTCAGGAGGATTCAAGGCTAAAGAACCAAGAAAGACATTCTATTAACCTCATGGGACATGGAACTGAGAAAGGACTTAAGGTTAAAGCCAACAAGATAAAGAAGAAAAAGAAAGCACCTGAATGTTTCACAGGATGCAAAGAAGGAACAAAGGCAGATGTATGTCGTTTCTGTGGAAAGGAAAGACACCATCAGAAAAATTGCTTGAAGCGTAAAGCTTGGTTCGAAAAGAAAGGTACTTGTATTGCTTTTGTATGTTTTCAATAAAATTTAGCAGAAGTTCCTAATAATATTTGGTGGCTTGATTCTGGTGCAACTACTCATGTATTCACTATGTTGCAGGGATTCCTTACGATCCGAACCACAAATCTAAATGAAGATTTCTTGTTCATGGGAAACCGTATGAAGGTTCCAATTGAAGGCATAGGGACTTACCGTTTGATCTTGGAGAATGGAAACCACGTTGATATTTTACAGACCCTTTATGTTCCTTCAGTTTCAAGGAATTTGATTTCTCTTTCAAGACTTGATGTTTCTGGATTTAATTTGGACATAGATGTTTCAATTTATATAAGAATAATGTTCTTTATGGTTCTGGCGTTCTTGTTGATGGTTTATATAAATTGAAGCTTGATAATAAGTTTTTTAAATCCCTCTTTACTGTGCAACATAGTGTTGGAATTAAACGTAGTTCACTGGATGAAAAATCTGCTTACTTGTGGCATAGACGGTCATATATCCAAAGAAAGGTTAGAAAGATTAGTTAAGAATGAGATTCTTCCGAATCTAGATTTTACTGATCTTGACATATGTTTGGATTGCATTAAGGGAAAGCAAACTAAACATAGTAAGAAAGGTGCCACAAGTAGCACCCAACTTCTTGAAATTATACACACCGACACTTTGGACCCTTTATATGTTCAATCTTTTGGTGGAGATAAATATTTTATCACCTTTATTGACGATTTTTCATGTTTCGGACTTGTCTATTTGCTAAAGGAAAAATCTCAAGCTATGGACGCTCTCAAGGTGTATGTTAATGCAGTTGAAAGACAATTAGAAAAAAAGGTGAAAATCATTAGGTCTGATAGGGGTGGTGAATATTATTGAAAATATGATGAATCAGGAGAATGTCCAACTCCATTTGCAAAGTTCCTTGAGGAACATGGCATATGTGCACAGTATACTATGCCAGGCACACCTCAACAAAATGGTGTTGCAGAAAGGCGCTATTGGACAGTTATTAAAATGGTTAGGAGTATGATGAGTAACTCCTCGTTACCCAAATCTTTGTGGATGTATTCTCTTAAGACCACTGCATTTTTGTTAAACAGGATTCCTAGTAAGGCAGTTCCAAAGACCCCTTTTGAACTGTGGACTAGAACGAAACCTAGTTGAAGGCACCTGCATGTTTGGGGTCACCCAGCGGAAGCTAGATTTTATAATCCACATGAAAAGTAATTAGATTCTCGAACGATAAAGGGTATAGGTTTTACTGTCCCAACCATAGCTCGAGGATTGTTGAAACTAGTAATGCAAGGTTCATTCAGAATGTGAAGTTAGTGGAAGTGCTGAACGTCAATGTGTGGACTTAAATGTGGTTAGGAAAAAATTTTCATTGCCCTTAAATGTGCCTACTTCCACATCTTTGAAAAATGTTATTCCAGTAGTCAAAGAACAATTAGACAATAATGAAAAACATTTAGATGAAGCACTTCATGAAGAAGCTAACGAACCAGTAGCTGACAATAATGAACCACAAGGATTGCCATTAAGAAAATCTCATAGATAAAGAAGATCGGCTATTTTGGATGATTATGTGGTTTATTTACAAGAGTTAGATTTTGACACTGGACTTGATAAAGACCCAGTTTCTTTTTCACAAGCCATTGAAAGTAGTGAGTCTGAAATATGGATAGATGCCATGAAAAAAGAGTTAAAATCCATGAAATACAATAAAGTTTGGGTTCTTGTTGAACTGCCATAAGGTTCTAAAAGAATCGGATGAAGATGGTCATTAAGACCAAACGCGATTCAAAGGGCAATATCGAACGATATAAGTCCAGACTTGCTGCCAAGGGTTATACTAAACAATATGGTATTGATTACAATGAGACCTTTTCACCGGTCTCAACAAAAGACTCGTTAAGAATTACTATGGTTTTGGTGGCTCATTATGATTTAGATTTACACCAAATGGATGTGAAAACCGCATTTCTTAATGGACACCTTGAAGAAGAAGAGTATATGGACCAACTCGAGGGTTTCAAAATTGAAGAAAAAGGTCAAATGGTGTGTAAGCTAAAGAAGTCAATATTTGGACTCAAACAAGCCTTACGAAAATGATAGTTTAAGTTTAATGATACCATAAGATATTTTGGGTTTTTTGAAAATATCGTTAATTGATGTATATACCATAAGATCAGTGGGGAAAGATTATATTCTTAGTCCTATATTTTGATGTCATCCTACTTGTTGCTAATGATTTAGGCATATTGCGTGAGACTAAGGATTTTTTCTCTAAGAATTTTGAAATGAAAGATATGGGTGAGACATCTTATGTGATAGGGATAGAAATATTCCATGATAAATCACAAGGACTTTTGGGATTGTCTCAGAATGGCTACATCAATAAAATTCTAGAAAGATTTAATATGAGATATTTTTTTGGACGAACTGTTCCAATTCAAAAAGGGGACAAATTTAGTCTTGAGCAATGTCCTAAAAATGATGTAGAATGAAAGGAAATGGAGTCAATCCCTTATTCCTCTATTATTGACAGTTTGATGTATGCTTAGTAGGGTTCGCGTTTGTGGGCATAGTTCAACAGTTTGAAGCAAAGTAGGGTTCGCGTTTGTGGGCATAGTTTAGCAATTTGAAGCATAGTAAGGTTCGCATTTGTGGGTATATTTGGTAATTTGAAGCAGAGTAGGGTTCGCAGGGCATAATTTGGCAATTTGAAGCAGAGTAAGGTTCGCGTTTATGGACATAGTCAGCAACTTGAGGAAGCATATATACTCTGCATCGGTGCGCACATTCGACAGTAAAAGCATCATAGGGTCTGCATATGTGGATATAGTCAGCAATTGCAGTAGCATAGAGTTTGCGCTTGTGGCATAGCCAAAATTGAAGCAGCATGAGGTATGTGATTGTGGACAATTAACCTATAAAAGGCAGAAGGTCGACATTTGTGGACATAGAACTAGATAGGTACATGGTTCGCATATATGGATGAAACATCAATCAAACAAGCATAGGGTTTGCGCTTGTGGGCATAATATTGAAGAGACACATGATCTGCGTCACTGGACGGAAAGTGTGGTGTCCGCATTTGGCGATGAGATATCAAACGAGCATAAGAAAAGACAACTAGTCAGCTCAACAGGGAAGTTTACTTTATCTTTATCTTTGTTTGCACTTATCTTGATTTTACTGCAAGACACTCTCCAATCTCTCGACAAACCCTCGAGCCAATTCCTGTAGTTTTGTACTTGCTCCCGAAAATCACTACCCTATACGAAATTGCGCACCGCAAAACCTCAAATACATACTATGCACCATTCCAGAACACCATTCAAGAAGCTTAGTCCTTTCGACAATGTCTTTGTTATTCCCACAAGCTATCTATTTTTTCGAGCTCCAAACCGCTCAAATCTATATTTCCATACTCGCACCAGTAATCAACCTAATCTTTCCTTGCCGATTAGGTGTCAGTTTTGTATTCCTTCTATTCAGGCCTATATGTGTCAATCGTGCGTGTTCTCGTGCTTAATCCTGCCTATCTGTTTAAATCGTGCATATTTATTGTGCTTTACTTCCCGATATTTCCAGTTTGGTCGTGATAATACTGAAGGCAAGATGACTCATTTATCGAGATGAAGTGAAAACTATGTACGTATAACCTCCTCTTTCTGGGTGTGTAGCGCGCCACATTTTCATAACTAGGATAATTATAAGCCTCTTTTCTCACGCTCGATCTATTAATGATATCTCGTCTTCGATAACGTCTCTACTCTATTCTTCAATCATCTATCTCGCCAAGTGGCAAAGCACATCAAATCTAAACTTTACATGCTTGGACAAGTTTACTCTCGACATCCAAAATCGTGCATCATAAACATCTCACACAGGAAACATGCCATTCTAGAACTACACATGGCCTGATTCTCGTAAAACCCGAGATATGTAGACAACTCAGAAACCAGGGTTCGGCCAAAATACCCCCAAAATTCACATTTTCCTTTCCAACATTCTACCCGCCGTCGTGACAAAATTGGCTACTCCGTCAACTATCTTTACCCGAAGATTCTTTTCAACATCCCCGGGAAAGAGGGGCAGCTGGTGACACCCAATTTTGTCCCTCCTATTCCTATAATTGGCTGTGTTTAACCTACAATATTGACTATTTGTGCACAATTTGCATTAGAAGGCATGCATTTAGGTGTGTTATCCTCTACTTATATATTGCATACTTAATTGTGGCTATATGACGTAATTTTACATTATTTAGGCTATTTATCAAAACTATGACTGTTTGTGCAATATAGTGCATTTATAGCATTTAGTAAATATGTGTGGCTAATTATGCTTAATTAATTTGACTTGACCTATGTTGTATGCATTTTTCTTCTTTTATATACAATATATATATCTTTGTTTTGCTCAGGACCTTTAGTTAAATATTAGTCTGATTAATTATATCCAGCCTATTATTTTTAACTCGTGCGTCATATCCTTTTGGAATTCAAATTCTTTTGATTTTGAATAATTTCCTTAAGATCTACTTAATTCAAAATATCTAGCATATTTCATTCTCTTTTTATTAAAATCCTATCTTGAACCTGGACAGAGAATTCGGCCGTATACATCCTTTTGTTTGAATTTCAAAATCTGATTTGGAGTAATATTTTCAATTAATTCCATAATCTCCCAAATCATCTACTCAATCCCTCAATCTCTCCCGTCATCTCTCTCTTTTTTTATCTCCCATTTTTTTAACTACATACATCACCACCAAAGGAAAATTCCCAAAAAATCGATCTCTCAATCTCTACTTCCCAAATCAATACCCCTATCACTAAATTTCCCCAATATCCTCTAATCACTCGCCCAATCTCTTCCCCCCAATCTCTCCTATATCATTCTCAATCAAAATGCCTGAATTTGAGGTCATCTCCAACGTCTCTCATCTTCCCCTAATCCTTAACAACATACATTATCCCTATGTCCGAACAGAGTCAGTCCTAGGGTGAAGATCATCGGATGGAAAAATGGATCCAAATCCCTCTAATATTTCTCGTTATCTCCTTCAATCTCTCCAATTATTCCTTAATCAACTCTCATATAATTGTCATATAGGCCTAATGTATCTATCCGTCTTTTGATACTAGATACATCACCCTCAAATCCTCCAAATCTCCCACAATCTCTCATAATCCCTCAAAATCAGAATTCCTCAAATCACTCCTCCCTAATCAATCCCCTAAAATCCTCCTCCTCAATCTTCCCCAACGGTCTAATCTCTATGATCACTCCAAATTGAAAATCAAATCCTTTCCAAAATAAAGTTTCAGCAATGATTATGTAAACAGTACCAAATGGGGATAAAGGCACTAGTCATTCTCCCACTGAAATACAATACACATCCAAATACCTTCATCTTCCTCCTCTTTACACCGTGCCACCAACAATGACAGTACACACACCCAGACATGGTGACCAACATAGATATACTTCTCTATACACACCAACACAATAACATATCAAAAGGGGTTATCTTCTTCATCCTTTGAACCTACACACACACAAACACTCCATCAATACACACAACTTCAGTACAAATACGTACACACATCCCACACACAATTCACCATACAAAATCAAGGCCAGCAGAACGTACACCATTCCACACACACCACCAAGATCAGGAGCACCAGTACAGTTCAGAAATGGCTATGCTTATATGAATAGATTCTATACACGAGGCTACACAGTTGTGGCCAATGAAAAATATTTATTTTGAGGCCTATACGCTGATTTGAACAGATACTACACGGCCAATGATATCTTGGAGGTCAATATAAGTCCTGTCCCATTATATACAATGTCCCTTTCCGTGTCCTGAAAAACAAAACAATAGGCGATGACGATACGTATTACTTTGCAAAGTAAGTGATAGTGGAGTAGTGGGATTGGTCGCGCTTGGCATGGAAAACCGCCTCAGGCTCCGTGTTTACAGATGTACCGATATCCCTAACCTCTACTTGATGCAATACACTAATATGAGCCTAAACTCTTATAAAATTTATTTTTACTTATTATTATTATTATTATTATTATTATTATTATTATTATTAGTAATTATTATACTAATCAAATTTATTTTTTTGCGAAGTACATTCGGATGGATATTTTCGAGACGACAATCCAAAAATGCTTGTTATACAATTTACTATTGAGTTCTTTCAATTTACATTTTATTGTTGTTAATTTATTGGCATACTACCTAATTGGTTTTATTTTGCGAGGTCTACTTAGTTGAGGTTTACTAAGAAAGAAGCAATTAGCCAATTTGAACCTTTTATTTAATTTTTATTATTATATATATCTAACTTGTATATCATAGTGGAAATTATATTGTTAGATTTAGTTTAATTTATCTTTTGAATCCCAATTATAAGTACAGCCGGTATTCATATTTGGTGGAACCCGAGAGGTGTCTAGCACTTTTCTTTCGGGTTAACTTAAACCCTTACCTAGAATTTTAGTTCGCGAAACCATATTTCAGTGTTAATTGTAAAAATTGGCTAGAAACAAAAGTAGGTGCCCTAATACGCCTAGTTAAAAAATATGATAGGTGGTGATTCCAAGCCTTACCCGTGAATTCCAATAAGTCGAGCCATGTTTTGAACTCTAACCGGTTCGGAAAAAAATGGGTGTCGACAAGAAGGAGGAGTGTTGATGCTCTGATGAGGAGATGTGAAAGGTTGGCCGTTCTGGGTCTTCGGAGAGGTAGAGGAAGATTGAAGAAAAACTGGGACGAGGTGATTAGACAGGATATAACCTAGATCCTGATCACCGAGGATATGACTCTAGATAGGAGAACATGGATGTTGAGGATTACGGTATAAAGTTAGGTAGTAGTCGAGTGTCTTTTATCTTAGACGTAGTCTTAGTCTTCACCTTTATATCTATCGCAGTTATCTGCTTATTTTGGATATGGTTTAGTTTTATCATTCTCTTTAGTATGTTATAGCTGTCTTGATTTCAAAAGTGTTTTCTAAACAATTTATTTTTCCTAGCCGAGGGTCTATTGGAATAAGCCTCTTCACCCTGGTGGAGTTAAGGTCTGCGTACATCTCACCCTCTCCAGAACCCACTTATAAAATACACTAAGTATGTTGTTGTTGCTAAAAGTCAAACTTCCAATAGCACGTTAAATGGCGACATACTTCTCTATCTCCGTAATCCAATGCTGAAATGGTACGTTTAGTATGCTACTTTTTCTTATTGCAGGGCTCGATCCTTTCCCAACAAGTGTCAATTTAATAGTAACTTCAAAAAGTAGAAATTAAAGAATGAGAAAATAGAAGAGTTGAATCCAACCACAATCTCTACTTTTGGATTGTTTTAATATTTTCTTATTAGTTCATTAAAAAGTGTAACAGTTTTCTAATTGTAAAAATAATTTAGATTCAAATAAGGAGCGGATCCAGAATTGGAAGGTACGGGTGCCACTAATTTTTTATCTACCTTAAGCACAAAGACGAAATAGACAAGGCGGGTCGGATCGGATCGATTCAGATTTTATTTAATTCAAATTAAACCTTTTATTTGAAAAGAAAAAGTAAATTAAATTAAATTTAATATTATATTTAACATTTTGTTTTTAATTCTACGTTATGGAAGAATATTACAAGGAAAAAAATCATGAAAGAGCACCCCATTTGAATATTTACTTGAAAGTAATTTAATTACTATATAATTTTTGTTTGACGAGATTATTTTACCTTCAATAATATGAAGTTAATTTTTTCATTTTAACTTTGAAGTTTTATGACAATTCTTTGCACGAAAAACTTTAAATTTTCAATCTTTGAGAACTAGCTCAAAATTTTTATATTAATAAAGCCACTTAATTTTTTTAATATACATAAATTAACTTGCATCATCAAAAAGAGAATAGCTGTTTATTAACTACAATTAAATTTATATTATTTTACAAAATAAGTTGCCGATAAAATAAGGTATAATGATAAGAATAAAAATAGAAAAACAACAACACAGAAAAACAAAACAAAAAGAAGAAGAAAGAAAAAGAAGGGGAGAGTATAGCAATTAAAAGGGGAAAAGGAAAAAAAGGAAAAGAAAAGCAAGAAAAGACGTGCCTAGGTTGAGATAAACGTGTGTGGTTTTGTTAAGCCAAAAGAGATTATAAATAAAGGGGCCTATGGGAACTGAACCCTGGACGTTAAGGTGAAACTGAGCTCTCACTACCACTGGCACCACAAAACCTTTTATAATAGTTGGTGCCATTACAAATATTTGTACTATTTCTACTATGAATATATCTCTCTCTCTCTATATATATATAGTCTCGGCCGAAATTATCGGGTGCCGTGGCATTCCCTCCCTCCTAAATAAATCCGCCCCAATTCAAATTTACTACCTCTTAAAGGGATGATTTATAACAGTCAAATATTTATGTCTTATTTTATACTACAAATATTAAAAAAATTATTTTATTAATCATGTATCGGTTCAAACTATGACGCGTAAAGTACAATGGACGGAGCAATAATCATAGAGATTGACAATAGCATTCTTGTTAATCAACTGATGCTTTGTATTTCATGATGGTCGGAGAAATGAGAAATAGACGTTCAAGGTGTCACTTGGTAATCAATTAAGCTTACTAGTTAGGGTATGCCCTGGGATGCACGATCTAGCATAATATTGTATGTCTTTTTACAAATTCAAATTTGTGGAGAGGTCTCTAAACTCGTCCACTTTCTTCAAGTACTTCTTATATTTTAAAATATAAAGAAATTTTGAAGATTATTTGTTTATTGTCATGTCCGTTTAATAGTAGAAACACAATAACAAATAGCTTTATACTTTATCTATACTTTTCACGAGTCAATGGTCAATATATTTTTCATAATTTTATAAAATGATTTATACATTCTTTTTTCCTTATACTATTGTTTTCCCTTTTCTTCTTGTAACTGCATATTGTTTGACAAATTACTTTATAACAAAAAGAAAGCATAAGAGTTGTACAATTATTTCCAGTTAAATCCTTCATTTTATTTCAAGCGAACATATGTCCTCACGACATATTAATTACCTACATTGAAAATTCCTTTGTATCTATTGAGTTGATTAATCAATTCGACAAGAATTTTTGCGCCAATGTTAGAAATACATTCTTTGCTTGGTCCATACTTTTCAAAAAATGTTATGACTGTCCAATTATGAGATTATAATTTGAATAGATAAATATATTTACTATCATTATGAAAGATCGACTTACTTTTTAAAAAAAATATATAAATGCAAAATATACAACAACTTTATTGGATGAATAGTTATCAGTACTTTAGGACGCCGAAGGAGACAAAATTTTTTGAACTATTAAGGAATCAAAACTTTCTTATGGAACGAACACATGAATATGCATGGGTTATACCTTCTCCACTTTCAGTCCCTATATTAATAGGAGGGGGACACGCCAATGAGACCGTCCAATAAGTTTATTGGAATTAGCTCTATATCAATGGAATCTCATCATCTATAAATAACGAATTGAAATTCAAATAAATTTTGTTCTGTTCTATCACATTCATTTTCCTACAATTCTATTTGAATTCATGTATAAATATAAATAACAATTGGATAACTCAAGTATTTTGATGATATTGTTCGAGTAATTACTTTCACATAATTGGTAAAAGCTTACCATATTCTAATTAATAGCACGAAAAATGACTCTTTAGATGGCAAGATTTGCAAGCATTATCATGTAGTTTAACTTACAATAATATGATTTTGGGAAAAACTAAACGCGGAAATAAAGATAAAAGAGCGAGACACTACTCGAACTCCCTACAAAATAACCCTGGGAAACTTGTCCCGAGATACCCTCGTATCGGCGTCAAGGAGGACCTTCACTATGCAACTACCCTCGAGACGACAACAGCATCGCAAGTAGAATGATCGGGGGGGGGGGGGGGGGGGGGGGAGAGAGGGGGGTTTTGGGGTTCAACTAGAATCCACTAGTAAACTCAAACCAACTCAAAAAGGTTTTCATTCTAAGAGAATCCACTCTTGAACATTGATATTCAATCATTCTTCATAATAGCTAACTAAGGAAAATGTAAAGCTAATGTAGTATTTATAGGCCTTTCCTAGACATTAATGAAAGACCTAAAGTACCCTTAAGTAGGTTCTAAAGTCATAAGCCACGTAGGGGCATAATAGGAATTATATAGTAACTTAAGTTAAATTCCCGTCAAACAATAGCAGGGAGTAGGCGCTCCGCCTCCACAGAGTAGGCGCTCCGTCTGAACACCCCTAGGCGCTCTGCCTCCTTCAATCCAGAGAGCAGGCATTCACTAGGCGGTCCGCCTCCATTTCTAGGTGGTCCGCCTCTTCCTGAAGCTTCTTGAAACACCTCGAAATGTGTCTCGGATGCTCTTCTTTCCATGGCGTCCCAATGCATGACCTCGAAGTGCTCTTCCTTGGCCTTGGATGGTGCTTTTGGATGGTTGCTCGAATTGCCCCGCATCATCCTCCCCTTCTTGAGAAGATTTCGTCCTCAAAATCAAGGCTTGGTCTCTCATGGCTCTAGCAACTCCTCGGGGTGGCCAAGAATCTCCTCCTTTGTTCCTCTTGATCGTCACTTTGTCATAAGCTTCTTCCAAGAGCTTCCTTGCCTTAGCATGGAGCTTAGAACCTACAAGCAATGACAAGCAAAAACACGAAAACGTCCTACTTTGAAAGTAGGTTAGTGCAAGAAGTGTGGAAAACACACTCTTGTGATATAACCAAGCATCAATAAGAATCATAAATATCAAGTCTCCATAGAGAACCATAAGTACTTGGTTAAAGATCAACATGCACTCAACAAGATAATGAGCAAGTAGGTCATGGGAAGACGAGAAATGCAAGATCAAGCTACCAAAGTCCCCTTGAACCTTAAGCTCAAGATCAACACACCAATCTATCCTCGAGGTGTGATCAACATATGGAGAGGAGTGAATCAAATAGCCCAACCTACAAGTAGGATCAAGCACTCCACTCCCCTTCTTTAGAGCATACTTACGCACACCAAGGGATTCCTCCTCCCCTTTCATTTCATCACCTAAGCAACCCTTCTCAAAAGACAAGCTCTCAAGGAAGGTGTTGATGATGGATTCTTCTTCATCATAACCCCAACAAGCAATAGGAGGGTCACTCAAAGAACCATCTACCTCACCCACATTCTCAAGCAATAGGTTGCCTAAGGAATCACAAGCACGACACATTGGCCCACCAAATACTAGCAAATCAACAAGAGCATGATCAACTATCTCATCTTCCCCTATGTCAAAGGTTGGTGGTGTGTCATAGCAAGGGTCACAATCATGGTCAACTATCAAATCTACACTAGGAAGGGGTTCAATGAACAATGAGCTCACATCATGATGTGGCATAACATCCCTTCCAACTAGTATTTCACAAGCACACTCAAATTGATAACTAGACTCTTCACTAGTGGTATACTCACTCGATGCATCAAAAACACCAACTAGTGTTGAGTCATCACAAGACAAGTAGCTAGTAGGCTCATGGATAGGTGAAGTAACACTTACATTTGTAGTACTTCCTTGATCACTAACAAGGCTTGAAGTGTCATATGCAACTCCTCCTTCATGAAGCTCACATGGAGAACTTTCCTCATCTTGTCTTTCCTTCCAAGCACATGGTTGAGGCCCCAATGGCTTGTTTTCAAATGTACCTACACAAGAACTTTCACAAGAAAAAGTAGAAGATAAAGAAGGGTTAGAACAATGTGTGCTCTCACTTTCAATTTTTCTTCCTCACCTCTCATCTCTCTCAATTTTACCTCATGGTCAAGTATAGTTTGTGGTGACAATCCACTCACATCACTCCTCAATTCCTCTCCTTTTTCCTCTCTTGGATTGTCACCGGTCACTCCCTCACTTCTCTCTATCTTTTCTCTCTCAATTGAAGTGGAGTGACTCTCATTTTCATCATGCAATGGCAAAACAATGAGATTGTTTACCTCGGTTTCAAGTACAATGGGTGACTTTGCTTTAGCCGCCTCCCTCAACTCCTTCATCCGCTTGTAGTCGTCCCTTACTTGCCTTGGAGTCAAAGGTCTAAGCACATATTTCTTCCCATCTTGCTTGACCGTGTAGGAGTTGGTCCTACCATCATGTACAACACACCTATCATATTGCCATGGTCTCCCAAACAATAGATGGCAAGCTTGCATCGGGACAACATCGAACAAGATCTTATCTTTATAGTTCCCAATGCTAAACTCAAGCAACACTTGCTTCACCACTTTTAGTTCACCACACTCACTAAGCCATTGTAAGCGATATGGGTTTGGATGCTTTCGAGTAGGTAACTTCAATTGAGAAATCAAGGTTTGGCTTACTATGTTGGCACAACTCCCCGAGTCAACAACCATTGAGCACAATTGCCCCATCACACGACATCTAGCATGAAAGAGGCTTTCTCTTTGATCATTTTCCACCTCCTCTTCCATGAGAATGGTACTCAAGCTCCTCCTAACCACCAAGAACATGTGAGGACCTTCATCACCCTCTTCGGCAGCCTCACATTCAACTTCCTCATCCTCCTCTACTTCCTCATTTTCGGACTCACTTTCTTGTTCATACACTAAATTGCCAACCACAACCATGGTTCGTTTTGTGGAGCAATCTTTAGCAATATGCCCAAAGCCCTTGCACTTATAACATTGAGTAGAAGTAGAAATAGGATTACTCAAGCGAGTTTTAGAAGTACCTTCCAAGTGTGGTGTAGTCTTCTCATAAGGCTTCTTCACTTCTTTGTTGGCACTTGCACTTGGAAAGTTTGCATTTGGAGTCTTCCACTCTTTTGGCTTGCTTGTGGTAGTAGGAGTGTTGTTTTTGAAATTCTCTCCTTTAAGCCAAGCCTCGGCATCAATTGCGGCTTCAAACATATCTTGAAGTGTGAGATAATGATGCAACCTCAATTGAGAAGCTATACCATAGCTCAAGCCATTCTTGAAACGGATCATGACTTCTTCTTCACCTTCGGTATCCATATCCAATACCATCCGGGTCTTTTCAAATTCATCATGGTACTCATGCACCGTTTTGACACCTTATTTTAGATCATAGAGCTTCTTGAGTTGCTCTTGTCGATACCTTGGAGTTATGTACTTGGTATTCATAAGCCCCTTCAACTCATCCCAAGTCACTTTCAAATGCAAATTCATCTTTCTCCTAGACCTCTTCATAGACTCCTACCAAGTAGAAGCATAGGCCTCAAAGGTAGAAATAGCATAGGTACCCTTTCTCTCCTCGGTCATCTCATTGGTGTCAAACACCCTCTCCATAAGTAGTACCCATTCCATGTATGCCTCCGGATCACAAGTTCCCTTTAAGGGTGGAAGATTGAGCTTGACACTATTGAGGTTGTTGTTGTTGTCACGTACCCCATAGTTAGGCTCCGGTTGGCCTCCATAATGGTCATCATGAGCAGCATACTCTCTCATCGTATTCCCTCTAGCATAGCCCATGGGTGGCCCTCGACCTCGGCCTCTACTCCTATCCACATTTCGACCCCAATGCATTTTCCTCCTAGGTTGATAAGGAACATCATACCCATAGGCTTCATCACCATATCCGGCCTCCTCCTCTTCTTGAACTTCATCAATTTGTTTAAGAGGTGGGACATTCCGCACGGGTCTTCGAAGTAGAGCATTTCCTTGGGGATTGCCCAAGTTGTGGGGATTGCCCACGGGTTGGGTGTTGCCCAACGCACACTCTTGAAGAGCTTCAACTTTCTTTTGCTCATACCTCTTGGTTAGCTCAACAAAGTGTCCGATAGTCATAGGAGTGCTATGACTTGTGCCTTCTCCGGATTCAATTTGGACACTCGGGGTCCTCCTCTCACCGGTCTCAACTTGATTCCTCTCGATGGACTGAAGTCTGAAAGTTATGTCCTCCAACTTGGCTATAACGGTAGCCATAAAAATTTTCATAGGATCGTCTCCATCGGTTGCCATAGTACCTACAAAAATCAACAAACGTTAGTAAAACACCTCACACACACCCTCACGTGTATAACACTCGGGTCACTCGTTTAGTGGTGGTGGATATTTCACTCAAGTTTGAGTCTAAAAGCTTCAAGTAGTTGACCAACGAACCACAACTCAATCACTCAACTTCTCAAGTCCAATTCTCTCCGGGGTGAGTGGAGTTAATGGGACTCGATTGGAACGATAAGCACTTTAAGTGAGGACTTGAATTAAAAAGGTACTACGGGTCTTCTTTGAATTCTAGTCTCCTTTCTTAGGCACGATGATCCTAAAAGCTTCAAAGACTCGTACCAACTAAGTAGGAAAGTTACTTAGGGAAGTACTAGTTAGATGGTATGCAAGCAAGGAAGCAAGAGAACCTAGGAAAAACTACCCAAAAGGCTTTAGGTGTGAGGCCCTCCGCCCAGAAATTGAGGCCCTCCGCCTTGAAATTGAGGCCCTCCGCCTCTTCAGAGTAGGCGGCCGCCCAGGCAAAGTACCAGTAGGGAGGCGCTCCGCCTCACAAATTTCCAGAGAGTTAACAAAAATGAGGCGCTCCTCCTCTGAATTGAGGCGCTCCGCCTTCTGCAACTTTCAGCACAGTTCAACAACGTGTTTTTCAACCTTAACACCCAAAAATCCAACAAGTCACATGTTGTTTTAGCAATCCAAAGGTACCCAAATGTTGTTCCAATCACAAATATCAAACCCTAATCACTTTTATCAAACCCCAATCAAAATCCAACAATCTACCATGTTCATCATGTTCATAGTTAGGGTTTTCAAAATTTTTAAATTTTTTTTCAAGTGTTTCAAATCTCAAATCATGGAATATAGCTCACAATCGTGTGTGTTGGGTACCTAAATAACGGGTTTCCAATAAGGAACAAACCCCAATAACAATCACAACACGAATCAAACAAACAATCAAAATAGACCAAGTTTTTTGTGTTTTCAAATTTTCAATTTTTTTTTTGTGATTTTCTCCTTTCCAATAACAAGAACAAGAAAAGTAAAGATAGAACTGAAGAATCAAGGGTCGGGGGTTTGTAGAAATAAAACCCGAGCCTTGCTCTGATACCAAGATGATGTAGGGAAAAACTAAACGCGGAAATAAAGATAAAAGAGCGAGACACTACTCGAACTCCATACAAAGTAACCCCGTAGAACTTGTCCCGAGATACCCTCGTATCGGCGTCAAGGAGGACCTTCACTATGAAACTACCCTCGAGACGACAACGGCCTCGCAAGTAGAATGATCGAGCGGGTTTGGGGTTCAACTAGAATCCACTAGTAAACTCAAACCAACTCAAAAAGGTTTTCATTCTAAGAGAATCAACTCTTGAACATTGACATTCAATCATTCTTCATAATAGCTAACTAAGGAAAATGTAAAGCTAATGTAGTATTTATAGACCTTTCCTAGACATTAATGAAAGACCTAAAGTACCCTTAAGTAGGTTCTAAAGTCATAAGCCACGTAGGGGTTTAGCGTCGGTTCGTTGTTGAGGTAAATGGATATGATGGAAACTTGCTCAAAATTGGTGAGACCAATGGCAATAGCATTAGTACCTCTTTGGTTGATAGGCGAAGGATACCATGCCATGAATTAGAACATCCTTATGAGTATAATGGAATGTAGGTTTCCAAGGAAGCTCAGGTGCTCATATCTCATAAGAATTATAAAGGTTATGTTTGGTGTGATGTGTATCCCATGCGACATATTAATATATGGCTAGGTGAACCATGGTCGCAAGATAAGAGGGTACAATAGTGTTATGAATGATGCGTATCGTGTGGGCACGGGTCAAAGAGTCTATGAATTTACACCTTACCGAGCAAGAGACAAGTTGCCTACTAGTGCACATTCTTGGGCTGTGCAAAGGAGCAAGGAGCAAGAAATTCAGTCCATGGTTGAAATGGTGCAATCAAGGAGTCCTACGATCACAAGAAATGATGGGACAAATGCAAGTAAAGGGTTGACAAGTGTCAACAAGGTAAACCCGAAACCGTAAGACTCAAAATCAAGTGGTTCACCAATGAAGAGGGAGACGTCAAGTGATGATTATCTAAGTCCTAGATTCCGGGTTGATGTAAAGAGTCCACCTACTCCGGCTAAGGGTATTATAGGGCCTCGTCCCAACTCGCCCGAATATGAGAGACACAAGATTGAGAAGAGTAAGGGAGTAACTGTGACAACTCTCGAGTGGAAAAAGGAGAGGTTGTGTTGAGCGATCTGAGTGGATTGTCACCACCCAAATCTACTCCCGACATTGAAAGAAAAATGAGGGAGAAGAAAGAGGGAAAAAATTCATAGAGAGTGAGGGCACCTCTTATTCTAATGCTAACTCTTTATCTTCTTCTTTTACTTGTGTGATTTCTTGTGTAGGTATTCTTAGAGGCAAACCGATGGAGCCTCAATCATGTTCTGAAGTGGAAAGGAAAGGTGAAGAAGATTCCCATTGTGACCTACAATGTGGAGGGACCAGTCATGACACTTCAAGTGCTTTGAGTAAGCAAGATCGCGACTCAAGTGTAAGTGTTAGTTCTTCTTCCCATGAGCATGTTACTTCCTTGTCTTGTGATAGTGTTTGTAAAAACTCCATGCTAGTTGATGATTTATATGATTACAATGTATTTGAAACTAGTGTAGAGTCTATTGATCAACTTGTGTGTGCATATGAACCACTAGTTGAGAGGGCTGATAAGCCACATCATGATGTGAGTCCGGTGTTCAATGAACTTCTCTTTAGTGAAGATATTGTAGTTGATCTTATTTGTGAACCTTGTTGTGACACACCACCCATATTTGATAGAGGAGAAGATGAGTTGAATGAATATCCTATTCTTCCCTTTGATTGCTTATTTGATAATGGTGGTCTCATGTGTTGTAGTGAGGATAATCATGACCTTGAAGAATCTCTAGTGAATGAGATTTAGGATTATCTTTGATGATTCCTCAAGTGTGGACGTTGGCTCTAGTTTGGATACTTCACCTTTGTTAGTTGGTGACCTTGATAAGTGTACCTATACTAATCCTTCGTTTGATGGCATATTCAATAGAGGTGGTGAGTCGTATCAAACTAGAGTAGGGAATGAGTTAGAACCTCCAAGGATTGGAAAGCTTAACTCTATAGACAATCCATTGTTTGAAACTCCAACTGAGATGAGAGACCTTGGTCTTGATTGTGATGGTCTATCTTCTAGTAGCCCTAATCTTGATTGTGTGGGCTATAATGATGAAGAAGATATTATGGAGACCTTCCTTGAGAGTTTGTCTAGTGAAGAGGATTGTCTTGGGAGTAAATATGGAGGTAAGGAGATACCTCTTGGTGTGAGTAAGACTGTTTCTAAGAAGAGGAGTAGAGTAGTTGATGCTAGTTATAGGTTGGACTATTTTGCTTACTCCATTCCATATGTTGATCACACCTTGGGTGTTGAGCATGTCAAAGCCAATGTGTCACATTGTGATTATATTGATTTGAAGGCTTGGTATGTTGGTCATGGGCTTAGGGGTCATAAGGAATTTGATTGCTTAATCTTGCATGTTCCATGTTCTATTGATCTCTTTACTTGTTCTTGTGTTGGTGCACTTATGTTTTGAGTTAAGTACTTGTTGTTTCCTGGGCAAACATAAGCTTTTTTATTGTTATTGATGCTTGGCTCTATCATAAGAGTGTGTTTTCCATACTGCTTGCGCTAACCTACTCTTGTAGTAGGAATTTTGGATTGTGTTTGTCTTTGCTTGTAGGACTTGATGGTTTGATTTCGAGGACGAAATTCTTTCCAAAAAGGGAGGATGATGCAATATATTTTGGGCTTCGATCCAACCATCAAGAGCCAAGCTTGAAGAGCACGAGGGATGCAAAGTCAAGAAGTTAGGAGGAGATTTCGGGAGTGATTTGAAGATCAAACACTTGAGCACCATCGAGGGAGGACCGCTTATGAACCAAGGAGGAACGCGAAGAGCTATTTTTGAGCATCCTCCACATGTCCCAGGATAAGGCGCACCGCCTACTAGGGTGGGCCTCAAGATGGCTCAAAATTTAGCTAAGTATCGGATTGCCAACTCTCTAGATCTCTAATGGGTAGACCGCCTCTGTAAACGGGTGGACCGCCTACTTTCTCAAGCACTTTCAAGAAGGGGCGGACTGCCTACTCCTGTTGACAACATTATAGGATTTGCTAGTTTTTGCGTGTAATTCCTATTTTAGCACTACGTGGCCTTTATTGATTTTACCCCTCTTGTGGGCTTTTAGACCTTTCACAAACATGTAAAGGGAGACTATAAATACCTCCCTTAGGTCATTTATTTCATTAGTTAATTTGGATTAGTCTTGAATAGAGAAGAAAGGAAAGAGAGGCATTGCCTTCTTTGTAGAAGCTAGAAGCTTCATGTATATCTTAAACTTGGAATCCTTGGAGATCAACCTAGTATGGTTCCTTGAGTGGTTCAAGTCTCTCTTTTTCCTTTGGAATCCATTTACATATGTGAGTTTGATTTATTCTTTCTTCTATTTCTGTTCTTCTCATCTTTGAATTTCTTGTTATCATGTTTTACTTGCTTTCGCGTCCATTTTATTGGCTTTTATATTCTACATTGCATCATCTTGGTCACCTTTATTATATACTATTAATGAGAGCCTTTGCTGAGCATATGCCCATTCTTTACCTAAGTTATTATTTTCTCTGTTTTAATTTTTGTGAACATATTTGACTTGACAGAAAGTTTAATAAAGAAATGAAGACTTTTGAAACTTATGACTAAATTTATAAAATGATCATTTTTTTTTGAACAATCTAAAAGGAAAATAACTCTCTTAAACTGAAATGGATAGTGTATGTTTTTTGTTTAGTCAATCCCTGAACCTAACAATTTTTTTGAACTGTATAACTAAAGAAAATGATTCCAATATACAGGGGCCCAAGTTCAATTGTATTTTTTTTTTTGGTATTAATATTGATGAAAACTTACTTTTATTTTTGCTAATAGGAGATAATCCAAATTTGCGAAAAGTTTGAAAATAGTAACTAACATATCAAGCAACATTCATGCGCTTTTGGAGAATTTTAGTAGTCTTGGTTGGTCATCTAAATTTTTACCTTATTCATGAGGGTTTGATTACCCACGAAGTAATTCGTCCGTCATTTCCCCTCCCTCTGCTCCTCTGCTCTTCTACCCCCTAAATTTTACTATTAAAAAAAATATTGGGTATACACTTAACATACAACACGTATATATGTATGTTTGTTTGTTGGTATCTGGTGGTGCACGGTTGTTGTTAGTGGTGGTGGAGGCAAAAAAACTGTATTTCATGTGTATACCCAATGTATGTTACCAAACATACTCTACATATACACCTTACATACAATACATATAAGTGTATGTTTATGTTTTTTTATTTGTATATGTTGTGCATGGCTTATGTACATACACTGTGAATACAAAAAATATACATGTGCATACAATAAAAATACTCAACACATACAAATAAAAAAATATGAAGCAGATTTTTTGGCGAATGGCGACAGCGGCGGCCGATGGGTGAAAGCAACAGCAGTGATTGGGGGTGGTGGATGGGGGTGGTAGGAGGAAGATCTAGGGTTTTTAGCACCCTTTTATATTTATTTTCTATGTTTTGACAAAAAATATTGCTATGTTTTGTAATTGGGAAAATGTTGATATTTTTGTGTAAAGAAGATTGTTAGCTTTCGTAAATTGCCCTTTTTTTCATTAAAAATTTCGCCCACATGCCACTTATGCCACTGGTATTTGGTTTGAAGCCATTTTATTTTATTTTATATAAAAGGCCACTTTTTGGAACTTCAATCTTTGTGGGCTGAAATTCAAACCTTGTGGGTTGAACTTCATGTCTAAGTTATGAAGTTCAACTTCAATCCGTAAGGGTTGAACTTTTAGGCATAGATGCGTAAACTTCAACCGTTGTGGTGGGTTGAAGTTGAACTTCAACCCTTGTGGGCTGAACTTGTGTGAAGTTCAACCCAAGGATTGAAGTTCGAAAAAGTTGTCTCTCTTGCAAAGCTAATAAAAAAAAAAGTGGCCTCAAATCAAAAGTTTTACACTAAAAGACAAGGAACCCACAAAAATTATAAAAAATGGCTCCTATTTGCGAATCTTACCCGAAATGTCAACCTTTTTCTGAAATAGCAGCCTGCCGCAGGTTTATACAATTTTATACAAATTTATACACATGTATAAAATTATATAAGTGTGTATATGCGAGTGAAAAAATCTATAAAAACTTTTAGATTTCTTTTGTAATAAGGATATTTATATGAATTTTCACTTTTTCGTGTGTATATTTTTTAATTTCTTTCATTGCCAACGCATTTATCTATATATATTCATATATTATTTATTTGTTGGGGGGGGGGGGGGGGGGATTTGTGTGTATAAACTTGTCCAAAGCAATGATATAGACAAAATCAACAATATAACTTCAATGAAATATAAAAAAGTAACGACACCACCGGCGGGGAGTGTATCTGCCGGCGGCTCAGTGGCAGTGAAGGGGGAGATTTGGTAGCTATGTTTTTTTTTTTAAGGAGTGCTTAAATTTGTAATTTTAGGAATGGGTTCTATTCATTAAAAAAATATATGGTCTGCTGTTTGTAATTTTGGGTAGTGGACTGCCTATTTCTGAAAATTTTAATTTTTCATTAACCATGATTATGAAAAAGAACAACTTTTTCTTCTTTTTTTTTTTTTGTTTTTTTTTTTTTTTTTTGGAATTTTCGTCTAGTTTCAAGTGGATGTATGATAAAAGTTTTCATCTAATTACTTTTTGCATTGTACTATATATATCAGTTAATATTACATATGTTTTTTGTTAAATAACCTTTAAGAGAACTATAGTTTGTAAATTGAGTACAATCAAACCAATTAGTGGCTTTAGAAAATTAGATAAAACATTCTGAAAAATTTATTAATTATCTATATCTTTAGAAATTAGGATGTATATTAGCTTATTTAAATATTTAAACTAATATTGGGTAATTTCTTTACTTTACCCTTTCAATATGGTCAAATGAAAAAAATGATCTTCC
Organism: Petunia x hybrida; assembly: GCA_037355625.1. NCBI lineage: Eukaryota > Viridiplantae > Streptophyta > Magnoliopsida > Solanales > Solanaceae > Petunia > Petunia x hybrida. The sequence goes on along the minus strand of JBBBVM010000690.1, from coordinate 1,516,594 downwards.
ATTTAGCTTACATCATGCTAATTTTAGAAACAATGTAATTATACTTAAAACTGCTCATGTTACTTTTAATGGTATGATATAAGTATAGAATCAGTTCTAACTTATTTTAGGTCTCAAGTTTTCTTAAGTATCCAATTGAACATCAAAATATAACTGGGATTGTTAGTGTATATATTATCATTAAATATTTCTTATATTATGTGTTTATCTTTTGAAATTTATATTATACTTTTTATTTTAATGTAACTCATCATTTTCATGTGATATAATGATTTAGTTTCATTCTTGGAAAAATCATTTTGTTGTGGTAGTGCTCAATACTAAACATTTATCTTTCTTATACACATTAACTTTTTGTGCGACCGAAATTATTATAAAAGTTCACACAAAATAAACAAATTCTAATAAAAAATTATACATTTGATTAGTTTATAGTATAGGTAGAAACAAATTGTTGGATTACTATTTTTTGTTAAACAAATTATGAACCCAAAAACGAAAAGGGACAGGTCGCTAGCTGGCCATATCATCTCATTTGCAATGATTTTCCTCTTTTGTGTCTCTTTTTTTTTTTTTTTTTTTCTAAAGAATGTGTATAAAGGAGTACTTTTGTTCCAACGATATATAGATGGTAAAGGGAGAACCTGTGGGCCCTCATTTCCGTTCCTCTCACCTAGTGGAGGGCATTGGCATGACAGGATTTCTCAAGTTATTTTTGAATGAAAAAATGCTCAAAATTTTAATTATGTAGTTTAGGGTCCTCTAATAATTAATGACATTAAAATCTTCTAACTACCTAATATTTTCACCCCAAAATATTTTATGTTACACAATGGTCCAAGTATAAAAGGCCACTTTTTTGCCAAATTTGGCCATAAACCTAGATCTACGCATCCCTTTCCTCTCTGCTCTCCCCCATTTTTTCCCTCCATTTTCACCATTCCATTTTCTGCTCAAAATTCCACCATAGCTGCATTGCTGTGATTCTCCCTACATCAAAATAATCTTGTCCTCCACATTATTTACACAATATCATCTCTGCTTTTACGAAATACAAACTCAGACCACCTGTATTTGAGTTATATGACATTCAGTTAAATCTGCCAAAGGGAAATCTTGTTCCTCTAATTATAATCTTGTCCATTTAGTTATCTCTTGTAAGTGTACAAACTTTAGAACATGGATTTACGTGTTTTTTCTTGATTCGAGGTTGATTCAAATGCAGGTTTTCCAAACATCCTGCCAGCAATTCCGAACATCTTTTTAGACGTTCTTATGGTTATAACAGCAACTCCACACATCTTATTAGCATTTCACACGTGATATATAAATATTAGAATTGTTTTCATCAAATGTTCGGAACATCCTATCAGAATGTTTGAAGCGTCTTTCTAGAAATTTGGAACATCTTACCTTTATCAATGAAAATCCATATTTCGATATTAAGAACTTATACGTACGACATTCCAAACAATAAATGTGGAAGTTTGGAACATCTTGTATAAATATTATCAATTTGATATTTATAATTAGTCATTCCAATTTATTGCATGTGAGGTTATACTAGGAGTTAATTATCGAGGTGAATGGATGGAGCGTTCTAAATGTTATGCTTAGGTTCCGAAAGTGAAAGAGTCAAAGCCCATTCTTGTGCCCAGAGATGTTACGTATGATGTTCTACTTAACAAAATCATCGGATGTTGGGGGATAAGAGACAATTCGAGGGAACATTTGCATTACTTACATGCTGAGTGTTGCCGCAAATCAAAAGATACCTCCCATTACAATAAAAAATGATGATGATGTATGTCATTATATGGCTGGTGTTGATCGTAATGGTTCTAGGTACACTCTAAGGGTAATTGTGGTTTCTAGGCCGGAGGAATGTATTGGTTCTAATGACCAAGAAATGCCAAATAGTGGATGCCATGATTTTAGTCAGCGATTGGATGACGTACATGAAGAAGTTGAAGAAGACAAAGGAGGAGGGGTAGAAGAAAAAGAAAAATATGTAGAGGATCCTGTTATGTATACTCATACCTGTGGTTCCAACACAAAGTAGCTAGCCGAAACTTCAGTTCTTCGATGTCACAGATTTTGAAACAGGTATGACTTTCACCAACAAGAAAGAATTGGTCACCCAATTGAAGCTTGCGGCAGTAGTTAAACATCATTTTAATTACAAAGAATTAAAAAATACGACAAAGGTTTTTAATGCTAGATGTGTAGATGTGAATTGCAAATGGTGGATAAGGGAAATGAGGTACAAAAGTAATTATAGGTTTTATATTATTGTTTACAATAACTTGCACATATGCGGTGTCCAACATTATTCTAGTCATAATTCACGCCCCTCTGCCCAGATAATTGGTGAGTTCATGAAAGGTAAATATATAAATGGAAAAGGTTCAGCCACAAAAGCTATCAGGGAGTCCCTTAACACCGACTTGGGTTGCCAGGTTAGCTACTGGAAGTGTCATAGGGGCTGTCAATTTGTAAAGGCTTTGACACAGGGAATACATAAGAAATGTATTATAATTCTAGATGTATATGCATATATTGTTAGGAGTAAGAATTCAGGAACCAAGACAGATTTGAGGCGTTCTAGCACTGGGAAGTTCTTGTATTTTTTTCTCTCTTATGGAGCATGGATCAGGGGATTAACTTATATGAGAAAAGTCCTAGTCGTTGATGGTACACATTTGTCTGGCGAGTATGGAGGGGTGTTGTTGTCTGCTGTTGCTCAGGATGCAATGAGTCACATCTACCCTGTTGCTTTTTTTGTTGTAGACAGAGAGTGTGATGCCTCATATGAGTACTTTTTCGAACAATTACGCACCATAGTCTCAAAAAGTAAACAGTTGTGCATTGTTTCTGATAAACATCCGAGCAATGCGAAGATAGTCTCCAAAGTGTATCCTTCTGCTCACTATGGAGTTTGCATGAGGCACCTTGGTGAAAACATCCGAATAAAGTTCAGTTTGAAACAGATCTTCATAAAATTATACTGCAGCAAAGCCATATCGGATACAGGAGTTTTAGGATGCTATGGATGATATCAGAAGTATTGATTGGAGGGTAGCTGGTTATCTTGAAAATATGTTGGCTATCATAGATGAACCAGATTACATTTCCCAAGAAACAAGTAAAGTATCAATAACAAGGTCTCATATAACTGTCATGTTTTTCTGCTATCTGATCCAGACGTCCTTCTTGGCATTTCAAACATCCTATTGATGTCCTGACCATCTATTATTATGTTTACTATTTCTGTGTTGATGTTCCAAACATCTTTCCCGTCGTTCTGAACTTTTATTTTAATGTTAGGAACTTCTCTTGGATTATTATAATAGTTGTTTTTTATATAGGTTTGCAGTTATGACATCAAACATAGCTGAGTCCATTAATTCCATGTTGAAGGATCAAAGAGAATACCCCATTGCTGTCCTCTTTAGAGATACAGGTAGGAACTTTGCTGAAAAATTCCACACGAGAGCTATGGAGTTAATCAACCACCCAAACTTATGTGTCCCAGACATTGAAACTAAAATAAGGAAGAACAAAGAATTGGAAGATAAGCTAGTTGTCTCCAAGAATGGACCTTATGGTTTCTAAATCATTAGTCCAGGGTTTGAGCCAGAAGTTGATATATACAAGAGGACATGTAGGTGTAGGGAGTTTAATCTTGATCAGTTACCTTGTAAACATGATATGACATCGATTGAGGAATTGCATGGTGATGAATATAAAAGTAGAGTCTATGACTACACTTCTGGATATTACACAACACAAGCATACATCTTTGCCTATGCAGAGCCTGTCAATGCAGTACCACCTGAAGAATCCTGGGTAGTCCCTTTTGATGAGATAATTTATCCAGTACATCTTTCCACAAAGCCGAACAAGCCAGGAAGGAGAATGGTTAACCATATTCGATCTATTGCAGAACGTCTTCCAACGAGGAAAAATTGATGTGGCAACTGCAAAAGATATGGTCACAAAAGAATTACATGCCCCGTCGGTCGTAGTGGAGCTAAAGCTACAAGTCACTACAAATTGAATTTATGAATTGGACGCTTCTTCCTGCTTGTAATGTTTGAACAATTTAATTTATTTCTTGTTATTTGAATTGTACAATGGACTTTTTGTGCTACTTGGATAATTAATGTTGTGCATACATTTGCTTTACTTCAGTTTTAATTTATGTCGTGCACATTGCTTTACTGCAGTTTGAATTTATATTGTGCACATATTTGATCTTAGAGTTCACGATACATTGAAGTCGTTAAGGATATTACAATAAGATGTTCCAAACGACTGTTCAATATAAGATCCTCCTTAATTTTCTAAATAGTTAAAGAAAATATACCATGTCGTTCGGAACATCTTGACCGCAAGCCCCTAACCCCAAACCCCAAACCCCAAACCCCAAACCCCAAACCCTAACCCTTACCCAGACAGTAAATTCGTTCGAAACATCAAACATGTGTTCAAACATGTTAGCTATAGGTTCGGGACGCGATGATTATGTTCGAGAAATAAATGATGATGATAATCACTACACAAGCCCAAATATATAACTTAGAGTGATAAATAATGGAGATTATCACTAGACATGAACAAATATACAAGTTAGAGTGACAAATGATGATGGTAATCACTAGACATGACCAAATATACAAGTAAGAGTGATAAAAGATGATGATCATCACTATACATCACCAATTATACTTGTTAGAGTGATCAATGATGGTGATTATCACTAGACATGACCAAGTATACTAGTTAGAGTGATAAATGATGGTGATCATCACTATACATGACCAAATATACAAGTAAGAGTGATAAATGATACTGATAATCATTAGGCATGATGAATTATACTAGTTAGTGTGATAAATGTTGGTGATAATCACTAGACATGACCAATTATACTAGTTAGAGTGATAAATGATGGTGATAATCACTACATATGACCAATAATACTACTTAGAGTATTATTTGTATGTTCGGAACATATGTCGCATTTATGTAGCCGATCGGAGCGGTCTTATTTATTTCTTACTATCTTCATAGTATGGTTTTACAATTGATCAGAACATGGTTCGTGCGGAACAACATAAGTTGCAATCATAATTCACTTAACATAACAAGTTCAAATGAAATTTCATTGATCATTACTGCACAAATCATAATAAGTGCAAATAAATAGAATCTAAACTATGAACGAACACATGATCCAATTACAGAATATGAGAACAATTAGCAACACAATTAGCACGACCACAACACCGAACTTTTTGCGCCATAACCATGCCTCTTTCCTCTCTTGTTCAATAGCTTTCAACTTCTTTAATAGACCCCATATTACTTTTTTCGCTTGATCTGGCATCTCTTCATCGTGCCATCTGAAGTAGTTTCAGCCCTTTCCCTACAAACAAATAAAAAAATACAAGAGTTGAAGAACTTTCACACTACTAAAACCTCAACTAGGTCTAACATATCCAGATTTGCACACATAAAACCTCCTTCCTGGTTTGCTTGAGTCCACAATGTTGTTAATTTCGCATAATCTCCACATCAACAAAATGGTTCTACGCTACCACTATTAATGGATCTAATAGACATTTAAATATAATGAAAGTTGTATTTTTTAGAATGAACGCTCATATATAAATAGTGTTGGTGTTGGGTGGTATTTTTTATTACCGTTGCTATATAATTGTTGTTCACGCGCTCTGTTGAACCACAAAAAATTACCAATTAAGGTAAAATTCAGAATATCAACAGAATGGACTAACTCTTTAGGAGTTTTTGGAGTCGCCACCCAATTTAAGGAAAACAATGAACCAAGTTAAGCAAATGCGTGCAAGACACCGTTTTTGAAAAAGCGAAGTCTTTTCAGAGATTCTGAATAAGAGATTTTATTAATTTTGAAAGAAGGTTTTTAGGGCACTTTCAATACGGTTAATTCTATGGGTTTCCAAAATATTTACAAGTGAACTTTTCTGAAAGAAATATCTAAAAGTAATTAATCGAAAAAAAATTATTTACAAAAATGATTTAAGTTGCACGCATTTGCTAAAATAGCCCCAATTTATAATAAAATAAATGACAACGTCGAAATAAAGGTAATGAACATAAAGTAAAGAAATAACTCATGTAATCAAATAATTATTCATTATGAATTATTCAACAAGATATTTAATTATTCTACAAATTATTTACATAATATACTAAAGGGGAAAAGAAAAAGATAGAGTTAAATATAGAACCCGGAGATGGCTATAAACTGAAGACGACTATTAAACCGGCTGCTGCTATGCATTATCTTATCCTGGGCTGAATTTGAAAATTTTTGGAACAACTAACTAGGGGCTAGAACTTTTGGGAAGATGCAAAGCGAACCCATTCGAACTTGGAAACTCAGAGTTCCAAAATGTAACTCATCCCAGGCATTTCATGCAAAGATAGAAGAAAAAAAGAAGAAGATAAGGATTAGAGAAAATTGTCAAAAGTGCCCGTAAGAAAGGAAATGACATAAATACATCTTCCACATTAATATTTAAGTGACATTTCATTGTATGAGAAAATGTTAACAGAAGTCTAAACAAGAGTCCAAGACAATTTTATAGTCGGAAAAAACTGCATTTATGCTTAGATCGATTAACACTTAATTGATAGGATATCTTGATACCACCAGAAAGCAAACGAACCAACTTTGAGAAAATATGATAATAAGGTAATACCATCTGACTCCTAAAGATTCTCTTAGAAAATTTCAGAAAAATAGATAAGGTTAAAGTAAAGGGATTGAGATTTCAAATCCTCAACTTGATCATAGCAGAGGAGATCCACAAGCTATCATTTTCACATGTTTATTTCAACACAAAGATACTATTAGTCTTTCAAGAAAGATGCGAACATTAACCTATGTAAACTTATATTTATCTTCTAAAGGAGAGGGCTCATACCAAATCGAACAGGATCACCAAGACAGATTCACACTCAAATAACACAGTGAAGTGACAAAGATTAAAACTTCCTAATGAACTAAAAGTTATAGCTAAAAGTTACTTACAGGCTAAAATATGCTATTTAAGCTAAGAGGCGTAGGTCGTGCTGCTAATTATTCAAGAAGAAAGGGAAAAAATATCAATACGCCAATGATGAACTAAGATACCAAAACTTCTTGCTTCAGAATACCATAACTAAACATCTTTAACCTTTTTAAGAAATGATTTCACGCTATTCAAATAGGACAACTTTATTAAGAAACAGGACTTAGAACTTCATTGTCAAGAGATTATGAAATAATTAATTGACCACTGCATACTTTGCTAAAATAAGGAAGATACACTCTTTTATTAAATTACAGAACTCATTTGATGATAAAGATTCAACTTTAAACTATATCTTAAGTCAAACATGATAAAAAAAGTAACAAATTTAAAACTCTTTTTTAAGAACTAAACTGATTATTATACAAAGTTCCCAAAATAATAATTTTTAAGTTAGTCATAGAAGATGTTAAAGATTAAAACTTTATATCATATCAAACATAATTTTGGTTTAAACAAAACACTTAAGAAAGATTTTTAAACTAATGAGTAAAAACATGAGGGTGGCTATTTTAGTTAGGATATTGACATGCACTTGAACACAAACACAGTATTTAATGCAATAATCAACGCAGACAAGATACTTGAGAATTTTACTCACTCAAACTCATAAATATTTTAGACACTACAGACTTGAAAGATTGAGTTTCAAATTGAGACTCATTGTGGTGTAGAGTGCAGACCATGCAATGAAACAAAAGATAAATAAATAGAAAGCAGTTATAGGTTAATGAAGGAACAAACAAGCAAACTTGATAAAACAAAAAGTAGCAGAATCTCAATCTCACGCCAAGGAAAAATGATACCAGTTTTTGCATTTAGACATAGCCATGGAAAGGCATCTAATTTTATTTATTAAGCCATTAAACCAACTTCACATGATTCCATGCATATAAGCCACAAGCAATTTTAGAACTACTGACAAGATTAATTTCTCTTAACGAAAATGGTCTTTCCACAATTCACAAGCAATTTACTCTAACGAAAATGGTCTTTCCACAATTCACAAGCAATTTACTCTAAATAACAGAGATTACTTAACATGACTGCTCGCATATAAGCCAATAACCAAGCACAATTTATAAGAAATAGACATAAAAGACTTAAAGCCATATTTTAGAAATTTAAATTATACAGTTTTACTCATTATCAAACATGAGTTCCAAAACCAGAATAAATAACAGGGAATAAACTATACACCTATTTGCTAAACTCCATAACCAAACAAGAAATCAAACCCATTTTCTAAACTCATAGAAAAACAGGAAGAACAGGGTGATGCTGCACACATACATTTTTAAAAATATTAACTTTACATCCCTGCCTTGACAATTCCAGCCTACAGAAAACACCTACATCTTTCAAGGTTTTAATTCCAGATCCTAAGGACTAAAAATAGGCATAAACCAGGGAGCAAATGGAACATAAATTGCAGCCTAAACTGACATCTAAAACCCTGCACTACTGTCGACGGAAGCATTGCCCAGAACTGAAAATGAATCATTTTAAAACATGGAGCTGAAGCCAAGGAGAAACAAGAAGGCTAAGCTGCTAAAACAGCCTGCTACTACACTGAACATACAATGAACCCCTCTATTAAACACCAAACCAGACCCAAGAAACACTCCAGCAACCACCGCTACTCACTTGCATACATTAAACTTCATCTATATTTAATAAAAATTTCCCTAGAACACCTGCAGCTACCAAAAACTACCCCAAACAACCCCTACTACCACTCCCTGAACGAAAAAAAAAAAACTCCATAGCAGAACAAGCAACTTGACATAGCCTTTCTACAAGCTACCTGGACCTACAAACCTATGCTACTACCAGAAACAACTTCCACGCACTTATAGACCCCACTAGACCTCCCTATAATCCCACAAGACACCAACATGACCTGCTATCATCCCATACACTTCTTGCAATAAACACTACAAGAAATAAGGCCTTTAGCGAGGGGAGATTTGGTCGTTAAAATTGTAAATCCGGTCGATATAAGTCAATAACGACCGTATAAAATCCGGTCGTCACCGGTCGTTATAGCCTCTCACATTAAAAGTTTAACGACCGGATTTGGATCCGGTCGCTAAACACTCTTTTACGACCGCACAATATCCGGTCGTTGTTCTTTATTTTAACGACCGAAATTTCCCTTCGCTAATCATAAATCCAGACGTTAAAACTCTTTAAATGACAACAAGAAAGTTGGTTGTTATGTGATTATGACGACTGGAATTCATGTCGTTAATTGTATGTCACTACAAATAAGTATCTTTAATGATCGAATTTCCCTTCGCTAACTTAAGAAATGATATATGTTCATATACGTTTATTTATGTTCTTGTGATTATCAAATATAATCATTATTTTTTATGCTTTCCCACGTATATATACATAAATTTAAAAATATACTAAATAATCAATTACCATAAAACTTCATTGTTAAGCACTAAGAAGTAAACTATCACATTACTAGAAAAATATACCCGTCCAATTTCTATAACGATGCGACTCCTAAGAAGATAAAATTTTGTAGCTTATGTACAAACGATACACCCTAACAAATCCAAAGACATCTTCTTCTGCAACTTCCTTTACACTTTCTTCGAGAACACATTCTTCAGCTTTCAATTCTGCATCTGTAAATAAAAGAATAAGTTCTTGTCAAAGAACATGGCAAAGCACCATCCAACAACAGTTTAAAAGATATTAATGAAACAGATAGCAAGTACTTGCACTTCAAATAAGTAGTGAGTAGCTATGTTTGGTTTACAATGCCTATTAAGTATTTCCAACCACACAGGAAGAAATATGACTAAAAAAATCAGAGAGAGACTAATAAAGTTATTGCAACCACAACTATAAGCAAAACCAAGCTCATAAGTAATTTGTAATCAATATGTTTTATTACAAGCACAAATTCAGAATAAGGATTCAACTTGAATGTAAGCATTGTTTCAAGACTTTACTTTTCTTCAGTTTTTATTGGTCAAAGTACCAAGTTTATTTTCGAATTGTCGCCTAGTCTAAAGGTCGTGCAATGTACTAATTACATAAGGAGATGAAACTTGTAGATTTCCTAGTGTAATAAGTAATACACGTGTAAAAAAAGCCTGTAGTCTAGGAAGACAATATTTATTTTACAATCGTTTGAAAATTAAAAGAGAAATTTGATAAGGCCCGTGTTACTGTACTTTGCCAATAAATAATTGTAATACGAACTAAGAGATATTATTGGCTAGGTTTTATCTCCTTGAGTAATATCTTCTTTGTCTGTAAGAAGCGTAAAACTTACTTGGCAGCTTTTTCAAAAGCCTGGCAAATTTCAACCAAGTTTTTAAGTCAATATCTTTTTAAAGCACAAAATAGAGGGAGTCGTATATCTACAAACTGAGCGTATCTATCAGCTTGTCAGATAACTCTATGTGTTGTTCATCTGCTGCAAGCTTAAAATAATGTGTACAAATATACAATTGCATATTGAGTTTAACTTATATGAATAGTCAATATTTATTTTTAACACAATCAGCCTATTCCCAGGAAAATTGACCATCATACTGGAGTTTTTGCAACATAGGTATCACTGTGTTTATGTAACTTCCAGTACTAAGTTTTCTAATATCTAATCTACCTTTCCTGGCAATACAGATCACCCCGGCAAAGGATGGGAAACCAGTTGTTATTAAGCTAACGGATGCCAAGACAAAAGAACTGAAGGACAATTTGGAGGTAATGTTCTGTTGGCTTTTATTAAAACAGTACAGGCATTTCACAAATAAGACTAGATAGGATGCCGCTAGTGACTTTTTGGAGCCCAAGGAATTTATGTTACATGCTGTTGGAAGAGGACATGTTGATCTTTTAAATGGTCAGTCAATGTCTCAGTCTAGAATGAGTAATTGTCCTAGTCCTCATAATAGCTTTTATACTGCTATGCAGTACATAGAAGCCAAACAAAGTTTCACCACTACAGAAGTTAGTGAATGTGTCAGCAGTTTGGACAAGTCTGGTGAAAGTGGTGATGTTAGCAACTCGTATGATATCGTAGAGAGCAGAAAAACAAGCTCTACAGAGGCAGTACAGGTAGTGATATTAGCAATGAAAGCAGCTCTACTAGACTCATGCTTTGACTCAGGTGATAGTCGTGCGTGAATAAGACAAAACACACACAAAAATTTAGAATCTGATGATATGCGCAGGTTATTTAACCTGTTGGAACAAATTATTCAGGAAGATATAAAGAGGGATCCACAAATCCGGCTGGCAAGTAAAAAAGGAATATACAGCAAAAAATCTCACTAAACCAGTATGCTGAGAAACAGGAATCTAACCTGTCACACATTGTATAAGCAAGTCACACAAATATTTTGAACAGGAGGCTTCCTTATAGAATTGTACAATGTACTTACCTTTTCATAAATAATCGCTACTAATAGGCTTGCTACCTGTACGATGAGGCATTTTCAATTTTGACCTATTAACCGAGTTTTTTATACTTGCTTCCTACATTAAAAACATAGCGTGAAATAATTATGACAAGCGTGTTTAATGGTTGTATTTGTATTAAGCTAGAAAGGAAGGGAAAAGAAGACATCAATAATATTTGAAAGAAAATCTGAACTTGACCAACCATAAATTGTCCAAGAAAAAGGAATCACGTACAACTAAAGTAAAATGCTGTTAATTAATAGCTATGAAGGCATACCTTAAATTTATAGGATAAAAAGTGCTCCTTGACCAACCATTCCCAATCAGTCTTGTCTATCCCCTCTGGCACATCTTATAGAACCTCGTGCAATGGCTTAGATTTGACAATCTTGTGCAATGATCCTCTTTCCAAAGCTTTCTCATATGTTGCAGGACATGATCTCTATGATCATCCATGTCATCACTGTCAAATTTTCCCTAAAATGTTTCACGAGAAGTTAGAAGCTGTTAGTTATAAATATCTGATTTATTGGAAGTCGGAGGAATAAGATGATTTTGACAGAGACATAAATTTACAGTTAAGTGCAGAGGAATGAGTCTAAGTTTTTTTTTTAATCAGTAGAGGAGTAAGTCTAAGGCGCAACTGTATAAATACAATAACATTAGCAACTTTGTTCCATAACTCAAATCAACTAAGCCTCAAACTGCAATACTGGTCCATAACATTTAAAATTTCTACTATCAATGATGAAAATTCCTTTAACAAAATCCTTCAAGAGTATAAACTTTAGAGAGAAAATCTAAATGCCAACCTTCCTATACTTTTTCTCCTTTTAGTTTGTATATCACCAAACATCGTAGCTAAGCTTCTGCAGGTGCAATACAAATCTATTATCATCAGATTCAGTTAAACTAGTGGAAACTTGATTTGCACCGATCTTTAGTTCTGTGAAGAAATATTAATACAACCCAGGTGAAGACCAAAAAACTTGCTATATATTATAATCAAACAATCAAAAGGAATCAGTGAACTATATCACACCTACCCTTAATGATACTCGCTTTTGGTTAATCCATCTCTAAACTGACCGAGCTTTCAACTTCAATATCACTATATGAAGATACTAAAACAAAACTAGACGGAAAAAAATACAGATATTAATGAAGTGAAAATATGTCTACCAGGTGTAAGAGAAAATATGGTCTGAGCCTCTCCAAGTAAAATCAATTACTCACTGTGCATAATCGGAAAAATAACTGTCAATATAAGTTCTTAATTGGCAAAAGAAAAAAATGTACTTATAAAAAGGCCATTTCAAAATGAGAAAAATATACTACTTGTCTCAACAACCTAGTAAAATATTCCAACTGATCCACACCCAATACCACACACCAATAAAGACCAAGCATACATCATGGATGAAAACGTCTACAAATTTCTTTTTTTTTGCTCATGGAATGCTGAACATTTCCAAGAGATGTATAAGTTCACTGGCATTATAATAAAATTTTATACCCTTATCAGAAGTAGTTGTAGCTTCAATGACTCGGATATTCATGAAAGACGATGCATTAGCTGGCCAAGGTCTAGGAGGTTATAAGACTGAAAAACAGCTCTTTCCCATAGCTCAATGACCCTACCCTCACATAAAGATTAGAAGTAAAAGGACAACAAATCACTTAATGTTATGCACCATAACACCTTTTTTTTTTTGGGACAACAATCACCATAAAGTAGTGGTGTACTTGAGTTTTCACCTTCAGTTTGACATAAAGAGAAGTAAAATCAATTAATCACTTAATCAAAATCATACCTATCTCTAGAGGAAACATCATCAGACCATTGAAGCATATTAAGAAGTCTATTGGCTTGAGTTATGAACTAGGAGCATTCAATATGTCACAGCAAATTCACAAGTCGATTCAAGTAAAAAGCAAAATATTGGATCAACTCTAATTTGATGGAACTTTCTGAGGATATGTTGTAATCAGCAGCTATGTTTCAAGTGACAAATCCCTCAAGTATCGATGTTCTGAACTCACACGAATATCTACACAATGTAAACTAGGGATGATAGCCATATATGTGCTTCGTGTTGTTGAGCTAGAAAGTTTTCTTATTGACACTAACTAATTTCCACTAGCATGTTAGACATACCAGTGCATATTGCTAACTGTTCCACCATTCTTTTTAATTTATTGCGCGTGAAGGAGGTGTCAAATAAAATTGGACAGAATATATTGTATCACTCAAATGCAACTTTGGTAAATCACAACATTAGATTGTGCAGGATCTTTCTCCTGGACAGACCTCCAAAAAATTGTCAAAGAAGGATAACAACCTTTTATCATGTTTTTTCCAAATATACTTGCAAAAAAATCTTCATAAACACATTTATAGGATTTCAGTGACAGTCCTCGTTTAAATAGTTTAGCAATCAGTTTTCCCCCATAATCTTCTTCCTTATTTTATGTATTTTATTGTTACCCTAGCAATCTCTTCTCTCCTTTAGATTATTTTTAATGAATTAGTGGCTCTCAAAAGACTTCGTAAAGCACAAAATTACCCATTACCTGATATAAGCTCATAACTTAAAAGACCAAATAGCTGAATGAAAACAATACTCATAAAAGGGTCGCAAACAAATATTAAATTTATTATAAAATACATTGATATCAAAAAATGATCCTAGAAGTAAAGGCAAGATCATACTTTTCGATTCTACAACATGAAGAACATAGCAACAAAGATCAGAGTTTTACCTTTTCGAAAGGGAAAATTGAATAAAGAAGGCCAAGAGACGGAATACAGAGAGCCAAATCGACAATCTGCATTGAGCAGACCGACGCGACGAAAGTTAGAAGAATTTCACAATTACTAGTTACAATCCACAATTCAAGCAAGTAAAATAATTTGTGAGATGATTACCTTGATCGGAAGGAGAATAAACCGATCAGATTTTGAGATTATAGATCTCAGGTAGAGCACGCAGTAGTATCAGTTCCAATTGAAGCAGTAATACGGATTGTTATTGAAACAAAGAGAAAGACGTAGGGTTTTACTTTTGGGTTGGATGGAACATATATAATATAAATTGAGGAAGTAGTTGCAGATTTCTATCAAGTTTCTTCGAACTGCTAGATGTACGCTCTTGTCAACAAACAGAGAGAAAGCGTGGTGTAGTTCTATTTTTTAGGTTGAGGATGGGGTTATGCGGAGGGTGGGGGTAAGAAAAAGAGTGGGAAAAAATAAGCGCCTTTTTTTTTTTATTAAGTTTGTTTTAATGTCCAGATATTTTTCATTTTAACCACCAAATACTATCCCTTCATTAATGTTCTACTAAAAACTAGATTTAACGTCAGGAAAAATTATTGGACGTTATAAGTATACCTTTAACGACTGAATTAAGGTCCCTTCGTTAAAAAGCGGTCGTTAAAGACCCAATTTCTTGTAGTGAAACTAATGAACATGAAATACCCTTTCTGGATTTGCATCACCAATACTCAGCCTCCTAGATAACTTTCAACCTCTTCACTGCCCAGAAAACAAAACTAGACCCCTAAGTGCTCAGACACCTTCAGCTCCCTCTTGAGCACCTTTTCACAACTTATTTCACATCGTTTAATAATTCAAAACTATCCAGACACCGGCATACACATAGACATAAAATCTTAGACTGGAAATAACTACACTCTTTCATGATGATTGATGACTGAATTTGGAATCCTGCACTTAATTTCAAACAAGACATGCATAATACCAATCTTACAGCTAAATCTATTCCTAAGAATGGAACTAAAACATGAAACAGAATATAAACCAAACTATGAACCTTTTATCTTGAACTTTCCTTATAGACAAGGTTTGATTTTCTTATATAAAGAATATACTTGAAGTTAAGCAACAATTCTAAGAAAAATTTTCATTTTTTGATAGACGCCAAGCTCAAATATTTTGAGGATGACAACATAGTTTAACTAAGGAAAACTATTCATTTCAATTTTTCAAACACACACAGAGACACATTTCAAACCAGGATAAGCAAATAAGAACATTAATAAAATGAAGAACCAAAAACTGAAAAATAAAGTAGAGGGAAGGAATTATTACCATTTTTGCGAGCAGCGAGCTGGGGCGAGGGATCCGTAGGAAAGGTGAGCGACTCAAACAAGGTCGTCGACTTGAATGGCAACGCAACAACACACCCAACAATCAAACAAAAAAGTGACGCTGCATTTTGTATAAACTTAAACTAAGAAAAAACTTTAATGTGTATGCTATATATTCTGCTCCCTTTCTACTATTTTCCCCCGTGATTCCTCCCTATATTCATCGTCCCTTGAAACTCCTCTAACAAGGGTATTTATAGGAAAAACTTAGGGTTCCTCTAGGGTCCAATTTTATCTTTGATCTGGACAAAAATGACCCTAACGGCTATAAATAGATAAGGTTGTACGATTCAATAGCTGGAATTTGAATGGATCCTTCGTACAGTGAGTAGCTTGAAATTGAAGAGAGGGGATTCCGGTCTTTGGATTATTGGAAATGGGTAAATTGGGAAAACGGGTTGTCGGATTTGGAATTGGGGATCTGATTTTTTTTTTTAAAATCAAGAGTCAACTAGGTATTGCACCTAGTGACCATTTTTATTACTAAACAAAAAATGAATACAATGTCTTACAATGTGTGCAGCAAACAAGTGCAAAAACCAAATGTACCCTACTTCTCTTTAAAATAGCACCAATCTTACTTGTTATCCTCACTCTCTTGGATTGAATGCCATTGAGCATTAATACCACCAAGTAGAATGAAAATAACTCATAATCTTGATGCCAATGAATATGAGAAGTAGGATCTAAACAACTATCAAAACAAGGAGTACAAACTAAGCAATGTGTAACATAATGATTAACTAGTCTTGATCCTTGTTGCCTGCAGGAAGTATGAATCTCCAGAAAGTGAAGCCAAAGTAGAAGTAGTAGTGTCCAGCAGCAAATCATGTGATACTTGAGCCTATCAAGTCGACCAAGGCAATGGAAGATCAAAGCAACAAGCAGCCTATCCCTTTGGCTCTCTACTTGGTTCTCTACTAGATGAAGATGCAGCAGCATAACATCTCCCAGATGATTGAGGCAATGTGAGGCCCCTTGAGCAATCAGTAGTGCAGTCAGCATCATTCCAAATCGATTGAGGCATTGTGAGGATCCTTGAGCAATCAGCATTGTAATCAGCAGCATTCCAAGTTGATTCTGAGCTAAGTGAGGATGCAGCATTAAAAACAACTTAGAAATCAAGATGTTTGTAAACCAAGACAAGAACACAAGCTGAATGAAAAGCATTATGGATTTTAGAGCAATCCCAGCTTATATGATTCTGAAAGTATTCATTGTAATCCAGCTTTTCTTTTCAGTGTTGTTTCAGCACATTTGCATTGAATGAGTCGACTAAGGCAGTGAAGCACCAGTGCTCCATCAGCATAACACTTGTAGAGCACCGGTGCTCCACCATTGTCCCTCAGCATATTGCAAAAAATTATAGAAACAATGTAGTCCCAATCATTTGTAGATGTCTCCACCTTGTACCTGCAAAAAAAGAACCTAATGTTAGTGAAAACAACCCCTATGATCTCCACTCTAAAGTCTTGATCATAGGGGGCAAAGTCCAAGCTCCAATCAGCTCCTTCCAAACCACCTCCTCCTCTGATTGTCATCACTATGATCCTTTCCATCTCTTAGCTCTATACTCCACACAGTGATGCTTGTCAAAGTTGACTATGAACTTGGCTTTAGAAGGCATTTCACCAAAGGAAGTATATCTAACATTGGGCAGCTCATAGGCTAGATTGGCAAGACAATCAGCTAGCTTATTGCCCTCTCTCAAAGTGTGTTGAAACTTGAAGTTCCCTAGCTGCTTCAACTTCAAAATATCATCCACAATTGAAGCAATAGACCATATAGGTTGCCAGGCCCCTTCAATCACCTGCTTAACAACTAGAGAGTCAGTTTCTATGACAACCTCTCCTAGGTCATTCTCCACAGTGTACTTCATTGCTTCCCTGATAGCCATTGCCTCAGCATACATATTGTTGTGCTCCCCAATGAGCTTAGCAAAGGCATACAGAACATCACCCTCTACATTCCTCACACAGAATGCCATAGAACTAGGGCCAGGATTCCCCCTAGAAGCACCATCAGTATTCACCTTCAAGACTCCATAGTTTGGCTCCTTCCATCCCACTTTAATGTACCTGAATCTAGGCAAAAAAGCCTCTAGAGCATTGACAATGTCAGGCCAAGACTGTCTCACTATATGTACAAAAGGGAACCTCAATTTCACAAAGTAAAAGAGATTGCTAGTAATCTCATAAAGCAGCCTAGAGTAGGAAACTGTTTTATCATGTTTTAAGGCATTCCTTCTCTTCCAAAGTGACCAAACAATAAAGGAAGGAACAGTGTGAAAAACATCCTTTATCCATGGTTTAGGCCACTGCCTCCACCATTTAAAACAAACCTGATGAAGATTGCATCCATTCACTTGGACTCCTGCAGCTTGAGCAAAGTACTTCCACACATTGTTGGCTACATGACTTTCTCTGAAAAGATGTTCTCTAGTCTCAATGTTAGGATTTGTGCAGCACCAACACCTGAATGGAAATGGATATCCCATTCTCTTCAATGCATCATCAATTGGCAGCTTAAACTTCCACAGCCTCCACATCATAAATGACACTTTCAGTGGCATCCCTTTCACCCACATAAACCTTGAGATGGGAACTTTATGCTGCTTAACTCTCATATAGTTCCATGCACTACTAACTGAAAATTTGCCATTTGATGTCAAGCCCCACCAGGCCTTGTCTCTTCTCTGATCAGTCCCAAGCAAGTGAACATTCTGAAGAATGTGATCAACAATGTCTTCAGGCAAAAGAAGATACAAAAGCTCAACATCCCAGGTTCCCTCATCAATCACCTCTCTCACATTGTTGTACCAAAGCTCATAGTTAAATGTATAAGGTACAATGAAGTACAATGGTCCAAGCCCTGACCAATTGTCATACCAAAGATGAGCTGAACCTTGCCTAATCTGCTAATGTATCTCATGATCAATAGCCTCCCTAGCTTGTATCATTTTCTTCCAGACATAGGAGCCTTGCTTGAAAGGCACAATTGCCTTATGCAGCTTCTTACAATACTTGTTAGACATGTATGTAACCTACAAAGAGTCTCCAGTTCTAAAGTTCCACCAAAGCTTAGCAAACAATGCACTTGAGACATCAAACAGTGACCTGAATCCCATGCCTCCTTCTTCAGCTGGTAGGCAAAGATTCTTCCAGGAAGACCAATGTCTATTAGACCCTTCTTGTGAGTTTCCCCAAAAGAACTTAGCAAAGAGTTTATGCAACTGATTGAGCACACTATCTATAGGATTGACTGCAGATAAGAGATGTATTGGCATACTTTGTAGCACATGTTTGATCAAGATGGCCCTTCCTCCAAATGAGAGCATTTTTGCACTCCAACCATGAATCCTTGAAGTTACTTTCCCCACCAGCTCCTCATAATATATCTTCTTCCTCCTACCATAGAAGAAAGGACAGCCTAGGTATGTGAAGGGAAAGTCCTTCCTCTGAATGCCAGTGATCAATTCTACTTTTTGTACCTCCTCTTCACCCACTGAAGCATGAAGATAAACAGCACTCTTGTCCTTGTTTATCTTCTGACCCTTCATCAGCTTGTAGAGCACCAGTAATCAAGTGCAAAGAATCCTCACGAGCTGATGTAAATAGAATGGTGTCATCAGCATAAGCTAGATGATTGAGATGAGGGCTCCACTTAGGCATTGCATATGGCCTATAGAAGCTGTGAGTGTTGAGGGAATTCAAGTTCCTGGAAAGAACTTCAGCAGTGAGAATAAACAATGTAGGTGATAAAGGGTCACCTTGCTTTAGACCTCTTCCTGAATGGAAAAACCCATAGCTTTGGCCATTGAACAAGACTGAATACCAGTTTGATGAGACAAGCTGGAAGATGACATCACTAAACTCATGGCAAAACCCCATCTTCCTCAGCACCATTGTCAAAAAAGGCCAGGATACCCTATCATAAGCCTTCATCATATCCAGTTTAATCACAACATTAGCATCTTCCCCTCTTTCATTGATATCATGAATGATTTCCCGAGCAAGCAAGGCATTCTCTACTATGCTTCTCCCTTGCACAAAGCCTGCCTGATTCTGTGAGATGAGTGTAGGTAGAACCTCTACCAATCTATTGTGTACCACCCTGGAGAGGACCTTGTTAATGAAGTTGCTTAAACTAATAGGTCTGAGATCAGAAAAGGTTGCAACTGAAGGCTTCTTAGGAATCAGAACTAAATTAGTGTGTGTGACATATCTAGGGATGTGTCTTCTACTAAACAAAGCCTGCACCACCCTAACAATATCCTGCTTGATGATATCCCAAGCAACATGAAAGAACCTGCCAGTATAGCCATCAGGGCCACTAGCACTATCTCCATTAAGCCCAAACACTGCTTGTTTGACCTCCTCCTCCCAAGGCACCTTTGTAAATGCCTCATTCTGCTCATCACTGATCATAGAAGGGACATTCATCAAAAGATCATAGTTGTTAGATACCTCTTCAGTAGCAAATTGTTTCTGAAAGAACCACAATGCTTCATTGGCCATTGCTTCTTGAGAATTAATCCAGTTGCCATCTCTATTCTGAATTCTGCTCATATGTAGCTTCTTCCTTCTTCCATTGACATGAAAATGAAAGAATTTAGAGTTCACATCACCTTCTTTGAACCATTGCATGCCTGCCTTTTGTTTCCAAAATTCAGCTTCAATAGAAAGGTATCTCTTCAGCTCAGCTTCAGCTTTCTTCAAGGCTTCTCTATTCTCAGGTGTTGGTGCTAATTCCAGCTGATACTCATGAGCCAAAATAATGTCCTCCATGGTGGATACCTGCTGAAAGATATTACCATATGTAGCCTTGCTCCAAGCAGTCAATTTCTTCTTCAGTGTTTTCATTTTTGTGTTCAGAGAGTAGAATGTATCTCCTGCAGCTTCAATGTCCCAATGCTCCCTTACTAAATCAAGGAATGAGTCATGTGTGGTCCAGAAATTGAGAAATTTAAAGGGCTTGATTGTAGGATATCATCCTGTGAGAAATTGATCAACAAAGGGGAATGATCTGAGCCCACTCTAGCAAGGTGATCAATTTCAATCTTGGTGCACATGTCCACCAATTGCTGATTGCCTAAGCATCTATCAAGCCTCTTTAGGATAAATTCTTCCTCAGTCCTACCATTCCACCAAGTGAAGATACTCCCAGAGTTAAAGCCAAGGTCCATAAGCTGACAATTAGCAAGAGTAGAAGCAAATTCTTCATACTCAGGCATGAAGACTGGTAATCCCCCATACTTCTCATTCTCAGATAGAATGACATTAAACTCCCCAGCTACCAACCAAGGCCTCACATTATCACTAGCAAAGTACTGCATTGCTTCCCAAAGAAAGAACCTATCATCAGCATTTGTTTTGGCATACACAAATGTAATTACAATTTCTTCATCAAAGTGTTGGTTATTGAAGGAAAGTGTAATCTGCTGTTCATCATTCATCACCTCTTGCACTTCAAAATCAGCATTAACAAACACCCAAACCTTCCCATTGACATTATGAAACCATTGTTCCATCCCAAGTCTCAGTTTATAGCTATTAATGGTACTAACATCCTGGAATGGTTTCATCAATCCTATAACTTGAAAGTGCTTCCTTTGATGTAATGTGATAACCCTATCAAAAGCTTCTTGAGTATTTACTGACCTTATGTTCCAGATCAGAAGCTTATCCATCTAATTCTGCTTGGTTGAGGTTGATCTCAAAGCTTTGATTTTATCAGGATCCTGACTATAGTTCTTCTTGTTTCTCTTTTGTGCGTGCTTGGATTGATTTGAAAACTCTAAGGGTGCTGGAGGAATCAGCTGCTGCTGTGATCTAGCACTTCTTGGAGATAAATCAGCTTCCCTAGCTACTTGCTCAAAGTTATGAGCAGTGGCGTCTTCATCAAGTTCTTGATGCTCAAGCCTGCCTGGACTCAAAGGACTATCCATCAATTTTATACCTTCCTGAGCATGTACATCCTTGACAATTGGTTGCAATGGCATGTTTTTAATAAGATCATCTTCATCATCATCAGAAGTGGCACCTGAAGGAATCAAAGATGATCCCTGGGCATGATCCTTACCCTGAGCTTGACTAGGAATAGTAGAAGCAGTCGTATTCAAGTTACAATTTAAAAAATTGTTCTCTCCCACATCGACTGGAGGAAGTGAAGGCGCCTGAGGTATATAAGCAATTTCACTCCCTTTACCGGATTTAACCAACCCTAGGGCTTTTTGCATTAACTTCCAAGCTTCAGAATTAATTCCCCTCAGCTCATTCAATGCAGCTTCATTAAAAACGCTGAGCTTACCAACCAAATCAACCTCATGAACTGAATTTTCAGTTTGTGGGATCGTATAAAGCACGATCTTTGTCTGAACCCTCAGCTCTATTCAAACCTCCCAGCTCGTGTTCACCTACAATCCTAGCATTCTTAGCTGCATCACACGAATCCTTCTCCTTTAAATTATTTTTAAAAGCTTCTTCAACCCACTGATGAGTACTTATTTCTCCATTGTCCACCTTTGCATTAATCTTAGGATCTTTAGGAATTGCACTCCTGATTGGAGTCGAATTTGTATTCCTATTTTCAACTTGTTCAGAATTACCAATCTCCCTAGTTGAGTTCACATCCTTCTCCTCTCCTGATTGGACTTCAATAACCTCATCATCCTCAGCATCTAACACTGCAAAAGAATTATTAATTTGAACATCATCACCCTTCTCCTTAGCACCCTCTTTATGTTGATTCTTTTTGTTCTCAACTCTCACCCAAGCATTAGAGTTTCTATTAGGATTCACACCCTTCCTAGCCTTAATTTGTCGAGCATCTTGCACTGTATTCCTTTTGTTCACCTCCTCGACTTTAGCCAGATCTTCCTTATCATTCAAATTGCCCACAAGCTTGCCACTTTTAAGCACCCTAAGAGGCTGCTTCTTCTCATTATTCTCACCCTTTTCAACCACCTTGTCATCAAGCTCCGGATGTAAAATAAAGCATTGTTCTTCATCATGTCCTTGCAGCTTGCAATGGTTGCAATACTTAGGCAAGTAATCATATTGAACCTTGATCCATTTATACTTGATATCTCCAGTAGTAGAGTTCTTGATTCCTATCCTAACTCTTTGAGGCCTTGGTGATAAAAGGTCAACTTCTACTTTAACCTTGGCACAACTTGGCCTAGTTCTAGCCTTTGTAGCTGCATCCAATTGCAATGGCTTACCAATTGCACTAGCCAATGCAAACATAGCCTCTTTAACAAAGAAAACTGGTGGCAAACCTGAAAAAAAGATCCAAGCAACTGCCACAGATGTCTCCTCTATTGGATCAAACCAAACATCATATTTCAAGGCACGCATTTGATGATACATGTTTGCAAATTTTAGATAGAAGGCAGGCCTAGACAATAAGTAAACATAGTCTTCCAATAATGAAACCCTAATCAGAACATGCCTAAGATCTAAAAAGCCTATGGAACACTCTCCTTTCAAATCACATTGTAATGGCAATTGCTTCTTAAGCTCGTGAAAGGCAGGCATCCCATAGGAGAACTTCCCCACGACTGCATATTGCAACTCCTCATGGAGTACCATACTATCAACATCCTTTCCATCCCAAACAAATGAAGGTTCTCCATGGTGAAGTTCGCTAATAGGATCTGGAATTGAAGGCATCACAAAAGGCCGAGCACTGGGCTTCAAGGTAGAAGCATACGATAATGGTGGTGTAATATTGTTATTAGGTGTTATAGTGGTGGTAGGAGGTTGTGGAGGATTAGTGTGAGGCTGGACAACCCTAGTAGGGGGCTGTCCAGTGGCCGGAGAGGCCATGGGAGGTGGTCGTGTATGTGTCGCCTAGAAATCGCCTAGAATCGCCTTTCTAGAGAGAAAACTAGGCGCGGGGGAAAAGTGGGGGATCTGACTTGGGGTTTTCTGATTTAGGGATTTTAGTTAAATGGGGAGTCTTGCATGGGTAGGCTAGAAATGAGGATATGAATTGCGCTTTTAGTCACTTTTGATCAAAATCATTTGTTTCCTTCTTTAATTTTTAATTTTAACCTTAATTATAAAATATTTACAACAATTTATTAATTTTAAGAAACCTTTGGACAAAATTGGGTTTCGACACGCCCAATATAAGTGTTGTTCACAAGGTTGTGCAAAGTCAGCAATATATGTATGGAACATCCATTTATATTAGTTTTAAATGATGTGAAGAAGTTCCGAACATGGTTTTTATAATTTGAAAAATATAGAGCGGCTACAATGAACAGTTACCTCAAAATTTGAAAAATACACAGAACGACTACTAGCTACAATATACTTAACAGTTACAACAGTCACTTCCAAACGAACGTTTTGGTTAGCACTTTACTCCTATAAATACTCAATCAAATCATAGCAATCCATATTCAATAGCTAACAACATTAATCAAAATTCAAAAAATTACAAAATGGCTCGTCGACCATCCAATTCAAGAGGAGCAACCACTATAAGAGGAACATGCACTTCAAAGGAGCAAGAACTACAAGACAAAACACTTCAGCAGCACCAGATTCACCACAGCAAGAACGGACTAATGATATTTTGGAACAAATACGGGCTGATGTATGAGGTTGGAAATTAAAATTTGAGGACATCTTCCATGACTACAAAAAGGACGTCAGAAGGATGTAGAAGGAAATAAGGAGGGTAAGGAGCATGCTCAAAGGGATACTTATTGATAAGGACCTGCATTACCTTGACTACTACTCATCGCCATCAAGATAGCAACTTGAATGTTTATGATTTTTTTGGGTTTATTTTTTATGTTAATATGAATGTTTATTAAGTAATTTCTTTTGTTTGAATGCTAATATAATTAGCATACTTTTGTAAAGTGCTAAATCTCTGATCAATCAAGAATATTTTTCTCTGGTTCTTGAACATCAATATATAAATTTGAATGTTTGGAACATCTGTTGTTATGTAAAGAACATCTGTTCTAGAACATCATTTATGTTGATCCTTTATACTATGAGTTTTTGAAGTTTTGAACACCAATTGTTATGACTGGAATGACTTTTAATCGTTCTCGAACATCTCTTAGTTCCTCCTTTAAAATTTATTTCTTACTCTTATCTTTTTCATTTTGAATGTTAAACAATTGACAAATATATATTATTTGAATGTTTGTTTGAATTTTGAACAATTGACATAACAAAAACACACTGCTAATTCCATATAAACTGCTATTAAGTAATAAGCCAGGCACTTCTTTCCAATGAAACAAGAATGTTCCGAACGACTATCTCAAAATTTTAAAATACACAACGGTTAATAGGAATAGTTGCATCATCGTTTGAATAGTACACAATGGTTACAAGTTACATCAAAAGTCACTTCCCAACAGACTCGTCGATTCCCAGTTTACTCTTATAAATGTCCAACACACAATAAAACATATTCCAAACCATATTTTACAAATAAAAACATTCACACCATTTCAAAATGGATCGTCGACCAAGAACAAGAGGAGCATCAATAAGAGGAGCATCGAGTTCAAGGCCTAGAACACCTTCATCGAGTTCAAATTAAGATTTTGAACATTCTAACAATGTCTTGGAGCAACTAAGGGTTGAAGACTAGGCATGGAAATTTAAGTTCGAGGATTTCTTCCATGATTAAAAGAAGGACATGAGAAATGTGAAGAGAATGCTTAAAGGGTTGCTTGCAAATATGAGAATTGATTTAACTCAATACTCCTCACCACCAGGATCACCACCAGAAGCACCACTACATGCACCCTAAGATTGATTATTCATGTTTATTTTAGTTCTAATTTTAAATATTTATTATATTATTTCATTGAATGAACAATGCTGAAGTATTGGCAAGTCTATGATGTACGTTTGATTGAATTATACATAATTACCGTACCGTTTTCGATTCAATCTCCGATCAATTACGAAAATATTTACATTTTCTGGAAAACATAAGTGTAAGAGTTTCAGAAGTTTAGAACATCAGTTGTTATGTAGGGAACAACTAGTTGTCGTTCCAGAAAGTCTATGTGTAAATCCACTAAAATAAAAGGTGTAAAAGTTTGGAACATCCCGTGTTATGCCCGGAACGACTACTAGTTGTTCTGGAACATCTATGTGTAGATCATTGAATGTTACATTGACCAATATATTTTAATATTTATTTTAATTCACACTAATTAAACATAAGTAAATCACATTGAAAATAAAACATTGGCTATCCATATAAGCACATCAAAAGTAATTAGCCATGCACTTCTTGGCTAACAAAATAAAAGTTATCCATACTTAATTACATACCAAAATAAAAATTAAAAAATTATCCAAATATTACAGACCCAAATTAAGATTTTATTTTGTTGTCAAAGATACAAACGGCGAGACGTTTCCTCCCTTCACCTACTTCATTATCACAAATCTTGTCCATGGGGTGTTTATGAGTATATGCTCAATGTATATCAATGAGTACACTCCTCATTATGTGCCAGTTAGATTTTGTGGACAAACTGCTTGTGGCAGTCTCTCAAACCCCCACATGTCTTCTTTCTTCACCGTGGGATCCAAGTCTTTGAAGAGCTTTGAATTTCTGATATAGACTGGGAACAAGTAGAGAATGAGCATCATAACTTACATGAAGGCGTCATCACCATAAACCCCTATATTGCAATCGTACACCATGAAGGCGTCATTATCATAAACCCCTAAATTGTAATCGTACACCACAATCTTTGGTTCCACCATGTCAAACACCACTGTCACATAATGGACACTCTTGATATTGTAAATGGTGATGATCCTCTTTGCACCAGCCCAACACCTACCCGTTGGGTAGGGTAGCTTTCCATGTGCATGCTTAAGAAAATCATTGTCAAACACAAATGTCCTCAACAACAAATTCATCGGAAGATTATGTTTCTTCTCATCTTTTTCCATTTGGACGTAGCGTTTGGCCATGTTTGACAAAAATGCAAGATCCAGAATGATGTCAGCATCATCGTAATGGTAGGAGTAATTCTGATGCTTCCCCTTCATTATGGTCAGCACAACTTCAATATACTAAAGAATAAATAAATGAGAAAAATAAATTTGGGTAAGTGAGTGTAAGAATGGCCGGTAGTTCTGAACATCTCATATTGACGTTCAGAACATAAGTCAGATGTTCTAGAAATTTGTTAGAAGTTAGAAATATGTGAGTTGTTCTAAGCATATGATAGATGTTCAGAACTCATAAAAAATTTTCTGAACAACAAAAAAGAAATTTAGAAAGTCAGTAAAAAATAGCTTACAATGCCCACAACCACTCTATCTTGTCCATCAGCAAACTGAAATCTTTGTGATTCATTGGCAACACAAGAAATATAGTTTTTTTTCAAAACCTTCTTCTTCATAAATGCCTTCAGGGCATCCACTTTCTTCCTCTTTAATTTCCTGTAAAATATCCACAAGTCTCCTCTCATAAACTTCATCATGCTTCTTCTTCTCTCTAATCTTCTCTTCTGTGCGTGGTGATATCACAACCTTTGCAGCTTCAATAAAACTTTTGCTTCTCAACTCTTCAATTGTTGCCTGCATGGCCGCCATCTCAATCTCCATGCCTCTACGCCATTCGTTGCAATCTTTGCATTTGAAACTGCTACATTTGGAGATGTCGAATCCATCTCTACTAGAAGAATCACCTTTGGGTTTCTCATAAGCCACAATCTTTTGCTGCATTGTTTCCCTCCATTGCTTATGCCTAAATTTGTACGTCTAGGCTAAACAATTAATTATGAATGAGCTGATAAGCAATACGGTAAATTACGATGGAAAAGTAAGTAAATACGATAAAAATAAAGCCAAGTAAATAAGCAAGAAATAATGGAGGAAGCAAAGTAGATCATATTCCTTGAGAGTAGCTGAGTTTGATGGCGAATCATGTTGTTGTTCACTACAATGTAAGGAGGGTTATTTATAGTAGTGATACTCAGTCCTAAATAAGGTAAAATACAAATAATAATAGGTCTATAGGCCTACAACTCAAGGCGGTGGTATACTAACCCCTAACTAGGAGACTATAAACCCTAGGCAACAGGATGTGTGCCTGCGCCCTGTGACCAAACCGCCAAAACGATCATTAGCTATAGAAGCTAGCGTATATCCTCAGTGCCTGGTTACTGGTAAGATAAGTCTAGTCTCGCCAGGTGGACTCGTATCTCCGTAACAATAGGTGGGGTATTTTTGCCCACACACACAGTTAGTCTCGCCACTTGCTGGGTGCTGATGCAAGCATTCAGGAAGTGAAAGCGGTGCAGATGTGAAAAGATATCTTAGTGACTCCTTGAGACTCGCAGTCTCTTTGACCAAGAATGACATTGATCTGCGAGAACTTCACATGCTTCCTTCTAATTGGCTGATACCGATCTCACGCACCTTTTCAAGAACTGCAATTAACTACTCCGAATCGTTTTATATCCCCAGCGATAATGATGTGTGACCGTTTCGTGCTCCATCCTTATCCTTTCTACCTATAAAAGTGACTTCATGACAGAGGGAAAATCATAACTCTTCTTCAGAAAACATTCCGTCCCTTTTCAGAAAGCTTATTTCGTGGCCCTTTGATCCTAATATGATACTCTAAAAAACTCTTCGTCGTTCTAAATGGAGTACACTTAAGAGAATTATAGGAGGAAGCTTATTTGCAGTTATTTTCTTTTCTATCTTTATCCATGAGGGAATAAATGAAGTCCCCTGAGTCGTGAAGTTTAATCGGGATTCTCATGATGTCCTTAGGGGATGTTTTCATTGTTTCACGTGCACTAATTACGGTGCGCTCATCTTCTAACGCAGCGGTAGCTGTGATATTCTTCTTCTCATGCGGGGTCAGGACGGTGAGCTCTTTCAGCTGTCATGACACTTCTCCGCAAGGATTTCTCTGTGTTTAGGTTTCCTCTTTGATGGAGTATGGTTGAAGTCGGCTTATATGACTCCGTTTCATGGCAGGCAAGAAGATGGAACTCTGGATCATGAGCGGACTAATGAATCTCCAAGCGTTAACTCTGCCTAAAGTCCTAGGCCATCTCTTGGTTCTACTAGTACGGTCTTGTCGGCGTTGTAATGTCTCGTAGGCCGTTGACAATGGGATATTGGAGGGAAGAGGCTCCTTCGTGATGGGTTCCAAGCTCAAGCCTTTCTACTCTCACCAAACTCCTGTTTGTACTTGAAGATCTGCGGGGCAGTGCACCCTAGTTTGGCCAGTTGAGGTTGCAGCGGATGGTCACACTTCGCTGCTAGTCTTCTAGTTTATCTTCGAGTTCAACGGACGAGATGGAGGAAGGTCAGGCCTGTACTCAAGTGCTTCGAGGATCCCTTGCTTTGATCGAGCAGACAGGCTTTGGTTGCACCAACAGCGTGTACCTTGAAAGAATGCTCAGGCCGACATATCTCGGGCTATCAAAAGAAAAGAAGAACTCTGGACTGTTTACGGCGTGTAGCTACAATCCAGACAAAAGATTTTCAGCCATGTTAATCCGGTGAAGCTCTTTGTTTTTAGTCTTCCCTTTCCATTTTTTTCTATAATTGTTATAAATTAATATTTTATTCAGGAAGAACTAAGTGTATATTATGAGCATACGAGCTGTTAGTTATTAATGAAATGAATGTTCACCAATATTTCATACGTACTTGTGTTATTACACGTTTCATAATGTGTAACACCGCAGTATGTTTGTGCCCCTAGATATTAGATGGCTTCCGGTCATCCTTACTGTTCTAGTTGTGTAAGAACGTGTGTCAGTATGCTTGCCTAGAGAAATTACGTATGTTGTGCACTGATAGACGTCGGCTATGTTGCATCCATAGCAGATGGCTGTTTGCGCCCACAATGGGATGACTTTAGCCCGTGTGGAAACGGTCCTTTTGCATTTTGAGACATCATCTTTGCTTAGTTACTCGAGTATTCAAGACTTTCTGGCACTACGCGGACATGCGTCCTCATCGGCGTGTAGGTGTGATTGTTGATTTAACGAGATCAACGCTCCATTAGTGCCTGATGGCTGAGTTAGATATGGTCTAACTCTACGTGAGTAGTGTACTCAATTTTTTGTATCAAAAAGTGAGTGTATTACTTCAACTTAGGCCTGGCCGGGGCTATGAATAGTTGGATCGTAGATGGATCTAAATAAATGAGTAAAAATGACTAAATAAGATAGTAGTTTTATTGATTAAAAAGGCGCGGGGCTTGTGATGCTGTGGTTAAAACCCGTAACATGTTTGATAAATACTGTAATTAAAAGGAAATAACATAAGAAAATTAAATGCTTTCTCAAGCAAAAGTACTTCATGTTTGATCCTTAAAAGATTCGGGGGAATTCGGTTGGGCTTCCCTATTTAAGGGTGCTAAGCCTTGAAAGTCATTCCCCAGGTCGTTGACGACCCTCTTGTACAACTATTCGCCAATCAAGCAATAGTGAACCGCATGTTTCCGCAAGTAGATGCTTTCTGACTTATCTTTAGGAAGATCTCTGTTTCTAAGATAGTTGATCAGCGCATCACGTTACCCAGCAAAAGATCCTGTATCATGAACTTCAAGGTTCATCAGGCTTGCGGGGGTTAGCTCAACTACCGTCTGCCAATCCTAAGAATCCTCGGATTCTTCGGCATCTCCTGAGATCTCTTTTGGTGGATGAATTCCCATGCATAAAAATTTTTCAAGATTGCCCTGATTTTCTTCTTTCGATCTGGCTCGTAAATGTCCTCGGCTATAAGGATTTCCCTTAGTTGATTAACCATCAGCTGAGATTTGTTTTTCAGGCTGATCTCCAAGTCCCCCAGTGTGTAGGCTAAGTCAAGAGCTTTTATTATGGATTCACATTCTGCTTCATTGTTGTCAGCTTTTGTGGCCTGATGGTAGACCATTCCAGATGGCGTTCTGATCCACAAGTCGACCTTCTCCCCGTTGGAACTCATTCCTGTGCGAATTTCCCAACGGCTGTACTCAATTACTCCTTCATTCCTGAGTGACTCTTCAGCCTTCCGTCTCAGTTCTTCTGCAAAATTTGAGGTACAACCTTCCAAAGCCTGCGACTTGTCATCTGTATGAGGTTGGTAGATGACGTCGTACTCTCCCAACTCTTCAGCCCACTTTTCCATGTCTTTCGACAGTCCAGGTTTACACAAAATGGATTATATCGGCATCGAAGAGACTAAATTGACTGAGTGTTCGTGAAAGTACAAGCCCAACTCTCGTGTGGCCATTACCACAGTTGCTATGAAATGGAGCAGCAAGGGAAAGAACTTGTCTATGCACTGCGGCATCCTGCTGGTGTACTTCACGAGAAATTGCTGCCCGTTTTTTTCTCGTACAAGGACCGCATTCCATGCTATCTCAGATATTGAAACGTATAACAGTAGGTGCTCACCTCTCTCAGGTTCTGTTATCACTGGAATCTGCAGGAGTGGAATGTTCGTTCGATCTATTGTCAGATAGCATTTTATCCACCACAGTGGTCCTCCTTGCTTCTGCAGCATCTCAAAGAGATGACATACCAATTCAGTCACTCTCGAGACTAGTTGATCCATTGCCGCCAGTCGATCCCGCAGTTTGGTGAGTTCCTTTCTAACCTCTTTCTCTATTGCCTCAATAACTTCCAACTCGGTGGATGTGATCTCGTTTGAAGTAAGGCGACATTCCTCCAAGGAGAGGCCGTTCACCTTGTAGGTTGGTGATCTTGTGTAGGGTCGGGTACTTGAAGACCTGATGAAGTGTTGAGGGCACTCCCCTAATGTCGTGTATCCACGACTGTCCCAGGATTAC
The DNA here is from genome assembly GCA_037355625.1 of Petunia x hybrida. NCBI lineage: Eukaryota > Viridiplantae > Streptophyta > Magnoliopsida > Solanales > Solanaceae > Petunia > Petunia x hybrida. The sequence continues at coordinate 1,485,056 of JBBBVM010000690.1, read as the reverse complement.
ATCGTACGGGAGATTGCTTCATCACCTGGAATACGGTTGTGCTCGTCGCGCCCAGTGCATGAACCGGTAGAACTAGTTCTCTAGTAGATGCTTCACAGATTCCATTGAAACCCATTATGTTTCGAGTACTTGAGAATATTTGAGGATAATGGCTGAATTTGTGTAATACTTCCCCCGGATAATATTAGCACTACTCCCCGGTTCGATAAGAGCCCGCTGGATATACATGCTGGATACTTTCACAAGTACAACAAGCTCTCCTTGTTGGTTTGCTTGCTCCTCTAGGTCGAATCGGATGGACTCCAATGTTATCCTGGTCATTGCAGTCCCCCGGGTCGTGTCCAGCTATTCTTCCACGAAGATCGTATTGATAGTCTTCAAGGTTTTAGACTCTGAACTTTTAAAACTCTAGGCTCCTTCTTCCAGCAGCTTTTTGAGATGTCCTTCCTTTAGTAAGTATTCGATCTCGGTCATCAGGGCTTTTCAATCGACCGTTGCATGGCCTCCGCTGCGATGTAAATTGCAATAGGGTGTTGTGTTTCTTTCTGTAGATCCTTTACGTTAGGTGGCCATCTAACTCTGGGGCCTAGTTTACCAAAGTTATTGGCGACTAGGTCCACAGAATTGACACTAAGACCAAAGTCTCTGAAATTTTGGGGTTCAGTCTACTTCTCTTAGGATCCGGATGCTCGAGAATTACTTTGCCGCCCGGTGCCCGCTTGATTTTGAACCTTCGGCTTCATCCGTCTACCTTCACTCTCACCTTCTAGGGACAGTCTTCCCAGCTTCTTTCTTCACTCGTCCTCCGGGTTATGAGAATAATCTGGTTCCAAACAAAGTTTGTTAGTATACCTCTGATGTAGTGCACTCCATGTGGACATTGAATATTGAGTCAATCTCCACTGCAACTCTCAGGTTGCTAAAGATCCCTTCGAATTCAAACTTTCGCCGAAGGCTACCACAACGATATTATCAGGGACTAGAGGGAGCTCCATGCATTCCTTCTTAAATCTATCGAGGTAATCCTTTAGCAGTTCGCTGTCAAGTTGTTGCATCTTGAAGATGTCTTCCATGTGCTTCTCCCGGTTGCGGGCACCAGAATGTGCTTTCTTGAATAGGTCTTGCTCTGAGCGAATGATTTGATGGATCCTATTGGTAGCTGGGGTGTACCAAGTGAGGACTCTTTTAGTCAGGGTTGAGCTGAATCTCTTCACTAGAGCAGACTCGATTTCTTCTTCAGTAATCTCGTTACTCTTCACAGCCGTATAATAAGCAGTGATGTGCTCGTCCGGATCGGTCGTTCCATCATACTTCAAGTGCTCCGACAAGCAAAAGTGCTTTGGTATGCGGATTGGCGCGACGCTTGCTTTGTAAGCATGTTTGTATAACTTCTGCTCATCTATCGTGGTAACTTAGGGTGGAGCATCGGCACGCTAATAATTCGGTCATGGATGGCCTTCATCTCCTTTATGAGATCCTGAATGACAGGAGATCTCTTAAGATCTTGATTGTTGATCGTTGCTGAACATCCAGGGGTAGCATCTAGGTTGAGCCTGCGATTGGGAACTGATGCTGGCGAGTTGTCCGTGGGCGTCGGTCTTCGTGGGGATAATAGCCTTTGAGACGTACAAACAAATATTGCTTCCAATCTCTGGGTTATCCCTTCAGCTATGCTTTTCTTGTTCCGCTCGGACGCAGCTTTGAGGATGTCCAAGAGGAAGCCTCTGAACTCTAAATTATTTGTTGGCGGTTGATCGCCCTCACCAATGCTAGCAATAAGGATTGGCTCATGATAAGAATCCTTTGGCTGCTCATTGGGATCCTTTTGTTGTATGCTGGGATCGTTGAGATCCTTCGCAGACTCATCTGCTGCATTTGTGGTGTTCTTTGGAATGCCGCTACCATCGTCAAACATGATTGCGCCTTTTCCTTCGTAGAATACCTACAATTTTTTGGGCCCTATGGTGGGGCGCCAAACTTTTTATGCCTAAATTTGTACGTCTAGGTTAAACAATTAATTATTAATGAGGTCACAAGCAATATGGTAAATTACGATAGAAAAGTAAGTAAATACGATGAAAATAAAGGCAAGTAAATAAGCAAGAAATAATGGAGAAAGAAAAGTAGATCTTATTCCTTGAGAGTAGCCGAGTTTGATGGCGAGTCGTGGTGTTGTTCAGTACAATATAAGGAGGGGTATTTATAGTAGTGATACCTAGTCCGAAGTAAGGTAAAATACGAATACTAATATAGTCATGGGCCTACAACTCAAGGCGGTGGTATACTAAACCCTAACTAGGAGACTGTACACCCTAGGCTAGGGGGTGGGGCTTGCGCCTTGTGACCAAACTGCCTAAATTGTCATTGCCTTTAGGAGCAGGCATATATCCTCAGTGCCTGGTGACTTGTAAGTTAAATCTAGTCTCGCCAACTGGACTCGTATCCCCGTAACAATAGGTGGCATATTTTTTACCACACATCCATCTGCTGCATTCTACACATTTGCAGCCTCTGCAATAGGAGCTCAAAATACCAACAACTTTGTTTCCAATCAGCTTTATTTCAACATCATATTCACCAGCACATCAGTAACACCATCATCTTCAACATTCACATCTTGCAAACCCTTTTCAACTTTCTTCCCATCATATTCCCTATCATTTCCAAACATCCTCTTAATTGAGTCATCCACATCTTCAACATTCACATTACTTTCTACCACCTGTCTTAGAGGGGTCGTCACAGGATTCTTCTTGAAAATACACACTGTAGTGCCACCAACAAGAGCAACACTGGTGGCATCCGCCAAGTTTTCACAAAAAGGATCAACAAAGTAGTCCTCAAAGTCATCCAAAGGCAGAATATTCTGAAATAAATCCTAATCCTGCTCCAGCTCATCATTAATAGGAATGAAGAAAAGTTGAACAACCTGTTAATATACCCCACAAAGAAAATTTTAATGTCAACTAAATTTTAAAAAGTTTTTTGACAAAAAAGATTCGAACATCTCAATGATGTTTAAAATATCTACAAACGATGTTCCGAACATCTACGACAGAAGTAGTACAACGGTGAGAGATGTTTCGAATGTTTCAGTGTTGCAACGAGCACCTAAGAGAAATGTCTCAAGTTCAACAAAGATGTTCCATATATTATCATAAGATAAATAGAAAATGGGATACTTAAAGGATACTTATATTTCTCAAACATCCTGTCTGTGTCTCTCTCGGCTCAGTAAGCCATTTTATCATCCTTGGGATTGTTTTATGTTTTGGAAAATCCTTTGGCCTCAAGTCAGGAATAGTTTCATAAGCCTAGGCCATGAATTCCCATGAAAAGCCATAAATATTGTAAGTTTGACTAGTGGTGGCTGCATGATCTTTCATTGGCTTTATCAGATAACCAATGGTTAACTCATAACTCATCCTACCCAAAGGATAACTCTGGAATACCGTAAGATCAGCTGCCAAGCACACCACCCATTCCTCTAATCCATATTTTTTATCCTTCGCACAAAAAACTGTATGAACAAACCATGCCATATACAGATTTAACAATCAATTATTTGGTACTTTATTAGACTTCATGCATTCAATCGAGTCATCACCCATCACAACTTTCTTCTTCAGCGGCTCCTTTTCAATTTTGGGCTTATTGAACTTCCTATTGCTGGGTGAGGGTGACTCCTCCTCCTCCTTCTCCTACTCCTTCTTCTTCCCCTTCCCCTTCTCCTTCTCCTTTTCCTTCTCCTTCTTTTTCTTTTCCTTCTCCTTCGCCTTCACATTCTTCTCCTTGGCAAAATCAACAACCAATTTCAACAATTCCTTCCCCTTCTGTTTCATTTCTGCCAAGTACTCTTTGTCTGGATAAGCACCACAGTTTAGCCCTGTCATCAGTGAAAACTCGGATTGGCCAAAATGTATTGGCAATCCATTGTAGGCAATCCAAACCTCCTTCTGCTTCTTACAAAGAATCCTTCTCAAGAGGAGGTTATGCACCAACTTGGTGCAAAACAATGGATAATCTGGCAATTGCAAGAAATGACCTAAACAACTATAAGAAAATCCCTTTCTCAATTGCAAGCTTTTCAAAACAGATTTGAACTCCATCATGCCCCTAACCAATGCCGATCGAACAGTAATCATTGATTGAAAAAATTCATTGTTGCCCAGGTATATGGAATAGAGGTCCTCACCATTCTTTCTAAAAAAAATATGACCAACATCTTCATATTGCACTTAATTTTAGAATATAATTAATAGAATGAATAAGAACGAAACTAAATAACAATAAAGGAAAAAAAATAAAATGTTTTTGAACATAGTGGTTAAGATATTCTGATCGACTAACTTAATTCAGAACATCTTCGTTAGGATATTCAGAACGACTCGATGAATTTTGCCAGCACTCATCTTAATGTTGGGAAGATTAGATAAGTCGTGTAGAACATTCACATGGATGTTTCGAACAATTCACGAGTTTCAATTCAACTATCACCTGAGCTTCTTCTGCCTTTAATCCAGATGTTCCTTCTGCTTCCTTCTCATCTACAACATCTTTACGTGCTTCTTTTCAACATCCCCACCTACATCCTTTACAACATACCCACCTGTTTTACTACTTTTATATGATCCCTCAAGAAGTTCCTTTTTAAAATTTCATCCTCAACCTCTCTTCTTCTTCTTTTAATGCCTTTTGGACTCTCCCCTGACTCATCTACTTCTTCTCTTTTTTCTCTAGCATACCTACCTCTACTTAAATCATCACCTTCTTCATTTCTTTTCTACCTGCTTCATCTTCCTTTTCTTTAGAATCTTTCTCATGATCACCATCTTCCTCTCCAGGCCTCAAAAAATCACTTTTTAACAGTTCACCAATAGCGACGTCATCTGAATCCTCCCTTCTTTCACCCTTACCTGCAGCCCTCTTCAAACCCTCCCCACATCTACTTAAATCTTAACTTCGTACTGGGCTTTGAATTTTCTCTTGTTGAGCACTTGCTTTTGCTTGGTTTTGGGGACATACTACTCCTTCCTCAACGTTATTCTCCACAACCAATTTTTTCCTTGTATTTATTTTTGGGTATTTAGGAGTAGGTTCTACATTTGTAGGAAAACGTTCTGAATCACTAGGAGCACTAGGACTAGGAGTAGGCATCTTATTCGGTTCAGGAGCCTTTCATTTAGAAATTCCCTTCTTGGGAGTCTTTTTTAGCCTCTTCTTCTGCTCATCTTCATGCTGTGTTAATTTTCTCAATAGTAAATTTACCATTTTTCTGCAGAACAAGGGGATACAAATTTTAGTTACAGAAAAGCATGAACATCCAATGAGATGTTCTTAACCTCTTACGAACTGTTGTTGAACTACTTGAGGTATTCGAAACATCAAACGATGTATAACTACAATCACTTCTATTTGCAACCAAATAAAGCAGCACTGGTTCACAAAAAATCCAGAAATCATCAAAATATAACCAACAAAAGTAAATACCCTAAACATTTCAGTAGAACAGCGAAAACCCCCTTCTGTAGTTCGGAACTTCATCCCCATTAAACACATAATGCGATTCAATTTCCACACAATATTACACCTTTTGAGTAAAAACACACTTTTCAAAGCAACTTTAATCACAGATGAGGATGAAATCAAAAAAATCCTAGGTTTTAAATTTACACCACAGTTTAAAAAAAAAGATAATGTTTACCTTTTTGACTCGCTACCATTTTTGGGTCTTAATAATCTACAAAAATAGAAAAGAAAATAACTGCTGCTTCAACACACTGCGAAAATATTTTGTTTTGATGGTTGGATTGCTTGAAAAACTGAGGAACGACACAGATATTAAGAGAATTTTGGTTGAGTATTGTGTGCAAGTTGTGTTTGAAATTAAGTGATGAAGTTATGGTAGAGAGGAGAGCGCGGGTGGTTAGTGGGAAGTTCACAAGATTTGAAATGATGAATTTCCATATTTTAAGAACGACCCTTATGTTTTAAAAGTGCTAGTTTGGCCCTGATTAGTCTTAATCACCCTTAGAAGAAAAAGAAAAGAGAAAAGAAAATTGAAGATCCTACCACGCCAAAAAAGACTTCTGAGGCAACAGAGGGACAGACAAAGGGGTATCACATGGTCTCTTAACTTGTGTCAGCCCTTTAAATGCACAATAACATGAGAATTCACAAAAAGTTCAAGGATGTTTAAGAAAAGCGGCGGCGAAATATTAGTAAATATCAACTATACCCCTACTTTCTGCAGAAATTTTGCAGTATGCATCTAGTATTATGAGAAAAAATTTGTGTTTTCGATAAAGCCGGAAAGGTACTCCATTAGAGGAAGCATGTATAGTATAGCTGAAGCACCCATAAAATGGAATTTCGAATTATGCCCCAGGTAGGACAACCATAACCAGCTTTACTCCTTATATATAAGGGGAGAGATTAAGCTTATTATTACTCCCACTTTCATTTTATATGATACGATTATTATTAGATAGTAAAAAAAAAAAAAAAATTTTGAGATTTTTCCAAATGCTTTTAAGTAGATATAATTATTTTTAATTATAATATTTTTTGTATAAACTTTATAAATATGAAACAACATTAGTTAGTTATTTCGATAGTTAAGACACCGATTGTCGTATCGACGATCTTAAAAGCTCTGTAAGGTCCAGTAGGACCTGTCTGTAAAATTTAAGCTGATTCAAACATCGTTTGGTAGGTTCTCTGAGAAAGTTTTCATTTTAGTAGTCGGAGAAACCCTAGCAACAAGGTGCACATAGAGGCGACATGGTAGAGGTGACAAGGACCACATACTTAGGCAACAAGGAGCACATTCAAATTTTGAATCGGAGCTCATTTACTAAAATTTATGAAATTGAGGAATTTGATGAAATTGATTTCGAATATGAAAACTAATGATATCATTGCAGTCGTCGGAATATGAGGAGTCCGAAAATGTATAATTTATGGGCTTTCGACTAAGTCCGACCTAGGGATAATTTGTTAATTTTCTTTTCTTTTTCGTATAAAGATTAGATATTCCATCTTTCTGCACTTATGAGTGCAATAATGTTTATTTGGTTCAGAAAGTGATTATTCTAAGAAGTGTCAGAAGGAAAAAGAAGTCATCTAGTGATTGATTTGTCCCAGGACTTGAGGTAAGTGATAACATCTATTTCTTTACGGCCTTTGGCCTTGTGTATATTCTATTGCATTTTTCTTAAATGTGTAGCTTTTGATAGACGTACTTACTATGCCTTAGCTTCGGTTTACGATGTATATCATATGTTATAACTTGTTATTTTTTTTTTGTATTAACCATAGGAGTATTGTAGTCTAGTTATGGGTAATGGGTATGACAAATACTTCTCGACAGTAGTTGAGAGTCCCGCGCCGGTGAAGGGTTATTATTGCATATATCTTCTGGTAGTCTATGAGAATCCCGTGCTAGAAATAGGTGTCAGGCATATGTTACCCCTTTGCATCATGATACATTCATTTCATATCTTTATATGTGTTTTATGAGCTATAAGAATTTGTTACATTGGTTATCTGTGAATGACTTATCTGCTTGACTGCTATGACTTCTATTTCCCTGGCTAACGTATCTATTTTTCGAGGTCACTAGTTACTCATCACTTATTGAGTCCTTATGATTCACTCACTCTTTGTTTCTTGTTATGTATTTTCGTTCGGCGGATTCTGCTCCATGACCCAGTGAACAAGGGGACTGGAGAGCGAGGATATTCTTAGCTGTCTGTAGTGCATCAATTTGCTCGTTGAGGCCACCAGCTGTTATAGTTCTATCTTATTTTGCTCCATTCGGGAGATATATATATCTTTTGAACTTCTTAGATGTCTGATTTGGAAACCTCTAGACCTGAGATATCTTCTGGAGCTATTTTATGTTATTAAAGGTTGTCCCATTTCATTTTTAAGTTAGTTTCATATGGTGTAAATTGAGTAACACGATAGGGTTCGCCCGACGGATTTAAGGGAGGTTGTCGACTGTTTGCATGGCCTAACTGAAAATTCGGATCGTGTCAAAATATGTAAATATATTTCAAAAAACTTGAAGATTTAATGTCTATATTTCTATAGAATTAGGTGGTTTTGACTCTCGCACGCTGTATTATGTCACATAGGGGAAGTAATCGATTTTAAGAACACAATTGGTTGGAAGTACACGGAGAAATAAGCATGGTATAAAAAAAGAGGTACAACTTTACTCAAGATTTTGGTATTTTGAAACTGGGATAGCTACCTTGTATTTACTATACTAAATAGTCGAGAAAAAGACATAAATAGTACCTTAACTATTGGGACAGGTTCATTTATGTCCTTTATCTATAGCACTGGACAAAAACAGTCCTTTATATTTCTAAAAAGTGGTCAGTTTTAGTCCTAAGTTAGAAATAAGTCAAAATGCTGACGGAAAAATAAGAAAACTAACGTGAAAACTAACAGTAACTAAAGGTGTAGGAAACGAGGTTAAAAGTTCCTTATTAAACAACCACACCAGAAAATAGCAATATTAATGCAGCACCAAAAAATGGCATTATCAACATCTGAAGCACGGGTTACTATTATTCCAACTTCCAACAATAATTAAAAAAAAAAGAGCAACAACATACAGAAACACCAGCAAGACTTAAAACTAAGCAACAACATCAAAAAAGTATCACCTTTGCACGTGTAACTAAATCTGAAATGATTAAGAAAATTAAAGCAGACAACTTGCGCTAAAACTGGACAACAATATCAAGAAAAATAAAAAGTTTCCAAATGACACCTACACAAATCAATATTTTGGATCGAATTTGCCGCTGAATTTGCAGCTAATAGCATCACTTTTTCGGATTGATAGAGAATTATATTCTTCAACTCCTCTTTGTACTTGGAACGAAACAAGATATATGGGTTTATGTTAATATTAATAAAGTAAATATCAAATGAAAATCCAATTCAAATTTTAACTTTTAATCCTCAGTTTTTGTATAAAAAGTAAATTGAATCTTCAATATACTTTAAATAAGCTGAAGAAAGTAACAAGATAATAAGCTATACATGAGTACGAAATTAGGGCATGTAGGCTGTAACAAACATTACAATCTTCCTTCTTTGAAAAAAAAAAAAAAAAACTAATAAAGAAAATGGAAGCTTCAGTCTGCATTATTCAATAAACATCACCCAAAAAAGCAATGTGAGTCTCCTTATTAGCATAGTTGGTATGTAAGAAATTGACGAATGACGATACATGTCGTTTCACTAGAAGATTGGTTTTTATGACAAAAGCTAAGAGATTGAGTTGAGGCTTAATGGAGAGCCACTATGAAGAGCTGATATCCTTCTTTGGTTTGTTTTAAGTCTGAAACATACATTTTAGTTTTCACGTTATTTGTACCATTTTCTGTTAATAAGGACCCCCGCTTTTAGCCTAGGACTAAAACTGACCATTTTTTAGAAACATAAAGGACTGTCTCTGTCCAATGCTATAGTTAAAGGATAGAAATAAACCTACCCCAATACATAAGGTACTATTTATATCTTTTTCTCCTAAATAGTCTATTATTTTATACTTCCACCAAATGGAATTACTAATCTATGTATAACTTATGTTCAACATGGATAAGCACAAAAAGCACATAATTTTTTTTTCTAGAAATATATAAAAGTCAAAGATCCAATGGTATAATTGTACACCAGTTCGTTGTAGTTTTTTTAAATAAAATATATATTTTAAATGATATCTTTTATATCTAATTTTTAGTATAAATATAACAAACTAAGCTAGCATTTGGACATAGATTTCTAAATAGGTTTTGGAAAATATTTTTTTGGTGAAGTTTGATGTGAAAATGAAAAAGTGTTTGGACATATTTTTTAGGAACAAATTTTTGGGCTCAAAAAGAGCCTTGAGCTCTTATGAAAATGAAATTTGTATGTAAATGTTAATTTTTTACTCAAAAAGAGCCTTTGAGCACTTTTTGAGTTTTTGGGATAAGTTTTGCTCAAATAGCATAAACAAACAGTTTTTTTCCAAAAACTCTCAAAAAATATTCCCAAAAACTATAAACAAACGGGGGCTAAACACCTAGCAAAGAATAATCCTTATATTTCAATTCATATATTCTCAATTCACGTGTTACAAAACCACATATTATGATTTGTGTATAACTTGATTTTAAATCAAAATACCCTTTTCAAATTACATTTACGATTGACAATTTAAGATACAGTTATAATTTACATCTTTTATGAGGATAGAAATAATGTCCCCCATATTGACCAATTTATGGATTTTAATGATATGCACTAAAATTAATATACATGGAAGTGGCTTTATATTAACATCATCGTTATACTGCTCTTTGAGTTTTATTGGTTTACTCAAGTGACAATTTTATCGATATTATGATTTCGTGACTTCTACTTGGTCAGAGTCTACCTAATTACATGGTCTAAACTCATTAATCTTTGAAAGAAAAGACCTTCTTATCTTGCAATATAGTTTGCTTATGCATGATACATAATTTATCTTGCTCTCGCTCTGCAATTCCCTCAAACGCTGCCAGAAAACTGTCGATCGGAAAATACTCCGTTGGAAGACATTTTTGACCGACTCTGTTGATATTTTCGACTTCTTTTCGACCACCTCAATAGGAAAACATAATTGGTGAACGACTATTAAATTAAAAATATTTTATCACGTCGATTGGAAAATAAAATAAATTATTAATTTTCTTTGATCTTAAATCTTCTTCGGTCGATATATATAAGTTAGTAATTATTAACTTTACCAACGTGTTCCAAAAAAACCACAAATAAATAATCTTTTTTAAAGTTTTAGGACGGTCATCGTAAAAATTTATTATTTTCTAGAAATATCATATCAATTTTTCGATGAACATCGTCGGCATATTTGATTAAACTTTTTAACATGTATCAGACACATTTCGACTGAATCCATGAGAAAGCATATGTGTAACCTGGCAAAGTAAAATTCAAAATCAGAGCCTATATCACATGCCAAATGTAAAAAAGCTATCATTCAATATATATACCGAGCTAGAATTTTAATTATTAACTTCTGAAATGATTCAATCTACAAATTCTAATAGTGAAACCTCCAAAACTAGTTTAACCATTCAAAACAAGTCTAAACATGTAAAATCAAGTATAAACACCCAAAATCAAATCTAAACGTCAAAGAACAAGTCTGAACATCCAAAATAAAAATAGATGTCTGAAACATCATGTAAATTGGTTAACAATCAAAGATAAGTCTACAAATTCAAGCAAAAGTCTGAATATTCAACATAATAATACTATGTTCCCTCGGAGTCCGAGTCAGACAACAAATCATGTCTATGTTTGCCCGTGGAGGTTTTCACCATGTTTTCCAATTGCATGAATCTTGACTCTGAACCTTTATGGTCCGTTTCACACTCTTCTTTCAGCCTTCTTGTTTCCTATCAACATCCTCCTGAGCATGCGAAGAAGTAGAAAAAAAAGTACTAGGTAAACCTGATTACAGACGACCCAAACTACATTGTGATCTAAGGCTGTATGCTCTATCTTTCTTTACGCCACCATTCACCTCCCATCACAGTGAAATTTTCTGATTAAGTGGAGATTGCGTTGGGTTTGAGCTACCATCATCAGAAGCCTGACATTAATATTGTTCTTGCTCATAGGTTTTATGTCAACTGTAAAGTAAAATTCATGACAAGTATTATATAAATACTGAAGAGAAAGGAAACAAGCTTGACGTTATGATCTTATATATGTTGTTTAAGCATAACCTTCAACCTACCCAAGTTCTTAAAATTTCTTGTCCTTAAATACATGCAAATGTTTAAAGAGCTCATCATTAGTAATAGGTCTTTTATCTTTTCCCTACCAAAAAAGTTCTTAGATGAAATATCAATGATATTTAGTTAAATTAAAGAAAAATATAATAAACAGATTAGTAATCTCATCCAATTGGTCCCTGCACTACCTGAACCGTCAGCGTGCAATGACCCATCCCTCTGGAAGGATCAAGCTATCTCTCCTCGTGCACTCCTCTTCTAAAATTTTGGACTGGCCCACTGCTCCGCATATTTTGCCCATGGATCATCATACATATAGCCAGGCTTCATTTCTTTCTGACGAGGGGTACATGAGTATTCCTTTAATTTTATCAGCACATTTCTCTCATAAAAATTTAGCATTCGAGGATCAACTGTGGGATGGAAAGTACACTATCTAAAATATTTTATTTAATATTAAGTTAAAAATTATCCTTAAATATATTATGTATAAATTACACTTGTTCGCACCTTATATTCTGTTCGAACATGTCAAATTTGACTCTGAACAATATTTTCCCCCCAGCTATTTTAAAGTTCCAATTAAGCTGCTTTCAAACACTCCATAACACGCTTTGTAGAAGAGTGTGAGGGGTAAAACCTACATAAAATTAAACATATATTCAATAATTAAAACTATTGAATTCTATAATAAAAAACTAACCACAATGCTACTTACCCAACATCCCAATCAAGAACGATGTACAAATCCCAATAACACCAATATCACCAAAAGAGCTCACTCTGCGTATCCGATGCTATAAAACTGCCGAGGGATGAGGTGATGTATGCCGATTGCAATTTAGATGTAATGAGAATAGATGATGACAAGGAAGGAGGGGGGCTTGATGATTGTGGAGGTATTGTTGAGGGCACACCATACAAACAAACAATATAAATAGTAGAAGAATGTGATTGAGCAGTCGTGGGCATGAATCGATAAGCAGGGCCGGAGCCAGGCAGCCTTTCTTCGTGATGCTACAATAAATTCTGGTACCCAACTTCTAAAAGGTTTAATACTAGTACAAAATCAGTGACTCATTGTGGAAGAAGGTATCAAACAATTAATCATTAATCAAAGTAAATGAGGACATGATATAAGATGAAGAAAAAGAACAAGTCTGTAGATAATATTGTGTATGAAGAATCTCCAAAAGTTTGTAAATATCTTGTCTTCTTCTCCCAACGATGAATAACTCAAAAAAAAAAAAAAAAAAAAAAGAAAACTAAAGAACAAGAACCTAAAAAAAGAATAATTTCGAGTTGCCTCCTCTTAAGTGCTTCCTTGTCTAATTTGGCGATCTGAAGTTTCTAAGATGCGTTAGCAGAACATGGTCCTTAGCGCATGCACAACATGTGGGGCTCTGTGTGCGTTGAGGGATAAGCTTCTACGGTGACTTGGCTAAAAGACCCGTGCAATGAAAGAAATAGAGGGAATAACCCTCAAGTCTTAAAAATTGGGTGTATAACTCTTTAATTGCTTAATGACTATTTAACACTAACGATCTTACCCAAGTTCTCAAGTCTTAAACCCCCAGCCCCCAAGTTACAAAAACTACACGTTGGTCTACTATATAAACAATTATTATTTACCTAAAATAGCAAAAAAATAATTAAATCTTCCTACCAAAACCCCTAGACCCACAATTACCTTCTTCTTCCCTCCAAGCTTTCCCGCCCAGAACCTTCATTGGCTGTTTGAGCTTCGTTTTTTGCTCAATTTCACTCATCAAGAACTGCGTCATCTCGATCTATAACTGTTTTCTCTTTTAGAACCCTTTTTTCTTGAAATTTCTTGTTGCGGCTGTAACGTCTCGATGCGAGTAATGTGGATGGAAATGTGAGGTGAATTGGTCTGGGCTTCCGTCTTTGCACATACATCCTTTTATTTCTTCAACTGGTAAGAATTTCAAGCTATTTTTTATTTGTTCGCCATTGTTGCAGAACTACTGCATTATTTCATCGACCATCGGCCACATTTGATTGATCATCGACTTTGTTGAAGTAGATGGGGGTTTTCGTAGTAGTAGGTGCTGACTTTATGGGTGAATGGATTGAGACCCCAAAATGCTGGAATTGGCAATCTAAGCCCAAGACAAAAATCCCTATTGCATTAAATTTGGAATGTACCTACGATCAGTTAATTGACCAATTAATCGATCGCGACAACTTAACGTACCATCACAGCGAGGTTTCAATTAGCTATGTTTTTAGTGCTGCTCCTAGGAGGGGTAAGGTGGCTCCTTCTTTTATAAGGAATGATAATTATTTGCATATCTATATACTCGATGTTGGAAATAATGGTAGAAGGCCTATTTTAAAGATATTTGTTGCTGAGAGCTCTCAAGCAGGTTCAAATGCTGCCACTAATGCTGCAGCTGCTTCTGCAAGACCACCACGACCACCACTATTCAATGAGAGTACGGGTGATTATGGCAGTGATGCTGGAGTTGGTGATACTTCTGGTGATATGGATAGTGAAGAAGAAATTGCTATTGAAGATCCAGAGGTTGGAGAACCCGCTGTAAATGGGAGCAACTATGTTTCCGAATCTGCTCCTACTCAAAGCAGCAACTTGGGTGATGTGGTTGATGATTGCACAGATTTTCATACTGGGAAAACCTTCGATACCAAGAAGAGCCTGGTTGTGGCTTTGAAGATGTGTTCAATGAAGAAGCCATTCACATTCAAAACAAAGAAGAGTACTAAATCCCTGTATGTCGTGGCGTGTGTAGAAGCGTGCTGCAGGTGGATGGTGCGCGCCATGAAGTATGTTAATTCCAACAGGTTTGTGTTCACCAAATACTTTAAAGAGCACACATGTGGGCTGCAACATCTACCAAACCATCATCCACATGCTTCAGCGGATGTCATCGGAGAATATTTCAAGAACAGGTTTTTTTGAAGGCAAAGGGTTGACGACAAAAGATATCAAGAGCACTTTGGATAAACAACTGAATAGTAAGGTAAGTTATTGGAAGTGCTGGAAAGGAAGAGAAATTGCAAAGGCTTTAGTTAGGGGTAGTCCGGAGCACAGTTACGCAATTTTAGATGCATACAGTTTTGTGTTGGAAAGCCTAAATCCTGGCAGCAAGACTGGGTTAAGGGTTGATGAACAGAGGAGGTTCAAGTATTTTATTGTAGCTTACGGAGCATGGTTTAGAGGGTTTACATATATGAGGAAGGTGATATCAGTCGATGGGACACATTTATCGTCCCCCTACGGCGGTGTTTTGTTGACGGCTGTCGCGTAGGACACGGAGAACCACATTTATCTATTGGCTTTCTATGTGGTAGACAAGGAGTGCGATAGCTCATGGCAATTCCTTTTTGAAAAAGCTGGCTCACGTAGTCCCCAATACACCGGACATGTGCATAATTTCCGATCGCGCCAAGGCCATAGCAAATGGGATTAGAAGGGTGTATACCTTAGCATCTCATGGCTGTTGCACCAAACACCTTGCTGAGAACATGCGCGTAAGATTAAAGTGTGGATCATTTTTGAAGGATTATTATACCGCTGCGAAGGCGTACCGTTTTGAAGTGTTCAGCGATGCTTTTAACCAACTCGCGTCAAAATGCCCTGCTGCAGCTGTTTGTCTTAAGGATGAAGTGGGCTTCCATAGGTGGATGAGAGCATTTTTTCCAGGAAACAGGTACGATGTAATGACCACAAACCTTTCCGAGTCCCTCAACGCAATGTTCAAGGACGAGAGAGAATACCCCATCCTGGGACTGTGCAATGCTATTACTCGCAGGTTTACTGACAAGTTCAATGAGAGGCGTGAGGAGATGAATTAACACAACACCATTTTGGTGCTCAGTGCTCTAACAAAATTGAATTCGAATATGCTTGAAGGAAACAAATTGATTGCTTATCATGCAGGCGGGAACGTGGAAGTAATGAAGTACACTGTGGTTGGAGATGGCCTATCCCACACTGTGCTTCATTTCAGAACGTGTACATGCCGGGAGTTTGACCTGGACAAGATACCATGCAAGCATATGTTTGCAGTGTTAAGGATAAGGTATGAAGATGAATATGGTGCTAGCGCTTACCATTACACTTGTCCATTTTATAGGCTTCAGACTTACATGTGTGCGTATGAAGAAAATGTTTATCCAATGGTCGATCCCAAAAAGGGTAGAAGGAGAATTAATCATTTTCCCTCAGTTGGTGAAATATTTTTCTCAAGGAAGAGGCAAAATAGATGTTCAAACTGTAAAAGAAGTGGCCATAAGAGGACAACCTGCCCTGCTTTGGTACGAGGTTGATAATCAACCTTGCAATTATGATTTGGTGTATTAGCTTAAGTTGTGATAATTTGGTGTGTTTAAGTAGTGTTAGATGTGGTTGTCTTAATTTGGTACTGTGTTATTTGTTGGAACAATTTGAACTGATTGTCATAGTTTCGTTAATGTATTTTATTTCTATTTTAAGTGTCTTTTATAAAAATGACTATTATTTAGTTCCCCAAATGCTGGACATGTTTACAACCAGTTGAGTATTTACATTTTCGATTAATAGACACTATATGGGTCGATTATTGGAAAAAAAAAACGTAGATTAATTGACCCAATGCAGTTGATAAAGTGATTGAACACATTTAATACACGCGTTCGCCCCGTCAATGAAAGCAACCGGAATTAGGTTAAACGAAGTGGCTGTTCATAATTGCCACTTGAAACGATGAGACTTTTCTGGGAACACCAAAGGTTGCATCAATTTGGAGCCTATAAATAGAGGCATTAGATCCAACAATCCACAACACAACTCAAGAATCACTCTCATCTTGTAATGGCAAGAGCTCCAGGTACTGCAGGTAGAAGTGGAAGTGCCACCAGAAACAACAACAACAACAACAACAACAACAACAACAACAACAACAACAACAACAACAACAACAACAACAATGGCAATGGAGGAATTCTCACTCTCAGGAACAACGACCCAGAGGTGCTGCTGATTCGTGCTGACATAGACAGGCTTATCCGCCTCCTGTGTGATGATCGTAGGAGGCAGGAGATGAACATCCGCCGTACTGCTAGGATGTTGAGGCTGCTCATGGAACGAGCAGGGGAGGATCTGGACAACTACATTGCCACTCCCCCTCCCCTCGTAATGATTAGTTTTTTTTTTTAATTTTTAAATGTAAAAAGAAAAGGGTTTTCATTATGATTGCTCTTTTCTTAAAAATTGTTATAAATGAAAAAGCCCCTGAGCATTATTATTATTATTATTATTATTATTATTATTATTATTATTATTATTATTATTATTATTATTATTATTATTATTATTGGCAATTGTTCTTTTAATTTCTCGTTCAATTTCCCGCTCCCCAATTTTTTTACGTATTCTTGATGAACTGTCCATACTCCATTTTGGTGTATAATCAACCAACACCAAGTAGATAAATCGATAGATACGTTCGCAAAAATAAAAATAATTAAAAAATGAGCAAAAATAAAAATATAAATAGAAAAAGATAAAAGTAAAATAATAAATAACGATAATATTTAATTAATCGAAAAAGTGAAATTTACTGGAAAATATAAATAAAATAAATATTAAGTAATAAGAAAAATATTTAAGTAATGGGAGAATTTTCTGAAAAAGGGAAACGTATGAGAAAAATGAAAAGTCGGGACTTGACTGGACAAAGGTAATCGACTATTAACCAAATCAATTAATCCACTGCACATAGGTCCTTAATAGACTATTAACCAACTTAACCACGAAAGGGTTGGTTATCGACCTAGTGTAATTTCACATAAAATCAAAAAACCATGACTAATGTATGTTGTTACACCTCATATGTTGGTATATGGAACCCGGGACCAAGTTACTATTATTTCTTTTTCTGCTTTTGTGAGTTCTGGGTGTTGCTTTATATGGTTCTAATGAACCAACGGGTTCTGTTTCTGGCGGCAACATGCTTGGTCCCGCTTGTCCCTATTTTGACTCTTGTATTAGGAATCACATATTCGATAATGTCTGTCTAGCAGACTCCCCGCTGGCCCCATTCGAGAACAATTGGCTGCTGACAAAATTATCAACGACTGTCGATAAAGCATAAAAAAATTAAATTTCAAAAATTCGAAAGCGGTAAATGCGCCCCATCTATCCTCCTGAGGAGGAGTTTGGTTTCAAACTGGTATGGGCGAACGACGGGTTTTGAGTGTTATAGCTCACATTGATACATTAAAACAACATATTGATACCTAAAAGGGTAAAGCTCATGTATATATAAGCCTACTATGTCTATTCTTGTTAAGTAATGCCTTAGTGCTACGACTAATGTGTGTTGTTACAACTCATGTGTTGGTATATGGAACCCATTTGAGTGTTATAGCTCACATTGATACATTAAAACAACATATTAATGCCTAAAAAGGTAAAGCTCATGTATATATAAGCCTACTATGTCTATTCTTGTTAAGCGATGCCTTAGTATTACGACTCATATGTCTTGTTACACCATAAGTGATGGTATAATGTGCTCATCTAATATTATTGACCACTTTAATACATTATAACAACTCATTGATGCCTACAAGGGTATAACTCATCTATACATAAGCCTATTACGTCAATTCTTAGTAAGCAATGCCTAGTATTGCGACTCATATATCTTGTTACACCATGAATGATGTGATAAATACTACATAACTTAAGTATAAGCATGTATTAAGTTAGTGCAGTCCATTTATAACATCACTTATATACTTTTCAATGAATAATTACAGTATTACCTTTTTTTGATTCGGGAAAAATTCCATATGTTAATTTTCAAGATACAAAGTTGATTATCGACTACTATATGTCGATTATCGCTAACCCTAACCCTAAACCCTAACCCCAAACCCCAAATCCCCAGACCACATACTCAAACACGGAACACGTCACGCCCCAGGGCATGTGGCTTAGACAAAAGTCAAAAAATTTCAACGGCAAAGCAACCCAAATTTCCCCCAATTTCCCGCCTCCCTTAAACATAAATTTTTATATTTTAAAACAATTCTCCAAATATATAAAAGCTTATTTAACCCCAAAACACACAATTAAAATTTCTATTTTACAAATCAAACCTAATGACACGACCCGAAATCCGGTTAGGCCGTGCAGGCACCCGACATCCTCCCCTAGACCCGTCGGGCGAACCCTTACCAATTAAATCAGGAAAATAAATATAACAATTTACAAATAAGGATAAGACTTAAAATAAAAACACAGACATACTGAAATCTCTAAGATGTACAAAAGAGATTATAGCTGACTACCCAACATGCTAGGTTTAGAGCAATCCAGACCAGACATCTAAGAGTACAAAAGAAGACAGATACCTCCTGAAGGGAGCAAAATACAACTGCAATAATGAACAATAAACTGGTGGCCATCCGTAATAAAGATGGCTCACCCTGACAGCGGAAGTCGTCTTTGTTCCTTCACAACGTTGCGAACTCAATCCTGGAGCGAACCTGCCGAAAAGAAATAGATAGACAAGAAACAAACAACAAACAAGGGTGAGTCAAAAGTACTCAATAAGTGGGGCAGCCTAGCCACCTCAAAGAATAGGATAGCTAGCCAGGGAGAAGATTCAGATAAACCAAATTCCTCTTATTTAAATTGTAAAAAGCAGAGCCAGATAACAACCGGAAACACGTATGAAACCATAAACTCAACTAGGGATACAAGCCAGAAACATATCAACAAAAAAGTAATGCACACACAAGCAAGACAGTAGTCATGTATCGTAAGTCTACCCAATGGTATGAAATGAAATGAAATAAAATGAAATGTGATGCAAAGGGTCACATGTGTCAAATGAATGGAGCGGAATCCTCCTGCTCCGACGGCGGAATCCTACTACCCTCAATATGATGCAATGGAGCAGAGTCCTCCTGCTCCGAGGGCGGAATCCTCCTACCCTCAATATGATGCAATGGAGCTTAATCCTCCTGCTCCTAGGGTGGAATCCTCCTACCCTCAATATGATGCAATGGAGCGGAATCCTCCTGCTCCTCAATATAATGCAATGGAGCGGAATCCTCCTGCTCCGAGGGCGGAATCCTCCTACCCTCAATTTGATGCAATGGAGCGGAATCCTCCTGCTCTGAGGGCGGAATCCTCATACCCTCAATATGATGCAATGGAGCGGAATCTTCCTGCTCCGAGGGTTAAATCCTCCTACCCTCAATATGATGCAATGCAGTCACATATGCCTGATACCTATCTCCAGCGCAGGACTCTCATCATCTAACAGGAGATATATGCAATAATCATCCTTCACCGGCTCGGGACTCTCATCGATTACTAGGATGCATATGCAATGATGACCCTTCACCGGTTTAGGGATCTCATCGATTACCGGGAAGTATATGCAATGATGACCCTTCACCGGCTCGGGACTCTCATTGATTACCGGGAAGTATATGCAATATTGACTCCTCACCGGTGCGGGACACTCATCGTCAACCGGGAAGTATATGCAATGCTCAAAACTAGTGTGCAATGCTCATATGCTCAATACAATACCAACAACATGGCTTAACATATAATATACAATATAAATTCAAAGCTAAGGCATAATGAGTACGCCAATCGGCAGCTACACACGTAAGGAACACGTGGTAAAAAATCCACGAGGCCAGATGCCTCCAAAGAAATGGATATAAACACTTACCTCTTCCAAAAGTTAGTATGGCTTAGTCAACAACTACTTTATCCTTTGGTTTCCTTGCCAAACGATCCCACTCTATTCAATAAGCAGAAAAATATATCAATTTAGGCTAAAGGCTTCATTCCTCAAATCTTAGGGCAATCCGGTTAGGACCTTATACCCACGCGACCGGACTGTGTGTCAAATGTCCAGCCTCCATGGGGGACTCAAAATCACACATAACATGATCACAATAGATGCATAAGTAGGTATGAGGCTTAACACATGTGTCAACAATAGATATGGACTCAATGGAATGAGAAGAAAACTCTGGATAGAATTATAGACACAACCTAGAACTCAGAATTTGTCCAACACTTTGCATTTCCATAAAGTTTTCGGCAGAGTTTCCCCTGAAACTGGATGATCCGCAAAAACAGAACCAACACTATACTACACACGGGAATGGATAACCGAATAAACTGACAATATAAACATGTGAAATGGATAACAAGATGAGATGACTGGATGACATAAAAAATCCGCTGATAGAATGTCTGGACAACACCATTGTCCTGCATTTTGGCCTAATTTTCAGAGTGTAGATTAAAGATATAGACTTCATAGTTTTTATGAAAGTTTTAGATATATGTCTTACGATTCTGGGAATTCTTAAATATCTTAATATCAATTTTGTACAAGGAGTTATGATCAATATACGAACAGCTGTTCAAAGATCAAAATGATTTTCCAGATTTTGAAACGTTTTGTCTTGCTGATTCGGACGTCTTTCACCTTGGATTTTAGTACCAAATTAAGTATATACAAGGTTTCCTTGATACCATACAAGTTTCTCACAAAAAACACTAAGCTTCAAAAACTAAAAGATTCATGTCTTGCCAAAAGAAAGGTTTAGTCTTACATACCTTTGATTCTTTTTGCGTCTAAACCTTGTTTCCCTTGAATTCAACACCTTCTAAAGCTTAAAAAAGCTATAATACAGCATTTGGGTACTTTACTTAGCCATGAAGTAATTTTAAAACTCAAGCTATAGACAAAATTGAAAGTAGCATAACGTTACCTTATCGCGTAGAGCGTTTTGACGCAATCTTTCTTCAATTTCGAGTTACGATTGGCGTCCTTCCTTCACAATCATAAAAGTGGATTAACCCTTCATTGAAGCACTGTTTCCATCGTGTATTTTCTGGAAATAACGAAAAGGAAGACATGTTTTCCTTTTATACTTGAAATATTTCAGTTTTAGTCCTCTTTTGCGTTTATGACCTTTTTATGACCTGACTTCTGATGCTCATATCTTCTTATCCAGATATTGTATGAACAAACCGTCAAAAGTTTTGGAAACTACACTCAAAGACCTTCAATTTAGTATATGATATGTTCCCAAAAGACCCCATATAATACACGAAATTAATTGCTGAAAAGGCTCCGTTACAAGGCAATTCCTTAGTCGGTTTTTCCGCAACTTAAATATGATTTTTCAAAAAAATTATATTCAATATATAAGCATCTTATATGGTAATATTATGACTTTAAAATCACTTAAATCATTCTTAACATATCATTAGAATGATATATGCCACTTTGGACATACGGGGTGTAACAGTCTTCCTCCATTAGGAACATTCGTCCTCAAATATTAAATGAATTACATAGAAGCATTAAGCAACAATCTGTTACATACTTGTAGTAGTGAAGAGATGTGAATGGTCAAATTATTTAACTTTCGGCATTTTAGCGGAAGCTAGCCGAACAACCTCGAAATTCACTTTCGAAAACGCACAAAAGTCACAAATAATCATACGAACCTAACGGCGCTTTCGGATTTTGAATCGGAGCTCGTTCACCAAAACCTAGCTCGAAAATCTATTTTTTGTATTTATCGACAATAAAAACTGAATCCTTCTTCCGATGTCTACCAAACGAGGTCTGATTTAGCTCAAATTTTACAGACAGGTCCTAATGGACATTATTAAGTTCTTTTTTAATTATCGGCACGCCAATCGGAGTCCTAACTCCCGAAACAACTGACCGAGGTCGTTTCATTCTCCTCCACTTAAACTCTCGTTCGTCCTCGAACGAGCCTAAGTTTAAAGAAAATTTCGCACAGATAACAAAAGAACTTTCACGAACTTCATAAGCTATCTCACGGACATTATCTCATGATTGTAGAATCAGAATTATAACACGAACACCAAACTCTTGGAATAAAACATATCTGGATAATATGATAGCATCATTGCCCAATTTATTCGGACTAAGCTGACCCTTTCTCGATCATGAGAGAAGAGTTCTATATTTTTGAAATGAAGATACACGCAACTCTTGATGGGCTAACATGATTCCACCGACGAATCACCTCGTCGATATACTTTTGATATAGAATAGGTCGATGAAACAAAGAATTAGCTTACGCTTCAGCAACGCCTTAGAGATTTAATATTATGATTCAGCATCAATTGGAGGAAGACTCCTCCACTTAGAGCATAAACTCATACAAATAATTTGAATAGAAATAGTCATCCTCGCACAACCTGTTGGATTAAGGAAGACTTAGCTGAGTAGAGAACGCGGTTCAGACCTGAGCTACTAAATTACTCTCTCGAGTTGCCAAATAGCTGTAACTCTCGAGTTCACAACTCCATACATTTTCTATAAGCACCACCACCTGATGGATCAAATCAAAGGTCAAATAACACCTCTCATTACCCTTGGTAGCCTTGAAAAACAACCATGTGCTTACCCTGCTACCTTGACACGTACTCTGGCTCAACACAGGGAACATCACAAGAGGCTACTGACCGCCTAAGCTTACCAGTGCCAAACAAAGAAGAGATGGAAACAGACCGAGGATAGAAATAATTAGAGCTATAGGAAGCTCTTCTTCTTATTTATTTGGCTACTAGAGCTAGACTATTTATGAGTCAGGCTAACCGAAGAATCGCAATTGAAGAAATAGACATTGAATGAGCTTTATGGAACAAAATCTATGTCAATTTCACCTTCCTATAAAAAGGAAACTCCGACAATTTAACAGAAAACCCTTTTATATCGAGATAAACTTGAAGAATAACATGACTCTACTAGCGTCTCGAACCAAGAGGAGACACATAGATCGAGTATTACTTACTAACCACTTTACACCAGAAGAAACAATAACACTTTGTGATGGTGACAAATAAGAATCCCATTAACCTACCGTCATTGAGTTACAAAGAGAGGTAGACTGACTTGACATTATAACAGAATGAGGCATAACGAAATGCCAAGCAAACAATACCGATACTCACTCACAAATCTCTCACATTTAAACCAGATAAACTAGTGGGGTCATCATAAATGCCAGGAATAAATCATACAAGAAGCTCACCCCTCTACCGCAACAGATTCTTAATAGAAACGCCATCCTAGGAAACTATGGAAATATGATAAGACAATCATTTCCAAATCGATCGGAAAATCAAGCTTACACATATATAAGTGAGCTAGAAATACTTGGGTGTACTACATCGGATACCTCAGCATCCTGCCAGACTGGCAGTTCCTTGAGCTGCCCCTGCAATTGAGTTTAGTCACTACCCTGACAATCACTTTCTGAAGAACCACTGCCACCAAACTCTCAACCTCTACTGGATGGTGGAATTTTTTTTGCTGATTGAGATCTAAATGAAATTTCCTGCAACAGTGCATGTGCCTGATGACGAGAGAAAGGATGACTGTCTTCTTGCTGGACTAAGAAAGAATTCCACCCAAAAATGACAGGCTCACGACAGAAAATAGAAGCTGGACAGATTGTTGATAGTATAAAGAGATAAACTAGGTCGATCTTAATGAACTACTAGTGTATTTTAAGAATTATGCTCTACCAGCTGAGATAACCTGGCAGGTGACCTCCCAAAATAATCAGAACTCTTACCTTCAAACGAGGTACGGTGCCCACCAGGGCCGCGAGATTTCTCACTCTCTCGCTCTAACTCTTCCCGCTCTAACTTATGGTATGCCTAATACCTTTAAGCAATATCAACAACGACATCAAATGAAGTCCCAACCTCAATTTTTCGAGCCATCTTGGATCTCAAGGAAGGAGAAAGGTCACCAATAAATCTTTGAATCTCTCGAAAGGCTCATGGACTAGTTTTAATGCATATTCAGCCATTCAATAGAATTCAATCTCATATTCTGAAACCAACAGGGTAACCGACAGGCTACCCTGTCCAACCCACTCGAACTGGCAACACTTTTCATCTCCTTCGCTACTCGAAAGGAACTTTTCCACAAATCTAGAAGAAAACTGGAACCAAGTTAGCTAATAAAGAGCGGTCCACTAATTCAACGCTGGACCCCTGAAACTGGGAAACAGAATAAGCGACACCATACCGCTCGATATAACAAGAGCCTGAAGGATATGCTAACATTATTTTATTTTAAAAAGAATTGCGAGGTTTATCTGATGCATTGCTTAAGAATATCGAAAATTTCAACCGCGTAAAATAATGCAACCTCTTTGGGAACTCAGACTGAACTGTTACATCGGTTGGCTAACCAGCCAGAATAATTAATGGCACAACACATGCTGCCTGTGGAACAAATTTAACTGGGGCAACATCAAGAACTGGAACAAGACCTCTCTAAGTCCGAACATCTGCATATGCGGCGACAAGATAAGCTGCCTAGCGAATAATAGGTTCTTGCGGCATCTGCGTCGCCAAGATTCTCGTAAAGCATCATAGCGAGCCAAGAGAACTACAAGGCCCTGCTCCCTTGCCCACCGCGAGCTCGTACAGCTGGGACCTCCGTAATTAGATCGTGAGCACGATTAAAAACTTTCGGGGCTTCGTCAGTGCTAACCCCAGGCTAGACTGCTTCGTCTTGAACTCATACCGTTTGCAGATTTGTCACACGAGGATTCACAATTACCACGAACGAATTAACGAAAATACTTTTGCATCCTAGACCGACGCACGATTAGAAAAGAAGGAAGTGAAACTTCCTAGATGCCATCATAGCCTCTCGCAGATAAGTACAGACGTCTACGTACCCATCAACGAGACTCTACTAGACACTGTCTTAGTATGGATAGACTCTAAATCGGGCTCTGATACCAACTGACACGACCCGGAATCCGGTTAGGCCGTGCGGGCACCCGACATCCTCCCCTAGACCCGTCGGGCGAACCCTTACCAATTAAATCAGGAAAATAAAAATAACAATTTACAAATAAAGACAAGACTTAAAATAAAAACACATAGACATACTGATACTTCTAAAGTGTACAAAAGAAATTACAGCTGACTACCCAACATGCTAGGTTTAGAGCTATCCAGGCCAGACATCTAAGAGTACAAAAGAAGACAGATACCTCCTGAAGGAAGCAAAATGCAACTGAAATAATGAACAATAAACTGGTAGCCATCCGGAATAAAATCTGGCTCATCCTGACAGCTGAAGTCGTCTTCGCTCCTTCACAACGTGGAGAACCAAATCCTGGAGTGAACCTGCCGAAACGAAATAGATAGATATGAAACAAACAACAAACAAGGGTGAGCCAAAAGGACTCAATAAGTGGGGCAGACTAGCCACCTCAAAGAATAGGATAGCTAGCCAGGGAGAAGAAATAGATAAACTAAATTCCACTTATTTAAATTATAAAAAGCAGAGCTAGATAACAACCGGAAACACGTATGAAAGAATAAACTCAACTAGGGATACGAGCCAGAAACATATCAATAAGTAAGCAATGCACATACAAGCAGGACAGTAGTCATGTATCGTAAGTCTACCCAATGGTATGAAATGAGATGAAATGAAATGAAATAAAATGAAATGTAATGCAAAGGGTCACATGTGTCAAATAAATGGAGCGGAATCCTCCTGCTCCGAGGGCGGAATCTCCTACCCTCAATATGATGCAATGGAGCGAAATCCTCCTGCTCCGAGTGCGGAATCCTCCTACCCTCAATATGATGCAATGGAGCGGAATCCTCGTGCTCCTAGAACGGAATCCTCCTACCCTCAATATGATGCAATGGAGTGGAATCGTCCTGCTCCTAGGGCGGAATCCTCCTACCCCTCAATATGATGCAATGGAGCGGAATCCTCCTGCTCCGAGGGCGAAATCCTCCTACCCTCAATATGATGCAATGGAGCGGAATCCTCCTGCTCCAAAGGCGGAATCCTCCTACCCTCAATATGATGCAATGCAGTCACATATATGCAATAATGCTCCTTCACCTGCTCGGGACTCTCATCGATTAGCGGGATGCATATGCAATGATGACCCTTCACCAGCTTAGGACTCTCATCGATTACCGGGAAGTATATGCAATGATTACCCTTCACCGGCTCGGGACTGTCATTGATTACCGGGAAGTATATGCAGTAATGACTCTTCACCAGTGCGGGACACTCATCGCCAATCGGGAAGTATATGCAATGCTCAAAACCAGTGTGCAATGCTCATATGCTCAATACAATACCAACAATAGGGCTTAACATATAATATACAATATAAATTCAAAGCTAAGGCGTAATGAGTACGCCTATCGGCAGCTACACACGTAAGGAACACGTGGTAGAAAATCAACGAGGCCAGGTGCCTCCAAAGAAATGGATATAAACGCTTACCTCTTCCAAAGTTAGTACGGCTTAGTCAACAACCGCTTTATCCTTTGGTTTCCTCGCCAAACGATCTCACTCTATTCAATAAGCAGAAAAATATATCAATTTAGGCTAAAGGCTTGATTCCTCAAATCTTAGGGCAATTCTGTTAGGAACCTGATACCCACGCGACCGGACTGTGTGTCCAATGTCCAGCCTCTATGGGGACTCCAAATCACACATAAAATGATCACAATATATGCATAAGCATGTATGAGGCATAACACATGTGGCAACAATAGATATGGACTCAAAGGAATGAGAAGAAAACTCCGGATAGAATCATAGACACAACCTAGAACTCAGAATTTGTCAAACTCTTTGAATTTCCATAAAATTTTCGGCAGAGTTTCCCCTGAAACTGGATGATCCGCAAAAACAAAACCAACACTATACTATACACAGGAATGGATACCCGGATAAACTGATAACATAAACATGTTAAATAGATAATAAGATGAGACGACTGGATGACATAACAAATCCACTGATAGAATGTCTGGACAACACCATTGTCTTGCTTTTCGACCTAATTTTCAGAGTGTAGATTAAAGATATAGACTTCATGATCTTCATGAAAGTTGTAGATATATGTCTTAGGATTCTGGGGATTTTTAAAGCATCTTAATATTAATTTTGTACAAGGAGTTATGATCAATATACGAACAGCTATTCAAAGATCAAAATGATTTTTCAGATTTTGAAACGTTTTGTCTTGCTGATTCGGACGTCTTTCACCTTAGATTTTAGTACCAAATTATGTATATAAAAGGTTTCCTTGATACCATACAAGTTTCTTACAAGAAACACTAAGTTTATAACTAAGAAAAGCTTCAAAAGCTAAAAGATACATGTCTTGCCAAAAGAAAGGTCACTACAAGAAATGACGCCTATTGTGGCGACAAAAATCGCCAACAAAAGTGAAAAGGTCGCCACGAAAAGGTTTTAGTGGCGACTCTAGAGTCGTTGGCTATAGTTAGTGGCTGATTCTCAACCGTCGCGACTATATTAATCACTACGATAGGTTTACTTTCAGTGGCGAAAAAAATCACCACGAAAAGGAATTTAAGATTGCTACAATAATGCAGGTCTGAGACTAGAGTCGCCACTAAATGGTATCCATGGGTGACGAGACATTGTTGCCACAAAAGGTTTATTGTTTTTTGTGGCCGTATCAGTCGCCACTTAACTGTACATCATTGGTGGCAATAACTTGCTGCCACTAACTCTTCTGGTTTTATTGCTACTTAGGGTCGCCACGAAAACTCCACTTTTTGTGTCCCTGACATGTCGCCACATATACTCTTATTTCGTGTCAACAATAGTCTCTACAAAAGCAATTTTGTATTTTAGATATATATATATATATATATATATATATATATATATATATATATATATATCGCCACACAATAATAAGACAACTAATTAATATTTTAATCCGTAAAACATTTCCCATAAATGAATAGTATAGAATTTTTCAACTGCTAAAAGTCTACACAACATAGTATTCGTTGTCATTGGACGTCTTAGAAAAAGAGCATAGCAATTTCTTTTAAATACTCCAAAGACTTCAAATTAGTACGTATCTTCAAAACAACTCCAATGCATCTTCACTTTCTGACTGTTCAGATTTTTTGTCCCTGATGTCACAAAAAAAAAAAAAAAAGATAAAAACTATTAGCATATGATTGTACAAATCCTTTTTAAGTACTAAAGGAAATATCGTTCGTTATTACTAATACAATTAGAAACGAAGACTTGAAAGTTCAAACTTGTTGAACATTTTTATGCAACATGAATCAACTATCATAAAGAAGATTGATCCCAAAAAACACGTGTCAAGTAACAAAAAAGTACTTGGTCAAAATTACCCAACCTTAATTTAGTAACAAGTATGCAAGAAAAAGAAGTACGCTCATGTCTCTGTAGCTTTTGGAATAACAAACTTCCACTCACTCATTGGAAACAACAAAGGCAGCAACTTAACATTAGAAGTGATGAAGTATTGTTAGACCTTGATATTGGGAATAGTTTTCTTTAATCAAGTAAAAAAGAGCTTGATATTTGTAGATTCTTTGCTCGATCTTATGGAGTATAATTAGTCATAGCAACAACATTAGAAGCACTCTAATCGATGCTGGCTGTCAAAGTCTAACAATAATGTACATGAACTTCTCTTAGTACTGCCTTCTATAATATGTTGGAAAATTTTGAACGCTCGGTGTGCCCATAGATATGATGGTATCAAAGGTAATACAAAGTTGGTTATTGACAAGGTCGTTTACATGATGAGATTGATCCTTAACTCTCAAATTGCAATGCTGGCCATTGATATACCATGGAGTCAATTATGTGACAGAGTGGAAAAGTTTAACTCCAAAATTGGATATTACAGAAGAAACAACTATCCTAATAGGACTAAGGTGGTACATTCTACATGACCATTTCAATGTAATCATTGAGTCAGACTCCAAATTCATTGTTGGGATGGTCAATGCTCAGTATGATATTGCTTGGCAAGTAAAGGATATCATCTTGTAAATTAGAAAACCATCAAAGTTAAGTTCTAATATTGCTTAAATATGAGTTTTTCATCCTTCATGTAACTCAAGTGGGTTGGAAAAAAATCCACCTCAATATACCAATTCATTTAAAGTAAAATCCACAGGTAGGGTCATGGCCTTAACCCTCCCATCACCATGGCGGACTATGTTATTTTTTTACAGACTTTTTATTTTTTTAAGAAGAGTCTGTATAAAAATGTATCCTTCCAGCCTTTCTTTACATATTTTTAGTGTTAAATATCAAGGATGAAATTGATCATCTTTTTCACTATTAGAAGGCTTCTATTAAGGTGGAACAATACCTTCCTTAGGGCAAGACTATGACACTATTTTTCTTGGTGACAGGAATAATTCGCTGCTAGTTGGTGCTGTCTGAACCAAGGTTGGATTGGTATTAATTTCTCTGTTTTTTAGCTAACTTGTTATTCATACTAAAGAACAAACAAGCAGCAAGGTCTTGATTGTTGGAGAAAATACATCAAGAAAAATAACATAGTAGCATGGTAATAGATCAATTCAGATAGAACCAAAAGCTAATGAATCTAGAGACTTATTTTACTAAAATGAGGTAGCTGTTTTGCTCGCAAAGCACACAACTAAAATAGTCAGATCAAAATGATATCAGAAAGAAAAACTTTATAGTAGTGTATCGGAAAGAAACTTAAAGAAGAAAACCACAAATCAAGTCATACCAGAGTACCACAAAGAATATGTCGAAATGAAACTATTTGCAATGTAGAAATTAAAAAAAATAGAAAGTTTTGTATTTATCCGTAGCGTTCTGCGAATCCATGCAGCCATTTTCACTTCAAATATTTTCTCAGTTTGTAAATTCATGCGTACATATTCCTCTCCTAGCTTCCTTTGAAACTCAGCACGATCATCTTCAAGCTTTCTTTGAAATTCAGCAGCCATTTTTTCTTCTAAATTCCTTTGAGATTCAGCAGCCTGTTCACGTTCTTCATGTAATTTTCTATCCATTTCAGCTTGCATCTCTTCGCGCATACGTTCCATTGCAGAAGAGATACTTTTGTCTAAGTCTACTTGCTGCATACGAATCTTTTTTGCAGGTCTCTTTTCGTATCCTTTTCCACGAACATAGCCAGTTCGTTCGCCAAGTACACTGGCCAAAATCTCATCAGCATTCATTGGATTCTCAATTTTTTCAGATTTTTATTGATCCACAATTTCCTAGAGTTGTCCTTGTAGTTCATAGGAATTCATAATATATAATAGGAAACGTATAACAAAAATAATAAGACAATAATTTCATGAAATTACATGAATTTGTTGCGACTGTGGATCTGACCACACCAATTCTCCTTCGTCATTTTTCGAGAATATTGAAGCTCCCAAACTCGATCTGGTGCCGCCTTTTGTCTATTAACAGGATCTCTCTAGGATTTATTACAATATATGAAAAATATTTTTAAGCACATAACATGACCTTAAAAGAATGTCAAATAATTAGATTATTATTGTGGGATATGCATTTGGTATCGTCGATTCCTCCACTTCTGCAAAGGATTTTGAACCACATGAGTGCTTGGTTATTTATTTTTCCCTGTTTATTTTGTTTCTCACACTCATGGTCTGAAAATAAATCAATTCATTAAAGCCAATACTTAGAAGGAATTTGTCATGCATTTTTATTGCCAAGTTACCTTGAATTCTGGACTTCCAAAAAGTCCTATCAGAAACACCAAATCCTCGGGTGTAACATCACTTGGCCTATGAGATAATCTCTCTTCATCAGTAGTGTAGCGAGAGTATTCAGCATGCAATCGAGTCTTCCATGTTTTAAAGAGCCTTCTCGTAGTGTTGAACACAACAGCTTGCAACACATCTTCTCGAACTCAAGTGGCTTCAAATTTGTCCTAAAACAAATATGTTAGGCTTTTAAAAGTAAATAAAACTTGTGATACAAAAGTCTATATAATTTTTTTAATGAATCATTACATTAATCTTCAACCACATTGCATCTCCATGTTTTGTAATTATTTCATGCGAATCACCATCTCTGAATGAGATAGTGCTGCGCATAATCAAACCACAATAGTTAACAAAGTCCCTAACCCCGGGACCGATAGCTCTCTCAATGTCATCCAGAATGAGAATGTTAATTTTACTACCATACTTTGTTTTCATATCCACATGTAATGATTTATATCTCCCTCTCCTTTTCTGAACTTTGTTACCAGAAGCTGTGAGTAAAACAATAATGAGACTTGAATAGGACAAAAAAAATATGTTACATATAAAAAGGTAATATAAGTAAAGCTAATGAATGTTTTATTCTAAATTAGGATAATACAGCATAACTTTGTTTTCTTTTGTCAAGTTACAACATACAAGAGTTAGAGACTTGTCACAAATATTTAAATACTGGTTGAGTGCAAAAACTACAATATATTGATCGACCGCAAAAACTACAATATACACACACAAATAATTAAATACTGGTGGAGCTTGCTGTTATTAGTTGAATTGTTTGGGATAATGTTAGAACTAGTGTAGCCTTGGGCAATCGAAATTGAAGCATAGGTTGTCGGAAGTTGACGAAAGTACTAGAAATTTACAATAGGAAATGTCAAAGTGCAGCATGTTATCCTTGTTTGAGTCTGGTACCAAGCAGTGGATCGAAACACAAGTTTTGTTACATCGAGAACTTAGTTATTGATCTTAATCTTCTTTACCATCATCCTTCTCGAATCTCTATTCCATTCCCATATCATTTAGCAAAGTGGATTCAATATTTAACTTGTTACTCCTATTTGGTGGTTTCAAATTTTAATATAAGCATATATTTTCTATAGCACATATAATGTTAGACAGAGTATGTATAAGCAGCTCAAAGGTGTATACTCGACGGTGGAATGGAGGAAACTGACTTGCAACAATGTGGGGCAGGCTAAATGGACATTCATACTGTTCTTAGCACTATAGAGGTGATTAATTACTAAGGACAGACTAAGGAGTAAAAAGAAGAGATATGAGATAGGAATAAGAGAAGCAGTGGGTGGTCAACCATTGTAAGGGTAAAACAGCAGAAGCCAATATACATGGAGCAAGTTAGTTTAGGATAATACATAGAGCAAAGTTTCCATAATTATGATTTCCAGTAGCCACCATTATGTTAATTAGTGGAAAAGATGCAATGTTAAAGCTGAACTAAATTCAGGTTAATGTGGCATTATTGTCCTAGAGCAATCATTACTTGAAGTGAAAGCAAAGTGCTTTTACAAAGGTCGATTTTCTAAACACATGATCATTTCCTCAACTAACAACTACACTACTCTTGCAGGTTCTTAATAACAAAGGTTCAATTCCTCGAAGTAAATATGCAAGGTCCTTTGCAAAAATGTTTTGTTATCCAATTTCATAGTACATAGGAATGTTTTGGTTGCACACAACTATATTGGAGTATCTTATACTGGTTGTTTACTTACATAGGAATGTTTTGGTTGCACACAACTATATTGGAGTATCTTATACTGGTTGTTTACTTTAATAAAAAAATAAACACGATCTTCAAATTTTGGTTGTTCCGCTTTATCAGCTCTGTATATATGGATGCACCATCTAACTCTTTGAACAATGTATTGTGTGTGTCTGTGTGTGTGTTGAATTACCTTATCCAACCTCAGTTTACAGTATATAAAATAACCCTACACATTTGTGTTTGCGTGAAATTTGTATAAAGAAGTGTTAATTTGGACAAACCTCCAAATCTTATTAGTGTATATACTTTGAGGCTCTGAGCTTTGTTGGACTTAGAATATTTGTTATATAGTAAACTAGATGGTTCATCCATCCTTCGCACGGCTGAATATCCTTTGTTGCTCATTAATGAGACTTGAATAGGAAAAAGTAAAATTTGTCGTATATAAAAAGGTAATATAAGTAAAAGCTAATAAATGTTCTATTGTAAATTAGGATAACACAGAAGAACTTTGTTTTCTTTTGTCAAGTTACAACATACAAGAGTCAGAGACTTGTCACAAATAATTAAATACTGGTCTAGCGCAAAAACTACAATATACACTGTTCAATTAACAACAGAAAGATTGATAGAACTAACCTGCAGCAGTAGTTTCACTCTCTGTAGTGGGATGCATGCTTTCGACAAGAAGCGTTAATGACTGTAGTTCAATAGAAGGTCCTTGACGAGGGTGACTTGACTATCCTGTCTCTAAAGATGCTGGTGCTTGTGGCTGCTGCTGCGATTGAGATGCATGTTGAAGCCTAGGTGCCAACGGTGCATTGGTATTGAAGGATGGTGTCATTTTAGAATTGTTATATACTCCAACATTTCCACCTCCACGACCCTTTCCACCTCGTCCACCTCTACCTCGTCCGAGTCTTGTCATTTCCTGCTCAGACAATTGTATATAGATATCCACTTACAAAGAAAAAAGTCTACGAATGGAAATATAACAAGGTCTACAAAGGCGTACAAAAACTACAAATAAGGAAAAAATGGTTTGTTCATAACAATCATTACATTAAAAAAATAAATGATGGATTCGAGTAGATAAAGATATTTAACAAAATATTCTAATGAATGAAACATAACAAGGGCTAGAAAGGCACATGAAAGCTACAAATAAGAAAGCTCAATAAAAAAAGGTAAAAGAAAGCTCTTTATTTGATCACTCAATATCACTATCCTCCATGTCCGCGTCCTCTCCATTAACATCACTTTCTTCACTCTCCGATAGATCGATGTAATCATCACTAACAAAACCATCTTCTTCATTATGCACACTTGTATGAGCTTCACTTGCATTGTATAAATCAATACTTTGTGGTTTAACATCATCCCTATGTAATGGCACCACAATATCAATTTCTTGATCATTAGGGGTTAACATATTAAATTCAACTTCCTCCTGTTGATAAGCTTCTTCAGTGGGTAGTGCTTCATCTTCCGTCTCTACAGAATTGTCATCATTTTCAGGCATATTAAAAAGGTCGCGTGGATTTGTCTTTACAACGACAAGCCAATCTTTGTCAGCTATGTCGTCCACATAGAAGACTTGTTCACACTGAGATGCAAATACAAATGGGTTGTATTCAACGCACAACAAGTATAACCATATTTATCAATCTTATATCCTTTTCTTAAGTGAGCCACATCCCACCAATGACACCTAAAGAGGTAAACCTTCTTATTTCCCGCTTAACACAACTCATAAATGTCCTCTAATACGCCATAATACTCTTTCGAAGGGTCTGAATCATCTCCTCTCACAAGAACTCCACTGTTCTGTGTTTTTCTTCTTGACTCGAGATCCTTTGTTTGAAATCTGAATCCATTAACCATTAATGCAGAATACTGAAGCACAAGAGGTCCAGGACCGAGTGCTAAGCTTAAGAGATCGTCATTTGCATGCCCTTTTCTCAATAACTCTAAGATCTACAAAAACAAAGAACACTGGTAACCAATAACATTATGAGATATTTACAATAGCATTCAATATGTCATTTTATTCACGTACATGTGCACGAAACCAATCAGGGAACTCACTGTTATGCCTTCCATTGCTCATTTCAATTTGCCTTTCCATATCCTTCGTGTGTTCCCTACAGTTTAATAATTAGTTAATTAACACAATGTAATTGAACTATTCTAATGCAAACCTATCTTTGAATTAATCAGAAACTTACTCCATGAATGGCCAAACTTCTTCACAATTTTGAAGCACATACAAGTATGCTTGTTTGAACTCATCTTGAGATAGTGGGTTGTCTGTATCTGAACCACCTTTTGTTCGCCCACTATTTTTAAAGATAGAGATCTCACCATTTGTCACAGATTCATCATCATTCCTAGTTGGTTTATTGAACTTGGTTGGGATATTCTTTAAGTATCGCAAACAAAATGTGAGGCTTTCTTCTGCAAAATAACCTTCAGCAATTGAACCTTCAGAACGAGCATTATTGCGAACATATAACTTTAATATCCGTAGAAACCTGTATGAAAATTACTCATTAAATATAGTGTTTCATTTAATTCTATAACATTGAAATTTATAAGAGAACATATTACCTCTCAAAAGGGGACATCCATCTATACTGAACAGGTCCACCAAGTTTTGC
The DNA here is from genome assembly GCA_037355625.1 of Petunia x hybrida. Classification (NCBI taxonomy): domain Eukaryota; kingdom Viridiplantae; phylum Streptophyta; class Magnoliopsida; order Solanales; family Solanaceae; genus Petunia; species Petunia x hybrida. The sequence goes on along the minus strand of JBBBVM010000690.1, from coordinate 1,449,200 downwards.
CTCTCTTTCCAAATGAACTGGCAAATGAACCATGACATCAAAAAATGTTGGAGGAAAAACCATTTGAAATTTGCACAATGTGATAACTATTGCAGCTTCTAATATATCTAGATCTTCAATTGTCAGGCACTTAGAGCATAAATTCTTGAAAATTTTCCCTATCTCTATAATTGGTTCACCCACTTCCTTGGACAACAAACCACGTATGGCTAATGGGAAAATATCTTCCAATAATACATGGTGATCATGACTTTTCAATCCATGTATCTTTTTCTCCTGTACCTTGGCACACCTTGAAATGTTTGATGAAAATGCATAAGGAACCTTCAAATTAGCTAGGAAATTGCATACTTTCGACTTCTCTTGTGGGGACAATGCATAGCATGCATGTAGTAACAGAACATTGTTCTCGTCCTCAACAGGATGCAACTCTTGCCTGATAGCAAGGTCCACCAAATCATATCTACTTTTCAACGTGTCCTTGGTCTTCCCAACCATATCCATCATAGTTGATAAAATACTTCCAGACACATTTTTTCTATGTGCATCACATCAAGGTTATGTCGTAACAAAAGAGTCTTCCAATAAGGAAATTAGAAAAAAAATACTTTCCTTCTTCTAATTATAAGCATTTTTGGTAACATCACGCTTTCGCTTTTGACCTTTACGATAAGTCACATCGCCCAGACCTTGTAATTGCACAAGTACCTCATCACCTGTTAAAGGATTAGGTGCAACTCCCTTTTCCACTTTACCATCAAATAACCTCTTATTTTTCCTCCATGGATGGTCCGATGGAAGGAAACAACGATGACCCATATAACACAACTTACTACGTAATGAAATAGATTGTGTATCTTGATGGTAACATGGACAAGCAAACTTGCCTTTGGTTAACCATCCCGAAAGGATCCCATATGCAGGGAAGTCATTAATTGTCCACATGATAGCTGCACGCATGATAAAATTAGATTGTGAATATGCATCATAAGTCTCCACTCCATTCCATAGTTCTTTCAATTCTTCAATCATAGGTTGTAAGTATACATCTATATCGTTGCCTGGACACTTGGGACCTGGAATAAGAAGAGTCATCATGAAATACAGACTCTTCATGCAATCCCAAGGTGGCAAATTATATGGAACTAGTACCACTGGCCAAATACTATAGCTGGAACTCATGTTCCCAAAAGGGTTGAACTCATCACTTGCTAAACCTAATCGGACATTTCTAGATTCAGCTAAAAAGGTGGGACGTCGTTCATCAAATGATTTCCATGCCATAGCATCAGACGGATGCCGCAAGATGCCATCATCAATACGTTCTTCTTTGTGCCACCTCATCTTTTTAGCTATCTCCTTTGCCATGTATAATCTCTGCAGTCTTGGTTTGATTGGAAAATGTTGCAAGACTTTATTTGCTACTTTCTTACCTCTACCTTCTTTTGACTTCCATCTAGACTTACCGCATTTATGGCATGATTGCGCATTGGCATGCTCGCGCCAATATAAGATACAATCGTTCTCACATGCATCTATTTTTGTGTACCCCAAGCCTAAGTCTTGAAGCACTTTCTTCACTTCATAGAAGGAATTTGGTACAAATGCCCCCACTGGAAGGACTTCCTTAAAGAAATCAAAAACGCATCCATTGATTTGTTGCTCCAATGATTAGAACACTTCAAGTGAAGTAGTCTAACAATAAAAGATAACTTCGACACTTTCTTACAACCAGGGTAAAGTTCTATCTCAGCATCTTCCAATAATTTGTAGAACTTTTTCGCATGCTCATTTGGCTCATCATTATCCCCGCGAAGATTATTCATACCCTCTGCGTTTGTATATCCATAAGCATCATGAATCATTTCAATAACATCATCCTCTTCAGTATTATCATCCTCTGGATCATCATTGTTTGTGACATTAGAATTTTCAACTCTTACTAACACCTCTCCATGTAAGTCCCACACTTTATAACTATCCTTGAAATCTTTCCCCAACAAGCCTCTTCTTAGTTGGATCTTTGACTTGAGCTCGGTATTTCTACACCCTTTACAAGGACATCGAATCACAGTGCTCACAGTTGGTTGATTATACGCCCAATTAAAAAAGTCATCTATTCCTTTAATGTACCTTTTATCACATCTACTCTTAATATTCATCCAACTTTTATCCATCTTTAGTTTCTACAAAAATAAAATGCAACCAATTAAGAAATCAAATGTGCAAGGACATAAATATTCGAAAGAAGCCAAGTTAAAAAAGCAATCGAGCTCAACGATTCTACATAAGAATCAACATTAGGATAGAAGAGATTACAATTTTGTAAATAAATATTCTACATATTCTTTAAAATAATTTAACACCAAAGTTTATATATCTTGATAAGAAAAAAAAGTCCTACTGAAAAGAAACAAAGATAAACAGTGAGTAAGTCCCAACTTTACTTTCTAGTGTAAAAATAAGGATAATTGATGATGATGAACATGACCGGGAAATAAGTTCTAAAAATACTGATTAAGCTCAAAAGTCATAGTGACTAATTATACGTTTTTCAATTTACATAAGAACTATATTCAGTGACTAAAAATGGAGAAGGTATAGAAAGTTGATTTTAGTTTGTTGGTGATTTTCCCCGTAATTGGAGAGTTTTAGTATCCTTCCTTATATTATCAAAGATTTTCTTCTAAGGGAACCATGAAAAAAAAAATAACAGAGAGATCAAACTCATGTTCGGAATTATCGGCCTAGGCTTTTCAATCAAAATCAAATTGTGAGAGTTCAATTTTACAAAGGGACAATAAGTTGGTAATATATGATTTCAAAAGATGCCTGAAACTCAAAATTTTTATTCACACAATGAAATATAAACAAGTAAAAGTCAACTAATAGGTATGAACTGGAAGTATGAATTTATAGGCAACAAATATAAAATTTATTACCAAGAGACAATGAACAGGTAAATCCATACACGAATCAAATATTCAGGACGAGAGTCTAATAAAGCAGGGAGAACAAAAAACCAAACTAAAATTAGAGATTGGAATTAAGACGTGAAATTAACACCAAAAAGAAAAGGAAGATGAAAAGATGAGATACAATCCGAAACCAATGGCTCAAATATACACTTATTAACAAACAAAAAAGATGAAAAGTGAAAATAAAACCTGAGCTTGGTGTGCCACGTCTCTGAAGAACAAATCTAAGTAGAGAAACTTGAACTTTTTGTAGGTTCTTCAAACAGCAGGCAAAAACGGCTCAAATTGGGTTCTAGCTTAGGGTTTTTAGTTTTTTTAAAGGTAAATTTCAATTGATAAAGATCTTTCTTAATATATAGTAGGGTTTATTTTCCTTCAACAGAGTTGTGGCTTTCGCGGGAAAACCAAAAGTTGCAATAATTGATTTTTTTTTCATTTCTTTTAAGGGGTGTTTTGTTTTCTAATGTATTTTTATAAGTTTTAAATAAAGTATTAGGGGCGACCTCGTCGCCACAATTTCTTGTTACTGGCGATTGTCCACGAGTTGCTACAAAAATTTTTGCACCAAAATTTTATTTTTCGAGGAAAGTAAAATTTAGTCCTATAGTTGTACATATTAGTTGCGACTTAAACAACGTCGCCACTAATAGTATCTTGTTCATGGCAACTATTATGGTCGCCACAAAAGATGCAACATTCTGTCACAACTTAATAAAGTCACCACGATATGTTCAACTTTTTGTGGCGACTAACAGAGTTGCTATTCAAACCTGCCACTAAAAACCTCATTTCTTGTAGTGGGTTTAGTCTAACATACCTTTGATGCTTCTTGCATCTAAACCTTGTTTCCCTTGAATTCAACACCTTCTAAAGCTTAAACAAGCTATAATACAATATTTGGGTACTTTACTTAGCCATGAAGTAATTCTAAAACTCAAGCTATAGACGAAATTGAAGGTAGCATAACGTTACCTTAATCGCGTAGAGCGTTTTGATGCAATCTTTCTTCAATTTCGAGTTACGATTGGCGTCCTTCCTTCACAATCATAAAAGTGGCTTAACCCTTCATTGAAGCACTATTTCCATCGTGTATTTTCTGGAAATAACGAAAAGGAAGACATGTTTTCCTGTTGTACTTGAAATATTTCAGTTTTAGACCTTTTTTGCGTTTATGTCCTTTTTTCTGGCTTGACTTCTGATGCCCATATCTTCTTATCCAGATATTGTATAAATAAACCGTCAAAAGTTTTGGAAACTACACTCCAAGACCTTCAATTTGGTATATGATATGTCCCCAAAAGAACTCATATAATATACGAAATTAATTGCTGAAAAGACTCTGTTACAAGGCAATTCCTTAGTCGGTTTTTCCGCAACTTAAATATGATTTTTCAAAAAGTTTATATTCAATATATAAGCATCTTATATGGTAATATTATGACTTTAAAATCACTTAAATCATTCTTAACATATCATTAGAATGATATATGCCACTTTGGACATACGGGGTGTAACAATCTTCCCACGTTAGGAACATTCGTCCTCGAATCTTAAATGAAGTACGTAGAAGCATTAAGCAATGATCTGTTACATACTTGTAGTAGTGAAGAGATGTAAAAGGTCAAATTATTTGACTTTCGGTATTTTAACGGAAGCTAGCCGAACAACCTCGAAATTCACATTCGAAAAAGCACAAAAGTCACAAATAATCATACGAACCTAACGGCGCTTTCGGATTTTGAATCGGAGCTCGTTCACCAAAACCTAGCTCAAAAATCTCTTTTTTGTATTTATCGACAATAAAAACTGAAACTTTCTTCCGATGCCTACCAAACGAGGTCTGATTTAGCTCAAATTTTACAGACATGTTCTAATGGACGTTACGAAGTTTTTTTTTTAAATTATCGGCACGCCAATCGGAGTCGTAACTCCCGAACCGACTAACCGAGGTCGTTTCACCTAACACACCCAATTCTTCAAAATCTTCGCTTTCATCCGCAGAAAAATAAAAAAACTCCAAGAACATCATGAGTCAAGATTCGTCGAGCTCCAACGTAGCAGCGGAAGTCGGTATCTGTTTTTGCGGCCAAAACACGAAGTTAAGGACCTCTCGTATTGCTACAAACCCTGGCCGCAGATTCTGGAGTTGTAAAACTCCAAAAGTGTGTTAGTCATACATTATAGTTCTGTTTTTGTTTTTGATTAATTGTTAATGTACTGATTTTTTCTTAGGTTTTGTTAAATATTGCAGTCAAATGGTGGGTGCGACTATTTTAGGTTGTTTGATGGTGGACCATACCTATAGCAGCATCGAGTGTTATTGAGAACTTAGTTAGAAAGCTTAAAGAAACTGAAGACAATTGTGTTCTAGTGAGAGAACTGTTGAGTGAATGTGAAGTGCAAAATAATTTTCTCAAAATCATGCTTAGGGAAGCTGAAATAAAGCTGAAAGAAGCTGAAATGAAGATTCATTAACTGAAGATGTTGATTAAGTCGATGGTTGCTGGTTGTGTCATTTGCTCCATTTTTAAATGGATCTCCTCTTAGTTCGCTACATATATTATGTAAATATTGGTATTTTAGACATCTCAGTTGGTCTACGATAAAATTTAGACACTGTGTAAATTTTGTAATTAATCCGGATATGTGTATTATTTTGGCACAGTGTAAACTTAAGGTCAATCATTTGGCTGTTTTTGTATAAAAGCTTCGATATTGTAATGTAGTCGTATGGCTGTTTTTGTTATAAAAGCTTCGATATTGTTTAAGTTGCGAGCACATAAGTACAAACATGTTATTAGTTGCAAAATATAATTGAAACATTGAACAATGAATGAAATGAGTTCCTAACAAGTACCCTGCATTAATAAACGCACACTTCATGTCCAAAAATAAGGTCAGCCACCATACACTTGTCTATGACTAACCATAATATTTCCAAAGATAACAAGTTCAAAGTTAACTGTCAACTACTGTCATTAACTATTGTTTCAACATTCAACTTATACAAAACCACGAAACCAATCTTTAATACTGGAGTCAAACATTATCTGCTCCAATATTCTCTGAAGGAAAATTGAAAATTCAGACTTGCAAGCACTTCATTCACAGTAACATCAGCTTCATCCACCTGCAATGCGGCTTGTGTCTCTCGATTTTCTTCAACAATCTCTTCATTTCTGGCTTCTTCAACAATCTCTGCATTGTCTCCATCAATTGCTTCATTTTTTCCTTCTTCAACTGCAGCATCTTTCTCATTCAGCTCTCCAGACATCTCTTCATCTGCTCCATCAACTTGAGCTTCATTTCTGGCTTCTTCTTCAACTACAACACCTGCAGTCATCTCTTCATCTACTCCATCAACTTGAGCATCATGGAAAACCTCTTCTTCTTCATCGACTGCAGCATTTTTTTCTCTCACCTCTTCATCCTTCTATTCATCATTATTCCCTTCATTCACTACAACTAAAAGGAAATACTTAGAAACAGAAAAAATTAATCAAATTATCATTAAAATGAATACAGATACCTTTCTTTTTTCACTTGACAATCTTCCTTTGCTTGAATAGCTTCCTCTTCATCAAGTTCCTGGACTTTGTTTTCCTTTCCCTGTTCACCTTTTTCTCTTTCAACCACTTCAAAATCTCCTCACTTACCTCCAGCATTCTTGACAGCACACCCTGCACATGCCCACAGTGCCTGCAAGTTCCCCTGCTACCACACTCAATACCATCACCAGCACCAGCATCATCACCATCATCAACATCATCACCCCCTATCTTCCTGGCTTTCACTTCTGTGCATTTCATCAGCATACTCCTCCACAATGTACTTAAAGCCAGTGACCCCCTCCAGCATAGCCTTACCCTTTCCAGTACAGGATCCTCGACCTCATCAGCATGAGGACAGACAAATTTTTTGCAACCCTCAACTTCTTGCACTGTTGGGATCAAGAAATGGTGCAAAACCTGTCATCAAATGATAAAATAATTAATAAATTGAATTGGCACATACCTATCTAGCTTCTTGATGGCCTGCATCAACATCTCCCAAATTTCTTCTTGTCTGCTGCCACCTCAGCATCCTTGGGATTGGCAAGGGGGACTATTCAGATTTGCCAGCATTATAGCCAACCTAGGGCATAGCCTCATATATCCATGCCTGTCATGAATGCCACAGTCACATTACTTAAGTTTTCACACAATCAATCTTAATAAAACTGGAAAATAATATAACAATACTTACAAAGAAGGCCCATGGGAATTCAAACAGTGCATAACCGGGAGTTTTTCCCTCTACATGTTGTCGATGGGTCTTTGCAAAATCCACTTTATTGTAGAGGTAGTCCACTGTCAAGTCATAGCAAAGCCTACCCCAAAGGTACTTCCTGAAAAAGTCTAGGTTATCCACAAATTGGATCCACCATTTCTGAACATTTTTTGTTTTGTCCCTGGCCATCAGAACAGTATGGAGGAATCACAGAAGAGCCAACTTTAGCTTCTCTTCCTTAGAGAACTGTTTCTGCTCCATCAAGTACTGCAGATTTTCTGCCCTCACTTCCCTACCTCTACACACCTTCTCCAGAAATCCTTCACCACTTGCCAAGAACTTGGCCTTCAATTTGGTATCTGGCTCTTGACAACAGTTTAAGCCAGTCATCAAATAGAACCCCCTCAAGCCAAAACAGACTGGCTTACCATCTATCAAGAACCACATCTTATGCTTTTTCTTGGACTTCCCAATAGTCCTCAAAAGCACTGAGTGCACCAGTTGACTGAAGGTCCAACTCTCAGATAGGCTTAAGAAATCCCAAAAAACTGATCTCCTAAACATCTTATCAAGCCCCAATTTTTGCCAACCTTGTCTTGAAGTCATAAAACTTTTTCACTGAAGATCTCACAGAGATCTTTGCATTAAATGATTCAAACCTTGAAACCAGGTTTTGAACCTAAAGCTACTGACATCAAAGTCAATCACCTTCTTTGGAATACTCAATCTGTCAAGAGGATGCACATCCTCTACATCATCTTCATCCCCTTCTTCCTCATCTCCCTCTTTATTTTTTTCCCAGCACTAGCATTATCCCTATCAACCCCTTTATCAACTCCATCATCCCTTACACCAGCCAGATCCTCCTCTCCATCCCCTGCACCAGCACACTTCCTACTTAGCTCCCCAGAATCATCCTCATCCTCATCATCATCAATAACAACAGTCTTTCCTTTTCTTTTAGCTGCAGCAGCACCACTACCAACTCCATCTTCAGCCTCAAACTCATCTTGAAATCTATCTATCTGATCAAAGGTATCAGCAGATGCTCCTTTTGAACTCAGATACTCTGAGTTGTCACCCACCTCCGTTTGACCTCCACCAACATCTTTATCGGTGGCCGTCTCATCACTATCATCATGTTCCTCCACCCTTCTTCTTTTACATTTGACAAATTCTTTGGGGATGTTCGCAGACACCCAAGCTTCTTGCGCTGATTTACGCATGGACCACCTACGCGTACGTATAATTTTTTCCTTAGCTCTCTTATTTTCTAAAAGCTCCGCTCTACGCTCTTCCCAAGTTCGCGGACCTTTTCCTTTCGGAACGGCATGCTTTACCCTAGGCATTTAAACACCTACACAAACCACATTTTTACTAAGAAAGTTAAAGAAAAAAACCCCATTAAACCGAAATCCTAAATCAAAAATTGCGTATAAAATGGTAAAATAACAAAACCCATTACCCAAAATCTCTATTTAAAGATGCAAAATAGCCATTAATCGAAGAAAATACAGTAGTTAAATTTCAAATAAAAATCCTAACAAAATCGAGTGCGTACCTGTTTATGCTCTTGGTCGATAATGTTCGATGAACCCACAGAGATCCTTTAAATAACTGAAACGGGACACTCACAGCAGTTACGAAGTCGTGCAGGCAGTTGATAGAGAGAAAATAGGAGAAGTTGAGAGAGAAAATTGGAACGGCACAATTTAGTGTATGATCAACCAAATAGAGTAGATGTAGTATCTGTTATGTTTTAAATTACCTAGGTACTTTTTTTTATTTCAAAAGTGTTCACAAGTTTTTTATGTTTTGAACCCAAAATATTTATCGTTTTGCACCCACAAGTTTTTAAGAATACTAATCCAACCCTTGGTCCCCACTTAAACCCACTTAAGTTTTTCTCTCTCCAAAAATAAGTCAAAAAGAAATGGAAAGGTTAAACTTTTTATTCAACACTTTGAGGGGTCTTTTAGCTAATTCTTCTCAAGCTTCTAACGTTTCATGTCATAACTGCCTTTAGCACTTTTTGTTCAAATCAAGTCTTTTTCTAATTCTTTGTGCCATAAAAGAATAAGTAACCAGTAAAAGCACCTAATAACACGAAACCAAAAAAAAAAAAAGATCAAGAAACAACAAATTAAGCTAGATTGGACATCAAAACCACTATAAAATTCATGAATAAATTTTTTTAATACGGTATAATCGAAAAAAATTCACTCCGTGTTCGTCATTTTGACTAGCTGTCAGTATTTGTCCTTGGTTTTCATAGTTTTAGGAAAAATAATCTCCTCATTTATTTCGTCCTCTTCTTTTCCTTTCAAGTGTTGCCTAGACAGGACTTCATGGAAATTATAATGAAGGTTATGGGCCAAGCCCATTAAAAATTACTTAGTGACAAAGTTAGGTTTTCTATTTTCACTTCTATATATAGGATTATTCATTAATGGAAAAGGTGAGATGTCACCCTACAAATTCCTCCATCTTTTCTTGTTTTAGCATGTCAGAGCTTACGCTCGATCCTTGAATCAAGTTTTTGTGAAATTCTCCATTTCAATCAAGTATTTTAATCATGGCCTTAGTGCCCCGAAAATGGCACAACCATCGACAGAGTGGCTGCAAGGAAGACAATATCTCCCTATGATATTACTTCCAATGATAATCCCAGCCTCATTATCACTCAGGTGATTTTAACCAGAAAAAATTATGATGAGTGGGCAAGGTCTGTAAGAATGGCCTTATGTGCCCCGAAGAAATTTGATTTCATCGGAGGAACCTTAAAACAACCAGCTAAAGATTCACCGGATCTAGAGGATTGGTGGACTATTAATTCTCTGTTGGTCTCTTGGATTTAGAACTCAGTTGACCCCGCACTCCGATTTACTATATATTTCCCATATGGAATTGGCCAGAGATTTGTGGGAGTGTATCAAGGAACGATTTTTCGTAGGAAACGGATCCAGAATTCAGGAATTAAAGGCAGCACTGGCCGGTTGCAAAGAGAAGGGAACGTGTATAGTGAATTACTATGGAAAGCTAACATCCCTTTGGGAAGAGCTCGAGAATTATGAGCAGATTCCCACCTACTCATGTGGGAAGTATATGTGCAATTTGAGGGCTTTTTTTTCTAATGGGATTAAATGAGGACGTGTTCGGAATGATGCGTTATACTTTGTTGGCTCAAGATTCATTTCCTTCGTTGAGTGAGGCATATCAAAAGTTGGTGCAGCATGAAAGAATAAAGGATTTTGCACGAGGACAAGAAGAGAAACGAGAGATAGTGGCCTTTGCTGTACAGGCTGACTCCGTTTCTCAAAATTTTTTTGAAACCGGAGACAAAGGACTGAAGTGCCCACACTGTAATAGTTATGGTCACTGACCGAAACGTCGCTAATTATGAGGTCAAAGGATATCCAATTGTTGGATTCACTTCCGGAAATCTGAGAACAAGCAAGGAGGACGTGGTAGAGGCGTAAATGATAATGCTGGTAACGGAATAGGACAGCCACCAAAACATAATGGCGCCGGTCGTGGACGTGGTACCCCCTGAGCTAATATGGCTCACCCAAAAACCAAAGTGAGCATGGAGCCCGGGCAGTCAAGTGTCCTCAGATTAAGATGGGAGAAGTGGCAAATGTTACTTGGGTTGCTTAATCAGGTAAAATCGGGTGCTAGTTATTGAGTCAATGGTAAGACCATTAGTTCCTCGTGGATAACTGTTATTGGGAGATTCGAATCAAATGACCAGAGAAATAGTTATTTTGAGAAATCTAACGGAGATACCACATTGTCCGGTGGGTCTACCTAATGGAGTTCCTTCGCTATAGGACAGGGATCGGTCAAAATGGATGAGTGTTCGACTCTTCAAGAAATTATTTATGTGCCCGAGATGACTTGCAATTTGATTTCTGTTTCTCACTTAATCTATCAATTTAATTGCAATGTACAGTTTACTCATAACTTGTGTGATATGTAGGACCGGACCACGGGGATGTTGATTGGTATGGGTGAGCAAAAGGGACTTTTACTTCCAGACTGTGCCTCAATTGAAGGCTTTAAGAGTGGACGTGTTGAACATATGGCACCAGAGGTTAGGGCACCCTTTGGTTCAAGTAACAAAATCTCTTCCAGTTAAAGATGATAGAAATAGTAGTAGTAGTTTAAATGAAAAGGCTTGTGATGTATGATGTCGGGCAAAACAAACATGAGGTTTATTTCCTAATGATAATGAAGCTTCCACAGTTTTTGATTTAGTACATTGTTGTTTATGGGGTCCGTATAGAGTTGAATCTTCATGTGGTGCATCGTATTTTTTGACAATTGTTGGTGATTATTCTCGGGCGGTGTGGGTGTTCCTATTAATTAATAAGAAAGAAGTGAGCCAAATGTTGAAAAATTTCTTTGCTGTAGTGGAATGCCAATTTAACAAAAAGGTTAAGACCGTCTAGAGCGATACGAACATAATTCACAAGCATGAGAACTTACTTGAATGAATAGGGAATTGTGTTCCAAACGTCTTGTGTCGGTACACCACAACAGAATGGAAGAGTTGAGAGAAAATAAAGACACATCATGAATGTTGCCCGACCACTCAGATTTCAGGTATACTTTCCGATTGAATTTAGGGGGAGTGTGTTTCGACAGCTTGTTACTTGATTAGTTGGATGCCCTCATGCATTTTACGTGGGAAAACTCCTTATGATATTTTATTTCTGAAACGATCTCTGTCAGTCGTTTCGGAAGTTAGGACTCTGATTGGCATGCCGATAATTTTAAAATATTCGTAACGTCCATTAGGGCCTGTCTTTAAAATTTGAGCTAAATCAGACCTCGTTTGGTAGGCATCGGAAGAAGGTTTCAGTTTTTAGCGTCGATAAATATTAAAAAGAGATTTTCGAGCTCGGTTTTGGCAAATGAGCTCCGATTCGAAATCCGAAAGTGCCGTTGGGTTCGTATGATTATTTATGACTTTTGTGAACTTTCGGAAGTGAATTTCGATGTTGTTCGGCTAGTTTCCACTAAAATGCCGAAAGTTAAATAATTTGACTTTTTTTCATTTAAATTCGCATCTTGAGTTTCGGGAGTCCAATTTGAGATCCGCCTTCGCGAGTATGTTACATAGATTTTTTATAACTTGTATGCAAAATTTGGGATTATTTCGAATATCGTAATGCACCGTTTTAATTTTTATCGTAGCAGCGAATTTTAAAGGAAAAAAAGAAAAAAAAAAAAGAAAAAGACAAAAACTTAAAAGTTAGGCGTTGGGCTGGTGGGATATGTATATATCCATGCAGCTTCATTTGAAGCTTAGAAACAGAGAAACAAGATGGAATCACATAGAAGAGGAAAAAACGCCAGAAAATGCGAAAAGAGCCGGAGAAAAATAGTATTTTTACCCCCGAAATATTCAGGTAATGATCCTAATATATTATTTGAGTTTATTACGTGTGTTTGAATATATTTTAACGGTAAAACTTGGAATATTAGACATCGTTTTAATAAGTTCAATTAATAGTTTAAAGGGTCAAATGGACCCCGATAATGGAATTGATTATATATTCGTACTAAGTGAGTTATAAGCAACATATAAACATAATTTATTTTGAGTTTGGTTATGTGACCTTAAACCCTGTACATAGGCCTGGCCTGCGTATTGCGTATGTGAATAGGATATCAGGATCCTAACCGGATTGCCCTAAAATGTGAGGAATGAAGCCTTTAGCGTAATTTGATGTATTTTTCTGCTTATTGAATAGAGTGGGATCGTTTGACAATGAAACCAAAGGACAAGCGGCTATTGAATGGATGTACTAACTTTGTAACAAGGTAAGTGTTTATATCCATTTCTTTGGAGGCACCTGGCCTCGTGGATTTTCTACCACTTGATCCTTACGTGTGTAGCTGTCGATAGGCGCACTCATTATACCTTAGCTTTGGATTGACATTGTATATTATATGTTATGTCTTGTTGTTGGTATTGCATTGAGGATCTGAGCATTGTACCCTGGCAATGAACCCTCGTGCGACGAATCAGCAAACGATATGAGTTCAAGACGAAGCAATCTAGTATGGGGCTAGCACCGACGAAGCCCCGAGAGTTTTAATCGTGCTGACGATCGAGTTATGGAGGTCCCAGCCGTACGAGCTCGCGATGGGCAGAGGTGCAGGGCCTTGTGGTTCCCTTAGCTCTCTACGATGCTTTCACGAGAATCTTAGTGACACAGATACCGCAAAAAACCTATTATTCGCTAGGTAGCTTATCAGGTTACCACAGATGCAGATGTTCGGTCTCAGGGAGCTTCTATTCCAGTTCTTAATATTGCCGCAGTAAAGTATGTTCCGGATAGTATGTTCCGGAGGCAGCATGTGTTGTGCCTCTAGTTGTTCTGGCTGGTTAGGTAACTGAGGTAATTATTGGGTCCGAGTGCTCAAAGAGGTTGCATTATTTACACGGTTGAACATCCCGATATTCCCAAGTAATGCATTAGATAATCCCTGTGTAAGTTTTTTTTAAAAATAAAAGTGATGTCAGCGTATCCTTCAATCTCTTGATTATATCGAACGATACGGTGTTGATTATTCTGCTTTTCGATTTCAGTGTCCAGCCTTGAATTGGTGGGCTGCTCTCTTATTAGCTAACTTGGTTCGATTTTTCTTCTATATTTGTGCAAAAGTTCCGTTCGAGTAGCGAGCGAGATGAAAAGTGTTGCCAGTTTGAGTGGATTGGACAGGGTAGCCTATCGGTTAGCCTGTTGGTATTTCAGAATATGAGATTGAATTCTATAGAATGGCTGAATATGCATTAGAACTAGTCTATGAGCCTTTCGAGAGATTCAAAGATTTATTCGTGACCTTTCTTTTTCCTTGAGATCCCAGATGGCTCGAGAATTTAGGTTGGGACTTCATTTGATGTTGTTGTTGATATTGCTCAGAGGTATTGCGTATACCATAAGTTAGAGAGGGAAGAGTTAGAGGGGGAGAACAAGAGATCCCGTGGCCCTAGTGGGCAACCATGGTACCTCATTTGGAGGTAAGAGTTCTGATTATTTTGGGAGGTCATCTTCCAGGTTATCTCAGCTTGTGTCACGCGACTCTTAGAGTGCGCCAGTAGTTTGTCACTATCAGACCCAGTTTTTCTCTTTGTAGCTATCAACAATCTGTCCTGCTTCCATTTTCACTGAAAAGGTATTATCATTGTAGCGAGCCTGTCATCTTTGAGGAGTTTTCCTTTACTTCGGCAAATAGGTAGTCGTCCTTTCTCTCGTCATCAGGAACCTGCTCAGTTGTAAAGGATTTCATTTAGATCTTAGTCAGCTAGAGAAATGCCACCATCCGGTAGAGGTCGAGAGCATGGTGGCAGTGGTTCTTCAGAAGGTGATGATCAGAGTAGTTGCTTGGCTCAGCTGCAGAGACAGTTCTATGATCTGCTAGTCTAGCAGGATTCTGAGGCATCCGATGTAGTAGACCCATGTATTTCTTCTTCCATTATATGTGAGTAACATTTCATTCTTCTGATCGGTCTGGACTTCGTTTATTTTACCATGTTTCCATGGCCTCTTTGGATATTGTTTTTATTAAGAATCGGTTGCGGTAGAGGGGTGAGCTTCTTGTATGATTTATTCCTGGCATTTCTGAGATCCTCCTAGTTGATCTGGTTTAAATTTGAGCGATTTGTAAGTGAGTAGCGGTATTGTTTGTTTGGCATCTTGTTGTGCCTCATTCTGTTATAATGTCAAGTCAGTCCACCTCTCTTTGGAACTCAGTGTCGCTAGGATGATGGGATTCTTATTCGTCACCATTAGAAAATGTCATTGTTTCTTCCAGTGTAAAGTGGTTAGTAAGTAATACTCGATCTATGTGTCTCACCTTGGTTCAAAACGCTAGTAAAGTCATGTTATCCTATGAGCTTATCATGGTTATAAAAGGGTTTTCTGGTAAATTGTCAGATCCTTCTTATTGAGAGGTTAAATTGGCATAGATGTCATACCATAAAGCTTATTTAATATCTATTTCTTCAATTGCAATTTGGTTAGCCTGACTTGGAAGTAGTCTAGCTCTGGTAGCCAAGCAAATAAGAAGAAGAGCTTCCTAAAGCCCTAATTATTTCTATCCTTAGTCTGTTGTCATCTCATCTTTATTCGAAACTGGTGAGCTTAGGCGCTCAGTAACATATTGTGATGTTCCCTGCGTGGAGCCAGAGTGCGCGCCAAGGTAGCCAGGTAAGCACATTATCATTTTCAAGGCTACTAAGGGTAATGAGTGGCATCATTTGACCTTTGATTTGATCCATCAGGCGGTGGTGCTTATAGAAATATATGGAGTTGTGACTCGAGAGTTACAATTGTTCTGCAACTCGAAAGGGTAGTTAGTAGCTTAGGTCTGCCAACGTTCAGCTTTTAGCTAAGTCTTCTTTAGTCCAGCAGACTGTGCGGGAATGGTTATTCCTATTCAAATAGCTGTATGAGTTTGTGCATTAAGTGGAGGAGTCTTCCTCCAAATACTGAATGGTAATACCAAATCTCTAAGGCGTTGATACCACTTTGTCACGACCCAACCTAGGGCCACGACAGAAACCTACAATGAGTGTCGATCATTGCTAAACCCATTAATAATCTATTAATGCTAGAGATAAGCTGGCAACCTGATCATATATATACGTACCTATCTGTTGAAAGTATAAAGTCTGGAAAGATGACACGATTTTTAACTTGCTGGCAATTAGAACATTGAGCCATAAATTCTGCTATGTCACACTTCATTCCATCCCACCAATAAATCTGCTTAAGATCATGGTACATCTTAGTCGAACCTGGATGAACAGTGTAGTTGGAATAATGTGCCTCTTTCATAATCTGTCAACGTAAATCTGCAACATCAGGAACACAAAGTCTATCTTTATACATGAGAACACCGTCAGTAGTAACCCTGTATGGCGACTCCGATTTTCTTCTGGCTAGCTAACTATATTCAACTAGAACTGGATCTTCATACTGACGCTGTTTTACTTCATGAAAATTTAGAGTTAAAGGTCTAGTACAGCTTGTCGTCCACCAATCATTGGCATATCTCCTTCACACCTCAACTCTTTGAGAAGTTGCTTTAGCGTTATAAGTACATATGTAATCAACTTTGTTGCTGGTATTCTGCCTCAGCTCAAGGTCCAACTACATGTCTATTTTATTTTCACTTTTTCAAGTCATAATATTTCCAATTCAAAGACAATACCCTGAAGTAGATGTTTAGTTTGAAGAAAATTCCTGGTCTGCATCATACTATCCAGTAGTATTTGCATGATCCTTACCCTTATATGATAGACCCTGTTCAGATGAACCTTTGACATACATTAGGATATGAGTAACTACATTCCCACAGGGAGCTTGCGGAACAACACTAACATCAACTGAGATGTGGCATAGTGCGTTTGTAAAAATAATATAGCTTTCATCAAATCTTCTATAGTGCGTAGGGACAAGGTACTTCAAAAGCTTCCCCTATTGCATCAAGCATTAACTAATTCTTAGTTCCATCGACCTGTTCTATATCGAAAGGTATATCGAAGAGGTGATTATCGGCTGAATCATGTTAACTCATTCAAAGTTCCGTGTATCTTTGCTTCGAAAATGTAGAACTCTCTTCTCGTGATCGAGGAAGGATCAGCTTAGTCAGAATAAGTTGTGCAATAGTATTATCATATTATCCAGATATATTTTATTCCAAAAATACGATATGCGTGTTATGATTTTGATCCTGTAATAAGAAGATAATACCCGTGGAGCAGTTTATGAAGGTCGTGCAAGTTTTCTTGTTATCAGCGTGAATTTTTCTTTAGACTTAGGCTCGTTCGAGGACGAACGAGAGTTTAAGTGGAGGAGAATGAAACGACCTCGGTCAGTCGTTTCGAAAGTTAGGACTCCGATTGGCGTGCCGATAATTTTAAAATATTCGTAATGTCCATTAGGACATGCCTATGTGCCGATAATTTTCAAAATATTCGTAATGTCCATTAGGACATGTCTGTAAAATTTGAGCTAAATCAAACCTCGTTTGGTAGGTATCAGAAGAAGGTTTCAGTTTTTAGCGTCGATAAATATTAAAAAGAGATTTTTGAGCTCGGTTTTGGCGAATGAGCTCCGATTCGAAATCCGAAAGTGTCGTTGGGTTCGTGTGATTATTTATGACTTTTGTGAACTTTCGGAAGTGAATTTTGATGTTGTTCGGCTAGTTTCCGCTAAAATGCCGAAAGTTAAATTATTTGACTTTTTTCATTTAAATTCGCATCTTGAGTTTCGGGAGTCCAATTTGAGATCCGCCTTCACGAGTATGTTACATATATTTTTTAAACTTGTATGCAAAAGTTGGGATTATTTCAAATATCGTAGGGTACCGTTTTAATTTTTATCGTAGCAACGAATTTTAAAGAAAAAAAAGAAAAAAAAAAGAGAAAAAGACAAAAACTTAAAAGTTAGGCGGTGGGCTGGTGGGATATGTATATATCCATGCAACTTCATTTGAAGCTTGGAAACATAGAAACAAGATGGAATGACGCAGAAGAGGAACAAATGCCAGAAAATGCGAAAAGAGCCGGAGAAAAATTGTATTTTTACCCCGAAATATTCAGGTAATGATCCTAATATATTATTTGAGTTTATTATGTGTGTTTGAATATATTTTAACGGTAAAACTTGGAATATTAGACATCGTTTTAATAAGTTCAATTAATAGTTTAAAGGGTCAAATGGACCCCGATAATGGAATTGATTATATATTCGTACTCAGTGAGTTATGGGCAACATATAAACATAATTTATTTTGAGTTTGGTTATATGACCTTAAACCCTGTACATAGGTCTGGCCTGCGTATTGCGTATGCGAATAGGATATCAGGATCCTAACCGGATTGCCCTAAAATGTGAGGAATGAAGCCTTTAGCGTAATTTGATATATTTTTCTGCTTATTGAATAGAGTGGGATCGTTTGGCAATGAAACCAAAGGACAAGTGGCTATTGAATTGATGTATAACTTTGTAACAAGGTAAGAGTGTATATCCATTTCTTTAGAGGCACCTGACCTCAAGGATTTTCTACCACGTGATCCTTACGTGTGTAGCTGCCGATAGGCGTACTCATTACGTCTTAGCTTTGAATTTACGTTGTATATTATATGTTATGTCATGTTATTGGTATTGCATTGACGATCTGAGCATGGTACTCTGGCTGTGAGTTGGCATCTACTTCCCCGCTGTCGATGAGAGTCCCGCGCCGGTGAAGGGTTATTATTGCATCACATTGCATTCATATGCATTATATGTCATTCATATGCATTACATTGCATATCATATTGGATGCAGGAGTATTCCGCCCCAGGAGCAGGAGTATTCCGCTCCGTTGTATCATATTGAGGGTAGGAGTATTCCGCCCCAGGAGCAGGATTTATTCCGCTCCATTGTATCATAGTGAGGGTAGGAGGATTCCGCCCCATGAGAGTGCAGGAGTATTCCGCCTAAGCTTTACATTATATCGGGTGCAGGAGTATTCCGCCCCAAGAGAGTGCAGGAGTATTCCGCCTTTGGTTTATATTGTATCGGGTGCAGGAGTATTCCGCCCCAGTTGGTTATCAGATTGGATTCCCCTCGAATGCAGGAGTATTCCGCTTCGAGATGGGATGACGGGCACATGTGACCCTTTAAATCATATTTCATTTCATTTCATCTCGCTTCGTTTTATTGCATCTCAATTCATACCATTGTGTAGACTTGCGGTACATGACTACTATTCTACTTATACGTGCATTGCTTATCTGTTAACATGTTTCTGGCTCATATTCCTAGTTGAGTTTATGGTTTCATACGTGTTTCTGGTTATTATCTGACTCTGCCTTTTTATAATTTAAGTAAGAAGAATTTGGTTTATCTGTTTCTTCTCCCTGGCTAGCTATCCTATTCTTTGAGGTGGCTAGTCTGTCCCACTTATTGAGTCTTTTAACTCACCCTTGTTTGTTGTTTGTTTCTTGTCTATCTAGTTCGTTTCGGCAGGTTCGCTCCAGGATTGAGTTAGCCACGTTGTGAAGGAGCGAAGACGACTTCAGCTGTCGGGGTGAGCCAGCTTTTATTTCGGATAGCCACCAGTTTAGTGGTTATTATTTCAGTTGTATTCTGCTCCGTTCAGGAGGTATGTCTTCTTTTGTACTCTTAGATGTCTAGTCTGGATAGCCGTAAACCTAGTATGTGGGTAGTCAGCTGTAATTTCTTTTTATAGCTTAGAGATATCATTATGTTTGTATTTTTGTAAGAGCCTGTTTGGGTGGGCTTAAAAGCAGCTTATTTCAAGTGGCTTATAAGTCAAAAAGTGACTTAAAAGCTATTTTTTGAGAAGTTAAGATTTCCTAACTTCTAAAAAAGTGGCTTTTAAGCTACTTATGGCTTATAAGTCCAAAAATTTTGAGGTTACCAAACATATATTAATGGGCTTATAAGCTTATAAGTCACTTTTAAGCTCACCCAAACGGGCTCTAAGTCTTGTTATTATTTATAACTTGAATTATATTTATTTTCCTAATTTAATTGATAAGGGTTCGCCCGACGGGTCTAGGGAAGGATGTCGGGTGCCCGCACGGCCTAACCAGATTCCGGGTCGTGTCAATTTGGTATGACACTAAATTACGATCATTTGAAAGTGTTCAGTTGTCTTTGTTATGACTATAAGCACGGACGCTTAGGGGATAAGTTTGAAAGTAGGAGTTGAAGGTGTGTGTTTTTTGGATACCCATATGGAAAGAAAGCTTGGAAATTATATACGTAGACACTAAAGAATATTTGATCTCCTGAGATGTTACATTTTATGAGACCGAATTTACTTTCTCACTATATACTAAAGATATTGAGCCCCCGAAACCATCATTGATTCATAGTTCGGGAGCACTTGACGAGGATGACGCCATTAAAGTAAGGGGGCATTGAGCCACCGAATCCGTTAAGCAACCATGAGGATGAGATAGATGATATTCAAGTGGAACAGAATACGATGACTATTGCACCGGACATGGGTGATCTGGTTGCAGAAGTTATGCCTGAAAATTCTTGTGCTGATATAATGGAGGAATTGGGCCGTGGAAAGCGAGTTAAGAAAGAAAGTGTTCTTCTTCGAGATTTTGTTACCGATTCAGTCTCGAAGGTTAGTCACCAGGTTTCGACTTGTATCCAAAAGACTGATCTCTCATCGAAGCCACAACGAGCCCTCAGGTGCACGTTATCCTCTAACCACTATGTTAATTGTGACATTTTTCTTCGAAACATGTAAGTTTTCTTGCAGCAATTACGGAGGGTCGTGAATCGAACTCTTTCTCTGAGGCCGTGTAAGATGAAAAATGGAGAAAAGGTATGCAACAAGAGTTGCAGGCCTGGGAAGATAAAAAACTTTGGTGGTTGGTTACTTACCATTGGGAGGACAACACTCGGAGTCGTCGGGTGTATAAGATCAAATACAATTTCGATGGATCAGTAGAATGATACAACACCTGTTTTTTTATTTTTGGCAATCATAAGGTTGAAGGTATTGATTATGTAGAGACATTTGCTCCAATCGCTAAAATTGTGACCGTGATGATATTTTTAGCGGTTTCTGCAGCAAAGAATTGGGAGTTGCATCAAATGGATGTTCATAACGTATTTTTTCACGGTGATCTTCATGAAGAAGTTTAGATAAAGGTTCCTTTGGGGGTATAAGGCTAACGATTATTTTAATGTTGTTCGTCTCCGAAAGTTATTGTATGGTTTGAAACAGGCTCAAAGATGTTGGTTTGAAAAGCTATCAGCCGCTTTGAAGACCTATGGTTTTTGACAATCTTATTCAAATTATTCCCTTTTTACACTTCGTAAAGGGACCGTCCACTTAAGTATGCTAGCGTATGTGGATGATTTGATTATTTTGGGCAATTATTCAGTAGCTATTTATCTCTTTAAGTTGTATCTCTCCACTTTTTTTCATACGAAAGATTTGGGTTTAATATTTTCTGGGTGTCGAAGTGGCTAGAGGTCGTAAAGGAATTTTTCTATGTCAGCGAAAACATACCTTGGATATCATTTCTGAGGTCGGGTTACTAGGAACCCGTCTGTACGGTACTCCCATGGAGCAGAATCATCATTTGGCCCTTGCCATGGGACGATATATTGATGACCCCGAACAATATCGACGACTAGTTGGCCGTCTGATCTACTTATGTTCTACACGTTTGGATTTATCTTACTGTGCGCATATTTTATCTTAGTTTATGCAACGACCCTGGATTGAGCATTGGGATGCAGCTTTTCAGGTAGTGAGCTATTTGAAAGGGTATCTGGGACAAGGTATTATGATGAGTTCCTAATGTGTTCTCTGTTTATATGGATGGTGTGATTCTGATTGGGTGGGGTGCCCTTTTGCTCGCAGATCTCTCATTGGTTGGTATATTTCCCTTAGCAATACGCATATTTCTTGGTGGACGAAGAAACAATATATTATGTCTCGCTAGTCCACTGAAGCTGAATATCGCTCGATGGCCATGACCGTTTGTGAATTAAAGTGGTTAAAAGGGGTGTTATGGAGTCTTTAAATATCCCATCAGTGTCCTGCTCAATTAAATTGTGATAGTCAAGAAACTTTGCACATTACTCGAAATCCTGTGTTTCATGAACGGACCAAGCATATTGAGGTTGATTGCCATTTTGTCTGTGATGAGATTATGGGGGGCACCATACGACCTGCGCATGTCCCAACAACCACACAATTGGCTGATATCTTTACAAAGGCGCTGGGGCAAGTGCTGTTTGACTATATTTTGTGCAAGTTGGGCATCCGGAACCCTCATGCTCCAACTTGAAGGAAGTAATGTTTATTGTAGTTAGATTCGTTTATGTAAATTGTAGTGTAGTCTAGACTAATTGTACATTAGGCCAAGCCTTATGTATATAGGATTTCTTGTGTATATAGGATTATTCATTAATGAAAAAGGTGAGATTTCACCCCACAAATTCCTTCTTCCTTTCTTGTTTTAGAAAATTAGTTGTGAGAATGTGCGAAGTGGCCGAGGGCAAGTGCCACCTAGGTTAGACTGCAATTATTTAGGAGATTAGGGGAAGCGGTGAGGGAAAATGCTACCAAGCATAGATTTCAAGGCAATTAGCTGGGAGAATGTTGGAAGGGGTCCACAAAAAGTGTTGCCTAGGAAGATTGGGGAAAAAGATTGAGGGTAAGTGCTGCTTAATCTAGTCTTCAAGGCAATAAGGTTGGAGATTGGGGGAACGGATCGAGGGCAAGTGTTCCCTTGACTACACTTTAAGGAAACTAACTAGGATATTGGGGTTGAAGGCAAGTGTTGCCTAGCCAAGACTTCAAGACAATTAGATGGAAGAAGGGGGTGGGTGCAAGTGCTGCCTAGGCTAGACTTATAAATTGAGAAAAAGAAGTGAAGGAATACCACATGGCATTTATAAGATCCATAAGGGTATTTCCATCTGAAGTTTATTCATTAAGTTAAATGGATGTTGTTTTTGCTAAACCACCATTATGGAGGTCATAAAGGGAAACCATTGCCTATGGTGTCATAGTTCTACGATTCTCCCAGTATAATCTCTTTGTTAGACATTTCAGTTCCGTTGTCGAGGTCGGACCATTTAATCCTCCAGTTGGCTAGGTTTGGATCATTTACAAAACTAAGACATCTCAGTGCAACTATTTAACTTTTGACCACCTTAGAAAACCTTTGCCAAATAGCCTCTCATTGGAAACATTATATCAAAATTGATATCAGATCAAAATTGAGTTAAGATAAGAGGAAACTGTATGAAAAAAGGAAAAGAATTTGATAGGAGATGAGAGGAGGAGGAGGAGGAGAAGAAGAAGAAGAAGAAGAAGAAGAAGAATAGAGCGAGGATAGAGAGACTAAATATAATAGAGAGAGGGATGAGAGACGAAATGATTCACAAATTCCATGTGATATTCAAAATTAGCATTACAAGTAGAATGTAAACCTACCGATTCTCGTTTCTCCAACCATTTCTAACAATTCAAAATTTGGTTAATAATTACTTTTTTCGCCTAAGGTTGAAATTCAACAATTGAAAGTAAAATAAAAGAAACATAATGAAAAACGTGAAAACTGCTAGATAACTTGTTGGATAGCTTGCCACGTATGAGAAAATTTATGTATCAATACCCACTCCAAGAACAAAACCTGTGTCCTCAAGGGTAAAATGAGGAAATTCAGACCTCTCAATAGCTCCTACCCAAGTAGCATAAGGAGCATTAAGATCAGACCACTAAATCAAACACTGAGCTATTGCTTTATTACCTCTTCTGACCAGCCTTCTAGCTAGAACAGCTTCAGGTTGAGGACAAAATAGATATTTAAGGTCAGCGACAGGAGGATGACTGATTTCTGAAGGTGATGAGGGGTAAAATTTCAATTGCGAGAAATGAAAGCTAAGGTGAAGCTTAACTTCAGGAGGTAGTAACAACTTATAAGCAACATCACCTAGTCTTTTAACAGTAGGATAAAGGCTAAAATACATAGAAGTTAGTTTATGAAAGTGAGAATGATAAAAGGGTAATCTATCTATATGGGTTTTAGCTTAATGTATACCTACTACTGCAAATAATCAATCAGTTTTGTGGGAATTGGCTAAAGCTTGCAGACTTTGTTGTGCCCTGACCAAATGAAACTTAGCCATTGAAAACTTAATCTCTCTAAAAGAACATGTTCAACCTCAATTATGTTAGTAGAACCAGGTAAAATGCAATTATGTGGGGGGAGGATAACCATAAAACAGCTCAAAAAGAGCTTTTTTGGTGATAGAATGAAATGCGGAGTTATACCATTACCACCATTTAGCCAAGACCAATAAGTGGTTATAAATAATATCATTAAAGGGTACAATGATAAATTCGGAGTTAAATTATATTTTAGATTAGAAAAAAATCATTCTTTCTAGAATCGACTAAAATGAAATGGAGGGAATATATCTTTAGGTAATGCCACATTGCTTAATATGGTACTAAATAGGATTATTATGATTAGTTATGTTGAATTTGTCATCCGATATAAGGGTATATTTGCACCATTTTTTTAACAAGGGTATGATTGAGCTAAACTATTAACGGAGGGTGTCTCTGTTGAGTTTGGTATACTTTAAGGACATATTTGACCCTTTTTCCTATAGTAAAGCACTGCTACAGTGCATTATTTTATTCGAAGAAAACGAAACGGAAAAGGGTCTGATTTGCCCCTCTATTATGAGAAATAGTTTCAATATACCCTCCGTCTAAAGTTTGGTTCATTTAAAGCCTCTCTGTTATACTATCATACACAAATGCCCTTATATCTAACGGAGAGATACATGGCAACCTCAGAACACAGCTGCCTATATCCCATTAAAATACTCTAATCCATCCCCAATTTTAACCCGCAACCCAACCCATCCCCAATCCTAAATTACTAAAAATTTATTTGTAAAAATCCCAAGACGATTAACAACCAACAAATGATTAAGTAATCCATTAAACAATTTATCAGTTAACTAAATGGTTCACCACTGAGTCATCTTCTTCATTTCATCTCCGCCACTACAATACCACAAAACCACCAAAAAATTCAACATTCCATCTTAGGAAATAAAAAATACAAATATCTAAAAAAAAAGACTTCTTAATTTATCTTGAAAGTATTTTGACCTTTACACCACAACAGAAACACCAACGAATTAGAGTTGCAATCTGGAAAAAATTAACACTTCAAATAATAGTTTTCGTTCTAGAAAAAACATCATTTTAAAGGCCTTGAATCCACATATCATCTTCAATTCTTTTAAAAGAAAAAATTCATTCACAAACACAATGAAAATCACGCACCTAAATTCAAAAGAAAAATATGCAGATTCAAAATTAAATTGAAAATTTTGAGATGTACCATGGAAAAGATAATGGAAATAAGAACAAATGTTGATCTCCATTTGAGTGTCTTTGTATGTATATTTCATTTCCATCTAAGTGGGTGCTTTTGTTTGTCTTGATGGCTTGATGAGAGAGAGATAGTGTGAGTAAAAGAAAGTGGTGAAGGGGGATATTTCAATGGGGACGTGAAAAAAAGGAGAAATTGATGAGGATGACCTGGGGGGGGGGGGGGGGGCGAAGGAAAGAGGAGTTCTTTTTTTTTTTTTAATAAAACCCTTATTTTTCCATGATTTGGAGCCGGGTTGGGTTTACAATTGGTCTAGGTATTTTAAATGTAACATGGGCAGTTTTCTTAGGTTGCCACGTGTTCCTCCATTAGATATAAGGGCATTTGTGTACGATAGTATAGCAGTGAGGCTTTGAGTTAGTGCTGTCAAAATGGGCCGGCCCGACCCAGCCCGATCCAGCCCACGTGGGCTTTGCAATTTGCCGGGCCAGGCCGAGCCGGGCCACAATTCACACGGGCCATTAAATTATTAGCCCAACCCAGCCCTATGTGGGCTGCAGGCCGGGCCGGGCTAGCCCACCATTATTTATTATTTATTATTTCTTAATAATATTAGTTTGATTTTTGAATTTTTAATAATAGTATATACTAGAAGTAAACCAAATATTACCATGATATCCAGCTGAACAATTCTTATAAAGAAGATAATGTAACAAGCAAAAATATAGTACAAATTTTGGTGTCAAAAAGTATCCAATGCGAACTTAAAATTTATTTCAAGTCATTAGTTAAAAGAGAAAGCAATTTCAAATATCATAAACTGTTGTTAACACAATATAATCAGAAAAAATTTACAAACTTTGATAAGTCACCACACACATTTGGTAAATTGTTATTCTCCAAGAACCCGTATTCCAAATAACATTAAAACGAAAACATAAAAAGATACCAATAATATAATATTTGTCAAAATATAAATACTGAAAAATCGCAACATAATATTCAAAACTAGAAGCTCTGTTTCATTACTTTTAGACTGGTCCTTATTTTATTATTTAAATTATTTTATTTAATTAAGCACACGGGCCGGCCCAGCCTAGCCTCACCCAAGCCTCACGGGCCGTGGGCTTGCATGGGTCGGGCTAAAAAGCCTCAGTGTTTCGTGGGCTAAAAAAATCTTAGCCCAACCCTATTAAATTACGGGCCAGGCCGGGCCAGCCCAGCGGGCCAAGCCCATATTGACGGCTCTACTTTGAGTGAACCAAACTTTGGACGGAGAATATATTAAAACTATTTTTTTATAGTAGAGGGGCAAATTAGACCCTTTCCGGAAAATGAAAGGTCTTACGAAAACATTACCAAAAGAAAAAGACAAAAGGATGAGCTATATCGTTTCTTCTTTTTCCTTTTCTTTTCTCAATGACCTAACTTTGTACAAAATCAGCAGAACGTCATTATAGTTAGAAATTAGAACCTAACTAGAAAATTGAACCAGAGTGTCTTAATCTAGATGTAGTGTTACTCTAGTCAACCAAACAACAAGTCGAGTGTTTTTTCCATATACGGAAATGAAATTTAAGGAAGAAAGAAAAAGAAAATTCTGAAATTTATAATCTTAAACAAGCAATAAATATTTATGTGATTATAAATCATTGTACAATGAGAAGTTTAGAATTAAAATATTTTAAAATAAATTATGCCATTTTTTTTGCCAAAATGAAAAAAAAAAAAAAAAAAAACTGTGCCACATGAAAAGAGAAACAAGGAAAAATATTTACTGTATTTCATAATGGAAGTCAATTCAAAGACATCAAATAAATTATTATTTAGCGCTCATCATCAAATGGCTGCCTCTTTTGACTATTATAAGTTGAAGGTGACGCACTGCAGTTTCCTACATTCTTATAGCTGGACCAATAAATAATAGTAGAAACAAGAACTATGCTGCTTGAGACAAATTGTAATGAAGAATATAAGTAGCAGCCAATAAAGACCAATAGACTTTCAGCTCATAGTAAGTAGTCAATAAAAACTTCTAGCAGACAAATCTCATCTTACTAATCTGTAAAGATTTCTTTGCATGCATTTATTAAAATTTATTATTTGAATTATGTTCGTTCTCAAGATGGTGCTATAAAGCTACACCAAGTAGGACAATAGAACTCAACACATCCCTTCACTATAAATCTTGTGAAGTCATTATTTCTTGAATCTTGTCACAACGAAGATGGCCAGCAATAGCAGTTCAGTCCCTACATCAGCCAAAAGGTATTCAGTGAGCACTAGAACACAATCATTTTTTTTAGTAACTGAGGTCCCTTTAGTTTACAAAAAACCAGTTTAAGGCTACTAAGTAGATTAAATATAAGTCACACTCTTTTCCTGAAATTCTCTGTTTTTTTTTTTCCTTTCTTTTTCATTTGGTTATTCCATTTAACTTTGCAGATTAGAAGGTAAAGTAGCAGCCATCACTGGAGGTGCAAGTGGAATTGGTGCTAGCACAGCTAAGCTCTTCGTCAAGAATGGTGCCAAGGTTGTAATTCTTGATGTTCAAGATGATCTTGGGCATTCACTCTGTAACGAAATTGGCTCAGAGCACATATCTTATGTTCATTGTGATGTTACCAACGAAACAGATGTTGAGAAGGCAATAGACATTGCTGTCTCAAAATATGGAAAACTCGACATCATGTACAACAATGCAGGCATAACAGGAAGCATTGATCCAAGAATTGCTTCCACAGAATATGAAAACTTCAAAAAGGTATTTGATATTAATGTGTTTGGAGCCTTTCTTGGAGCTAAACATGCAGCCCGAGTGATGATCCCAGCTAAAAAAGGTTGCATTCTCTTCACTGCAAGTGTAACAGCTGTGGTAGCAGGGATGTCACCACACACTTATGCTTCATCCAAGCATGCTGTCATTGGACTAGCGAACAATTTGTGTGTCGAATTGGGGCAACATGGAATAAGAGTAAATAGCATTACCCCATCTGTGGTAGCTACTCCAATGTTGACTAGTTTTGTTGGGGGAATTGATCACAACAAGGTGGAAGAAGCTCTTATGAAATCAGCTAACTTGAAGGAAGCGAAGTTAGACGTTGAGGATGTTGCAGCAGCTGCTGTTTATTTGGCAAGTGATGAGTCCAAGTATGTGAGTGGATTGAACCTAATGCTTGATGGAGGTTATAGCAAAACTAATCCACTTTTTTCTATGTGCATGAGAGATATTCTCAGTGGCCTTTGAGCGGGGATTTGGGACTTGTTCTTCTAATAATGTACGAGGATTTTATTCTTAGTCTTTGGCAGTTCAGGATTTGCCTTTATTTTTAAAAACATGGATGTCGTCTCCTTCTCAAATAAACATTTGAGATCTTTTAATGTAAGTACTGTTGGTGAAAATACAATTTAAAAAAATATTACAGTTGAAAAATTAGTAAATTTTATGAACATGAAGAACATGGGTGAGTGATTATTTAGTGGAGTAATAGAATGGAAGAACATGGGAGAAATAATGGTCATTTTCTAGATCATGGGAAAGTGGGTTATAAAGATGATTTGACCATTAAGATAAAAAATATAATTTTAATATTATTATTTTAATAATAAAAATGCATACTCCAACAATCCCCACTCAAATTTAATATTAAAGTAAGAGAGTTTACCAGTTAAAGGGAGACTATTATGCATAGTGAAGGTGTGCTCTCCATTGAACCTCCACTTGGTAAAACAGCAACTCTACTCCTGACACGATACGGAATCTGGTTAGGCCGTGCGGGCACCCGACATCCTCCACTAGACCCGTCGGGCGAACCCTTACCAATTAAATTAGGAAAATAAATATAACAATTCATAAGTAAGGACAATACTTTAAAAAAAAAAAATACAGACATACTGATACCTCTAAGCTGTACAAAAGAAATTACAGCTGACTACCCAACATCCTGGGTTTAGGGTTATCCAGACTAGACATCTAAGAGTACAAAAGAAGATAGATATCTCTTGAAGGGAGCAAAATGCAACTGAAATAATAAATAATAAACTGATAGCCATCCGGAATAAAAGCTGGCCCACCCTGACAGCTGAAGTCATCTTCGCTCCTTCACAACGTGGCAAACTCGATCCTGGAGCGAACCTGCCGAAACAAAATAGATAAACAAGAAACATACAACAAACAATGGTGAGTCAAAAGTTCTCAATAAGTGGGACAGACTTGCCACCTCAAAGAATAGGATAGCTAGCCGGGGAGAAGAAATAGATAAATTAAATTCTTCTTATTTAAATTATAAAAAGGCAGACCCAGATAATAACCGGAAACACGTATGAAACCATAAACTCAACGAGGAATACGAGCCAGAAACATATCACCAAATAAGCAATGCACGTATAAGCAGTACAGTAGTTATGTACCACAAGTCTACACAATGGTATGAAATGATATCAGATGAAATGAAATAAAATGAAATATGATGCAGAGGGTCACAATGTGGCCGTAATCCCATCCCGAAGTGGAATACTCCTGCATTCGAGGGGAATCCAATCTGATAACCAACTGGAGCGGAATACTCCTACTCCTGGGGCAGAAAACTCCTGCACCCAATATAATATAAACAAGAGGCGAAATACTCCTGCACCCAATATAATATAAACAAGAGGCGAAATACTCCTGCACTCTCCTGGGATGGAATACTCATGCACCTGATGTCATATAAACCAGAGGCGGAATACTCCTGCACCCGATATAATATAAACCAGAGGCGGAATACTCCTGCACTCTCCTGGGACGGAATACTCCTGCACCCAATATAATGTAAAGCTGAGGCGGAATACTCCTGCACTCAGTATCTGACATAAGAGTGGAATACTCTTGCTCCTGGGGCGGAATACTCCTGCACCCAATATGATATGCAATGTAATGCATATCAATGACATATAATGCATATGAACGCAATGTGATTCAATAATAACCCTTCACCGGCGCAGGACTCTCATCGACATCCGGGGAGTAGATACCAATTCACAGCAAGAGTACAATGCTCAGATCCTCAATGCAATACCAACAACAGGACATAACATATAATATACAATGTAAATCCAAAGCTAAGGCGTAATGAGTACGCCTATCGGAAGCTACACACGTAAGGAACACGTAGTAGAAAATCCACGAGGCCAGTGCCTCCACAGAAATGGATATAAACGCTTACCTCGTTCCAAAGTTAACACTGCTACCCAATAACCACTTTATCCTTTTGGATTCATTTCCAAAAGATCCCACTGTGTTCAATAAGCAATATATCAAATTAGGCTAAAGGCTTCATTCCTTACGTATTAGAACAATCCAGGTAGGAACCTGATACCCTATTCGCATACGCAATACGTAGGCCAGGCCTATGTACATGGTTTAAGGTCACACAACCAAACCCCAAATAAATTGCATTTATATGTTGCCAATAACTCACTAAGTACGAATATATAATCAATTCCATTACCGGGGTCCAATTGACCCTTTAAAGTATCAGTTGAACTTATTAAAACGATATCTAATATCCCAATTTTTGCCGTTAAAATATTTTCAAAGACACATAATAGACAAAAATAATGCATTAAGATCATTACCTGAATGTTTCGGTGTAAAAATTCTACTTTTTTCCAGCTCTTTTTGTCATTTTCTTGCATTTTTTTCTTTTCTCTGCTTTTGTTTCGTTTTCTGTTCTCTTTTTCTTTTGAGCTTCGAGCTGAAGCTTGTTACTAAGGGATATATATCCCTACACATGTGCCCACCGCCTTTAAATTTCAGTTTTTCCCTTTTTTTCTTTTTTTTCCTTTTTCCTTTAAAATTCGCTGCTACGATAAAAATTAAAACGAAGACCTATGAAATTCGAAATAATTCTAAATTTCTCAAGTAAGTTATACAAAATATATTTAATACACTTGCTAAGGCGAATCTCAAATCGGGCTCCCGAAACTCAATATGCAAATTGATTGAAAAAAGGTCAAATTATTTAGTTTTCGGCATTTTAGCAGAAACTAGCCGAACAACCTCGAAGTTCACTTTCGAAAGTTCAAAAAAGTCACAAATAATCATACAAACCTAATGGCGCTTTCGTATTTCGAATGGGAGCTCATTCGCCAAAATCGAGCTCGAAAATCGTTTTTTAATATTTATCGACAATAAAAACTGAAACACCTTCCGATGCCTACCAAACGATGTCTAATTTAGCTCAAATTTTACAAACATGTCCTTATGGACCTTATGAGTATTTTAAAATTATTGACACGTAAATCGAAGTCCTAACTTCCGAAACGACTGACCGAGGTCGTTTCAACTCCAGAGTCAGTAGTAGTCTCAGACTTGAACTATGACTGCTTAAGGAAAATAAAGTGTGACATCTTTCACATAATAATCAAGGTGTTTCCATGAGCTTTATTAGTCAGCACATTATGGCCATGTGCTATCTCGGTTTTCATGAGTATTTTTTTAGAATAAGCCCAATTCTCCTTGGAAGCGGCCTACTTCCTCACTCACATAGGTAAAATCTGTCAAGAGTGCTCTTGTAATTTTATCACCCCATTCATATGAGCTACAGATTTTCATTAAGAGTTAATAAACTCAACCTCATAAGTCATTACAGGATAAATGCACTCATACCATAGGGAGGAAATAAAAAAATAGTTCATTTTCCAAAACAAGCCATCATATGATTCATTTTTCCCTTTGAACCTGGTTATAGAATCTTTAGTCCCCAGGTTGGGTTTCCTCATATCTGACTTATGAATTTATGGGCTTCAATCCCATCACCCTCGATGTGCTTCGGACCCTCTTTCTTGCCAAGGCCTTGGTTAATAGATCTGACAAATTATCACAAGATCTAACATCATCAACATTTATGGGTCTGCGCTTACCGTTATAATAACAGTTTTGTACTTTGCTAATTGCAGCAGTGCTTTCACAATGAATTAAAATAGGATGAATTAGTTTTTCAAAATAAGGTATGTAATCACCTAATTTTGACTAAGTTTGTCTTTAGTTGGGATATGAAATATAAAAATTACCAGAATCACTTGTTATGTGTGTAATTTTTGATTCTATAGTTTAATTGTGATAGTGTTGTAAAGTATGTGGTTTAATTTTTAGTTAGTTGTGTGTGTATAAATCATTTTTGTGGCCATTTGTAAGAAAAAATAACAGCCCAATTCCCATGATCCACCAGCCCAATATTTTAACCCAGCCCACCTCACTAACAATATAAGCTAAATTTCCTATTTTTTGCTCATTTTACACAAAAAAACTCAGAAATAGGGAAACCCTTGTCAAAATCTCTCTCCACCGTCGGAAATCGCCCTCCACCGTAGAGGCGCCACTGATCCGCCGCCGGACCACCACCTCCGGTGGCCGGAAAATTTTAAAAATATATTAGTCGACTCCTCTTGTCCCCCTCATTCCATTTCTCAACTTGGTTTCTTCAAAATCAAAGCCGTTTGGAGTAGATCAGACTTTGAAAAGCGGACTCCGGCATATCCTTGACTTTTTCCGGTAAGTTTCGGTCTCCTTTGCTTCCCCTTTGCTCTTCTCACCATATTTCCTACCCCTTTCTCCCAAAATCGTTCTCTCTCTTGCCCGTTTTTCTGTTTCTTTTTCTGATTTCTTTTTTGTTTTTTCTTTCTTCTCCTTTTCTTCTTCTTGTTCTGTTATGTTGGTGCTCTGTTTTGCGTTTGGTAATGATGGTGGCTGCTTGTATGATGTGGAGATGATGATGGGTGATTTATGTTGAGGTGGAGGGGCTGTTTTAGATGAGGCGGCAGTGGTGGTGAGTTTGCTTTGGTACTGTTTCGTTTGTTCGTATGTCAGTTTGGTGGAGGGGCTGTTATGGTTCATTTGAGGGTGTATGGACAGTTTTGACGAGGCAGTGTACGAGTCGAGGTGGCGCAGCGAGACGCAGTCACTGCAGCGACAGCGAGGCAGTGAGACGACAACATAGCAGCGATTCATGATGGAAAAAATTGGTGGCGAGGCCGCCTGTGACATGATGCTTGCAGCTGCTACTGTGATGATGATGAATGATGAGAATGAATCCGCGAGACAGTGATGGCGAAGCTCTAATCCAAGGCTGCGATGTAATTTAATTTAGTCGGGTTAGAAGAAAAAAAAACCAAATCTTTGCTTTCTTTTAGTTTTGTATTTGTTTGTTTACTGTTTCTGAATGTTTAGTCATAGATAGAATTACTTCATGTCTTTATCAAAAGGAAAGTAGGAATGGTTTAGGTGTAGTATCTGAAATGAAAGATGCAGTTTAGCTTAGCATGTAAATGTTGTACGAATATTGATTGATGATAAACTGTTTCCATTTGGAGTCTCTGGTAATGAATATCATGTATGGATCTCTTTGAAGTAGGCACAGTTTCCTTTCGTCGAATCAGGAAATGAAAACGGTTAGTTGTTTATGTTTGTATGCACTGTCTTGGTCTGATCCTATGTGAAGCATGGAATGGTTGAGTTTATTTTGGTCTAATTTATTTACTGTACAGGTAGGCGTCTGTTGGTTTATCTTAAGGAAATTTTGGGAGTTGTTTCGACTTTGGTTGCTTCCCAATCATATTTATACTGTTTGTTTGTTGTATCGCAAGTCCTCTGTTGTCTTTCCTATCCGTCTTCGAGCATGAATTAGTCTTTGTTTACCTCAAGTGGATCTTTCAGTTGAAGGTCTTTGTTTAGTTTCATTCAGGTGCCAAATAGTCTGCAAGCTGTTTCCGGCTTAGTTTGTTTAAGGGTGAGCTTGTGTTAGAACCTGTCCTCACTGCCTGTGTGGGTCTTCATTTTTTTAAGTATTGTTTTGTGTGGTAACTGTGAGGGAAGTCAAGTATGTATGTGATATGAACGAGCTGTAGTTTCTAATTAGTTGTTCTAAGACTTGTTCACTTAGTTGTAGCTTATTTTTGCTTGCTGGAAGCTCTTAACATTTGGTTCTGTTCTAGTTTAGTTATAATTTAGGATCTGGTTACTTTTTGACCATAGTTTAGTTAGTTTGGTGCTGATTTAGTTGGTATAGTTGATCCTAGACCTCCTAGTTAGTGTAATGACTATTGGGTGTCCTTTTAAAGGACACCACTTGTATATTTTCAGCCTTTTGGGACTGTTTAGGGGGCTGAAATAGTGCCATACAGCTGCTGCACTTTGGCTGAAAATAAGGGCTAAGTACACTCAAGTATAGGGGTGTGGGCTTGTACTTTTGTACAAGTCCATACCCCCCACCCTTTGGCCCCATCTTTTAGCTATATATAGGAGTCTTTACTCCTCATTTAAGGCACCAACAACCAAGCTGAAATAGCATTAAATTGAGAGCAAAAACAGTGAGTTTTAAAAACTTGAGATTTAGAACCAAAAAAAGCCTTTACTTCATAGGCCTTTTGGAGCATAAATCTTTAAGTTTAGGGGTTTAAATAGGAGTTTTAAAGGGCTGTTTCGGTACTGAATTTGGGGGGTGTTGCTGCTGTTTGTGTTTGATTTGATCTGGTTAAAAGCTTTGTTACAATCTTGGTATTAGCTTGCGCCAAGAAGTTCACTTACTAGGTAAATATTCCAACTTTTGTATTACATTTTCTTTTGTGTATGAATGACATGTTTAAAGATGCTTAAGAGGTCATTTGAGCTTCATTATATCTGTTTTATTCCTATAATTTGTTTTGAATAGTACAAAAAAAGCCTATGTTAACAAAGTGCCCTAGGAACCTTCCTAATAATTGATATTCAAGATATGTTCATTATGGGTTTGTTTGTTCATTTGAAAGACTTTGTTAAGACTTGACAGAATTAATTAAACAAAACTTATGATCACTTTGTGCCATAGAAAAGGTTGCAAATAATATTATGTGTGCAAATGTGGGCATATGAGATATGAGTAGGCAAAACAAGGCTGTAAATGCAAATTTTGGGCAGGAAAGGGACGATTAGGCAAAATTATGACATGCCTTTGTAAACATTCGATTTTTTTGTAAAATTGAAGTTGAGATTTGTGCAAATTTTGGACATCAGTTTATGTATATCCTTGGTATGAAAAAATGCAGAAAACTGACTGAATTTCACACGCCAAATTGAGCATTGTAAAATTTATCTAAAATGGCCTCAATTTTTTATAGAACAGCCACCATTTGGAAACAAAAAATATATATATATAAATAGAATGCAACGCTTGTTTTTGCAAGTTAAGCTTTAAATCAGCTCATTTTTGCAAAATCTACTAGCCCACTTACTTGATCAACAACGCGCTTTTAATGAACAAGCTCCATTTTTGTACAAGTAGACCTACTTTCATAAACAGTCAATTTTTTGGCCAACAAAAAAAAATCCATCTTTGGAAAATATCTTTCTTTAATAAATGGTTCTGTTATTTAGTAAAAATTAATTTTTTAATTAAATTCTTTTGAAATAAGACCAGTCCTTTGTGAGGTTGGAAATATATAATACATTTTTATTTATCTATTTATTTATTTATTCATTTACTTTGAATGAAAGTATAAATTCATCCAATCCTCTGTGAGGTTGGATAAGAATAACACTTTTGAATTTTCTGAATCAAAGTGCAAATTCAAATTAACAGCATTAACATAATAACCATATTTAATA
Organism: Petunia x hybrida; assembly: GCA_037355625.1. NCBI lineage: Eukaryota > Viridiplantae > Streptophyta > Magnoliopsida > Solanales > Solanaceae > Petunia > Petunia x hybrida. The sequence continues at coordinate 1,413,400 of JBBBVM010000690.1, read as the reverse complement.
AATTAAAATTGCGACAATAAAGCAACTGTGCCCGGCACAGGACTCGAGGGTGCCTAATACCTTCCCGAGAGTCAACTGAGAACCTTACCCGAATCTCTAAACGCAGACCATTAGACGAGTCAGAGGTGTTCCAAGTACCTTTTGGTGACTTGGCACACCTTAAACTTGCCAAGTGGCGACTCCGAGTTCTCTAAATAATTTCGTACCTTTTCGAACACCAGTCACGAGCCTTTAAATAATAAACAACTCGTTTAATTAATTTTAGGGCGTGACAGCTTGGCGACTCCGCTGGGGAAATTAGTGAAAACTAGAATCTCCGGCTTTGATAAATTGTCGCATGTTTTAATTTATTAAATATTTGGTTGTTATATTTTATTGCCGTTATCGCCTGAAAAGTTGAATGTTACTGCTTTGATATTGTTGAACTGTATATATAAATTGTCTTCCTCCGCAACCCTCTGAGTCTCTAAAACACACACACACACGTGCACTTACCAGAATGCTTGTGGCATCTGGGACTTTCTTACTAAATTGCCCATGACTTAGGAGGAAGGCGCGACGGGGTTTTAGGCCGGACACACTGTCTCCGGATGGCCCTGATGCGCTTTCCGCCTGGTTTGTCCACCGGGTTTTCAGCCAGTCTAGACACTGAGTCAGTTTTGTCACCTAGAGTTAAACCTTTAGGCCCAATTATCTGCATCATATCCGACTTAATGAGGTGCGATACACCGGTATTGCACTTGTCTAGGTTGACTACCTTTTGTCTAAACGGGACCCACTTCCCGGGAAAGATTTGTCTAAACGGCATTCTATGTGTTGCATGCGACTAGGAAAGGTTGTTATGCTGACCAAATTGGAGAGAGACGGATTTCAAAAGAAAAATAAAAAAAAAGAAAAAAAAATGAAAGGAAAAGTGAGGAAGCAGGGTGAATTTTATGTTTTAAATGTAAATGTCTTGTTATTTTTATAAAATTGAGTCATACTGCTGTAATGGCAATTTTTTTGTAAAAGCGCCAGTGTTGGCCGTCTTTTGTATATGTCAGTTTGGTGTCGTTATAATGACGAAAATTTTACAAAAAAAAAATATATATACATACTTAGTAGTTAGAAAGTCGAAAAATTTTGGTGTCAGTTTTCACGTCGTTATAATGGCGAATTTTTAGAAAAGGCTCGTATATCGATGTTGGAAGTTTTTGGGATCCAGTCTTTCACGTCGTTATGCTGGCGAATTTTTTGCAAAAATACTGTAGTGTCATCACTGGAATGAATTTTTTGTTTTGATGTCAATGTGGCGTCGTTGTAACGTCGAATTTTTTCTTTTATAAATTACATCTAAATACCAATGTTGGTAATTTCCTGGAGTCAGTCCTGATGCCGTTATGATGGCAAAATTTTTCGATTCTCTTAGGGTCAACTTTACGTCATTACAATGACAAAAGTTTTGTTTAAAATTGGAGTTTCGAATTAGTAGTTTAGGCATCTGTTTTGCTCTGTCGGTCAATTGTTTTAAGTTGTTTTCAGGCTTTCAAACATTTGACATATTTTTTTATTAGGAACAATGGCTGCATCATCTTCTAGGACAGTCAAGAGAAAATACCCTGTTGATGCCATTCCACCCTCTATTATGATGACTGATGGCCCACCCAAATCGGATAAATCTCTAAAGTCTTGGTGGGACACAATGCGTAAAATGCAGAAAGATATAGTCCAGGGAAAGATTGGTTTTCTGACTGACCTTGTGACTAAACCTATTGTCCCGCGTCGAGACTTGATCAGTGCACTAGCTGGATTTTGGAATCCAAACCAAAATACCTTTTGTTTTAAGGGGTTTGAGATGACACCGACCCTCGAGGAGATAGCTGGGCTTCTTAAGCTGGATTTTGAGAAAAAGAATATGATTGCTCCGAAGAAGGTTAATGAGCGTGATTTTTTCAGTAATATCAAGGTACGAACAGACCTCTCAATCGCTAGTGTTCGTCAAGGCTGGATTTCATTTGATTACCTTTATGATCGTTTTAGGGCCGATAATGGTTTTAAGAAGTATGGATTTGAGTTCCATGACAAGCTGAAATATGAAGATTGGGTACAACTTTGCCCTAAGGTCTTTGTGTTCGCTTTGCTAGGGTTGTTGGTTTTCCCACTACCAAATAGAGCGATATCTATTAAGGTCAGTTGGACCATGGCAGCTTTATATGGTGGAGCACCAGACACCACTATCATCCCGACGATTCTGGGTAGTATATTTCATGCTTTGACTCGATGCCACAAGGGAGAAAGCGTTTTCTTTGAGGGGTGTAACCTTCTATTACAGGTCTGGTTCTTGGAGCATGTACGCCCTTGCCCACCTTGTAATATTCTTAGGTGCTGTGACATCGATTATCTTGGATACCATCTCGAACACATCGAGAAGTATAAATTCCCAGAAAATGAGCCAGATTGGAGGTCTTTCTTGAACTCTCTCACGCCGGACAAGATTTTGTGGCAGTGTAGCTGGTTTCCTCAGAGGGAGGTTGTACACAGATGCGTGGATCGTCCTTTTCTCGTTCTGATGGGTTTGACAGCATCCCAGCCATATGTTCCTCTGCGTGTACTTAGGCAGTTGGGTCGAAAGCAGGAGATCCCAATAGTTGAGGACATGAGTGCATATGTCTCAGACTATCCTCTCAACCCAGCTACTCTTAGAGGTGAGATCTTGCGCTTGTGGGATACTAGGAGGCACCTCGCAGAAAGCACACAGGTTCAGGATGGACTTAAGGGGGAGGTCGTTCGGGAGTACAAGTTCTGGTATTACCACCAGCCCATACCTAGAGAGATGCCCGCGAGGTCGAGAGCAGGCATGGTTGACACTGAGACCAGGCTGGATATGCAGGTTCAACTTGCTAGGCACGAGATTGGGAAGAAATACCGTGCTACCATACAAAGCTTAATTGCAGAGAGGGATGCCGCCAGAGCTGCTCAGTCAGAGAGTGAGGGTTTCGCGCATCAGCACCTAGACACAGTCAGACGACTCCGTGTCATGCACTCACAGGCATTGACAGAGCGGGATGCCGACAGGGCAGCTTTGTTGGAAAGCAAGAGAAGGGAGGATTATCATCGCCGGGATGCCATAGATTCTCGAGCTCGACTTGACAGGGCATTAGAGCAGGGTGAGCAGCTCAGAGGGCTAGCACAGGACCGACTTCGAGATATACAGGCTGCAGGACAGACCATCAGTGTAGCTTATCGGCAGGTTTATGACTCTGCTACATATGTTGCACGGTCCATCGATGAGTATAGGAGGCTTCCCGCGGAGGACATACTCCCACATGTGCTTCCCTTCATCACTAGAGCTGCAGCAGATTTGAATGGATTGCGTCGTACCTTTGTAGAAGGCCCGCCAGTAGATCCCGAGGAGCCATTCGAGTTCGACCCAGAGGAGCCAGCTGACTTTGTGCCCCAGTCACCTTAGTAGATACATCAGGCCAAGATGATGCAGATTATTGCTTTTTGTCATTTATTTTACATCTTGGCATTGTTGTACTTTATGTCGCTTTTGAATTTGGCATGTTGTAATTTATTTTCACATTTTTCAGTTATTTGTACGTTTCTTTTGGTCGTGCTTCGGAAGCACCGTATGTACTCTTTCTTTTTAAGTAATGAAAATATTTTTCTTCTTTTTACGTGTCAATTCATTTCACCCTCTAGCCTCACTTGAAAAAAAATACAAAAAAAAAGAAAGAAAAAAAAGAAGAAGAAGAAGAAGAAGAAGAAGGAAAAAAAAGAAGGGAAAAGAAAAGGAAAAAAGAGAAGAAAAGAGATCAAATAATACACTTGGGGATCTAATCCAAACCAATTCGGGATGACGCATAACGACCTTAGGCATTGTTTAGGCCGACGAGCAAATTCATGTTCCATGTTATCTTGTTGCACTAACATGTTTTGATTTGAATAGAGCTTGAGCAACTGTCGTGTTGGCCCCACATTCCTATTCCACCAGAATCAAGGGACCACTGCCTGTTCCAGAAGTGGTTGAAGCACCTCTTCAGGAAAACACTCCAACAACGATGGCCGAAGAAACTGAGAACACTGAGCTGGTTCGCTTGGCTGAACAGCAGGCTAGGATGGCCGAGGATTTTACGACCATGGAAGAAATGATGATGCAGCTGGTTCGTAACTTGACAGCATTTCAGGCACCTCCTGTTCCGCCAGGTGCTGCTGGTTTCATGGCGAATACTTAGCCACCAGGGCAAGGGCAATCTACAATGGTAGAAGACCCCCGTTATCCTCCAGGGTTCGGTCCACATCCAGAAACTGACAACGTAGCTGGACCTTCTACTGTACAACCTGGGGCACAATTCCCACAGCATGGACAACATGGCCAAGCCCAAGCTCCTGCCATAGCATTCACCGTTCCTGCAGGACACACTTTGCAAAGATCAAACAGTGACCCACAGTTAAGGGCCCGTGATCAACAATTCGACCAAGCTCGGGGTAATGTACTCCGCCCCACTGAGTCGTATGATCATGGACACCACCCAGAATCACATGCTGATATCGAAAGATTGGGGAAAACAGAAGAGGCTGACTTTGCTCGAAAATTGAAAAGCTTGGAGCAAACTGTGAAAAACATACAAGGGCAAGGGGGTAAAACCAGTATTTCATACAAAGACATGTGCTTATTCCCTCATGTGCCATTGCATGAAGGTTTTGTTGTGCCCAAGTTTGATCCGTACACTGGACAAAGTGATCCAAGGATCCATGTGAAGATATACCTTAACAAAATGAGGGGTATCGAGAAGGACGAATTATTGATGGCGTACTTTGCGGACAGTTTGGGAGGACCGGCAACAGAATGATTTGTGCAACAAGATGTTTCGAAGTGGGTCACCTTTGACGACATGGCCAGCGCTTTCCTGAACCATTATGGTTATAAAATGGAGGCTGCTCCTGATCGTTCTTCTTTGAAGACGATCACAAAGAAACCAGGGGAAAGTTTCAGAGAGTATGCCTACAGGTGGCGCGAACAGGCGGCGCGTGTGAGCCCTTTGATCCCAGATGATAAGATGGTTGAAGAATTCGTCGAAGTGCTTGACGAAACATACTACCAAGCGATGGCCTCTGCCCTTGGGAAGCAATTCAGTGAAGCAGTAAAAATTAGGGAGATGATTGAGAGAGGAATCAAAGCAGGCAATATTGTTAGCCAAACAGCTTTGAGAGCCACGACCCAAGCGTTGCAATCAGGGTCAGGTACTTTTGGGAAGAAGAAAGAGAAGAAAGATGAAGTGGCAATGGTTGGTCCTGGACCGAGAATAAATGATGGAAGATACAACGACCGTCAAGGGTACATTCAGACACCCCCGCCACAACAATTCTATCTAACTCATCGCCAATAATTTGCCAAGCCGCAGTTCTCATTCCCTGTAAATGCAGCATCCTATGCTCAGCCGCTATCTGGTCCAAAATGGCGTCCACCCCCTGCTCCAGTCCAATATAACAATCAACAGGCACATGCTCAATTCCCAGCTCACCAGGAGATGCCTTATCGACCACGAGGTCCGCAAGGTTTTCATCCAAACATGCAACAGAGAAACATGCAACAAGAGAAAAGGCAGTTCACCCCACTAGGGGAAACTTACACTAATTTATTTGAAAAGTTGCAACAAGCCAATCTGTTGAAGCCAATCCCGGGAAAAGTGAACCCCAACGGAAGAGTTGATCATTCACGCCATTGTGCGTTTCATTCTGGAGCAGCTGGACATGACACAGAATCCTGCTGGGAACTCAAAAGGGTAATCCAGGCAATGATAGACAATAATCAGATAAAAGTCGTGGGGGATGAAACACAAAATGTGAATCAAAATCCTTTACCAGCTCATGATGTTCAAAACAACGTACCCATGGTAGGGATGGTATGCATAGAAGAGGACATGAAAGGGAAAGCCGCCAAGCAGATTGTGGCAGTGGGTCCCTCCCCAGACATCAAGGGCCCTGAGCCATTTATTGTTGTAATCGGGGGAAAGTTAAGTTCGTCTGTTGTCAACAAAGCAAAGCAAGATGCAACTGTTGAGCTAAGTTTCACAATTCCGGCTGCAAAGCAGGAAAAAGTTCATGACAGTGCACCAACATTTATTGTGCAAGGGGCATCATGCCAGAAAACTCCGGTCTTCGAGGTTAAGGCAAAGAAGTGTGAACCGGTTATCATCACTCAAGCAGCGCAACTCCCTGTCAAAAGTACAAAGGCTGTTCCTTGGAACTACAACAAGACAATTGTGTCTTACAACGGGAAACAAATCATGGAGGTTGCTGCAGATTTAAATGGTCTAACTCGGTCCGGGAGATGTTTTACCCCAGAAGAATTGAGAAAGGCAAAGCCAGGTCGAGAAGACCAAGGACCCATCAAAGAGCCGGTGTCTGAGAAAGAAGCTAAAGAATTTTTGAAGAAAATGAGATCGACAGATTATTCTATCGTCGAGCAATTGAGAAAGACTCCAGCTCAGATATAACTCTTGTCTCTACTTATGAACTCTGAAGCACAATGCAATGCACTGTTGAAGATATTGAATGAGGCCTACATTCCTGAACAAACTACTGTGGCTAATCTGGAAGCACTTGCTGGCAGAGTATCTGAGACTAATCGTGTGATGTTCACCGATGAGGAGCTGCCAGCAGAAGGAACCGGTCATAATCGAGCGCTTCATGTCTCAGTCAAGTGTGAAGACTCCTATGTCACACGTGTTCTAATAGATGGCGGCGCAGGATTGAACATTTGCCCTCTGTGTACACTGAAGAGTCTAAGGGTGGATATGAGCAAAATCAGGGCAAGTTCCTCTGTTGTTCGTGCTTTTGATGGTGGAGTTCGAGAATCTTTGGGTATCATCAATCTTGAGTTAACCATTGGTCCCGCTACCTTCAGCATTGAGTTCCAAGTCATGGAAACGGATGCATCGTACAATCTGTTATTGGGCCGACCATGGATTCACATGGCTTGTGCAGTACCATCCACAGTTCATCAGGTGGTCAAGTTTACTTGGGATAATCAAGCTGTCGTAGTTTATGGAGAGGATGACTTGCAGTTTAATAATAGCCTGGACTTACCAGCCCTTGAAGTCATCACCACACGCCCGACCATCATGTATCAAACCTCCGATGTGGTGTATGTGGAAAAGGTAACAGAAGGGAAACCTATACCCATCCCAAGAGTGTCAGAGACGTCTATAATGATGGAATCTGAAATGTTAAAGCATGGTTTCCAATTTGGAAAGGGTTTGGGAGCATCACTACAAGGCAGGGTAAATCCAGTTTATCCAAATGGCGTGCAAGGCACGTGGAACTAGGGTTCAAGTCAAAAGCAGCTGATCGCAAGCAAGCAAAGAAAAAGAAGTCGGAAGTTTGGTCTCTCCCAAAGCCAATTCCCTGTCTCGCTCAGTCTTTTGTAGGATATGTCATGAAACCAAAGGTTGTCGCTACAAATGTCAACACAGTGGAAGACAATCAGGATGCACCATTTGATCTAGGTGGCATTTTTGAAATCTGCATGGTACAGCCGGGTGAAGGCTCCAGTAATGCTTCAATACAGTACATTGGCCCGGACGTGCACCTGACTAACTGGAACGCAACTCCCTTCCCCATCAGGAAGGGGTCTTGGTAGACTGTTGTTTTACAGTTTTTGTTTTGAATACACTTTGATATTCTAAGGGTTGTATGCCAAGTGTATTATTTTGCTCATCTTTCCTTTTGTAATTCAAACCCTTTTTTTCATTAATGAAAGGCCCAAGAGCCAAGCTTTCCTTCAATCTCTGTTCATATTCCTAATTTTATTCTATTTTGTTTATCTGTAGTGATATATCTACTGGTCCTGATATCATGACATGTTCAAGGAACTTATCGCCCATCCAGGGATCGCAATCTGATTTTGGCTCCGTGACCATAGTTGAGGTTGAAAGTGATGAAGAAAATATTGGGGAATTTGTTAATGAGATCGAATATGATGGGTAACTGGCAGATTTTGAAATAGGCCTGGAAGTCGAACGCCATGAGGGCAAGCCTAAACCCAATTTGGTTGATACAGAGGATGTTAATCTTGGGAGCCCTGATGATGTAAGGGAAACCAAGATAAGCATGTATGCCCTACCTGAAGTAAAGAACGATATTCGGAAGGTGCTTTTTGAATATCGAGATGTTTTTGCATGGTCATATGATGGGATGCCGGGTTTGAGCTCCGAATTGATAGTCCACGAATTGCCAGGGTTTCCCTCCAGTGAGACAAATGCAACGGAAGTTCAAAACTGATATGATCAAGAAAATCCATGATGAAATAATGAAACAGCTGGATGCGAAAGTAATTGAATCGGTTCAGTACACTACTTGGGTTGCAAATGTTGTTCCGGTTCCTAAGAAAGATGGAAAAACAAGGATATGTGTCGACTATCGAGATTTGAACAAGGCAAGTCCCAAAGATAATTTCCCATTGCCTAATATTCACACTCTCGTAGACAATTGTGCCAAACATGAGATACAATCCTTTGTTGACTGCTATGCTGGATATCATCAAATCCAGATGGATGAAGATGATGCATACAAAATGCTATTCACTACGCCTTCGGGAACTTATTGCTATAGAGTGATGCCGTTTGGTTTGAAAAATGCTGGGGCAACCTACGTGAGGGCTATGACTGCCATTTTCCATGATATGATGCATAAAGAAATAGAAGTGTACGTGGATGATGTGATCATCAAGTCTAAAACTGCTGAAGACCACGTGAGAGATCTCAGAAAGTGCTTTGAAAGGCTCCGTAGGTACAATCTGAAGCTGCATCCAGCCAAGTGTGCATTTGGTATGCCTGCTGGAAAATTATTGGGTTTCATCGTTAGCAGGCGAGGTATTGAATCGGATCCTGCAAAGATCAAAGAAATACAAGAACTACCTCCGCCTCGAACCAAGAAGGATGTTAAAAGCTTTCTAGGGAGGCTAAATTACATCAGTAGGTTCGTTGCTCAACTTACCATAATATGTGAGCCGATCCTCAAGTTGTTGAAAAAGAATGCATCAATTGCATGGACCGAAGAGTGCCAAGAAGCCTTTGACAAGATCAAGCAATACTTGTCAAATCCTCCTGTTTTGGTTCCGCCTGAGCCTGGTCGACCATTGTTTTTGTACTTGTCAGTCAATGAAAACTCCTTTGGTTGCGTACTAGGGCAACATGATGCCTCAGGAAAGAAAGAGCAAGCAATTTATTATCTGAGCAAAAAGTTCACAGATTGTGAGGCCAGATACACTTTGTTGGAAAGGACGTGTTGTGCCCTAACTTGGGTTGCACAAAAGTTGAAACATTATCTTTTGTCCTATACCACTTATCTGATTTCCCGGATGGATCCACTGAAGTACATATTTCAAAAGCCAATGCCAATTGGCAAACTTGCAAAATGGCAGATCTTGCTCACAGAATTCGACATAGTTTATGTCACCAGAACTGCGATGAAAGCTCAAGCTTTAGCTGATCATTTGGCTGAAAATCCGGTGGACGATGATTATGAGCCATTGAAGACTTACTTCCCGGACGAGGAAGTAGATGTGCTTGAAGAGTTGATTAATGAAGAAGAGCACGTGTGGAAAATGTACTTTGACGGTGCTTCTAATTCAAAAGGCCATGGTATTGGAGCAGTCCTCATCTCTCCCACGGGACATTACTATCCGGAAACTGCCCAACTCCGCTTCAGTTACACTAATAACACATCTGAGTATGAAGCATGCATAATGGGTCTGCGTATGGCTCTAAACATGGACGTCAAAGAATTGCTGGTGATCGGAGATTCCGATCTTTTGATACGCCAAATGAAGGGTGAATGGGAAACTCGAGAACTTAAGCTGATCATGTACAAGCAGTGTATGGAAGATCTTCGCCAAAAGTTCGATGTTCTAAAGTTTAGACATGTTCTCAGAATACATAATGAGCTGGCTTACGCATTGGCTACATTAGCCTCAATGCTTGTCCATCCTGATAAAGCCCATATTGATCCGTTAGAGATTCAGGTCCAAAGCCAACATGCATACTGCAATGTGATTGAAGAAGAAATTGACGGTCAACCGTGGTACTTTGATGTCAAGAATTTCCTTCAAGATGGGACGTATCTGTTGACACCCAATTTTGTCCCAAAAATTTCTTAAAACTAATAAATTATTGCAATATTTTATAATTAGTGTTAATTTTGAAAATAAAATAAATAATAATAATTGAAATTTTAAGGAAGCTGGTTAAATTTGCAAAGCATATCCTAATTTCTGTCCTACCCGTGCAACATCTTTATTTTAATTAATTAGATTAAAATAGGCTAAATTCGTTCCCATGTGCCAAAATCTAGCCTAGACGTGCAAACCAACATATACAATACACACACATATACAGGCCAATTCTCCCCATCTTCATCAGTAACCCGATCCGCCCATTCCCTTTCCCCAATTCAGAAACCCGTTTTCTCTCATTTCGACCCGCGACGAAACCCGAACCCATGTCATCTTCTCCGTACGAAAGTCTTGCTGGACGAGTAACTATTCCAGCTGTGCCTTTTTTGGAGTCTTCTAGCTTATTCCCCAACGGATACTCAATCTCGTCCGTTAGTTTCAAAGAATGATCAATCTCGAGCCCTTGATCAATTGTCTTGGAGATAAGGACAAGAGGGGACGATTTGGACCCTCTGACCCTTATCTCACAAGGGAGTCGATCAAAAGTAGAGGAGTGTTTCGGAATTTCATAAGAGGTAAACCCTAAATTTTCCTAGTATAAATTCATGTTATTTCAGAATAGTAGGGGGGTTCAGAAAAATTGGCATAGGAAAAACGGCAGCATTTTTCAGTATACATAAATATTTTCTCAATTTTAAGAAAAAGATATACATATAACTTATTATTTCTGTTTTGGAATTCACGCATTGTTTTTCGAGTGTGTCGTCGCTTCATTATACTAGTCGTCGACCTTGCTCACGTCGACTTTATTCGAGTCGCTTGGTCGAGTCGCGTATTCTTCGGATCGACGCCCCTGTCCGCTGCTCGAAAAATGGTAATAAACCTCTTCTTATTAACTTTCCGTTTTCTTTCTATTCTTATAAGTTGAGAATTATGCTTACATATATATATATATGCGAGTGATTGGTTTGAAAGAAGGAGGTTTTAATTTTAGTCTTCCAAGTTATGATTGATATAAAGTATGGCTTAAAATTGAATCTTTATTGAACAAAATGAGTTCATCGAGTTAAGAAGCTTGTTTGATTCGGTTTTACAGTTTGAAAATGATACCTGAATATTAGTTGAGTTCAGTTCTTGGTTTTCCTCTTAAGTTTGGTTTGTTTTACTGTTCATCTATTATGTTAAAAGATAAAATCTGTTTTATGTTCAAAGGAGTTCTGCCTGGAACTATTAAGATAGTGCTTCAGGTCTTGTTGCTTGTATGGAGGATCTGCTGTAGTTGCAGTGTAAGGAGTATGTGAGGGAGTAATAAGGAGATATGCAGGGAGTAAGTTTCTTTCTTTTTCAGTTTTTCCTTCAATCTATGTATTCGGAATTTGGCTATCCAGTTATGCTCTTCTCCTTGAATTCCCTCAATCTGGGTGCTGTCATCTTGTTAATGCCAGTGAGGCATGTTCTGATTTCCTTTTAGGTTTGCTTTCAAAGGGTAGCTTCAGGCGGTTCCTAGTCCTGTTTCTGTTTGAAATGTTGAGGTGTCTCTGTTTCTGCTTGTCAAAGGGAGTTATGGAGGTTTAAAGGTGTAAGTTCAGGAGAGTATGTGTGCCTCTCTGTTGTAGGTGTCATTGGAGAGAGTTTTTGGTGTCAGGGGGTGTTCAGGTATAGTAGAGGTCTGTGAGGGAGGCTGTTCAAGCTCTCAGTTTAGGTCAGGGGTGGTTAGGAATATCTAAATGCTAATAAGAGTGTGTGGAGGTTGTGGGCTCAGCTTTTTTCAGAAGCTGCAAGCAGAGATGGTATTCTGGTGAAGTAGAAACAGGCTGCAGGTTTGATCTGATGCAGTCATGTTTCCTTTCTACTATGGGAATGATGCAGACTGTCAAAGAAGGGTATATAGGTTTGGTTAGTTCATTGAAGGATTTTTGGATTTTGAGGGAGTCTGATGAGGTTCAAGTGAGTCTTGAAGTTCAGGTCTTGTATTAATGTTAGCTGAGATTAAAGAGTGGCTGGTGTATGAGAATTATTTCAGGGCATAGAGGAGTTAGGTTTGGTCCTAAGAGTACTGGAGTTTGTTTCAGGATGTTTGGAGATGATGTGTGGTGCCTGGTTCTGCCTGTTTGCTTGTTAGCAGGGAGAAGGAGTAAGGGAGCAAGGGCTGTTTGGTCTAGGTTCAGAGGTTGTCTTCCTGATTTTTGTTAGAAAAGGGCATTGCTAAACCTTAGTTTGGCCAGTAGGAATGTGTTTGTGCAGTGTCTGTTGCAGGCATGTGTGAGTGTGTAGGTGTTCAAGTATGTGTGTTTTCTGTATTCTGATTTGTGTTCAGGTCTGTGTGTGTATATGTGCAGAAGTATGTGTGTGCAGAATGTTTGTGCTTGCATGTGCAGATGCTATAGGCAATTAGTATATGTTCTGTTAAGCTGAGGAGTTGGTTCTGGTGTTTTTCTTTCAATTAGATGTAGGTTGTTTAGGAGTTGATTCAGTTAGCTGCAGCTTTGTTCCTAGTCAATTTAGTGTCATTCCAGTTTCTCCAGTATGTTCTTGGTTTTTTGTTCCTATTTATGCTCCAGTCTCTTGTTCAGGTTGTTGATTGCCTCTCCCATAGTCTTAATGCTCTTCTCAACTCTGGAAAATATTAGTCTGTAATATAGTCGTAAATTCAGGTCGTATTTCAAGGTCCTCGCTTAGTTCTTCATATTCAGTTTTTTTTAAAACCTCTGTTTCCTTTTTGTTGTCCCTGCAGTTTACTGCTCTAGAGGTAATAAAAAATGACGTGGGTTGTTGGCCTTGTAACTTGTTTTCCCTAATTGCCATTTTCGTTAGCCGGGTCGCTAGCCTCGTATAGCCACTCTTTTTGAAGTCACATTTATATTAGTAATGAAACTAAGGTCATCATTGAACCTCATTTGTTATTTTGAATTTGCTTCTTGGAACTTATTGATTATCCATCTTGTAGATTAAAAGGTATGTCTATAGCTTAATTAGAGAACTGCTATAAATGAATGACCTACACTTGGCATTAACATTTTAGCATCTCGTTGTCTTTATTATCATGTTTTTTGTCAATCTTATGTGATTTAAATTTCCTGTGAATGATTACTAATTCCTTTTCTTCTTTCTTCTTTGACATGAACACCCTTGGGATCGAGTTGGTTAAAACTCACAAATTGGGACGGTTGTTTGCATTTGAAGTTATTTGTTCCGCCTCGCATTTTCGGGACTTGATATCCCCGAAAATGTAAAAGAGAAAAAATGAAAATCACAAAGTCAAGGTTCAATGATTGAGCTTGCGCTTCCGGGTTCTATCTTCTAAACTCCATCCTTCCCGCTCCCTTAGAAAATGCATGTTGTATAGGATTTCCCCCATAGGCCGGAATTAGTAGCCCTGTAGGATAGACATGATATTTGAATTGTGAATAACTGTTGTAAATCACTTAAAATTGTTTTTATATGAATGCTTTGTATCATTTCTTCACGAATCGCCAATTAATTTATGGATGTTTAGAATCATTTGCCAATTAACGAGTGCAAATAAAATTCGACTAAAATCGTACCCTCGTTATAATTCGCATTTGAATTGCTTCTTTATTTATTATATTAAATATTCAATTATTCATTAATTTAATTTAATTTATTTATTTAGTTAATCAATTAAATTTTAATCAATTATTTATTTATTTACTTAATTTAATTTATTTAATTTCAATTAATTGTTTATTTAATCAATTAAATACTTATTCATTTATTTATTTAATTAATCAATTGTTATTCATTTACTCCTTTATTTAATTAAAATTGGTAAGTATTCGTTTATTTAATTAAGTTATTCATTTGCTTATTTATCTATTTATTCAATCAATTAATTAATTCCTTTATTATCATCCAATTATTTATCTAGTTTGTTTTTATTTAATTATCTAACTTCATTTAACATTTACTTATTCTATTAATTAATCAATTGATCATTATTTCATTATCCATTTAATTAATCTTAAATTGGATCATTTATTTATCTAAGTATCGGCATAATTAAAATTTTATCTTATTTATATCATTTCTATTATCCTCATTTAAAATTAACTTTATATTCTTTTTATCCTTAATAAATTCGTGAAAACCGCCGGATTAACCGCTTTTAGCGGATTTTCGAAAGTGCTCCCGCAAGGGACCTTCTTTCGAATTTAATAGAACCACTTACCTAGAATCTCTGATTTTAATTTAATTAAAGAATAAATTGCACTCATTAGTTAACTTAGGTTCCTAATAATTTTTAAATTAGGTGGCGACTCCAAAGAAACCCTTTGGAATCCCATTTTGTTGAACATTATACCCGAAACCTATCATTTCTTAAAGAAAGGGTAATTTTTGGGGTTCAACAGCGTGGCGACTCTGCTGGGGATACGCAAATGGTTCTAACCAAAAGATTTTCACGAATTTCCTTTCTTTATATATGTGTTGATTGTATGTATACGTAGCTTAACTCTTTGTTTGTTTGCATGCGTAGAATTAATTGTTGGAAATGAATATATTGAAGCATGTTTTTATTTGTGCATAGTCTGCATTCCGTTCATATTTCCTCCCTCATGGAGCCTGTCAATTCTCTTTCACCTCCTCGATTTCATCACGGGGCACCCGCTTGACGGGTAGTTATGCCCACCTCACTCTTTGAAACTTCTTTCGTGTCACCAAAAGTTAGTTCGGGATATTGAGATTGCCTGGTTTTGTCATAGCCAGTTCTACTGCATTGTGAGGCCAGGTCTATCCCGCATAGGTCGAGTCAGCCTCAACCGTTAGCCCACTCTTAGATGGAACTTTTAGGAGCATGCATGCATTTACACCTTAGTCTGGACCCGGTCCTTGATACCGCCTCCATAGTTAGGAAACCGCCCTTACGTCAATAGGTTCTTGAAACCCAACGACGATGCATATTATGTGCTATATGATAACGAATCCTCAGTCCTAACCATGTTTTGAGCAAAATCAGATTTAGAATTTTGTCTCCTATGTTGTCTTTTAGGCCAGAAAATGGAGGAATTTAGCAGAATTGAGATCATAATGCAGATTTTTGTGAACAAGGTAGAATTGTAGTCGGGGAAAAGTTAGGCAGATTTGGTTGGCTTGTGTTTTGGAGATGGTATGGTGTAGTGAGATCTAAGAGGCGAAGCCCCTGGTGTCTTTAAAAGATCAGTGGAGTCCCTCTCGTGAATGGCTTTGCGTGTGTGCAGGCCCATGTTGACTAACCAGCTGCAAATTCTTATGGAATGAAGTATGCTTGTCGCATACTAGGAGAGTGAATCCCCTATGTCTATAAACGATCGATGGGGTCCCTCCTTGAAGACCAGTGCGGTCTTGGCTACCTAGGAAACTGAGAGGTTTGAGTAAAGCCGAGGACCAGTGAGGTTTTATTTTTGAAAGGCCAATTGGCGCCTTTCATGATTTGCAGTCCGGTATTGTGAAGGCAGTTGAAATCGTACTCTTGGATGTTGTGAAATAATTGGGAGTTGTGCTTGGAGGAGCGTTGATGTTTGCAAAAGGTATAGAGGTTTGTTTCAGGTTTTAGGCATTTGGGTTTAGAAATTCGGTGCAGATGTTGTGGAGAGCATAAGTTGTGTTAGAATTTTGAGTTGGCACCAGCTTTGAGAAGATAGCCGGGATAGCTGAATTGCGGTGTCGAGGCGGCGAGCTGATTATTATCAATTATTGTTATTATTTATCGCTTACTCTAAATCTGAATTGCTCAAAACTGGCATGAACTATTTTTCGTTATCACTTGTTTGCTCGTCTTAGGCCCACCTCTGGCACAAAGAGGCACCTTACAGGGTAGGAAGCGTTTGCATTTTATTTACGCTCAATTACTTGTGTTTGCCACATGTCAAATTGTCTGTCCAATATGCGATTACTTGCTAAATATGTGCTGCTTGCCTGAAATTTGTTGGCATTGATTGCGCTGTGATTGAATTTGTTCGGTGGTATGGTAAGCTTAACGTTATGTTACTTCGACCTATCTTCTGTAAAAGTTAACCGCTCTATGAAGTTGTTTATTCACCTATCATCTGAATTCATGCATACCATTATTTTAAAACTTCTTTTAAATGTTATTTTATTTATCTTAACCCCAGTCTTGTCATTTTGCAAAATATTGTTTAGCGTCATATTTAAAGTATTCGCAAGTATGTTTTCCTTTTGAAAATAACTTCAGAGTTAAACAAGCGTTTCTCATCTGTTCTGCTTTAACAAAATGAGTGTCCTGCTCAAACTTCTAGGTCTTTTTCAGTACTGGCTCGATTTTTCCTTTTTGAATAAGTTGACCCGTCAGTTTCATCTTTAATGAATTTTTATTAAATTCGGTATGCGTTGCTAAAGGGTTAATTATTTTGAACATCAAGATCAGGACCTATGGCTCGCCAAACTGTTGTGATTGATTTGACCGAAAGTGATGAACTCCACCAAGACAAGGTTAACAAGCTTGAAGCAACCGTAGCGAGTTTGGAGAAGAGACTTGATAGTCTGACTGAATTGGTTGTCGCTCTCATGGATGCTCGCAACCCAGTGCGAAATGTGCCAAGCCCAGGGCCAAGTGACCCTGTTGCTCCTATCTCTACCGTTGCACCTCCTACAAGTCAAGTAGCTCCCGCATTAGAGTGTGATGCTCGAGAATTCCCCCATCTGCATGCATTCTTGTTGGAGAACGGGTTCCATGTCTCATAAAAAACAAGCAATGAGAAAAGCAAAGGGGGAGGGCTTCCCAATGCTAAAGATAGCAATGGCACAATGATAGATGAGAATGCTCTACCATCTCAAGTAAGCTTAGGGGAGGCAGAAAGTGAACATGTGGATGTTTTTGACTCAGCTGATCCACCAATGTATGACGGGACAGGAAATCCTTGTGATCACTTGAAAGCATACCTTGGCTGGGTCGCAAGGTATGGACCAAGCAATGAAACCAAGTTGATGATGTTTGCTAGGACACTTAAGGAACCAGCTTTGACATGGTTTGCAATACGAGGTCCTTGGAAATTGGACAATTGGGATAAACTAGCCCGGGACTTTGTCACGCATTATGAATTCTCGAACCCGATTCTGGCAAAGGGCAGTCCATTGAAAAAAAATCTGCAGAGCTTCAAGTGGAGCCGGTTGCAATAACTGACAAGAGAATGTGTGGCTCAGTTGAGGCGCAATCTAAAGACGAAGGAAAAGCTGTTATGCCAAGCCCTCTGCCACCCATAGCAGAAAAACCTTATGACATCGAGAAAGTGGTTGTTAATACAGGTTTTCAGTCAAGCAGCCACAAAGCACCTGTTGTTGCATTCACACCAATACCAGGATCTTATGCAAACCTGTTTGAAAGGCTTCTGAAGGTCGGTTTGGTATATCTTGCAAAACCAAAGCCGTGTTGGTCACATAAGCCTGAAAATTTGAGAAAATTTTATGCTTACCATTCAGGGATGCAGGGGCACAATATTGAAGAATGCGCTTTATTTAAGAAGAAAGTTGAAAGCTTGATCAGATCTGGCCATGTTAAAATTCTACCCACAAACGGTATTGGCGAACCTTTTGTCTTAATTTTACCATATGCAAAGGAAAATCCCCCGAAGAAGGGCATTTAGGCGCTTATGAAGTTCCAGAAAAGCAGTAGAATTGCAGAAGTAGAAGTTAGTTTATTTACATTATTAGGAAGTAATTATTGTAATTTCCTTTTGTTAGCTCGTTGAAAGAAAGGAAAAGAAAGAATGTCAAATTATGAATGTTGACTCTATTTCTATGTAAGCAAACTACAGTAACCGGTTTCCCAAGGCGGGAAGCGTAGGCAACTCATATCGAGTTTCGGTTACACCAGCATTTGAAAATTCTCTTCTATGTAAGCAGAACTACGCACGGTCTGATTCCCAAGGAGGGATACGTAGGCTCCTCCATCAGGCTCGACTCTTTAGTATTTAAATTTTAATTTTTCCAAAGATAGAAACTGGGGCACATTTTGCAAAGCAAGTAGAAGACGTGGGAGATTGCAACCGGGGCAGCTTTTGATAAGTAGTTTGAAGTTTTGAAAGTCATAACTGGGGCAATTTTTGCAAAACAAGTTGAAATGTTGAAGTCATGACTGGGGAAATTTTGCGAAGCAAGTTGAAATGTTGAAGTTATAACTGGGGCAAAATTGTGCGAAGGAAAATTGAAGACATTGATGTTGATTTCATAGTTATCAGAAGCGGTTTTTTCTATGAATTGGTACAGATTGTTATGCGACAAACAAGAATCGATAGTCGAGCAAAGCATTGATGTTCAAAATAAGCCGACTATTTTAGCAATTTGTGTCAAAATGGTCTAGCAAGCA
This sequence comes from Petunia x hybrida, assembly GCA_037355625.1. Classification (NCBI taxonomy): domain Eukaryota; kingdom Viridiplantae; phylum Streptophyta; class Magnoliopsida; order Solanales; family Solanaceae; genus Petunia; species Petunia x hybrida. The sequence goes on along the minus strand of JBBBVM010000690.1, from coordinate 1,394,921 downwards.
TACTAATTTAGTAAAAACTTTCTTGTTTTCCTCAATTCGCGTCTTGAAAAATCAAATTTTGTTGATCATTGAGTTTCAAACTCTTAAATATTTTACTCATGTGTTGAGTCGGAATTTTGGTCCCATCCATTCGGCCTAATGGCCTATTTTACATTTGAAATTTTATGCATGCATTATCATTTTACGTATTAACTTGCTTTTGTTCAATGTGTAGAATTCATTTGTTAAAGGTTGACTAGCATTGAACACTGAAATGGTTGAGAATCTGCATCAAGGACAAAACAACATGGCAAAGCAGCTTCGGCCAACCAGTTCTGGTATGGGTATCTTGCAAGCGCAGAATGATGATGTTGAAGAACATGTGGTCCAAAGGAATAGGATTGTCAGCTTTGTCAACACTAGCAAACCTTTGCCAAATACAAGCTTTACCTTTAATCCACCTTACTCAACAATGCCTCATTACCCAATGCCTATACATACCGTATATCCACAAAACTCACAAGAATATCTTACCAATCTAAATGCTTGGTCAGCTGCAACTTTATGCCAACCACCTTTTAGCACTATGCCTGCTGTCGGGAGTCAATCAAATCAAGTGATAGTGCGCCCACGAGAATTGCCTAGAAAAGAAGTTTAGACAACTGATTTACATAGCATGCAGAGACAAATCCGCAATTTGCACAAGGTCATTAAAGATGAGTTGCGCTCTAGGAACATTCAGAGTTTATGCTATGAAGACTTATGCATTCACCCAGACATTGAGCTTCCACATGGGTATCAGATACCAAAATTCAACACTTTCGATGGAAAGGGGAATCCCTATGCTCATTTGAAAGATTATTGCAGCAGATTGATTGGAATTGGCAAGAATGAAGCTTTGCGGATGAGATTTTTCATTCAAAGTTTATCAGGGATGGCACTTGCATGGTATACCAAACAAGATTTTTCCAAATGGCACACATGGGAGGATATGGCTCATGACTTTGTGGAACAATACAAGTTCAACATAGTAGGAGATCCTGATGTGTTTGATATGCACAACATTAAAAGGATGTCTCATGAGTCTTTTGCAGAATATGCTATGAGGTGGAGGTTAGAGGCTTCTAAGATGCATCCTCCCTTGTCTGAGAAGAAGTTAATAGCAGCTTTCATTGACATGCAAGAAGGCATATACTATGCCAAAATGGTTGTATATAATGCAAGCACTTTCTCTGAATTGATCCAACTGGGAAAAATGATAGAAGAAGGCATAGCAACAGAAAAAATCCCTTCTGGTTTATTTGGGTACACCACTCAATCAGAGAAACCCTCAAATTTGCAAGGCTCTCAAAGTCAATTTCAACAATCATATTCTGATGACCCGGTGTCAAAGAAAAGGAAGTCGAATACATTCACTCCTCTAGAAGAGTCTGTGACGAGCATATTTGAAAAGTTGCAAGCTGAAGGACTTTTGAAACCAAGGAAAGGAACAATTCCTAAGTACTTACCTCCACACTTTGATCCGTCAAAGCATTGTGCTTATCATTCAAATATCCAAGGTCATGATACTGAAGAATACAGTGGCTTGAGATACAAAATTCAAAGCTTGATTGACAATGGCAAAATAATAGTGCAAGAAGATCCATTCAGTGGTAATTGCAACATTCCTCCCGCAGGCACAATTTTTGTTAAAGGCGAGGCATCAGCCCCAAGATATTCAAAAAAGAAGACCGCATTTTTGCAGCTTGAAATGGCATTTTATTGCCCAACTATCTTATGTTTTAACTACTCTGTTGCAATTTTATTAGTCCTAGTTGTAATGAATTACGTTATGTTTTGCTACCCTTATTGGGCTTAGTCCCAAAATCAATGAAATTTCGTTTTTCCAAATAACCCAAGCCAAAACAGTTATAGATGGTTTATCTTGTGCAAAGAGAAGAGTTTCAAGAATGACAGATTTTTCGCAACAACAACACATTTTATCGCCATGCAAGCAAAATGCAGATTCGAACCAAATTAGGTGTTCAATCAAGTCAACCGTTATTTGATCAAAAACTAACAATTGTTCTTTGATTAAACAGGGGCAAATTTTGCATTTACCGCAAAGTTCAGCATCAAGGTGGAAGGAGCAATGCAAAGTGTCGCAACTTCCCAGAAATTTTATAGTACTTACAATTTTCTTTGAATGCAGAAATCTCAAGCAGCGAAACGACAAGAACTCGCAACTATTAGTTCCTCGAAGAATATTTGCCTTATCGCATATGCAGAACACTCTATTTTAGCTTTTGATCGATTATCGCATCACTAGCACAGGCCAGGCGATTTCAGATTTTGCAAGATACAGGGTTTATCCACCCACAAGTAGGATACTTTGGGTCCTTCCACCCATAAATAGGATACTTTGGGTCCTTCCACCCACAAATAGGATACTTTGGGTCCTTTCACCCACAAATAGGATTATTTGGGTCCTTCCACCCGCAAATAGGATATCTGGGTTCTTCCACCCACAAATAGGATACTTTGGGTTCTTCCACCCACAAATAGGATACTTTGGGTCCTTCCACCCACAAATAGGATTATTCGGGTCCTTCCACCCACAAATAGGATATCTGGGTTCTTCCACCCACAAATAGGATATTTTGGGTTCTTCCACCCACAAATAGGATACTTTGGGTTCTTCCACCCACAAATAGGATACTTTGGGTCCTTCTACCCACGAATAGGATACTTTGGGTCCTTCCACCCACGAATAGGATATTTGGGTCCTTCCACCCACAAATAGGATATATCGGGTTCTTCCACCCACAAATAGGATATTTGGGTCCTTCCACCCACAAATAGGATATCTCGGGTCCTTCCACCCACAAATAGGATATGCAGGTTTCTTTCAAGTAGATGATAGTGATGGACAAGTCGGCGGAAGCACCGCTTTCAGATTGTTTCGCGATAATAATGATCAGGCGAGAAGTTCTCCGGGCGGAGCACCTTGTCAGTTGATCGAAAGAAGAACTTATTGATGATATCACAACCCGTATTTATAATTTTATGTCATCACTCTTTTATTTCTCATTCCAATTATTGCAGTTTATTAGCAGTTGCTCGCTTACCGTTTGTCAAGTTTATTACAAGATTTTGGCAGTACCGCAGCAGCATTTGGAGCATTTGGAGCATAACGTGGAACTTTTTCTTCGAGTGAACTGGGGCAATTGTTGATATGAGCTAGACTCGTCGACAAGGATCTGAAGAATCGCACTCGAACAAGCAAATTCTATCCTAATCTTTTGTTTTCAGATTAGGAGTCAGTTTGAATTCTTTCCAATTCGTGCGTCCTTTTCTATCAATCGTGTGAGTCTTCGTATCTAAGTGTCGTTGAACTACATATGGCCTGATTCTCTTTCAGCCCGAGATATGTAGGTAACTCAGAAACCGGAATTCGGCCATATCCTTAAGCCTCGCCTTTTGGTCCCGGGGATCAAAAGTCTGGGTTTTGTCGAGACAAAATTGGTCTCTCGTCAACTTCTTTACCCTAAAAACTCTTTCATCATTTTTCGGGTAAAGAGGGGCAGCTGTTGACACCCAATTTTGTCCCAAAAATTTCTTAAAACTAATAAATTATTGCAATATTTTATAATTAGTGTTAATTTTGAAAATAAAATAAATAATAATAATTGAAATTTTAAGGAAGCTGGTTAAATTTGCAAAGCATATCCTAATTTCTGTCCTACCCGCGCAACATCTTTATTTTAATTAATTAGATTAAAATAGGCTAAATTCGTTCCGATGTGCCAAAATCTAGCCTAGACGTGCAAACCAACATATACAATACACACACATATACAGGCCAATTCTCCCCATCTTCATCAGTAACCCGATCCGCCCATTCCCTTTCCCCAATTCAGAAACCCGTTTTCTCTCATTTCAACCCGCGACGAAACCCGAACCCATGTCATCTTCTCCGTACGAAAGTCTTGCTGGACGAGTAACTATTCCAGCTGTGCCTTTTTTGGAGTCTTCTAGCTTATTCCCCAACGGATACTCAATCTCGTCCGTTAGTTTCAAAGAATGATCAATCTCGAGCCCTTGATCAATTGTCTTGGAGATAAGGACGAGAGGGGACGATTTGGACCCTCTCACCCTTATCTCACAAGGGAGTCGATCAAAAGTAGAGGAGTGTTTCGGAATTTCATAAGAGGTAAACCCTAAATTTTCCTAGTATAAATTCATGTTATTTCAGAATAGTAGGGGGGATTCAGAAAAATTGACATAGGAAAAACGGCAGCATTTTTCAGTATACATAAATATTTTCTCAGTTTTAAGAAAAAGATGTATATATAGCTTATTATTTCTATTTTGGAATTCACGCATTGTTTTTCGAGTGTGTCGTCGCTTCATTATACTAGTCATCGACCTTGCTCGCGTCGACTTTATTCGAGTCGCTTGGTCGAGTCGCGTATTCTTCGGATCGACGCCCCTGTCCGCTGCTCGAAAAACGGTAATAAACCTCTTCTTATTAACTTTCCGTTTTCTTTCTATTCTTATAAGTTGAGAATTATGCTTACATATATATATATATATATATATATATATATATATATATATATATATATGCGACTGATTGGTTTGAAAGAAGGAGGTTTTAATTTTAGTCTTCCAAGTTATGATTGATATAACGTATGGCTTAAAATTGAATCTTTATTGAACAAAATGAGTTCATTGAGTTAAGAAGCTTGTTTGATTCGATTTTACAGTTTGAAAATGATACCTGAATATTAGTTGAGTTCAGTTCTTGGTTTTCCTCTTAAGTTTGGTTTGTTTTACTGTTCATCTATTATGTTAAAAGATAAAATCTGTTTTATGTTTAAAGGAGTTCTGCCTGGAACTATTAAGATAGTGCTTCAGGTCTTGTTGCTTGTATGGAGGATCTGCAGTAGTTGCAGTGTAAGGAGTATATGAGGGAGTAATAAGGAGATATGCAGGGAGTAAGTTTCTTTCTTTTTCAGTTTTTCCTTCAAGCTATGTATTCGGATTTTGGCTATCCAGTTATGCTCTTCTCCTTGAATTCCCTCAGTCTGGGTGCTGTCATCTTGTTAATGCCAGTGAGGCATGTTCTGATTTCCTTTTAGGTTTGCTTTCAAAGGGTAGCTTCAGGTGGTTCCTAGTCCTGTTTCTGTTTGAAATGTTGAGGTGTCTCTGTTTCTGCTCGTCAAAGGGAGTTATGGAGGTTTAAAGGTGTAAGTTCAGGAGAGTATGTGTGCCTCTCTGTTGTAGGTGTCATTGGAGAGAGTTTTTGGTGTCAGGGGGTGTTCAGGTATAGTAGAGATCTGTAAGGGAGGCTGTTCAAGCTCTCAGTTTAGGTCAGGGGTTAGGAATATCTAAATGCTAATAAGAGTGTGTGGAGGCTGTGGGCTCAGCTTTTTTCAGAAGCTGCAAGCAGAGATGGTATTCTGGTGAAGTAGAAACAGGCTGCAGGTTTGATCTGATGCAGTCATGTTTCCTTTCTGCTATGGGAATGATGCAGACTGTCAAAGAAGGGTATATAGGTTTGGTTAGTTCATTGAAGGATTTTTGGATTTGGAGGGAGTCTGATGAGGTTCAAGTGAGTCTTGAAGTTCAGGTCTTGTATTAATGTTAGCTGAGATTAAAGAGTGGCTGGTGTATGAGAATTATTTCAGGGCATAGAGAAGTTAGGTTTGGTCGTAAGAGTACTGGAGTTTGTTTCAGGATGTTTGGAGATGATGTGTGGTGCCTGGTTCTGCCTGTTTGCTTGTTAGCACGGAGAAGGAGTAAGGGAGCAAGGGCTGTTTGGTCTAGGTTCAGAGGTTGTCTTCCTGATTTTTGTTAGAAAAGGGCATTGCTAAACCTCAGTTTGGCCAGTAGGAATGTGTTTTTGCAGTGTCTGTTGCAGGCATGTGTGAGTGTGTAGGTGTTCAAGTGTGTGTGTTTTCTGTATTCTGATTTGTGTTCAGGTCTGTGTGTGTATATGTGCAGAAGTATGTGTGTGCAGAATGTTTGTGCTTGCATGTGCAGATGCTATAGGCAATTAGTATAGGTTTTGTTAAGTTGAGGAGTTGGTTCTGGTGTTTTTCTTTCAATTAGATGTAGGTTGTTTAGGAGTTGATTCAGTTAGCTGCAGCTTTGTTCCTAGTCAATTTAGTGTCATTCCAGTTTCTCCAGTATGTTCTTGGTTTTCTGTTCCTATTTATGCTCCAGTCTCTTGTTCAGGTTGTTGATTGCCTCTCCCATAGTCTTAATGCTCTTCTCAGCTCTGGAAAATATTAGTCTGTAATATAGTCGTAAATTCAGGCCGTATTTCAAGGTCCTCGCTTAGTTCTTCATATTCAGTTTTTTTTAAAACCTCTGTTTCCTTTTTGTTGTCCCTGCAGTTTACTGCTCTAGAGGTAATAAGAAATGACGTGGGTTGTTGGCCTTGTAACTTGTTTTCCCTAATTGCCATTTTCGTTAACCGGGTCGCTAGCCTCGTATAGCCACTCTTTTTGAAGTCACATTTATATTAGTAATGAAACTAAGGTCATCATTGAACCTCATTTGTTATTTTGAATTTGCTTCTTGGAACTTATTGATTATCCATATTGTAGATTAAAAGGCATGTCTATAGCTTAATTAGAGAACTGCTATAAATGAATGACCTACACTTGGCATTAACATTTTAGCATCTCGTTGTCTTTATTATCATGTTTTCTGTCAATCTTATGTGATTTAAATTTCCTGTGAATGATTACTAATTCCTTTTCTTCTTTCTTCTTTGACATGAACACCCTTGGGATCGAGTTGGTTAAAACTCACAAATTGGGACGGTTGTTTGCATTTGAAGTTATTTGCTCCGCCTCGCATTTTCGGGACTTGATATCCCCGAAAATGTAAAAGAGAAAAAATGAAAATCACAAAGTCAAGGCTCAATGATTGAGCTTGCGCTCCCGGGTTCTATCTTCTAAACTCCATCCTTCCCGCTCCCTTAGAAAATGCATGTTGTATAGGATTTCTCCCATAGGCCGGAATTAGTAGCCCTGTAGGATAGACATGATATTTGGATTGTGAATAACTATTGTAAATCACTTAAAATTGTTTTTATATGAATGCTTTGTATCATTTCTTCACGAATCGCCAATTAATTTATGGATGTTTAGAATCATTTACCAATTAACGAGTGCAAATAAAATTCGACTAAAATCGTACCCTCGTTATAATTCGCATTTGAATTGCTTCTTTATTTATTATATTAAATATTCAATTATTCATTTATTTAATTTAATTTATTTATTTAGTTAATCAATTAAATTTTAATCAATTATTTATTTATTTACTTAATTTAATTTATTTAATTTCAATTAATTATTTATTTAATCAATTAAGTACTTTTTCATTTATTTATTTAATTAATCAATTATTATTCATTTACTCCTTTATTTAATTAATATTGGTAAGTATTCGTTTATTTTAAGTTATTCATTTGCTTATTTATCTATTTATTCAATCAATTAATTAATTCCTTTATTATCATCCAATTATTTATCTAGTTTATTTTTATTTAATTATCTAACTTCATTTAACATTTACTTATTCTATTAATTGATCAATTGATCATTATTTCATTATCCATTTAATTAATCTTAAATTGGATCATTTATTTATCTAAGTATCGGCATAATTAAAATCTTATCTTATTTATATCATTTCTATTATCCTCATTTAAAATTAACTTTATATTCTTTTTATCCTTAATAAATTCGTGAAAACCGCCGGATTAACCGCTTTTAGCGGATTTTCGAAAGTGCTCCCGCAAGGGACCTTCTTTCGAATTTAATAGAACCACTTACCTAGAATCTCTGATTTTAATTTAATTTAATTTTATTAAAGAATAAATTGCACCTATAGTTAACTCAGGTTCCTAATAATCCTTAAATTAGGTGGCGACTCCAAAGAAACCCTTTGGAATCCCATTTTGTTGAACATTATACCCGAAACCTATCTTTTCTTAAAGAAAGGGTAATTTTTGGGGTTCAACAGTATCCTCCATTGGCGGAAAACAATCAAAAGAGAACCCTTCGACGACTAGCAAGTGGTTCCTTTTTGAGTGGCGGAGTGGTGTACAAAAGGACACCCGATTTGGGACTACTAAGATGCGTGGATGCAACTGAAGCCATGAAAATTCTCAATGACATACATTCGAGGATCTGTGGACCCCACATGAGCGGGCACGTGCTAGCTAAGAAAGTACTCAGAGCAGGATACTTCTGGCTCACCATGGAATATGACTGCATTACTTTTGTGCGAAAGTGTCATCAATGCCAAGTACACGGTGATTTGATACATTCACCCCCTTTAGAGTTGCACACAATGTCAGCCCCTTGGCCTTTTACAGCATGGGGGATGGATGTTATCGGGCCTATTGAACCAAAAGCATCAAATGGACACAGATTCATTCTGGTTGCAATAGATTACTTCACCAAATCAGTTGAGGCCGTGACTCTCAAATCCGTGACCAAGAAAGCCGTGGTGGATTTCGTTCATTCTAACATTATTTGTCGCTTTGGTATCCCAAGTACCATCATCACTGATAATGCGGTAAATCTGAACAGTCATTTAATGAATGACGTGTGTGAAAGATTCAAAATCATGCACCGAAATTCCACACCTTACCGACCAAAGGCAAATGGCGCGGTTGAAGCAGCCAATAAGAATATCAAGAAGATCCTTAGGAAAATGATACAAGGATCTCGTGATTGGCATGAGAAGTTGTCTTTCGCTTTGCTTGGTTACCGCACAACTGTGCGCACTTCCATAGGTGCAACCCCCTATTCATTGGTATATGGAACTGAAGCAGTCATACCCGCTGAAGTTGAAATACCATCTCTCAGGATCATTGTGGAAGCAGAAATTGAGGACACGGAATGGGTCAAAACCCGATTGGAACAGTTGTCATTCATTGATGAAAAGAGGCTCAATGCAGTTTGTCACGGTCAATTGTATCAGCAAAGAATGGCCCGAGCCTACAACAAGAAAGTGCACCTCCGCGACTTAAAAAAAGGGCAATTAGTCTTGAAAAGAATCTTTCCTCATCAGGAAGAAGCCAAAGGAAAATTTGCTCCAAATTGGCAAGGGCCATACGTGGTAAAGAAAGTATTGCCAAATGGCGCCTTGTACCTTACAGATCCGGAAGGCAGGACAACTGAAATACCCGTGAATGCAGATGCGGTCAAGAGGTACTACATTTGATTTCAAGATGGCTTTCAAATCGGGATGAATGCAAGGCTTTTGTTCTCTTTTGCTATCCAAAATTGTATCCCTTATTAGCACTCTGAGCATTGTACTTTTGAAACATGTTCTCAGTTTGAATCAATGTAATTGTACCAAAATGAAATGAAACTGAAAAGCATCAAAAGAAACCTGGGCGTTTGCCTAGAGCTACGTCTGACCTGATTCCTCTAAAAAGGATACGTAGGAAACCATTCTGGTGCGGTCGCAACAAGAGGAAATTTCTCTTTCCCTGTTTTCTCATATTGACGCAAAACTTGCCTCCAAGTTTGCGGCCAACATCAAAAGAAATTTAGATCCCCATTTTATGCTAAACTGGGCAGAAGTTTGTTTTTATTTTATTTCATAAATAAAATAAAATAAAATAAAAACTTCTATTTTTGTAACATTCATTCACATGTTTCATGAGATGTCTGGCATACCAGTCTCGAAGTCAAGGAAGTAAACAAAGCGCCCCAGTTTATTCTAAACAGTTAGTCGAGGATTGTTTTTGTTGTAAATTGAATTGATGAAAAAAAAAAAAGGAAGAAAAGAAAAAAAAAAGAAAGAAAAAAAAAAAGGAAAAAAAAAGAGAAGTCTTGCCGGTGAAAATCTGAGAACGCGCCGCAAGACAAACAGTGAGGCAAAAGATTAAAGAGAGAGGCTAGTTGGCGAAAACCCAAAAGGGCGCTGCTAGTCGACTTGAGAGTCACCTCAACTTGGTTATTGGTTTGATATCTTCCGTGGATCAACTCTCAACAAACGAGTGGCACTGGTCGGACGAGGTCATCCAATATACATGTCATGATCATCAAGGCCGCCAGTATATTGCCAGATAAGTTTCCCTCTTCAGAAAGACGTTCCCTGTCCAAAAAACTTTCGCCCTTAAACTTTTTTTATTCCATTTTGTACATCTTGCCTCACCATTAATTCCTCGCCCTTTCGGCACTAACCTCCCATGAGCAACAAAAGAAAATTGCAAAACTCTGCCTTTCAGGATTCAGGTTTAATTCCAGCTAGCAGGGCACACCCTCGACAATAGAAAAGTTCTCAGCAAGTCATGATCAATATTGATAATTGGAGCCCAGCACCGTACATCAGGCCGGAAGGACGACATACCAAAATCGTATCATGAAGAGTGGATATGTCTGGGAGAAGCTTTAGGCGTTGTTCATCCCACAGTACTGTGAAGAATAGAACAAAAGTCACTAAGCTTATTTGTAAGATCCGAAACGGGGTGTATCCACGATGCAAAAAGTAAGTGTGACATTTGCTAGGTTGCCAAGAAAGAGCTGGGACCATTTGAATTGGGGTAGTTGCGCCAGATATCAGACGGAAACTCCATTCTCTCTCCGAGTCAATTCCCGCTAAAAGACAGCGTCATTTTCTTTTCCATATCAAGATCTGCTAAAAGATAGCGATCATTTCCTTTTCGAGCCAGTTTCGCTCAAAGACAGCGTCATTTCCTTTCCATATCAAGATCTGCTAAAAGATAGCGATCATTTCCTTTTCGAGTCAGTTTCGCTCAAAGACAGCGTCATTTCCTTTCATGTCAAGATCTGCTAAAAGATAGCGATCACTTCCTTTTCGAGTCGGTTTCGCTCAAAGATAGCGTCATTTCCTTTCATGTCAAGATCTGCTAAAAGATAGCGATCATTTTCTTTTCGAGTCAGTTTCGCTCAAAGATAGCGTCATTTCCTTTCCATGTCAGGATCTGCTAAAAGATAGCGATCATTTCCTTTTCGAGTCAGCTCGCTCAAAGATAGCGTCATTTCCTTTCCATGTCAGGATCTGCTAAAAGATAGCGATCATTTCCTTTTCGAGTCAGTTTCGCTCAAAGATAGCGTCATTTTCTTTCCATGTCAAGATCTGCTAAAAGATAGCGATCATTTTCCTTTAAGTCAGTTTTGCTAAAAGATAGCACTCACATTTAGTTCAAGTCATTTGCGCTCAAAGATAGCAACCACTTCCTTTTCAAGTTAGTCCTGCTCGAAGATAGCAACCATCCCCAGCTTCAAGTCAAGACCTGTTTGAAACAGATGCGACCATTTCAAGTTTCAGATGGTGCTTGCCCATACAACGGGCGATGGAGTTTGTCTTTCAAGCCCAGATTTACCTCAAGGAAGCATGAAGATTTAGGCTAGGGATTGTAATTTTACATTTTTCCTTGTATTTCCATTCCTTGTAAAGCAACGACCACCAGCAAGCGACCAGTAATCAGCAACAGCCTTTGTGTGCCTAAGAGTGTCTAATATCAGCCCCAAGTGTGCCTAGAAGAGTCTCTAGTTGGTCCTAGTAGTCTAGAGTGTCTAGTGTTGTCCTAGTAGTCTAGAGTGTCTAGTGTTGTCTTAGTGAGTCTCGAAGAGTCTAGTTGCATGTTTGAATGCGGTAGTCCCAGCTACCGCACGTAAGGAACTACACTGACCTGATTCCTTAGTCCAAGGATATGTAGGTAACCTTGTTCTCGGTTGGAACCGAAATTTAAGGTACGATCACCATTTGGAAAAGCATGCTCTTTGCTAGAACCGAAAAGCCAAAATTAGTTGTCGATTACTTCTTTGTCCGAAAACTCTTCGTGTTCCCAAACAAATAGGGGCAGCTGTAATCACCTAATTTTGACTAAGTTTGTCTTTAGTTGGGATGTGAAATATAAAAATTACCAAAATTACTTGTTATGTGTTTAATTTTTTATTCTATAGTTTAATTGTGATAGTGTTGTAAAGTATGTGGTTTAATTTTTAGTTAGTTGTGTGTGTATAAATCATTTTTGTGGCCAGTTGTAAGGAAAAATAACAGTCCAATTCCCATGATCCACCAGCCCAATATTTTAACCCATCCCACCTCACTAACTATATAAGCTAAATTTCCTATTTTTTGCTCATTTTACACAAAAACTCAGAAATAGGGAAACCCTTGTCAAAATCTCTCTCCACCGTCGGAAATCGCCCTCCACCGCAGAGCCGCCACTGATCCGCCGCCGGACCACCACCTCCGGTGGCCGGAAATTTTAAAAAATATATCAGTCGACTCCTCTCGTCCCCCTCATTCCATTTCTCAACTTGGTTTCTTCAAAATCCAAGCCGTTTGGAGTAGATCAGACTTTGAAAAATGGACTCCGGCATATCCTTGACTTTTTCCGGTAAGTTTCGGTCTCCTTTGCTTCCCCTTTGCTCTTCTCACCATATTTCCTACCTTTCTCCCAAAATCGTTCTCTCTCTTGCCCGTTTTTCTGTTTCTTTTTCTGATTTCTTTTTTGTTTTTTCTTTCTTCTCCTTTTCTTCTTCTTGTTCTGTTATGTTGGTGCTCTGTTTTGCGTTTGGTAATGATGGTGGCTGCTTGTATGATGTGGAGATGATGATGGGTGATTTATGTTGAGGTGGAGGGGCTGTTTTAGATGAGGCAGCAGTGGTGGTGAGTTTGCTTTGGTACTGTTTCGTTTGTTCGTATGTCAGTTTGGTGGAGGGGCTGTTATGGTTCATTTGAGGGTGTATGGACAGTGTTGACGAGGCACTGTACGAGTCAAGGTGGCGCAGCGAGACGCAGTCACTGCAGCGACAGCGAGGCTGTGAGACGACAACATAGCAGCGATTCGTGATGGAAAAAATTGGTGGCGAGGCCGCCTGTGACATGATGCTTGCAGCTGCTACTGTGATGATGATGAATGATGAGAATGAATCCACGAGACAGTGATGGCGAAGCTCTAATCCAAGGCTGCGATGTAATTTAATTTAGTCGGGTTAGAAGAAAAAAAAAACCAAATCTTTGCTTTCTTTTAGTTTTGTATTTCTTTGTTTACTGTTTCTGAATGTTTAGTCATAGATAGAATTACTTCATGTCTTTATCAAAAGGAAAGTAGGAATGGTTTAGGTGTAGTATCTGAAATGAAAGATGCAGTTTAGCTTAGCATGTAAATGTTGGACGAATATTGATTCATGATAAACTGTTTCCATTTGGAGTCTTTGGTAATGAATATCATGTATGGATCTCTTTGAAGTAGGCACAGTTTCCTTTCGTCGAATCAAGAAATGAAAACGATTAGTTGTTTATGTTTGTATGCACTGTCTTGGTCTGATCCTATGTGAAGCACGGAATGGTTGAGTTTCTTTTGGTCTAATTTATTTACTGTCCAGGTAGGTGTCTGTTGGTTTATCTTAAGGAAATTTTGGGAGTTGTTTCGACTTTGGTTGCTTCCCAATCATATTTATACTGTTTGTTTGTTGTATCGCAAGTCCTCTGTTGTCTTTCCTATCCGTCGTTGAGCATGGATTAGTCTTTGTTTACCTCAAGTGGATCGTTCAGTTGAAGGTCTTTGTTTAGTTTCATTCAGGTGCCAAATAGTCTGCAAGCTGTTTCCGGCTTAGTTTGTTTAAGGGTGAGCTTGTGTTAGAACCTGTCCTCACTGCCTGTGTGGGTCTTCATGTTTTTAAGTATTGTTTTGTGTGGTAACTGTGAGGGAAGTCAAGTATGTATGTGATATGAACGAGCTGTAGTTTCTAATTAGTTGTTCTAAGACTTGTTCACTTAGTTGTAGCTTATTTTTGCTTGCTGGAAGCTCTTAACATTTGGTTCTGTTCTAGTTTAGTTATAATTTAGGATCTGGTTACTTTTTGACCATAGTTTAGTTAGTTTGGTGCTGATTTAATTGGTATAGTTGATCCTAGACCTCCTAGTTAGTGTATTGACTATTGAGTGTCCTTTTAAAGGACACTACTTGTATATTTTCAGCCTTTTGGGACTGTTTAGGGGGCTGAAATAGTGCCATACAGCTGCTGTACTTTGGCTGAAAATAAGGGCTAAGTACACTCAAGTATAGGGGTGTGGGCTTGTACTTTTGTACAAGTCCATACCCCCACCCTTTGGCCCCATCTTTTAGCTATATATAGGAGTCTTTACTCCTCATTTAAGGCACCAACAACCAAGCTGAAATAGCATTAAATTGAGAGCAAAAACAGTGAGTTTTAAAAACTTGAGATTTAGAACCAAAAAAAGCCTTTACTTCATAGGCCTTTTGGAGCATAAATCTTTAAGTTTAGGGGTTTAAATAGGAGTTTTAAAGGGCTGTTTCGGTGCTGAATTTGGGGGGTGTTGCTGCTGTTTTTGTTTGATTTGGTCTGGTTAAAAGCTTTGTTATAATCTTGGTATTAGCTTGCGCCAAGAAGTTCACTTACTAGGTAAATATTCTAACTTTTGTATTACATTTTCTTTTGTGTATGAATGACATGTTTAAAGATGCTTAAGAGGTCATTTGAGCTTCATTATATCTGCTTTATTCCTATAATTTGTTTTGAATAGTACAAAAAATGCCTATGTTAACAAAGTGCCCTAGGAACCTTCCTAATAATTGATATTCAAGATATGTTCATTATGGGTTTGTTTGTTCATTTGAAACACTTTGTTAAGACTTGACAGAATTAATTAAACAAAACTTATGATCACTCTGTGCCATAGAAAAGGTTGCAAATAATATTATGTGTGCAAATGTGGGCATATGAGATATGAATAGGCAAAACAAGGCTGTAAATGCAAATTTTGGGCAGGAAAGGGACGATTAGGCAAAATTATTACATGCCTTTGTAAACATTCGATTTTTTTGTAAAATTGAAGTTGAGATTTGTGCAAATTTTGGACATCAGTTTATGTATATCCTTGGTATGAAAAAATGCAGAAAACGGACTGAATTTCACACGCCAAATTGAGCATTGTAAAATTTATCTAAAATGACCTCAATTTTTTATAGAACAGCCACCATTTGGAAACAAAAATATATATATAAATAGAATGCAACACTTGTTTTTGCAAGTTAAGCTTTAAATCAGCTCATTTTTGCAAAATCTACTAGCCCACTTACTTTATCAACAACGCCTTTTTAATGAACAAGCTCCATTTTTGTACAAGTAGACCTACTTTCATAAGCAGTCAATTTTTTGGCCAACAAAAAAAATCCATCTTTGGAAAATATCTTTCTTTAATAAATGGTTCCGTTATTTAGTAAAAATTAATTTTTTAAATAAATTCTTTTGAAATAAGACCAGTTCTGTGTGAGGTTGGAAATATATAATACATTTTTATTTATCTATTTATTTATTTATTCATTTACTTTGAATGAAAGTATAAATTCATCCAGTCCTCTGTGAGGTTGGATAAGAATAACACTTTTGAATTTTCTGAATCAAAGTGCAAATTCAAATTAACATCATTAACATAATAACCATATTTAATAAATTAAAATTGCGACAATAAAGCAACTGTGCCCGGCATAGGACTCGAGGGTGCCTAATACCTTCCCGAGAGTCAACTGAGAACCTTACCCGAATCTCTAAACGCAGACCACTAGACGAGTCAGAGGTGTTCCAAGGTACCTTTTGGTGACTTGGCACACCTCAAACTTGTCAAGTGGCGACTCCGAGTTCTCTAAATAATTTCGTACCTTTTCAAACACCAGTCACGAGCCTTTAAATAATAAACAACTCGTTTAATTAATTTTAGGGCGTGACAAGGTATTTGAAATAATAAATCTTTCAGCCAATTCGCTTCCTCACTAGCCGAAGCTAAAGCAATTAGTTCAGCCTCCATGGCAGATTCAGCAAGTATAGTTTGCTTTTTTGATTTACAACAAATAGCACCACCTCTCAATGTAAAGACATAACCAGTAGTAGAACACGAATAATCAGATAAAGTGTTCCAATCTGCATCACAAAAGTCTTCAAGTACAACATGATATTTTTTATAAAACAAGCCATAGTTTTTGGTACCAACTAAGTACCTCATTACTCTTGTTAAAGTGTGCCAATGTTCATTACCTGGCTTGCTTGTAAATCTCTCAAGTAATCCTACTGCATATGCAATGTCAGGCCGAGTGCAATCAGTCACATATCGCAAGCTTCCAATTAAGCTAGCATATTCCTTTTGATTTATCACATCAAATTCAATTTCCACATGAAATAAGTGAATACTTGCATCAAAAGGAGTTAAAACATGCTTACAATCAGTAAAATTGTATTTTTTCAATATTTTCTCAACATAATGTGACTGATCAAGGAAAATTCCATCACATGTTCTAGTAATTTTTATTCCAAGAATAAAATTTGCCTCACCCAAATATTTCAATTTAAAATGACTACTAAGCATGCTTTTAATTTATTTGATGACATTCATGTTAGAGCTAAAAATTAATAAATCGTCAATATAGAGAAATAAAATAACATGTGAAGAATTCCAAGATTTATGATAGGTGCATGTATCACTTTCATTTACTTCAAAACCATTTTCAGTCATGCAGGAATCAAAATTTTCATGTCATTGCTTTGGTGCCTCTTTCAAGCCATGTAGGGACTTTTTATGTTTACACACTTTGCTTTCTTGGCCTGATTCAACAAAAACCTCGGGTTGTTCCATATAAATTTCCTCATTTAGGTCCCTATTTAAAAAAATAATTTTAACATCGATTTGATGAATATGTAAATCAAAAGTTGCAGCAATAGCAATTAAAAGTCTAATGGATGTTATCCTAGTTACCGGAGAAAAAGTATCAAAAAATTTTAGACCTTCTAGTTGCTTAAAACCTTTTAAAAAATAGTCTAGCCTTATATTTATCAACAGATCCATCCGGTCTTAATTTTTTCCTTAAGACCCACTTACACCCAATTGTTTTACAACCCAGTGGTAAATCAACAAACTTCCAGGTTTTACTACAAATTAGCGATTCTATTTCATTATTTACAGCCTCTTTCCAAAATATAGCATCAGGTGATGACAAAGCTTGTTGCAAAATAAGGGGGTTATTTTCAACATTAAAAATATAATAATCAGGACCAATTTTTTTTCTATTCTAGCTCTTTTACCTCTTCTTACTTCAAAATCATCATTTTCTTTATTTTTCAAAATAGAAGTAGAAGAACTTGGTAGTGACAAAATATTTTTCTCACTTCTTTGACCCCCACTATTTTTAGAATCAAATAAAAATTTATTTTCATGAAAAATAGCATCACCTGATTCCATAATTATATTATTTTCAAGATTAAAAATCTATAAGTTAGTACTATTAGAACCATAGCCAAGAGAAATACAAGTTGTAACTTTTTTACCCAACTTTGTTATCTTGGGATCCATTAGCCTAACATAGGCTAGACAACCCCATACTCTAAAATATCCCAAATTTGGCTTGTCACCTCTCCACAACTCAAATGGTGTTAATTTTATTTTCTTATGAGGCACCCTATTCAACGCATAACAAGCAGACAAAATAGCTCCACCCTAAAAATTTAAAGGTGCATTTGACTCAATAAGCACGACATTAGTTAACTCAAACAAAGTTCTATTTTTTTTATTCTGCAACCCCATTAGAAGCAGGATAATATGATGGAGTAGTTTCATGAATTATTCCCAATGATGTAACAAAAGAATTAAACTCATTTGACTCATATTCACGGCCTCTATCACTTATAATTCTTTTTATTTTTCTACCGAATTGATTTTCAACCTCATGGAGATAATTTTTAAAATTTTCAAATGCATCACTTTTATTTTTCATCAAATAAACATATGTATATTTAGAAAAATCATCAATAAAAGTGATAAAATATCTGTTTCCTCCATGGGTTAAAATTCCTCCAAGTTTACAAATATCAGTCTGAACTAATTCTAGCAATTCGGTTTTTCTTTCAACTTGAAAATGAGGACTTTTCGTGATTTTGGTTTTGCTACAAGCCTCACATTTTTCAAAATTTTTTTTAATCACTGGGATTAATCCTAAATTACTCATGATTCCCATATAACGATTATTAATATGACATAAACGAGCGAGCCAAAAATTTGTAGAAGAGAGCATATAAACAGAATAAGAAATTTTATTCATCTCAACATTCAATTTTAACATCTCATCACAAGCATACCCCTTTCCCACAAAAATACGATTTTTTACAATTACATATTGATCAGACTCAATAATCTGTATGAATCCTGCCTTATATAGAAGAAAACTAGAAATTAAATTTTTCCTCATGTAAGGAGTATAAAGTACATCTTTCAACGTTAATACTCTTCTTGAAGTGAATCTCAATTTGACCTCTCCCTTTCCAAGCACTTAAGTGGAGTGAGAATCATCAAGCATAATGGTTTTGGGCTCCTCAAAAAGAGTATAAATTTTGAAAAAATCTTTATCATAGCAAACATGACGGTTTGCACGAGAATCATCTACCATCCATCAACATTTTTCATCATATTTATATCTGTTATTACTGCCACAAATGGCTCTTCGGTAACATTTTCCTCAGGTGTAGAACCACGTTTCCGAAATCTGCAAAATAGAGCAATATGCCCACTCTTGCAACAGAAAAAGCATGCTCTCGCTTTTTGAACTTCGTTGATTTTGTGCATAGAAGTATTTTTGTGAGAATCAGGAGCAACATTATTTGATGTAATTAGACTTACCTTTGTTGTGACGGGTGCAACGTGCTCTCTTCCGGTTGTAAATGTGGATCATGTCCTCTTGCCTCTTCTTCCATGAGGATCAGCATTATTAATGTTTCAAGAGATGCTTCCTTTTGTTTGTAGAGCATAATTTTTTTAAATTCCTTCCTAGAAGGTGGAAGTTTATCTATTATGCCACAAACAATAAGGTTATCTCCAATTTTTATTTCCTCAGAACTGAGTTCTTCAACAATCATTATAAAGTCTTGAGCTTGGTCTAGCATTGATTTGTTGTCAACTATGTGGAAACGAAAAAATCTACTAGCAGCATATTTTTTTGCTCATGCCTCCTCGGTATCATACTTACTCTGCAATGCTTTCCAAATTTTCTTTACAGTAGAGTAAGTTCTATCATAATAATCATAAAAGTTATCAGATAGACAATTAAGTAAAGAATACTGACACCTGTATGCATCATCATTGTATTTTTCAATCTTGTGATGAAGGGCAACTAATTCATCATCATTCATGGAGTTGTCAACTTTATTTGGATTCTTCTCAGTTAAAACATGCAAAACATTGAGAATACTTAGATAAAAAAGTACTTTACCCTTCCATCTCTTAAAATGAGTACCATTGAAACAGAATGGCTTGATAAGATCTCCAACCTTAGTATCCGTGGATTTTTCAACTGTAGCCATTGAATCTCCTTAAAATTGTCCGTGAAAATATAATTTAAATAAATATTACAGTTGAAAAATAAATGAAGAAAATAGAATTCTTTAGGCTGAGACATGGATATCTCGCTCTCTTTAAGGAGATTCAAGCCTACTGCAGCAATGTCTTCACCGGTCTAGCAGTAACACTCTTGACTTGTCTCCTCCAGAATACAACAGCTTTATCACGTCCTGTGACTCTAACAAACTCTGGACTAGTTGTTGAGTACAAAGCTCCACAACAAAGAATATATTCCTTCAACAAAAAATAAAACTCTCTTTTTTGGAGTGAATAAGGAAAAACACTTGAAATTTTTTCTTTCTCGCAACTCACTTTCTTTCACAATATTTCATCACTCTATAATATTTTTTCTTACACAAAACAAGGGAAGAGAGCATTATTTATGGATGTAGGAAATATGTAGTCTTTTAAAGTGTAACTCTAAAAAGTAGTGGGATAATAAATTTGATGAACATGGAGAACATAGGTGAGTGATTATTTAGTGGAGTAGTGGGTAATAAAATGGAAGAACCTGGGAAAAATAATGGCCATTTTCTAGATCATGGAAAAATGAGTAATAAAGATGATTGGCCATTAAGATAAAAAATATAATTTTAATATCATTATTTTAGTAATAAAAAAGCATACTCCAACAAGTACTATTGTGAAATAAATCGCCTAGCTTTAGGTGGTAATTTTGTTAACTTACACATATAGATTCTTCGGAAAATCAAGGTATGCATCATTCCTCGCTCCTCACCATGTCTATGTAGGGTGAATCAAATAAAATTAACTATACGATAGATGAAAGTTACATAAAATCCAAAAAAATAAGGCAACAAACGCACCAGTAGATGACTCTCCTTTTGGTAAGTTCTGGACCCAATGTTGACACATATCAACTTGTATCCACTATGGAGTATATCAAGGTTCCATTGGACTCTTTTCCTATTAGATAAAGATACACTAGTAACAACAAACTAAAAACAAATTTTGTATTTGAAAATAATTGCGATGGGTTATAAGGTCGTTCTGAACCTTAATTTCAGACAAAATTTGTTCCCAAACAAGCTGTTGAAAAGACCGCGAGGTGTATCTGGGTCCACACGAGGGTGGTGACATCAATGGAATACGTGAACGTGACTGTGATACATGGTAAAAGTAAATTGAAGTAGAAAGGTCGCAAAAAAATGTGGAAAGGTAGCTTAAATGGACGTAAAGATGGAAAAGTGAAATCTAGTGTAGGCATAATTCAGGTAAGGGTGTTCAAACTACTGCTATATACAATAACACAGCATCAGCAAGTTAGCTCTACCTATATAAATGGGAGTTGGGGGTACGGACACCGATCAAAATGGTGATAAAAAAAGCGTTGAAATTGTAATTTTTCCTTTTCCAAATTACTCAGACAAGTGTACCACTTTATTAGATGGAGTATCATACTGTACAAACACTATTTGGTCTTACTTTCTCTTTCTTTGAACACTGTCCTTGGACCCCTTTTTTTCACTGCTCCAATTCTCTCCCTCCTTTATGCAATTCCCTTCTCCTTTACCTCCCTGAAATGCATCTCTCTCTTTTGGTGAGGTTTCAAAATTCTTATACCCTTCTTTTTTTTCTTCTCTTTTTAAATGTCACATTTATCTGCTTTGCTGAGTGGTTTTCATCGTGATTCTTTCTTATTTTTTCTATTTATATTCTTCTCTTGCTACTTCAGTTGGAATATGTAGGCTTTGATGTTCTCCGCAATATTTTGGTGAGTTTCTCTACAAATTTTCTTCGTTTATTGCACTTCTTTTGTAATCATAATCTGTTGGTTTCTATTCTTTTTTCTGTAGTTTGTTAATCGATCTTTTACATGCATGTCAGTATTTTGGTATTCTTATATGAGAACTAATGGGTTCTGATCAAATCTCCAGCATGTGTTTGATTTATTTTATGCATGGTGTTTTAAAGTCTATTTTGGTACTTGGTTGATAGCAAGCGTCGATTATGAGTTCATTGCAGGTTCGTTTTGTTAAAAATTCTCGCTGGCGAATATATGCTAGTAATTTTATCTAATAGGTATTGGATGATGTAAACACGGGTGGCATGTTGCAAAATTAGGATGACATTAATTCTGGTTACATTAATGTTGGTTGAAAATAAATTACTTAAAGTCAGAAAAATGATACAACTCTGAAAATTAGGACTAATTTTTTAATGATGCGTTTCTAGGATGATATATGCAGGTTAGTAATTTTTCATGATCTGCGAATGTACTACATCTTCTTGCTGAATTTTGTCGTTGCTACGAACTAATATCGTGGTGATCAATCATTAAGAGCTAGGGAGGATGGTTATGCCGGTTATGAAAGTTTCACGGCCCCCATATTTTTTAGATTTAAAGGTAAACCAAAGTGTCACTTTTTTTTTTAAAGTTATTTCAAACAGGTTTGCTTTAACCCCTTGTGATCATTTGATTTCGACATTTGATATTTGTTTGGTTGTTGAAAACCTTCTTTTGTGCATATGAAATCTTGGTATTTCAAGGACCTCCTGTAGGTATGTTATAATATAGAAGATTCATGGCATTATGAATTGGAACATCCCCATTAATGGATGACCCATTCCATTTTTCATTCTCATGTTGTCACACTTTTTGACCAAGAGAGATGATAGGTGATTTATGGTTTGGGATCACATGAATGGATACCTTGTTGTCTCATGGAAGTACCATCCATAGCAATTTATGTCATGGACGGCCTTTCAGCCGTGCCCCATGAATCTTTAGGCGCCCCGTGGTGCCCTAAAAACCCTCAAATTTCCTAGTGCCACGAACGTAGCCACGCCAAGATCCATATGTGCATCTGCTTATATCGCCCCATCGGTTGAACGTGCCCACACGCAGCAAGTAGAAAGCGCTCTCAAAGCCTGTCCACAGCCAATGCCCGTGTGCCCTACACTTGAGTACGTCAATGTCATGTGACTTGCATAGTCACGCCCCAACGCTGCTTGTCCCGTACTAGACTGCGTCAACGTCATACGAAATGCATATGCACGCCCAAACACAGATTGCCCTGCGCCTGTGCGCGCCCCGTAAAGACGCAGACAAGGATGCGGCCCCTCAAAGTGCCGCACATTATTGTAAATATAGTTAGTTTATCTTTCTGTATTTTTCTAGTTTGATTGTCAGCCTTTTGTGATATACTGCTTAGACATAGGTTTATCTCTTCAACACATATATAGTCAAGCATTCGAATCCTTGTAAGCTGCTTTTATATTTCAGCTCTAATGTCTCTCCCTCTCAATACCACGTTGGCTTTCTTGTAATCGGTGGATTTTCATTAACACAAACAAGTTGCAATGACTCTCATTTCAGTTACTCTCTTTTTATACACTCTATGATTGACAATGATTTTCCCGAGTGACATTGACAATCTAGTCTAGCGTGCGAAGGGGACCATGGGCTAACGGAACGTTGCCCTTCTAAGAAAACTCAAGAAGGCGCCACATAACAGTTGGTATCGGAGCCTAGGCTCGACAATAGATGAAGGAAAAGGTCTACAGATACTACGAATCATGGCGTGTGGACAGAAAACAAATGCTGACTGGGTTGGTACACTCGAAGAAGCGGTGGAGGCGCTGAGAGATCACAAGGACGTTCCTAGATCTCAAAGCTAGTCTTGAGGAGAGACTGGATGACCTTAGTCATCTTGCCCAACATAATGAGATAGATATTCCTCACATGAGCGAAGACATTGAGAATGACCACATTGAGGTTACCGTGGTCAAGGATATGCTCGATGCAAGCGAAGATAGATATGCTGCCATGCAACAATAGCTAAATGAAAGTGCGGCGTCCCATGCGGCGTTGCAAAAAGTTGTGAACAATTTGATGGCCCAGGTCATACAGGGCCTTCTCAGAGGTGGAGGAAATGGTGGTGGGGGTGCAATGAATTCGCTCCCAAGCAAAAGTTGAAGATCCCAAAGCCCAAAAATTACAATGGTGCTCGAAGTGCTAAAGAGGTAAACAATTTCCTATTCGACCTGGAATAATATTTGGAAGTGATTGGTGGGTTGGATAACGATCAAATGATCAAAGCTATGGTTAGGTATCTCAATGGCGATGCCAAACTATGGTGGCATGGAAAGGTTGAGACCATGAGGAATAATGGCCTAAAATTGAAAACATGGGATGAATTGAAATGGCTGTTTGTGGACAATTCTTTCCTGAAAATGTTGAGTACAACGCTTGACGGACGCTCAGGGAGCTAAGGAACACGAAGTCTATGCAGAATATGTTCGTGAATTCACGGCCCTATTGTTAAGCATTCATGACATGGGCAAGAAAGATAAGCTCTTTACATTCTTGGAAGGGCTTAATTCTTATGCTCGTGCAGGGCTACAGAGGCAAAGAGTAGACACAATGGAAAGGGCTATTCAGGCTGATGAGAGCGTTGCTGATTATTAAGTGGATTCTCGAAATGGCATGCCACAGACGACTTCATGTCCTGCTGGTAGAAACAACTATAAAGGGGGCCAATCCAATAGTAGCTGTCCTAGCAAAGTTAAGGGAGAGAGGAGTACTAATTACTCCAAGGTCTCTTCCTCGAGTGATAGCAACACAACGACTTAAAACAAAGCGAAGGGAGCCTTTATTCCCAAATGTGGGTGTTTTGAATGTGGTGGTCCTCACAGGGTAGTTGATTGCCCTCAGAGGAGGAAGGTGAATGCTCAAGAAACACTTGAGGAAGAGAAAGTAGAGGATGAGGATGAAGCTCTAATTGGTGTGTTTTCGCAGATGGTTTAATCTATTTCTCAAGAAGTGGGTGAATCAAATACGACTGGTCTTCGATTGAAGAAGAAAACTGATCCTACTGGTCATAAGAAGATTTCAGAAGCCGATGCCAAATCTTGGGTTATCAAAAGTAAGGGATTCATGTACATCGACGTTCGGGTTAATGAAAAATCTATTCAGGTAAATATTTGGCCGCCACATAAGTGGAGCGACTAGGCCTTGTTGTGGAGAAGGGTCGCGGTCAAGTGAAGGCTATCAATTCCCCAGCTCAACCTGTTGGAAGTGTGGCGAAGGGTATTCCGATCAAGCTGGGTCCCTATGAAGGAAAGACTACATTGTCCGTAGTCACAATGGATGATTCAAACTAATTCTTGGTTTGAAATTTGTGCGGAAAACTCAGACCGTGGTCTTGCCGCATGGCGATGCCCTACTTATAGTGGGGGAAAAACCATGCATTGTTTCAACTCTGCCTGGGAAGTTGAACGAGAGGAGCATCTTAACCATGCAACTGAAGAAGGGTGTCAAGAGATAGGAACCTACGTTCTTGGCTACCTTATGTATGGATGAGATCGAACGAGCATCTGGCCCTATACCTTCAGCTATGAAGGATATGTTTGTGGACTTTGAAGAGGTGATACCACCAGAAATGCCTAGGCGACCGCCGCCTAAGCGAGCTGTGAATCATCAGACTGAGCTGGTGCCGGGCGCAAGGCCTCCTGCCCGGGTATTGTATTGAATTTCATAACCCAAACTCACCGAGGTTCGGAGATAGTTGACGAAAATGCTGGATGCTAGAATTATTATGCCCTCTAAGTCCCCCTATGGTTCGCCTGCGTTATTTTAAAAGAAGCATGCCGGCTTCTTAAGGCTCTGTGTGGAATATAGAGCACTGAACAAGATTACTACGAAGAACAAGTACCCTATTCCTCTGATGGCAGACTTGTTCGACAGGCTGGGTCACTAAGATAGACCTGAGATCAGGCTATTGGCAAGTTTATATCACAGAAGGAGATGAACACAAAACTACTTGTGTCACAAGACATGGATGTTTTGATTTTCTGGTTATGCCGTTAGCCTTAACTAATGCCCCAACAACGTTTTGTACTTTGATGAATCAAGCCTTCCAGGAGTTTATAGATGAATTTGTGGTCATTTATCTGGATGACATTGTGGTCTATAGAAGGAGCATGGAGGACCATATGATGTATTTGAAGAAGGTCTTGGCAAGGCTAAGGGAGCATGAGTTATATGCCAACCTGTCAAAATGCGCTTTTTCCGAAAAGCAGATCGACTTTCTTGGGCATGTAATCAGAGAGAGACGAATCAAAATGGATAGCAGGAAAATTCAGGCCATTGCTGATTGGCCACCACCGAAGGATATTCATGTCCTATGATTTTTCCAGGGCCTATGCGATTTCTATCGATGGTTCTTGAAGGATTATTCCCTTAATGCTGGACCCCTGGCAGAACTATTGAAGAACGCCACGCTATAAGAGTGGTGCCCAAGGTGTGGGAAGGCCTTTGCTGCTTTAAAATGGCTATGTCTAGTAGCCCGATTTTGGCTCTTCCCTGATATGGCCAAACCGTTTGAAGTACAGACTGATGTCTCAGACTTCGCACTTGGTGGAGTTTTGGTGTAGGAGGGGTTCCGGTTGCTTATGAGAGCCGGAAGCTGAAGGATGCAGAGCGGCGCTATGTGGCCCACGAGAAAGAGTTATTGGCTGTGGTCCATTGCTTGCGCTTATGGCTCCATTATTTATTGGGAGCACCCTTTATTCTCAAGACAGACAACACTTTTGTCAGCTATTTTATGACACAGCAAAAAATGACTGGAAGGCAAGAGAAATTGCAAGAACTTCTTGCCGAGTTTAATTCCCACTTGGAAAATAAGAGTGGAAAATTAAATCAAGTTGTTGATGCACTGAGTCGGAGAGCCGACTTAGTCACGGTATGTGTACTCGTCGACCTAAGGGGAAGCGAGGTAACCATCAGTAATAAGGATCAGATCAAGGATCTTCTTAGTCGTGATCCTGCTGCCCGAGATTTGATCAGTCTTGCGGAGCAAGGGGAAACGAGATAGTTCTACATGGAGGATATTTTTCTCAAAATAAAAGGGTAGCATATTTATGTGCATAACGGAGGTGATTTGTAGAAGACCCTTTTGAAGGAGTGTGATGATGCCATTTGGGCTGGGCACCCTAAAATGCATAGAACCTCGATGCTACTACAATGCACATATTATTGGCCGTAGATGGCAGAGGGTGTAAATTAATATGTGTGGACTTGCTTGGCCTGTCAGAAAGACAAACCTGACCGCTTAATGCAAATAGGACTTTTGGAGCTGCAACATGTCCCAAAGAGGCCTTGGGAAAGCGTCTCTCTAGATTTTAGTACCGAATTGTCCAAGGTTGGAGATCTAACCACTATTCTGATAGTGGTTGATTGTTTCTCTAAATACGTGACTTTTATAGCATCCCCACGATATATAGCGGCGGACGAGACAACATAGCTCTTCTTTGCGCATGTTGCGAAGTATTGTGCTTTGCCTAGAGATATTGTTAGCGATTGTGACTCGCGATTCACCAGTAACTTTTGGACCGAGCTCTTCAAGTGCATCGGGTCTAAGTTGAGCCACAAATCCAGCTTTTACCCACAATCAGATGGCCAAACGGAGCGGTTCAATAGTATGCTCGAAGAATACCTGCGGCATTTTGTAACTGGTTCGCAGAAAAATTAGGTGAAGCTACCGAATTCTGCCCAGTTGTGCTTCAACGGCCAAAAGTGCTCGAATACTAACAGGAGTGCTTTTGAAATTATCATGGGACAACAACCTCTTCTGCTGCATAATGTTGATGCACCAAATGTGTGAAAGTATCCTAGAGCTGCAAGTTTCTCAACTGAGTGGAATAGAAACCTAGAGATAGTGCGGAGCTATCTTGCAAAAGCACAAAGGAGGATGAAAAAGTATGCAGATCAAAATCGGCGGTTTGTGGAGTAAAAAGTTGGGGACAAGGTAATGGTAGATATCCCACAGAGATATCTGTTTCGGGAGCTCATGACCCACGTCTCCAGCAGAAATACATTGGACCGCTGTCGATTGTGAAGTGTGTTTGAAAAGTTGCTTATCGTGTTGAATTGTCAGCTTGGTGGAAGATGAGCCATCCGGTCATTCATGTCAGCCTACTAAAGCCTTTCCAAGAAGACAAAGATGATCCTCCTAGAAGAGCTCACAATGCCAAGCATCCGCAATACACAAGTTGTTAGGGAAGAAAGTAGCAGAAGCTATCCTTGATGACCGTGTTATTCATGCCTCAAGAAAAGATCACCAAGAATTTTTGGTGAAATGCAGCGGATGTGATGCCGAGGAGAACACATGGGAGAGGGGAACAGAACTCAAAGCCTTCAAGGATCTGATAGCTGATTAACTTATAAGAAAGGCGCCAAGGACGCCGCCAACACCGGATGGGGAGAAAGTCATGGGCGGTCTTTCAGCCATGCCCCAAAACTCCTTGGGCGCGCCCCGTGGTGCCCTGGCAAGCCTCAAGGCGCATAGTGCAACAGTCGTGGCTGCACAAAGATCTATAAGTGCATCTACGTATATCGCCCCACTGATTGAGCGTGCCCGTGCGCAGCAAGCAGACAACGCCCTCAAGGTCTGCCCGCTGGTAGCGCTCGCTCTCCCCACACGTAAGTGCTCCAATGTCATGCCACCTGCACATGCACACCCCAACACTACCTGTCCTGTACTAGAGTACACCAATGTCATGTGACATGCGCATGCGGGCCACAACGCAGATTTTTCCGCGCCTGCGCGCCACGTGAAGACGCAGACAAGGATGTGTCCCCTCAAAGTTCCGCACACCATTGTAAATATAGTTAGTTTATCTTTCTTTATTTTTCTAGCGTGATTGTCTATCCTTTTGTGGTCTACTGCTTAGAACATGGGTTTAGCTTTTTAAGGCATATATAGGGGGGATCAAGTATTCGAATCTTTGTAAGTTGCTTTTATATTTCTGCTCTAGTGTCTCTCCCCCTCGACACCACGTTGGCTTTCTTGTAATCAGTTGGTTTTCATTAACACAAGCAAGTTGCGACGACTCTCATTTCAATTACTCTCTTTTTATACACACTGTGATTGACATCTATTTTTCCGCACGCATTGTCAATCTAGTCTAGCGTGCGGAGGGGACCATTGGCTAACGGTATGTTTCCCTACTAACTAAACTCAAGCAGGCGCTGTGTAACATTTTCTATGACCTATAGCGATTTGTAAATCTACAAAATTGTAAGTCAAATTTAGCGATAGTAAATCTTAATATATTTTTGCTTACTTATGTATATTTGTATTTTTCTTCATCTCGAACATCATACTTTTTTTGATAGCTTCAAAGTGTATATGTTAGTTATACGTTTATTGATGTTTTATCTGTGTGAGCAATATATGGAGGAACTAAAAGTCTTTAGTTTATTTGATTATTTCTTTATTCATGAATGATATGTACTAATATATTCTTTATGGATCCTAACTTTGTGTTTAAGGTTTTTTATGAGTTGAAACTTGAACGCATAAATAGTCCTATATGTTGTTTATTTTGGGTTTGGATTTTGGGTCGCCAATGTGGACTGATCCCATCCGACCCAATTTTAATAAAGATCAGATAAATATAAATTCCTAAGGAAAGTTACCTACAGTTTAAAAAGGAAGCGGGAGTAGCAGTGGGAGCAGTTTGCCCATAGCTTCATTTCTTCTTTTTAAAATACGAAAACTAACGTGCTTTTTTTTTTTGTTTTACACATGAAAGAACACATAAAATAATTTGTCTTTTCCGATCTTCTCTACTTCATCAACATAAAACCATACAAAGATATTTAGTTTGTGGAAACCTTAACCTTATTTCCTAGTGAGACAAGGTTCGACTTTGGAGCAAATTTCTTCTATCCTGATTCAATTTTGCTGCATTGATCCATTAACAAGTACACAAAGTTCGTTCCTATTATGGTTTAATTTGCCTTACAATGGTATCTGAGCCTATGTTGTGTGTTCTACTTATATGAACACATAGTTTGAAATTTGCTTCACGAAATCTTGTTCTCTGTAGGTACATTTTTTTAATCCAAAAGTGTATGTTTCTTAAATATATGGAGAAGAAGATTTTTTTGTTGGAGTGAGTTATTCTTTGATTGGTTGTTTTCATGTGTTTAACACTAATTGGCAGTAGTACTTGGTGATACACAACTTAGGGGTTCATGTATTATTTTATGTTCTACTCGGCGTCCAATAGTTGTTGGTTTAACAAACAGTTGGACTAAATGAGATCAATAGTATCTAAACTTATGTTTAACACATGGAATGTTAAAATTACTTGACACTTCAAAATGTTTTCATGTAGCCTCAAAATTAGCATGCTGCTAGTGTGGATCTTCTGTTAAAATTGATAAGTTTTTTTTAAAGTGTAAAACATTCTGAAAATTGAATTTGTATCATACATTTAAATTGTGTGAAACTTATAATATATGAATCTAGTAATTTAGGGCTTTCCGTTGATATATTATATATTGAAAACGGATTTAACGTGTAAGATATGATATTTTAAATTTATGCTGAAAATTGAGACAACTTTTGTGAAAAACTGTCTGTAGTTTGATTTCTATAAATTACTGCTTAAGAATTATAAAATGTGGTATATATTTTTAGAATTGACTTGTTTAAGTATTTCCGTTAATATATTATACATTGAAAATGGATTTAAAACGAGCAAGATAAGATTTTTTAAAGTTATACTGAAAATTGTTACAATTTGATGAAAAACTGCATTCTGTAATTTGATTTTTTGCAAATTAATGGTTTAGAATTATAATGTGTTTTATATATTATGATAATATACTCATTACAAGCTTTTCGTTGATATATTATTTGATATTAAATGGATTTAAATTTAGTGAGTTATGACGTGTTGAAGTTTAGCCTATAAATTTATTTTTTTTCGAATGACTTCTTGATAGCCACACCATTATATTGATATATGACCCTAAAATGTATTCTTCTATGAGTAAATATGGCATATGTTGTCACATGGAATGGTATGTCTATTCTTCTTTGTTCGTATTTCAGATATGGCTGGACAGGGACAAGCTCGAAGTACTCCAAGTGGGAGTTTTCAAAATCGAGTAAGGAGACAATCTAGAAGAGTATGTCGTCGTAGGACATATTCCCGGGGACGTGAAGTGATAAGGAATGTCCTCAGGGCGATGTAAAATCTAGAAAGGGATGAAAGGTCTATTCGAAGGGAAAGAGAAAAGAAATTCAGATAGCTTAAGGCTTACTTGGCTGAAGAAATTGAACTTTTTGATTTATAAGAGATGAACTAGCTAATTCTATTAACGAAACTGAAATTTCGGATTGGGAAGCTTTTAGCAATTTTAGTAGATTCTCTTGAAAAATCATTTGGTAATATTTTCAATGATATTTATCACGAGGTTTGGTCAAGTAAATTTTTTTGGATGTATATTCATATATTTAAAGCCGAGTGGGAGAGTCGTTTCCTTAACTACTTCTAATTTTAATTGTGAATTTCTATTCAATATATGAAACTAAATTATCTTATTATATAATATTTTTTTATGGGTTGACACTTAATTGTAAGTCATTAAAATAATCATACTAAGAAATTCTTTTTCTATTTTTGATTTAAATGTTTAGCTTGTCGATGATGATCGGAAACTTTGTAACCTTTTGATTTTACACTAAATGTGAAGTCATTCGTGAGAATTAATTTGCTTGAGTGTGAATATCGCATGCAAAAATTTGTTAAAGTAAATATTGCTTAAATTTCTCATTTAATAGATATGGCATCTAAGAGTATTATTGTGATTTAAATAAAGGTAAGAAACTAAACGGTGAGAACTAGGACATCTGTAGTCATAAGATGTGGTATTTACTGGAAGAGCAAGATTCTCTTGAGGGTATTATCATGTCTTGGATCACCTAGAAGAGGGTAACACTGCCCAACATAGAAGAGATCTCGAAGCATATAATGCATGGAAAACGTGGAATTATTGTAAGTTTTGTTGTTGATAATCTCATTCACAAATATGAGGAATACCCTACTGCTCATGCTATATGGGCATACTTATGAGAGACATATATGGGTACTGCTATGACCCGCCTTAGACAGCTTACTATCAAATTTGACACTTACAAGAAGCACCACGATTATAATATCAAGCAACACCTTAAGGTGATGTCTAACATGATAGCTCAACTCAAAGGTGTAGGTCATGTTCTCTCTGATAAGCAGCAGGTTCAGGCAGTGATCCGGT
The DNA here is from genome assembly GCA_037355625.1 of Petunia x hybrida. Classification (NCBI taxonomy): domain Eukaryota; kingdom Viridiplantae; phylum Streptophyta; class Magnoliopsida; order Solanales; family Solanaceae; genus Petunia; species Petunia x hybrida. The sequence continues at coordinate 1,363,465 of JBBBVM010000690.1, read as the reverse complement.
CTCCTTCCAATAATTGGGAATATTTGAAGGTATACTTGACCCACAATGACAACATCAAAACCTTTGTTGATGTGTCCCGCCATGTGGAGCTTGAAGATGAGCGGCTTGGTGCTGCGAAAGTAATACTCAGTGCCTATGTGGCAGAATCAAGTTGTAAAAAAGGCATCAAGATTCAAGCGCAAAAATGATTGGAAGAAAGGCTGAAAGGGCAAGGAGACTGGTGAGGGACCCTCTAAGAAAAGAAACAAACAGAACTCCAAGAAGGGAAAATGGTTTTTCAAGAAGAAAGAGAAAATAAGATGAAATGCTACAATTGCCAAGTGTTGGGACACTTCGCTCGTGATTGCACTTAGCCGAATAAGGTAGCATTTCAAAATGCATCTCTAAGTGCTACATTTGTTTTTAGTGCAGTTTTATTAACTGAATCTTATCCTGCATGGATTGTAGACTCAAGGGCCACCGACCATATGACCCGGGATCGAGAAGCATTTTTAGTCTAGATCGAGGTGCATTTATGTAGGAAATAATGTGAAAATTGAAGTTAAGGGGTTTGGCACTTGCAGGATAGACTTTCGTGGTGGCCAAATTTTGATGTTGCATGACGTCGTATATGCTCCAGAAATTCAACGTAACTTAATATATGTGTCTGTTCTTCTTAATTTAGGTTTCTGTTTGAACTTTAGTCACTATGTTGTGAGAATTACTCTAGACAATGTCCTTTATGGTTCGGGACATCTTTATGATTGTTTCTTTTTGTTAAGCTGTAATCATTCTACTTATGACTGTTATGTGGACCGTTGTGTTATGGCATGTTCTTCTAATATTGGAGATGTTGATATTCTTATATGACATGCTAGATTAGGTCACATTGGGCAAGATCGAATAAATAGATTGGCTAAGGAAGGACACTTGAGTTCTTTCTCGAAAATTAAAATGCCAAGTTGTGAACAATGTCTTGCCGAAAAGATTACACGTAAACCTTTTGGGAAGGCTAAAAACGATGACTTCCCATTACAATTAATCCATTCAGATATATGTGGTCCAATGAACATGAAGGCAAGATCTGGTGCCTTATATTTCATTATGTTTGTTGATGATTTCACGTGTTTTAGTCATGTTTATTTGATTTCTCATAAATACGAAGAATTTGAGTGCTTCAAACGGTACATGAATGAAGTTGAGAATTAAATAGAAAGGAGTATAAAAACTCTAAGGACTGATAGAGGGCGTGAATATCTATCAAGATAATTTAATAAATTGTGTAGTGAAAATGTCATCAGCGGACAATTAACTATTCGTTATACACCTCAGGAAAATGGTGTAGCAGAAAGAAGGAATAGAACTCTATAAGACATGACAAGGTCCATGATGGCGCAAGCTAATTTACCTATCTCCTTTTGGGGAGATGCGTTATTAACTGTGACCTATATATTGAATAGAGTGCCTTTTAAGTCAGGTCCTTCCACTTCTTATGAGCTATGGACCGGCCAGAAACAAAAATTAAATCATTTACGACCTTGGGGTTGTGCTGCATTTATAAAAGATTCTTTTACCAAGTTTGGTAAACTGGGTTCAAAAGGCTGGAAATGTATCTTTATAAGATACCCAGAACACTCCAAAGAGTATGTGTTTAATGGTGAATTGGAGGATGGAAGTGCTACTGAAATTGAATCACGAGATGTCACATTTTTTGAAAACGATTTTTCTAAGAAGGGTGAACTAAAGGATGGAAAGCCTCTTTATGAAATGTGGAACTCAGATGGTCAGCAAGTGTCTTCTGACACATTTGATGATCTAATTGATCATGAGTATGATGCTGATCCAAGTGGGAGCTTTCCCATCCAAGATCCTTCTTGTGAATCTGTGTCTCTAACTAAGAAAGAGTACTAGGAAAGGGGTACCTAAACATACTTATGATATAGAGGAATATGTTTTCCTGGTATCGGCATCGGAAGTGAATGAGCCAAATTTCGTTGCTGAAGCTTTATCGAGCCCTGAAAAGGATGAGTGGATAAAAGCAATGAAAGAAGAGTTAGAGTCCATGAGAATCAACAAAGCCTGGGACTTAGTTGATCTTCCGCCTGAGCGTAAAGAAATTAAGAACAAATGGGTTTTGAAAAATTAAACATAAAGCGGATGGATCAATAGAAAGATACAAGAAATGACTGGTAGCAAAAGGCTTTACTCCGCAAGCAGGAAGTGATAATAAAAATACTTTTTTGCTAGGTGTGATGTTTAATTCAATTCGCTTACTTTTAGCTATTGTTGCGCGTTTGGATCTAGAATTACACCAAATGGACGTAAAGACAGCTTTTCTCAATGGAGAACTGAATGAGGAGATCTACATGGAACAACATGTAGGTTTCATCATTGAGGGCCTAGAAAATAAGGTATGTAAATTGAAAAGATCTATTTGTAATCTTAAGCAGTCGTCAAGGCAATGGTACTTGAGATTTCACAAAGAAATTGTGTGGAAAAAAATACGCCACCTAATATTACGGGGATATGAGTCTTGCTAGTGAGACTAGACTTATCTTGTAAGTCACCAGGCATAGAGGATACATTATGCTCCTCGATTTACGATCGTTCAGACGGTACAGGCATAGGACGCAAGGCATACATCCCGTCGCCTTAAGGTTCACAGACTGCAAGTTAAGGTTTCGTATATACCACTGCCTTGAGTTTATAAGCATATAGCCTTTATTAGTCTTTGTATTTTACCATAGTTAGGACTGGGTGAATCTCTAATATAAATACCCCTCCTTACATTGTATTGTACATCAAGCGATTCAAACCGAATCCGGCTATTTTCAAGGAAATAATATTACTTACTTTGTTGTTCATTACTTTTCTCTCTATTTACTTGCTTTTTTCGGCGTATTTACTGTATTGCTTGTGACCCTCTTATAAATTTAATTGTTTAACCTTGAAGTCCAATTTTAGGTATAAACAGTTTGGCGCCCACTGTGGGACCCAGGCAATTGTAGGTATCCTACAAAGGAAAAGGCACAGTCATGTTAGACGATAACGGTAACGTCCCAAAGAACACTACCATCGCAGTAAACGAGTACGCACAAGATTCTGGCTATCCCAGTGTGCAGCCGGAGGGTTCTACTAAGGCATCCATTCATATAGCCAGCGACGGCAAAGACGATCAACCACGTGGATGTAATTCTGAGCTTAAAAATTTCCTTGTTGATCTCCTCAAGACTCTGTCGGAACGAGCAGAACAAAACTCAGTCAATATGGTTGAGGGTATGACCCAGAAGTTAGGAGCAATATTTGTCGGATCATCTCAAAGGGTAGCATCGCCGCGAGGACTAGCGCCCATGAATGATACTATAGCATCCGCTCCTAATCGCAGGCTCAACATGGACGCCACTTCTGGAGGTTCAACAACAATCAAAAATAAAAACCTCAAAGGAACACCTGTCATCCAGGACATCCTAAAGGAGATGAAGGCCATCCACAATCGGATCGGTAAAGTGCAGGTGGTCCACCCCAGGTTACCACCGTAGATGAGCAGAAGTTTTATAAACATGCATACAAAGCAAGCGCTGCACCAATTCACGTACCATAGCACTTTTGCCTTTCGAATAACCTAAAGTACGACGGGACAACGGATCTGGACGAGCACATTGCGGCATACTATACAGCCGTCAAAAGCAATGAAATCTTTGAAGAAGAAATTCAATCTACTCTGGTGAAGAGGTTCGGCTCGACCTTGACTAAGGGTTCCCTCATATGGTACACTAAGGGTTCAAGAAAGCACATTCTGGCTCCCCCAAGCGGGAGAAGCGCATGGAGGATATCTTCGAAAGCATTACCTAGAAAGGTTTCAGAGGGAATGCATGGAGCTTTCGCTAGTTCCCAACAATATAACTGTGGTAGTCTTTGGATAGAGTCTGAACTCTAGAGGATCATTGGCGACTCGAGAATTAAAGTTGAGTCTTACTGAACACTCGGTGACAATGTGGAACGCCTTTCATTAGAGATATACCGAGAAGCCTAAACAATCCACTGCCCCTGTTTTAGAAACTCGCCCAATCGCCGAAGACATCATCTGTCAAGGGCTGAAATTGGGATATGCTAAGAATTCCGAACTGGAGAAAAGGGAAAGCAGAGTAGGAGAGATTACAAAGAACGGTTGAAAAAATAGGAGAATAACAGGAAGGCTCTGGCGCCAGCTCACAAGGGGTCCCTCGACATAGATTGGGTACTCAATAGGTTTGAGGAATTGGGACTATGTATCAACGCCGTAGAGTTCGTGAGGGATCATATGAAGGACGCCTAAGTGCATTGGCCCAGCAACATGAGGGCCGAACTTGGTAGAAGAAACAAAAAACTTTACTACGACTTTCATAGGGATCACTGACATGAGACTGCTGGCTACAGGGCCCTTATACTGGAAGTTATGAGTCTGCTCAATAAAGGCTATTTGAAGGACTTACTTACCGATAGGGGAAAGCAGACTTATCCCAAAAACATGATTCCGGAGGGACCCCCAGACCTGCCAAAGCCTAAGATGTCCATCAACGTGATAGTTGGTGGTCCAACGTTGCTTGATGGCTCGAGGCACGGTAGGGAAGCACCCAATGAGGGACACACCCGAGAACAGATAATCTTGTTCAGTGACGAGGATAGCACCAGCTGTAATACTCCTCACCACGATGCCTTGGTTATTACACTCAGAATAGAGGATATGGATGTTAAGCGCATCCTAAATGATGCTGGCAGCACCGTAAATCTCATTAAATGGGACACCGTAAAGGCAATAGGGCTTGAAGACAAGATGACTTCGATTGTCTATACATTGGTAGACTTTAACAACTCCCGCAAAAAATTGGTCGAAGAAGTAAACCTTGTGACACATATTTTGGGAGCGGATTATGTTTCATCTTTTCAGGTAATCAAAGGAGGGGACCTATATAATGCAATCATAGGACGACCATGGATTCACCAGGTCAAAGTAGTGCCTTCTACTTGGAATAAAAAACTGAAGTACCCCACCAAATGGGGATTAAGAGAGATTAATGGAAATTAGGAGGCAACAAGGTAATTCTACATGACAGCAGCCCTAGGAACATCTGACCCCAAAAGGGCACCAAAGGCATACCTCCCTGAAGCCAATGAAAACCTCGAAACCTCAATCAACAAAGATTACATTCCGACTATATTTACTTTAATTTAGTCTCGAGCTTCCTTTAATTTTGATTGCAATATTTTCATACTCGTCAACTATGTTATGGGTTCTCACCCACAACAGTTCAGGCCTTGCCCTAAGTTCACCCACAGTAAAACTACTATTTTACTTAGTCGGTTTTGATATTCAGACCATCTAAATATTCATAGCGCCGGCCAGACCTAAGTTGAAGTAATATACTCATTTTTAGTGATAAAAGTAGGGTAAACTACTCACTTACAGCTAGATCACGTCTAGCTTATCCACCAAGCATTATTCGTTAGTTGAACTCGTCAATTCAACAAAATTACACCTACATGCTGGTGGGACGCCCGCCCGCCCGCATAGTGCCAGAAAGTCTTAATATACTTGAGTATACTAGCACAGACGTTCTAGATATAACACAAAAATGCCTCGTTACATACATGGGCTAAAGACGTCCCATTGTGGGTGGAAATGCCATCTATTACGGACACAATTCAAGTCGTCAAACACTTCCACATGCACAACGGATGAAAATGCCTGAGCATGCTCACTAATAAACATTCTAAACAATAGAAGTAATAGGACGTTCATTAATCATTCAAAGGCCGTTTAACTCTAGACGCTTACGCCCATAAAGGCACGTCCTTGTAAAACCACTACCTAATTGTTTACGATGTAGACTAAAATCGTCAAGAAAAAATTAACAGATAATTCAAGTAAAATGCCTCAAAAAAGGCCAAAACATATCATAATAATATCTGCAAAGCGCGGGCAAGTGTTCAGAACTTGGATGCATAAAAAAGTCTTAGCATTAGGGGGGGGGGGAGGAAGGAATTGTACTTCTCTCTCAGGGGACTCCCTTTGATTGCAACACTATGTGAAATTCCTGCTTCACTAACTACAGGTTCCCCAACCAGCACTTCATGTCTTCTTTCACCACTAACCTCTTAAGAGCCTTCTTCAAGGTCAGATCCTAAGTGAGCATCTGGTTGGGCCACAAGCTCGGTCAACGAAGCAATCTCAGCATCTAGGTCCACACTAGGGTCATTACGAACCTGGAGAAAGGTGGCAAGAGCGGCCGCAATGTTGGCACGATCCACCTCAGCTATGCGGCGAGCATTCAAGGCATTCGTCCGCTTCTTCCTCTGATGGGCGTCATTGCAATGCTTATCATAAATCTTCTCTACGGACGCCACTTTTCTTTTTCAGCATGTCATTCTCATCTTAGAGGAAAGTAGAAAGGCCCCTAGCATCAAAGACACTCTTTTCAGCAGCATTGATTCTCTTATCTACCCCAGACAGCTTTATCGCAAAGCCTCCATAGCCGCTTCCAAGCGGCCCATATTAGTATGCTAAAGCTGCTCTTAGAGCTTGGCCTTTGTAAGGGAAGATTGAAGTGTTTCCGCAGCCTGTTTGCACTTACGGATCTCATTACTCATTGCTTCATTAAGGTTTTTGCTTCTTAGGGATTCCATGTGATAGGCTTTGCGCGTGCTCTGATGCTCCCATCTTAGTTGTTCAACTTCCTACCTGAAGGGCTGCAGGCTAGCGACCTGTCCTTGCAGGGCTTCGTTCTCCTCTTTCAGACTCATGCGAGCCTCCCTGTCGGAGTATCTCATGATAAACCATCAGCTCCTGGACAGATGTTGGACCAAATATTTAGTGGAAGAGAGCAATGATTCAATCCACAAAATGCTGAAAAATGGAGAAGGAAAGTTTACCCGAAAAGAACACCCTGCGGTGACCTCAAGCAGCTTCTGGCGGCTATAGTTGGCGAGATGTCTTTGCTGATCAACTCAGCGGTGTGGTATGTCACAACCCTTGGGCTCTTGAATAGGTTAACTCCCAAGTCAATGGAAATGACAACTTCACGGGCTCCATCCACAGGCTCAGCAACGGCATTTATATCTACGACCACCTCCTTGCCAGGATGGTGCTTGAAAGAGTCGGTCAGCTCGGGGCTGGTGTCGGCATAATGGGCTCTACATGTATATAAAAGATATTTTCTTGTGGAGCGCATGAGGAAATTGCATTAGCAGGATATGAAGTAAAGGACTGACCTGATGACTAGGGCTCGAGGGGAATGGATGGTAGGACAACTTCATCCTTCGCACCAGCTTCCTCTCCAGCTCAGGGTTCATCTATTAAGTGTGTGTGCTTTCGTGTAGATGGGTCAGATTCAACAGCAGCAAAAGTAGGAGTCTCAATGGCTTCAGGTTCATGCACTCAAGGGACTTCACTCTTGCCATCAGAAATTACCAAAGTCTCGTTAACAACAACCATATTTTCAAACTTGGAAGGCTACTTTCTCTTTGAAGAACGGGAGTTGCTCACCCTCTCGATGATTCTCCCTTCAGATGCTCGCATATCGGCCAGAAGAGCAATATACGAGGCAACAATCTTAATCTCTTTCAGTGGGGGCATCTCACGATGGAAGAACCCTGAGACGAAGAGAAATTAATGAAGTCAGTGGAAACTAGGAATCAAAAGAGAAATTCAAAAGAGGTGACTCACATGGTCCTTGATCAATAAGATGTCATAGTTAATTCGTTTCATGAATTGGATAGCATGGGAAGGAGGCTGGTGAATGGGGATAACTGTAATGAACCGTACATTCGCACTAGGTCGAGGAGGAATGTCTAGAAACAAAGGAGGTGGAATTTTTCTTCATGTGTAAATCCTTGTGGAGGAGAGCATGGAGGCATTTACTACTAACTTTGTTTTCTTTTTTGTAGGTACTTTCATAGTTGATGGGAAGTTTTTTCATTTTTTGCATGATTACATTGGATATAGCATCGACATTAGTATGTTGGTGAATTGTTTCAAGGCTACAATGAAGTGCCAAAGCGTTGTTGTGTCGATTGCATGGAATCTAGAGACTCAACGAGCTATTGTTTTCTTCACAGTTTGGAGCAGGCAGATTTTTGCTCGCCTCAACGAGCGAGGCAACAAGCAAGGGGTAGCAGCGGAGCAATTTGGCATGCGGCTGGAAAGATAACTCGCTCGCTCAATGAGGCCTGAAGCGAGCGAAGCTTGGGAGAGACGGATGAATTTTTTTGGTAGCTCAACGAGCTCATTCATCGAGCGACGCGAGCATTGGAGAAAAGACTTGGGCGCGGACAGATTTATTTTCTCCTCAATGAGCTCTTTTGAGGATGCAATCACTTCACCTATAGCCTTTCATCTTCGATGCTCTATAATGAATACTTCACAAGGATTCTTTCTTAGCTTACCATGGAGGAATTCATTAGCATTTCTTATATACTTAGTTAGTAATTTCTTTAATTTTTCATCAAAGATATTCCTAGCTAGTGTGGTAGTTCATGTAAAGCAAATTATTAAAGTGTTAAATTTGCTTCAATTAGTGGTATTAGTATCATATGATGCTCAACCCAATGAAGTAGATGCGATGCTTGGGTATTTTGCTATTTTACCACTAGTTAGCCATTATCTAGTCTTAGAAAGTTCATATTTCATTCATGATTGTAAAGACCGTATTTATATTTTATTTGTTTATTATTAATAAAATTAGCTGCTAAGCTATAAACTTAGTGGTATTTTGCTAAAGAAAAATGGTCCTTTTCCCTCCAACCATTCATATTAGGCAGGGCTGTGAAAGTTATTAAAGCAGGAGGGTTTCTCGCAAAGATCGCGGTGACCTACATGGTTAGCTCATCATGAGTTAATGGAGTAGTAGTTACGGAATTCACTGAGGAGGATGAAAAGTCAGTTCGAAGAAACAACAGATGTAAAGTATACAAAGATAAGGGCGCGGAAACTTACATTTCCTGTTGAAGACCTCTGGAAAGGGAAGAGAGGAAACTATATTAGGTGTTCGCACCGCCACATACTAGTGAACCCAGTTGTGATCCTTGGAGTCTTCACTATTGGGGACCATGACTTTCTTCCCTCGTTTGATAAACATCAATAAGCCCGCCTTGTGAATACGGGGAGAGTAGAAAGTAAAAAGATGCCAGAAGGAGAATTTTACCTTGGCATGGTTTGCTAGGTGATCTAACACAGCCACAAGCACCTGATGGAGGGTCCTACTTAACCCAGGCACATGGTGTATTGGCAGCATATCTCTTCAATGATCAAATTGACACGCTCGTTAAGATGTAGAGTGAAAGCATATGTGTGGACCATTGAGTAACCAGCAGGATAGGAGGAAATTCTCTCTTCAATAGTAGGAACAATGATGTCTGTAATTTCAGGCCACATACAATCAAGCCTGATGCAGGTTATGTCGTCCTCATGACTGCAAATTGGGAAGAAATCAATAGAAAAGTTGCTATTCTCACCTTCCTGTTTGGGTGTCTGACCTTGCATTCGGCCATCACCATCAAAATTTAAGATTGCACAAAAATAGTTAGAAGCTCTGAAGTTTGCAGGAAGAAAGTTTGCTCCTTGGACCATGTCGAAGCAAAGAATCTTTGAAAAGGCTGGAAGAAGGGTTTTCTTTTGAAGGAAAGCTTTTGAATAAATTTGAAGATAAATGAGAACCTCTATGGTTAGAGCGTATTTATACACGCCAAGGAGGAGTCTTGAATGGAAAGCTAACCATTCGTGATTACGTGGGATCATGATTATTGTTGTTTACGTGATGTGTATCCCAATAATTATGCGATATGACAGAGCAATGGAAGCATTGGGAAGATACGCATACAAAACCCCTCCAATCATAGAGGTACACATCATTGTACTTGAGTATTTGCATTCAATGCGACACATGCGAAGAGATAGAGGACGAGTATCTAGTGCGCATACTTCTTTACATCTTTTATCATGCCTCTTTCACTTCCTTACTGCTTACATCAGTACTTAGCATGTGGGGGGGGACTGACTATGTGGGAAAAAATACACCGCCTACTATTACGGGGATACAAGTCTAGCTGGCGAGACTAGACTTATCTTAAAAGTCACCGGGCATAGAGGATACATGCCTGCTCCTTGATTTGCGACCGTTCAGGTGGTACGAGCGTAGGACGCAAGGCATACATCTCGCTACCTTAGGGTTCACAGTCTCTAAGTTAGGGTTCCTATATACCACCGCCTTGAGTTTTAACACCCATAGCCTTTATTAGTCTTTTTATTTTAACATAATTAGAACTGGGTAAATCTCTACTATAAATATCACTCCTTACATTGTATTGTACATCAAGCGATTCACACTGAATCCAGCTATTCTCAAGGAATAATATTACTTACTTTCTTGTTCATTACTTTTCTCTCTATTTACTTGTTTTTTTGGGCGTATTTACTGTATATCTTGTGACCCTCTTATAAATTTAATTGTTTAACCTAGACGTCAAATTTTAGGCCTAAACAGAAATGACCTCATATGATTTTACTATGTTTGATGAAGACCATTGCATTTATGTTAAAAGGTCCAATGATATGTTTTTAGTTCTTTCTCTTTACGTGGATGATATATTCATGGCTGAAAATAATATGGAGTATCTAAAGATAATAAAGTCATGGCTTTCAAGGTCATTTTACATGAAAGATGTGGGTAAAACAGACTATTTCTTTGGAGTTAAGATCCAAAAAAACCGTTCTAAGAAGTTATTGAGTCTGTCTCATGAAATATATATAAAGAAAATTTTGGAACGCTTTCGAATGAGTGACTGCATACTCATGGATACTCCTGTAGCGAAGGGTGAAGCTTTATGTCTTGAAATGTGTCCACAGACTCAAAGAGAAAATGAAGAAATATCTCGAGTTCCATACTCAAGTCCTATCGGGAACTTGATGTACCGCTATATTGTGTACTCGCCCTGATATTTATTATGTTGTAGGTCTAGTTACCAGGTACCAATCCAATCCTGGAAGAGATCATTGGAAGCAGTGAGGAGGATTTTTCAATACCTGAAATGGATTGTAGACTATCCACTATGCTATGGCGGATTTGATTTGATGTTGAGACGTTATACAGATGCCGATTGGGCTGATGACTTGGATGAAAGAAAGTCAACTTCTGGATATGCTTTCTTATTTAATGGTGGAGCCATTTCATGGAAAAGTAAGCTAACAAACTTGTATTGCTCTTCCGACTATGGAAGCTAAGTTCGTAACTTATACATATGCAGTACAATAAGCTATTTGGTTAAAGAAATTCTTTGAGTATCTAGATATTGCAAAGAATCCTCAAGGATAGCTAATTTTATATTGTGATAGTCAGACAGCTATTAATTTTATAAAAGACCCTAAGAATCATGAATAGACCAAACACATTGACACCAAGTATAAGTACTTCAGAAACATAGTTGTAAGTAGTGAAGTTCCAATACAATACATACCTACACTGAAAATAGTAGTTGATCCTTTTACAAAGACGATACCTAGAGACCAGTTTGAGAAACATATTATGGCTCTACGTTTGCGTAGGATATGACTATATTTATGTATTATAAAATGATTTGACTGTTATGCCCATCAATATATTACTATTTGTGTTATATGCATGTGATGAATTTTTTTTTATATCTTAAGTATGTCGAACAAGTCACGAGATTGGTTGTTTCACACGAGCGATCGCCTCAGATGTCGAGGAAAGTGCGGAGATGAGACCAATTGAACATTGATTTGTAAAAGGTCATGCAAATTTTTATTAAAATAGTCGGTCTTGATTAGAGTTCGGACTTATGGATACAAACATCCTATATGACTTGTTTCGCAAGCCAAATGTGAGTTTTTCAGAAGATTGGATTTGAGGATTGTTTGAAGAAAAACTTGGGTTAGGCATTTAGAAGTGTCTAGACCAAGATCTGTACGGTATTTATATATTTAAGAATGAGACACACGCGCTGAATTAGGCAAGAATGTCGTAATACATGTTTCATACCATGTGTGCTAATCGACTAATCGTGTAATAGAAGAATGGATCCCTGCTTCTTCATTATGTGAGACTCTGAGAAAAATCAATGATTAGAATACCCTTTAACCTTTTACTGTCTCTTGAAGTACCAATCAGTGTTGCTACTTCAGCATGTCACTAACAACCATGACTGATTCGGCAATTTGGTGCCGGTCTAGGAAAGCAACTGATTTGGAATGAATAGATTCGAGTGGAAAGGAAAGACAATTAAAATATTTTATAACTTAACTGGTATTCACAGGCTGACCATTATATTTACCATGAAGGGTTCAAGTGTAATTATGATACAAAGTTAAATAGAAACTCGAGTTTGTCTCAATCGAGGTTGAGGGATCAAATAAGTAGCTATTGGGGAAGCGAATGATGTCTGGGATATTGTGAGTAATAAAATTCTCATGTTAGTAGTGAGTCCTTTCCGTATGTGATTGGATTTCTACATGGAGATATTGTACAACCTTAATAGGTTTAGCTCTTGATGATGCTCACAGGTCACCCGAACTATTTGTCTGTATGAACTGTATGGTTGGTATGGTACTAGTTTGGATCCAGTCAACTATGTGCGAAGTGGGAAATATTGGTTATTTTTGGTTTGGATTTGGGTCGACCATGTGGACTGACCAGACCCGATCAAATTTTAATAAAGATCAAATAAATATAAATTTCTAAGAAAAGTAATGTACGGTTAAAAAAGGAAGTGGGAGTAGGAGTGAGAGCAGTTTACCCATAACTGCATTTCTTCTTCTCTTTAAAAATGGAAAACTAACGTGCTTTTCTTTTATACATGAAAGAACATAGAGAATAATTTTTCCTTTTGTGATCTTCTCTACTTCATCAAGATAAAGCCATACAAAGTAGACATTTAGTTTGTAGAAAACTTAACCTTATTTTCTTATGAGAAAAGTTTGACTTTGGAGCAAATTTCTTGTATCTTGATTTGATTCCGCTGCATTGATCCATTAACAGATACGCAAAGTTTATTCCTGTTATCGTTTAATTGGCCTAACATAACATATTATGGATAAGTTTTACTAATTAAGAGAATTTGTCGAACATATCAATGCTAAATTTACTATCAAAGAGTAATTTCACGATCCTATGAGTACTCTGTTCATTCCCTGGTTACTCGGCATGGACTCTTCAATCTTAAAACTTGGCAAACTAGGAACATGCCATTCCGAGTGAAGTAGCAAACGCAAAAAAAGAAGTCTGAAAACTATGAAGAGGTGGTTACATCATTTGGAAAAACACATATGAACAATTTTGTTCTTTCTAAGCATTTTCAAGAAATCCTGATAAGTTATTGTTTCTCTTGAAGTTACCTATCTTTACCTGCTAAGAGCACATGTTGGCATTTTATCCGGTAGGGACCTATCGATCATATTGAAACTTGTTTTAAGTGAATAATTGTTACCCTTGTCAAATTTTGGAGAAAGAAATTCATTCTCTGGAGGTTTTCATATCATCTGTGTTGTAGTGTGAGCTGACACTCCATACTCTTATGCATACAAGTAGAATGATGCACCAACACTTACTGTTGTTTCTTTAGAGTACTTCCCTTTTTCTTTTGGCTACTTGAAGAGACATGCTATGAAAGGGTTTCTTCTCTCGGATCCTTGAAAAAATTATGCTCAGGTGAATAAGAGTAATTCAACCATGTACGTTGGGATAAAAAGATGGTTGATCCCTGATAAGTTGCATTGAGAAGCTTGTGCTCTACCGTCGTCAAGATCTTCCATTTGGTTATGCATTCTCATGGATGTATTAAGACTTTATTTATTTTTTCAGAAAAGTTACTAGAAAATATTAGCCGCAAGGATTTACTTTCACTTAAACCACTTTAATAAAAAGCTGTGTGAAGGAGGGTATGAATGCCAGCTTACAAGATGAGGCAACTTCATTATCACTTTTGAGCAATTGTGGATTGGTCATTAAAAGGCATTGTTATGGTTTTCTTTTTCTCCAATGTGTAAACAAAAAAAACTATTTTCTCACATTTTAAAAGAAAAAGCCCACTATACCACCTAGTCATGTTGTATAAAAGATTCTTCTGATTATATTATGGTTATTCATTTTTACTTCAGTGTATGGTGCTATGTTTACTGTCCCGAACACAATTGGAAAAGGATTTAAATAACACAATTAAGAAAATAAATAAATAGCTGACATATATTGATAATATTGTCTGCAATGATTAATTCTTCAGACAACCTCTATCATTGTTGCTTATAGTTATTTGTTGGGCGGTGGCTACAAATTCTTTTTTCAAAGATAAATTAATAGACAAAACTTGAATCTTTCTACCCGTAAGTGGATGGACTAACTTAGTGGCCGTTTGGCCATAGATTGTAAAAAATATTTGAAAAAAAGTTTTTGGAGTTGAGTTGAAAAATATCGTTTGAAAATTGACGTTGTGTTTGGACATATATTGCACTTGAAAAAAAGGTAGAGTTTTGTGAGAGGAGAACTAATTTTTTTTTGAAAAACTTGAAAAAGTGCTCTAAACCACTTTTTGATTATTCAAAAAAAAAATTTCAAAAAAAGTTGAAAATATTACATGATTTTATGAACAAACATGTTTTGCAAAACTTTTTGAAAAAAGTGAAAAAATTTGTATAGACAAACGGGTCCTAGATTCCCATTTTTGTATTTGCGGTTTTTCCTAAAAAACTAACCTGAGAAGTGTTCTCACAATTAACTCAGAGTCTACCATCTTACTTCCAGGCTTAAATATATATGATTGCAGGTTGTATTATGTGAGCTAGAAAAGCTCAAAGCCAGGAAAGCTTGAGAACTAAGAATAAAAAAGTTTTTGTAAGTAACTTCAATCAGTAATGATTACTGTATTTTTATAAATACTCGTAGAAATTTTTTTATTTAATCCTCTTCACAAATGAGAGAACGAATAGTTGTTACTTATGATTGATCGGATCTCTTTGATTAATACAATAGATAGTTGATGCAATGCTTTGTCAATGAAGAATATATGTTAAGCTAGCTCTCGAGAAATTACTGCAAAGAATAAGATGATCATTTCTCCTGTTTGATATGATATACTTAATGATATAAAAAATCCACCCTTCATATTTAGCATTCCTTATCAGGTGCTGTTGATTTTTTCCTTTCGATGTTGTATCCCTCTTCTTGAAATGAAATTTGAGTTTTTTTCTTTTTTATCTTTCGGCATCCAGGTGTTGTAGCTTTTCAGTTGGTCTATATTCTCTATCCTCTTTTAGAGTCCATTATGAAAAAGCAGAATACAACATGGAGTAATAGTTTTTACATCCGTGTCAATCACTTTGCATAGAATCCTTTTTATCTTCCCACTGCATTGCCAATATAGGTAATAGTTTAGGTTGCTAATTTCTTCATTCTTCTCTTCACTATATGGATAATAATTATATTGGTACAACTAACTTTTTATTTTTATGCAACATAGATAAGTGGACGGAGATCACACTATATATGTAGCTCATGTATTTGCCTAGGACACTAATTGGAGTAAGTAGGTACGATAATCCCAACCTTAATTGATTTTTTTATCAAATATTTTCTTCTATCCAGTTTATCTATAGTTTTTATGTGCAGGTTCTTCTGACACTATGCTTAATATCAGAACTCGGGAAAACATCAATGTTAGCTTTCGCTTAGTGGCATAGATGCACCTTAACTTCATGGACGTTAACAAATATAGGACAAGTCTAGAGCATGTCAACCTGTGAATAGAAAACTAACAATACCTAGAAACTTCTTATTGTAAATGAACTATAACAGACGGCGAAAATTTGTAGGAAAACTCACCAAAACATTGAGCTCACACTTTCAAAGGCTAGACATGCGAGGGATAAAAAATCCGAGAAACTTCATAGAGTAAACTGTAAAAGAATGCAAAAGAAGAGAGATCAGGAAGGGGTAGAACTGTAGAAGCAGATAATAAGATCATGATTTCAAGACTGTTAACGCACTTTTAGTGATAGAGAAGAGAGAATGCTTTGCAATATAAGTACTTCATTAATTTTCGTAGGAAGTAACCTAGAGGAAATGTTTTTCCATGTTAATGACATAGTGTGTTTAAGGTCTTCTGTTTTACATATATAAATCATAAGTAAGCAATAGAAACATTGTTCTCATGTTAAAGGAGTAAGATATACAGAATATGAGTGGAGAGGAAATAATTTTCAAAATTTTAGCAAATACAAGAATGAAAATACTTTCTTTTTGGGGAAAAAGTTAATGATTTTGGAAAAGGACCTATCTGATTTTCTTATCCGCGAATGCATTACATCTTTTTAATTTTTGTCGTTCTTACCAACTAATTTGAAGTGAACTATCCACATAAATTGTTCTTGTGAATTACTTGATGTGATCAATCATTATGAACTAAGGAGGATGATTATGTTGGTTATGAAAGTTTCATGTCACCCCAGCTTTAGATTTAAAGGTAAAGAAATGTGTCAGTTTCTTTTAAGTTAGTTCAAACAAGTATTGCTTTCCACATTTGTGGGCATTTGGTTTTGGCATTTCATATTTGTTTGATTGTTGATGAACTTTTTTCCTGCACAATGAAATCTTAGTATTTCAGGGACCTCCTATAGGCTTGGTATATTGAGAAGAGTGCTGGCGTTTCAAATTTAAGAATTCCCAATTCTTATACAGGTATCTGTACTAATTCTGCAATCTGTTCGCTCCTGATTTTACATGCTTGAGGGACTTTTACTCTGTGCTATGTGGTATTTGATTCATGATACTAAAGTGGTTGTGTGATAAATATTACTAAAGTGGTTGTCCGTTGTGGTTATTTGTTTAGACAACCTCTATGAATTGAGGTCCTGTGCTAATCTATATCCGAGCTTGCAATTCAGTAATATTTATATTTAAAGTTACGTGTTTACCAATTAAGTCTAGCACATTTTATGTTTGAAAAATGTATTGGGCCAAAAAAATGAGGCACAATTAACTGAACGAATTGTTTATATACAAACAATTTCACCTAGTGTCCTCAATAAGCCATGGTCTTACCTAATTGTCCCCACTTACAAATGTTTTAAGTAAATGTCCTCCACATCATACCCCTTATGAAAGGACTATTTTGCCCCCCAACTTGTGTTAATTTACGCTGAAAGTTTCCTTCTCTCTTTCCCCATTCCTGGCCTCCTTCTTTCTTCTTTATGTGGCCCCCAACTTGTTTAATTCACGCTGAAAGATTTCTTTCTCTCTTTCCTCATTCCTGACCTCCTTCTTTCTTCTTTGTGTGCTAGAAATTTGGGATTTTTTTCTTGTGTTTGCTTGATTCCAGTGATTTGAAGGTTTTTATTGCCTATGGCTATTAGATATTCATGTTTTGCACAGAGCTTAAAATTTGGGATGATCGTTGAATTAAGTTTGAGCTTCGCTTGTTTTTTGTTGATTACGGTGATTTGAAGGTTTTTACTGGTTAAAGCTATTAGATTTTGTTGTTGCTTATTGTTTAGAGCTTAAAGTTTTGGCCATGGCCAAGAGTTGCATAGAATTTTTCTTCAAGTTGGTCATTGCATTAACTTTTAAAGTCTTGGCTATTGCCAATATTTGCAGAGATGTTCCGTGTAAGTTGTCGCTTCCAACAGCACTTAGAGTCTTGGCTATTGCCAAGAGTTGCAAAGACTTTGTCTGCAAGTTGTTCACTGTAGTAGAGGTAAAAGTCTTGGCAATTGTCAATACTTTTAGAGATTTTCAGTGTAAGGTCCCCCTTGCACCAGAACTTAAAATCTTGGCTATTGCCAAGAGTTTCTGCAAGTTTGTCACTGCAGTATAGGTAAAAGTATTGGCAATTGCCAATAATTGTAGAGACTAGTTCTACAAGTTGCCCCTCCCACTAGAGTTTAAAGTGTTGGCTATTGTCAATAGTTGTAGAGACTTTTTTCTGTAGTTTGCTTTTTTCATCAGTCATGCATTATGTAGTTGTTGCTGTGTTTTTCAGTTTTCTTTGCTTTTGGCCTGTTGACTTTGAATTATGGTAATGACATAGGAATTTTTCTGCATATTAATCATGAGTTCATGATGGCACTTCGTGATGTATGTTTCCTTGTCTTTACTTGTTGTTTTGTTATCATACTATTTTTATAATTTTATTTGTTGAATATGCATACTTTATCTTTTGTTCCTATAGGAAGGAGATCAAAATTTTAAGTTTGAGCACTAGTTTGATTCCAAAAGTTCTTGGGGTGGTGATGTGAAGTATATGGCCTTTTCATTATTATTTCATTGTTTTGTTATTATGTGTTGTCATTGTTGTTTTTTAAAATTTTGCAGGTAATGGATATTGAATCTTCAATCTCCTGATCCTGATGATGCACATTTTGATGCGGTTGATGATTTTATATGTCAGTCAAGATCTTCCGATGAATTCCAAGGCAAAAATATGATGTGGGCGATGAATTTCCAAATTTTTGTTTGTTATCTCCGTCGCAAGATGATCTGTGTAGTAGTCGAAATAAGACTTTTAGTACTACAAAAGAGTTAGAGAAAGTTGTTGAGTAGTTTTTAATTACATGTATTTCGTATTTACCGTATTTTTTGTGTTTATGTAAACAAGTACACTTGGATATTTGATATTTTTGTTATTTTAAAGACTGAAGTTGCTTTGAATCGGATGAACTGGAAGTATTGGCAATTGCAGGACTTCAAGGCATTTTAGTTGCTGTAGGGTGAACACATTTCAATGGAAAGTCTTGCCAATGGGCAAGACTTGAATTCTAGTTAATTAATTCCAACTCTAATATTATATAATTAATTTAAAATTGATAAATAATTCATGGAGGGTTGTGCTGGTAATGTGTTGCCAAGACTTTGTGTCAATTTAATTGTCAATATTATTGCCTATGACAAGACATCAAGGCAAGTTAACTATTTCTAATATTAAAGTCGATAAATAAGTTTTGGTAGGAAATATGTTACCCTTTGCCAAGACTTTACGTCAAGTTAAATTGAATTGGTTATCTCTATGAGTGTAAAGTCTTGGCTATTGCCAATAGTCTAGTTTATTGATAATACTAACTTTCCAATCACATTTGATTTTTCAAAATATTTATAATCAATAAGTGTCATTCCTTTTGATGCAACACCATGCTATGGTCAGCTTCATTCACAAAGAAGCGAGATTTTCTGACATATCAGCCCTTTTAATAACTTCTACTATGAAGCAGGATTTTCTGAAATTCTCATCATTTTTCAGCAGAAACATGCAAGTCATAAGTTATTGATCATTTTTTACCATCATTCCTCTGCACCTTTCGAGATTTGTGTCAAACCTTATCTTTACTTCAGTTTCAGCAGTATTGATGGTTAGACCATTACAAATTTCTTTTCTAAATGTGTGGTAGCTTATACCGTCTCTGACAAGTATCAAATTTATATCTTGTTGATGTATTTGATGTTTGCATCCCAATTCCCATTATAAGCTATATAAATGCAGCGATTCACCATAGTGGTAATTCTGCATATAATCAAGACAAATAATATGCTTTAATAGAAGCAGGATCATGGGTAAAAGTGTTGCCCTTTTCTAGGCTTAAGGTCTTGTAAAGAACTCTCTCATAGGTACCTATTGCACCAGAGCTGCAACTCTTGGCAATAGCCAAGACTTGGAGAGACTTTGTCTGCAAGCCCCCCATAGTAACAGTCTTTAAGTGTTGGCAATAGGCAAGAAGTCTCTCCTAGGTGCCTATTGCACCAGAGCTGCAACTCTTGGCAATAGCCAAGACTTGCAGAGATTTTGTGTGCATGCCCCTCATAGCAACAGTGTGAAAGTCTTGGCAATAGCCAAGAAGTTTCTCCTTGGTGCTTATTCCACCAGAGTTGCAATTCTTGGCAATAGCCAAGACTTGTAGAGACTTTGTCTGCAAGTCCCCGATAGCAACAGGTCTAAAAGTCTTGGCAATAGCCAAGAAGTCTCTGCTGTGTGCTTATTGCACCAGAGCAGAGAATTTGTCTGCAAGTACCCCATTGCAACAGGTCTATAAGTCTTGGCAATAGGGAAGAAGTGTCTACAAGGACCCCATTGCATCAGAGCTGCAAGTCTTGGCTATAGCCCCTCATTGCAATAGGGTTGAAAGTCTTGGCAATAGGCAATAAGTTTGTACAAGCCTCCCATTGCACCAGAGCTTAAACTATTGTCAATAAGCCAAGACTTTCCAGAATTGATAGATTTTTTTTTATTTTATGAAAGTGCATATTACAATTACTGTAATCAATCTAATGTCATGTGTTTTGTGATTACTATGAATAAAAACCATATCCCGTTTGGTTTATGTAGAATTTTAACCAAAGTTAAGCATAATATAAATGAAATTATAACTGTTAGTAAAATTTAATAGCAATTTGAAGAAATCTTACAGTGAACCTTTGCTTGAACGGAGGAATCTCGGAAAGAAATGGGGCTTTAGGGTTGCTGTGATCGCGTAAATACTGAAAAGGAAGGGGATGGACTGTGCGCGTCTTTTTATTGGTTTGTAGGGGGGTATTTTTGTCCGAAAAAAGTTTCATTAAACTAATGACGGTATTTTTGCTAAATATCTGTTAGTGAGGGAAATTTGGCAAACCATGGCTTCCCGTAGCATATTTTTGCAATTCAACCGTTTATATAAGTTTCAGGGGTATTTACATCTTATACGGTAGATTTACACAAACTATCTGGTGAACTCTCTGCATTGGCTGATCTGTGTTCCTGATCTAAAATTGAAGTCATCATTTTGTCATTATTTATATTCAACATTTAGATGGCTTACCAATTTATACTTAAATTCGCCAATATTAAGTACATGTATTTTGTTTACCGACATAATTGATTTTCATGGACTCAGATGTCACTGCCTTTATCTTATAATCTGCGAATTGATGTAGGATTTATCTTGCACTAGCTTTGGTTGTAAAAGAGTTTGAAGAAAGATGAGCAATATACCCCTGTCTTACATGCTGAATAGAAGTTTGAGGCTGAAGAGCCAAGGTGGGAAACCAAGAAAGCATAAAATGATTTGTTTGCGTGGTTAATCTAAAACCATCGAAACACATTATTTTTTTTTTCGTATGGTGGTATCAAGTTATTCACCGGAAGAAATTTTTGAAAAATTGTTTGTTCTAGGGCAATGAAGGTGGAGGTCACTGAAAATTGCTGATATTCCACCATTCATGTAAAAATTGTTTGTTCTAGGGCAATGAAGTTGGAGGTTACTGAAAATTGATGATATTCCACCGTTCATGTTGTAGGGCGATAGAAAAGCTTGCATTACTTTGTAGGAATGTGATGATGCTCAATTTTCGTTGCACTTTTTTGTGATTCATTTATAGATGAACATTTTAACATTTTTTTGCGCTCATTTATAACACAAGTGAGAAAAATTTTAAACAATAAATGTTGGGCCCGTGCTGGCACGGGCGCCACCCTTCTAGTAAATATATAAGCCATTATTAACAAGTCGAAGTGTGTGTGTACATGTATACACACACACGCACGCACACACACTTGTCATAATTCAAGTAAGGATTTTAAGACTACTATGTACAATATTCAACCATAGCTATTTCCACACCATGTACAGAAGGAACAACATATATGATCTTAAAATGATCATGGTTAGTCCTTTTTGAAATTAGGACTCTGATTGATGAGCCGACAGTCTTATAAGCTCTGTAAGGTCCATTAAGATTTGTTTGTAAAGTTTTAATTGAATCGAGCCTTGTTTGGTACGTCATGGATGACATTTTTTTTTCTAGTGTCTATTAACGCTGAATTGTAGTTTTTGAGCTCGATTTGAGTAAATGAGCTCCGATTTAAAATTTCAAAGTGTCGATACATTTGTATGGTCATTTATGACATGCATGACTTTTCAGAAGTGAAATCTGAGGCTATTTGGATAGTTTTTGCTTATGTTTAGAGAATTGAAACTTATACTCCTTTCATTGAACTCATCTTTGGTTTCGAGGATCTGTTGTTGCAAGTAGGCCATGTATGTGTTTTATAACTTGCGTGAAAATTTTGAGGTGATTTCGAGCTTCATAGGGTTCCATTTAGACCCAAATTGCAGCACAAGCTGATGTTGGTAGGCTAGATGGAGTTTGTCTTGCATGGCAGTGCCACAAGTAAAGCAAATCCTAAGCATTTTGCTCCCCTCAGCGTGAAAGCGGCTAAAGGGGCATAGTCGCGAAGCACAGAGTCGCGAAAGCAACTCTACAGGCGCGAAAGGGCAGACCAGAGGTATAGAAGGACACTTATGGTCGGCTAACTTCATTTTTTATCAGATTCTATCATTCTAAGGTCAGTTAAGGGTGATTTCAAATTACCCAGTTTCTCTTATCTATTAGGTAATATTCCTAAACTTGATTTTGATGTTATTTAAGGATTTGGGAATGAGAATTTCATGAAATTCAGCTTGGGGTATTTGGGTTGAACCCTAGGTTTGTAAAATTGGGGACTTGGGTTGAATTGATTGTTTATGCCTATATTTGTACGTCTAGGTTAAACAATTAATTATGAATGAGGTCACAAGCAATACGGTATATTACAATAGAAAAACTAAGTAAATACAATTAAAGTAAAGACAAGTAATTAAGCAAGAAATAATAGAGAAAGCAAAGTAATTCTTATTCCTTGAGTATAGCCGAGTTTGGTGGCGCATCGTGTCTTGTATCACTTTTACAATACAATGTAAGGAGGGGTATTTATAGTGGTGATACAAAGTCCTAAATAAGGTAAAATACAAGTACTAATAAGGCCTTGGGCCTAGAACTCAAGGCGTTGATATGCTAAACCCTAGCTAGAAGACTGTAAACCCTAGGCGGTGCGATGTGTGCCCTGCGTCCTGTGACCAAACCGGTAAAATAATCTTTGCCTCTAGGAGCCGGCGTATATCCTTAGTGTCTGGTGACTTGTAGGATAGGTCTAGTCTCGCCATCTGGACTCGTATCCCCGTAACAATAGGTTGCATGTTTGCCCACACAGTTAGTCCTCCCCACTTGCTGAGCGCTGATGCAAGCAGTCAGGAAGTAAAAGCGGTGCGGATGTGAAAATATATCTCACTGACTTCTTGAGACTCGTAGTCTCTCTGACCAAGAATGATATCAATCTCTTCGAAAACTCCGCATGCTTCCTTCTGATTGGCTGATACCGATCTCATGCACATTTTCAGAAATGTCCATTAACTGCTCCGAATTATTTCATATCTCTAGTAATAATGACGCTTGACTGTTTCATGCTCCATCCTTATCCTTTTCTGCCTATAATTAGTGACTTCATGATAGTGGGAAAATCATAAACTCTTCTTCAGAAAATAATTCACTTTTTCAGCAGTTTCTCATGATAGCGAGAAGCTTTTCTTCCCTAAAAAATGTTTGTCTTTGATCCTGGTTTGATAATCCCAAAAAACTTTCTTCGTTCCGGATGGATGTTGCATGAAGGAGGAAACTCGCCTGCAATTACCCCCTTTCTTTTTCTTTGTCCATTAGAAAACGGATGAAGTGTCTCGAATCCTGTAGTTTGATAGGGATTCTAACGATTTTCTTCAGGAAGTCTTCATTGTTTCACGTGCACTGATTAGGGTGCGCTCATATTCTAACATAGTGGTTGCTGTGATACTTTTCTTAGCCCTTTCAGCTTCCGTGTGGCATCTCTGCCAGGATAACTCGTCTGTCTAGGCCGCTCGTTCGATGGCTCTGGGCTGGTGATCCATGACTTGGTTCTATTTCATGGCATGTAAGAGGACATAGCTTCACAACAGTGGGTGACTAAGGTGTCACTGAGCTCCAGTGCCCTCCTTGGTTCATAGCTTTCACCTTGGTTAACTGCTTCAGCTGAACCGCTATTATAATGCTTCTTCAGGCGTTAGCTGTGGGATACCCGAGGGAAGAGGCTCTCCTAAGGTAGGTTCCCAGCTCAAGCCTTTCCGCTCTCGGTGAACTCCTGTTTTTGCTTAAATATCCGCGGGGCTGTGCACTCTGATTTGACCAGTTGAGTTTGAAGAGGATAGTCATGCTTCGCTGCTAGTCTTCTATTTTCTGTTCAAATTCAACGGACAAGATGGAGGAAGGTCAGGCCTTTACTTAGATGATTCCGGGATCCCTTGCTTTGATCAAGCAGATAAGCTTTGGCTATTTCAGCAGCCGTATACTTCGAAGAGATGCTCGGGCCGACATATCTTAAGCTACAAAAAAGAAAAGAAGAACTCCGGACTGTTTACGGCTTGTAGCTACAATCCAGATGAAGGATCTTTAGCCATGTGAATCCTGAGGAGCTCCTTGTTTTTAGTCTTCCCTTTCCTTTTTTTTTCTACAATTATTATAAACAAATGTTGTATTCAGGAAGAACTAAATGTATATTATGAGCCTACGGGCTGTTTGTTATTAATGAAATGAATTTTCATCAATATTTTTCATACGTATTTTTGTTATTACGCGTTTCGTAATGTGTGGCCAAACATGCTACATATTAGATAGCTTTCGGTCATCCTAACTATTCTAGTTGTTTAAGAACGTGTGTCAGTGTGGCTGCCTTGAGCAATTACGTCCATTGTGCACTGATAGACGGCGGCTAAGTTGCATCCGTAGCAAATTGCTATTTGTGCCCACAATGGAACGACTTTAGCTCGTGTAAAAATGGTCCTTTTTGCGTTCTGAGACAGAACGTCTTCGCTTAGTTACTCGAGTATTTAAGACTTTCTGGAACTACACGGACAGGCGTCCCCATCACCGTGTAGGTACAACTGTTAATTTAAAGATATCAACGCTCGATTAAGCGAGTAGTGTACTCTACTTTTTGTAGCGAAAATTGAGTGTATTACTTCAACTTAGGTCTGACCTTGGCTATGAATAGTTGTATCATAGATGGATCTAAATAAATGAGTAAAACTGACTAAGTAAAATAGTTGTTTTATTGATAAAAGAGGTGTGGAGCCTGAGATACCGTGGGTGAAAATCTGTAACATGTCTGATAAATACCGCAATTAAAAGGAAATAAAATAAGCAAAGTAAATGCTTTCTCAAGCAAAAGTACTTCATGTTTGATCCTTGAAAGATTTGGGGGCATTTGATTGGGCTTCCCTGTTTAATGGTACTGAGCCTTGAAAGTCATCCCTCGGTCGTTGACGACCATGTGGTACAATCTCTCGCCGATCAAGCAATAGTGAATTGCCTGTTTCCGCAAGTAGATGCTTTCGGACTTGTCTTCAGGAAGATATTCTTTGCTCAGATAGTTGACAAGCGCATCACGCCGCCCTGCAAAAGATCCTGTATCTGGAGCTTCAAGGTTCATCAAGCTTACGGGGGTTAGCTCAACTATCGTCTTCCAATCGTACGAATCCTCGGATGCTTCGGCGTCTCCTGAGATCTCTTCTTGGTGGATGAATTCCCACGTATGAAAATTTTTCAGGATATCCCTGATTTTCTTCTTTCGATCTAGCTCGCAGATGTCCTCAGCTATAAAGATTCCCCTTAGTTGATTAACCATCACCTAAGATTTATTGTACGGGTTGATCTCCCTGGTCCCTTAGTATGTAGGCTAAGTCAAGAGCTTGAATTATGGCTTCAACTCTACTTCATTATCATCGGCTTTCGTGGCCTAATGGTAGACCGTTCCAAATGGTGTTCTGATCCACATATCAATCTCCTCCCCGTTGGGATTCGTTCTCGTGCAAATCTCCCAACACTCATACTCGATCACTACTTCATTCCTGAGTGACTCTTCAGCCTTATGTTCATGTTCTTCTGCAATATCTGAGGTAAAACCTTCCAATGCCTGCGACTTGACATATGTACGGGGTGGATAGATGACGTCGTATTCTCCCAACTCTTCAGCCTACTTTGCCATATCTTTCGACAGACCGGGTTTAAACAAAATGGCTTGTACTAGTGTCGAAGAAACTAAACTGACTGAGTGTTCCTTAAATTTTGAGCGCAGCTCTCGTGTGGCCATTACCACGATTTTACGAACTGGAACGGCAAGGGAAAAAACTTGTCTATGCTCTGCTGCATCCTGCTGGCGTATTTCAGGGGAAAGTGTTGCCCGTTCTTTTCTCGTAAAAGGACAACACTAAGGGCTATCTCAGATATTAAAACATATAATAGTAGGTGCTTACGTGTCTCTGGTTTTCTTATCACTGGAGTCTGTAGGAGTTGAATGTTCTTCAGAGACATCATTAAATAACTTTGTATCAGCCACAGGGGTCCTCCTTGTTTCCGCAGCACCTCAGAAAGACGGCATACCAACTCAGTTGCGCTAGGGACTAGTTGATTCATTGCCGCCAGTCGATCCCGCAATTCATTCAGTTCCTCTCCAACTTCTCGCTCTCTGGCCATAATAGATTCCAACTCGGTAGATGTAACCCCGCCCGAAGTAATGCGGCATTCCTCAAGGATAGGCCGCTCACCTCGTAGGTCGGCGACCCCATGCAGGGTCGAGTGCTTGAAGACTTGATGAAGTGTTGAGGGCACCCCCCTGACATCCTGTATCAATAGCTATCCCAGGATTACATCATACGGGAGACTGCAATTCATCACCTAGAAGGTAGTTGTGCTCGTCACGCCTGGTATGTGAAACGGTAGAGCTAGTTCTCTAGTGGATGCTTCCCGAAATCCATTGAAACCAATTATTTTTCGAGTACTAGAGGATATTTGAGGACAACGGCTGAATTTATGAGACACTTCCCCTCGGATAATATTAGCACTAGTCCCCAGTTCGATAAGAGCTCGCTGGATATGTATTTCGGATACTTCCACAGATACAACGAGGTCACCTTATTGGTCTGCTTGTACCTCCATGTTGAATTGGATAGACCCGAATGTTATCCCGATCAATGCAGTCTTGCGGGCCGTGCCCTATCGTTCGTCCATGAAAATTGTGTTGATGGTCTTCAGGTTCTGAGACTTCAAACCTTTAAAATGGTAGGGCCCTTCCAGCAACTCTTTGAGATTTCCATCCTTTAGTAAGTGTTCAATCTCGATCATCAAGGCTTTACAATCGACCGTTGCATGACCCTGCTCCGATGAAAATCGTAATAGGGCATTGTGTTTCTTCCTGTAGATCCTTTCGTGTTAGGTGGCCATCAGACCTTGGGGCCTAGTTTACCAAAGTGATTGTCGACTAGGTCCACAATATTGACACGAAGACTGAAGTCCCTAAAATTCTTGGGTTCAGTCCATTTCTCCTGGGATCCGGATGCTCGAGAATTATTCTACCACCCGGCGCCCACTTGATTTTGAACCTTTGGCTTCACCCTTCTGCCATCCCTCTCACCTTCTAGGGACGGGCTTCCTGGTCTCTTTCTTCACTCGCCTCAGGGTTATGAGAATGATCTGGTTCCAAATAAAGTTTCTCAATATACTTCCGATGTAACGCACTCCATGTGGACACTAGGAGTTGAGTCAAACTCCACTGCAACCCTCGAGTAGCTAAAGATCCCTTTGAATTCAAACTTTTGCCGAAGGCTACCACAATGATGTTATTAGGGACTGGAGGGAGCTCCATGTGTTCCTTCTAAAATCTATTGAGGTAATCCTTCAGCAATTCATTATTACGTTGTCGTATCTTGAAGATGTCTTCCATGCGCTTATCCCGCTTGCAGGCACCAGAATATGCTTTCTTGAATAGGTCTTGCATCTGAATGAATGATTCGATGGATCCCATTGGTAGCTGAGTGTACCAAGAAAGGGCTCCTTTGGTCAGAGTTGAGCCAAACCTCTTCACAAGAGCAGACTAGATT
Source organism: Petunia x hybrida (assembly GCA_037355625.1). Classification (NCBI taxonomy): domain Eukaryota; kingdom Viridiplantae; phylum Streptophyta; class Magnoliopsida; order Solanales; family Solanaceae; genus Petunia; species Petunia x hybrida. The sequence goes on along the minus strand of JBBBVM010000690.1, from coordinate 1,335,702 downwards.
TCTTATTCAGTAATCTCGTTACTCTTCACATCCTTATAGTAAGTAACGATGTGCTCGTCCAGGTCGGTCGTTCCGTCATACTTCAAGTTATCCGGCAAGCGAAAGTGCTTTGGTATGCAGAGCGGTGCAACACTTGCTTTGTAAACATGCATGTAAAACTTCTGCTCATCTACCGTGGTAACTTGGGGAGGAGCACCCGGTACGTTACAATTCGGTCGTGGATGGCCTTCATCTCCTTTATGAGATTCTGAATGACAGGGGCTCCCTTAGATCTTGATTGTTGAACCCTGCTGAACCTCCAAGGGCAGCATTCAGGTTGAGCCTACAATTGGGAACTGTTGTTGGCGAGTTGTTCGTGGGCATCGGTCCTCGTGGGGATAATGGCCTATGAGACGAACCAGCAAACATTGCTCCCAATCTCTGGGATATCCCTTCAGCTATGATATTCAAGTTCTGCTCAGACGCAGTTTTGAGGATGTCCAAGACGAAGCCTCTGAACTCTAAATTACCTCCTGGCAGTTGATAACCTTTACCATTACTAGCGATAGGGATTGGTTCATGAGAGGAATCCTTCGGCTACTCGACGGGATCCTTTTGTTAGGCGTCAGGATCACTGAGATCCTTAGCAGGCTCGTTTACTGCATCTGTGGTGTTCTTTGAAATGCTGCTACCGTCGTCTGACATGACTACGCCTTTTCCTTCGTAGAATACCTACAATTTCATGTGCCCCATGATGGGTGCCAAACTGTTTATGCCTAAATTTGTACGTCTAGGTTAAACAATTAATTATGAATGAGGTCATAAGCAATACGGTATATTACGATGGAAAAAGTAAGTAAATACCATAAAAGTAAAGACAAGTAATTAAGCAAGAAATAATCGAGAAAGCAAAGTAATTTTTATTCCATGAGAGCAGTCGGGTTCGATGGTGAATCATGTCTTGTGTTTCTTTTACAATACAATGCAAGTAGGGATATTTATAATGGTGATATCCAGTCCTAAATAAGGTAAAATACAAGTATTAATAAGGACATGGCCCTGCAACTCAAGGCGGTGATATACTAAACCCTAGCTAGGATACTGTAAATCCTAGGTGGCGGGATGCGTTCCATGTGCCATATGACCAAACCGCCTAAATGATCGTTGGCTCTAGGATCGGGTTTATATAGTCAATTCCCGGTGAGTTGTAGGATAAGTCTAGTCTCGCCAGCTAAACTCGTATCCCCATAACAATATTTTGCATATTTCTGCGCACACGTTGAACCCCGAATGGTCATCCAATGATATATTTGCAATTATGGGACTGTGAGGAGTCCGGAAATGTATTTTTTATTTGAATTTGGCTAAGTCAGGTCCGGGAATAATTTAGTATCTACCTACAATTCTTCGTTTGATAGTTAGATATCCCTTCTAAGGGCACTTATATGTGCGATTGTACTTCTTTGACTTAGAAAGAAATATTTTTTAAAGGTACCAGAAGTGTGATTGATTGAGCCCGAGATTTGAGGTAAGTGATAGTATCCCTTTCTTTAACGGCCTTGACCGTATGGATATTTCACGCATTCCTTGTGTGAATAGCTTCCAATAGGACGTACTTATTACGTCGCAGCCTTGAAATGCATTCATATGTTGTATTCTCTTGATGTGGGTTATAATGTCATATTGGGATTCAGAGTATTCTGCCCTAGGATTAGGAATATTCCGCTCCATTCACATTATCAAATTGTATATCCCTTGAATGTAGAAGTATTCCACTTTGGTAAGGGGTTTTGAGCATATGTGACCATATTTCATTATATTTCATCTTATATCATATCATTACTTGTGTTTGTTGGCAATTTCTGATTACTTGGATTATTTATCTGTACCTTGCTTATCCGTTTTGTTTGCTTTTGGCTTATGATTCCTTCGCTAGCCTATCTGTTTTTCGAGGTAGCTAATTATTCCTCACTGATTGAGTCCTTATGGAACTCTCCCTATCTGATTTCTTGTGTTGTCTTTTCATTTCGGTATATTTCACTCCCAGACCGAGGACACAGTGCGATCGAGGAGTGAAGGCTCTCCAGCTATATGTGGTAAGCTAGCTTTTGTTCATTGAGGTTACTAACTATAGACGTTCTTATTAGAACTCATTTTTCTCCCTCGAGATATATGAATGACTTTTGGATAGCTAGTTGCATTTATTTTGGCAGCTTGTATGTGATTATATATATATATATATATATATATATATATATATATATATATATTTGATTTATATCAGTTTCTGAGTTCATACTAAGCTTCTCATATATCTTTATGTTAAGTTAAAGTTAATAGGGTTCACTCGACGAATCCAGGGAAATTGTCAGGCCGCACATCCTAGCTGGAAATCTAGGAAGTGTCAGTTTGTATCAGAGCTCGGTTTACAGTCTTTCCAGATCAAGACATTGCGTAATAGAGTCTCACTGATCAGGCGGAGATGTATGCACCTATCTGCAAGAGGCTATGGTGGCATTTTGGCAGTCTATTTTCTTTCTTTCTTTCTTTCTTTCGAATTGTGTGTGAGTCTTTTTATTTAAAGTTTAATTTCTCTATCACAAGCAGTAAATGGTGAGGAATCATGCGACCATTCAACATGAGGAGGAGGAGCCAGATACAACACTGTCTATTGCAGATGCTCCGCGTGGTTGAGGTATCGGTCGTGGTAGAGGATGAGATTGAGGACATTGTCGAGGTAGAGGAAGAGCTGCCAAGGTCGCAAGAGTTATGGATCGTGATGATGACCTAGTTATTAAGGCCTAGCTAGATTCCCCAACAATGCCAGTACGTGAGAGAAAGGGTGACTAGGGCTTTCTTGTCACCCCAGCTCTCCAAGATTTTTTTATGAGGTTTTTGGCGACTCAGTTAACCCAGAGACCTTCTATACCTCAGGCAGCTCCTTAGGTTACCCCTGAGGCCGGTGTCGGTGTCGGTGTTTAGTCTTAGGAAGCCCCTATTCCAGCTTAGTATGTTGCTCCAGTAGATGGGGTTCAAGAGGTAGCGATCCTTGTACCTCAAGGTAGTTAGGCCTCCTGGTCAGGTCAGGTGGTTCCATACGGAAACTCGAAGAGATTATATTATTTCACCAGGTTGCAGCAGCCAACATTTTTAGGTCATCCTTAAGATAATCCACGTGAGTTCTTAGAATGCTGCCAGCGGATATTACAAGCTCTTTGTTATTTGGAGGAGTATGGTGTTGACTAAGCTTCCTTTAATTTAATGGTCCAGCCTTGGCGTGGTGGACCGAGTTTTTCTCAACTAGGCAGGGCTTGCTTAAATTGAGCTGCTGTGAGTTTTCTTGTCGCAACGAACTGGAGGAGAGGCGTCATCAGTTCGAAAGGATATAGAAGGGTAACCTGTCAGTTTCAGAGTATGAGATTCCATTTACTAATATGTCTAGATATGCTCCAAACCTAATAAGTTTGAGCTTTTCGAGAAAGTTAGGAGATTTATTGATGTATTTTCTATTTCCTTGAGGTCCAACAATGCTTGAGAAATCGAGGTTGCGACTTCATTTGATGTTATTGTTGATATTGCACGGAGATATGAGGCATATCATAAATTTGAGTAGGAAGAGTTGGAGCGGGAGAGTGAAAGATCTTGACGCCCAGATGGGCATCCCAATACCTCATCTAGAGGTAAGAGTTAGCATCATCGAGGCAAGCCACCTATCAGGCTAGTTCAGCCTCCGACACGTGACTTTGAAAATACGTCTGTTCCTTCTCAGAGTTTGTTCCGGTTTGATCATCGTAGATATGCTCCAGAGTTTTTTATCTGTAAGGATCTAAGGCATTATAAGAAGAATTGTCCCTACTTCAGTAGGGAGGCAGTCACCGTTTTCCTCGCCCTCATGCACCTATGCAGCCTCAGGGTACTTCTTAAGGATTGCAGTTAGCTCGAGGTGCACCACCACCATGCAGACGACGTGGGCATGGCGCTAGTGGTCCCTCCAGAGGTGGTCATCAGAGTAGTTGCTTAGCTATTCTTCAGAGGCAGTTCTATGCATTGCCTGGCAGGCAGGATGTTGAGGCATCCTATGCACTTATTATAGGTATCTTATCTATCTATGGTCGGCATGCACACTCTCTTATTGATCTAGGATCTACCTATTCTTACTTATCTCCCTATTTTTCTGCGGGTTTCCATGTTGATTATAAACATCTTCGTGACCTTTTGTGTTTTCAATCATGTTAGAGATTCTATTATGGTGGATCGAGTCTATCAGTTTGTACTGTATCCTTTTGGGGCTGTGAGACCCTAGTGGACCTTCTGTTTTTGGATATGGTGGACTGCAATGTTAATATCGGAATAGAGTGGTTGGTTTTGTGTAATGCGACTCTGGATAACCATGCCAAGTCAGTTCAACTCTCTCTTCATGGTTCAGCTTCAGTTGTGTGGTAGGGCTCTCATTTGCCACCTTCTGGGCGTTATATTTCCTTCCTGAAGGAAAAACAAATGATGGATAAATGATGTTCATCTTATCTTTCCATGGTTTGAGATAGTAGTATAGAGATCCCATCCCTTAACTATGTTCCTGTAATAAGGGAGTTTCTCGATGTGTTTGCTGATTATCTGTCGGAACTTCCTCCTAATCGGGAGATCGAGTTTGGCATTGATGTAGTGACATGGACTCAACCAATATCTATCCTTCCTTATTGCATGGATCCATCAGAGTTGAATGAGCTGAAGGAACAGTTGCAGGCATTGCTGGATAAGATACTTATCAGGCCGAGTGTTTCTCCTTGGGGAGCTCCTACATTATTCGTAAATAATAAAGATGGGACTATGTAGATGTGCATTGACTATCGGCAGTTGAATCAAGTTACCATCAATAATAATTATCTCGTTGGCTCGTATCAATGATTTATTTGATCAGTTGTAGAGAGCTAAATTCTTCTATAAGATCAATTTGCGATATGACAGTCATCAGCTGAATATTCGGGAGGTAGATATCCCAAAGCTTGCTTTCAGAACATGTTAGTGACATTACGAGTTCCAACTTTTGTCTTGTAGGCTTACCAATGCCCTTGGAGCTTTCATGATCTTTTTAATCAGATTGCTAAGCCATTGCTATATTTCTTTGACATTGTCTTCATCGGTGACATCTTGATCTATTCTCGCAGTTGCAAGGAACATGAGTATGATCTAAAGGTGGTTCTTTTGCTGCTATTTGATCAAAAGATTTATGCCAAGTTCACAAAATGTGAATTTTGGCTTGATTTTGTAGCTTTCTTAGTTCACATAGTATTCAATGAGGGTATTAAGGTGGACACAAAGAGGATTGAGGTAGTTCAGAATTAGGCTCGTCTTACCACTCCGATAGAGATTCGTAGCTTTCTTGGTTTGGTAGGTTATTATCGGCGTTTCATGGAGAAATTCTCCACTATTGCAGCTCCTCTGACCCATTTGACTCAGAAGGTCGTCTATTTTCAGTGGTTTGATAAGTGTGAGGCGAGTTTTCAGAAGCTAAGGCCTTATTGACCTCAGCTCCAGTGTTATGTATTCTTTACTTTGCTTTCAGAATATTTAGGTGTATGTTCCAAATCATTTTCAATGTGAGAACTTTACAATATCATATTTATAATGTGTGAACGTCAGTATCAAATTAGACTTAGAAAATAATAAATTAAAGAAAATAAGAAATAGAAATAGTTTAGGAAAGAGAGAGAAAGAGAGAAAAGGGGAGAAAGGGAGAGAGAGAGAGAGAAAAGGGGAGAAAGGGGGAGAGAGAGAAGGGATGGGAGAGAGGGGGAGAGAGAGATAGAGAGAGTTGGTAAATAAGAAGTGGAAATGTCAACCGTTTGTTCCAAATAGTTCCATCAAGTTATACAGTTACAAGAATAATGATGTACAAATGAATAAGATATTTAAAACATTACAACTGGGGCAAGTATGAATAATTAAGGGATAAACTAACTAAATGACTAAGTAATATCTGATGTGCTAGAATAACATTGGGCATGTATGTCAATATTAACTCTAGAAGATTTCCTCAAGGAGAAGAATGGGAGCAGAAGGAGATGAAATAAGATTTAGAGAAGATTGGGAAGGGGAAGAAATATGACATATATGGGAATTTTAATAAAGGACCGTTGAAGAGAAAAAGTAAGAATGACAGAAAACTCTAACTCATACGAAAATGCATGCTCAATGAATTTCTAATCCTTGGAAAAGAAAATCTTGAGAGTCAAGATGCAAATGTTTATATGCTTTTCTTAGTAAGACTATACCCCAAACGACACACTTGTAGACTCTTGATTGGAACTTGTCCCTAAAAGACATAGGGACAGTAGCAAAACACAGGCAAATGCTTTTAAATGAGAACAACAATGTAGTTCCATAAAGTACCTTAAAAGGTAATTTGTGATAGAAAAGAAGAGAAGGATTAATTAGATAAGTTGCTATGAGCACACAGTCCCCCAATATTTCAAAGGCAATTTGGATTGGAAAAGTTTTGCCCTAGATGTCTCTAAGAGATATTTTTTTCCCTTTCCACCATATCGTTTTATTGAGGTGTGTGAGTAGAAGATGTTTGATGGAACATCCTAGGAGAAGAAAGGTAAGTATTGGCTTAAATACTACTCCACCCTCAATTCTAAGGCATTGTCAAATCTAATTGTCTGATAGAAGTATGAAACTGAGTTTGAACTAGAGAAATGAAAGACTTAATGATAGTGAAGGAATAGGATTTAGTAGACAATAAATGAGCCTATGAGGGCCCGAATAGTCATCCATAATTGTTTAAAACAAATTGGGCCATTATAAATTTACGTCTGATATGGTCCCCATGCATTTATGTGAATTAACTGAAAACGGTAAGAAGATACAGATTGACTCTTAGAAAAAGGCAACCTAAGTTGTCCAATCATTGGACAAATGTTACAAATAAAAGATTGATCAGTAGCATGACTCTTAGACTTTAAAATAGAATGCATTTCATTTTAGCATAAGGAAGATGACCAAGCCTTCGATGCCAATGCAAATCAGAGTGTATTATTCTGTTGGTATTTACAAAGGTAACAGTATTCACATCAAATTCAATTGGGTTGATGTGCATATAGAAAGTGGAAACAGAAGAACAAGATTAAACACATTTTCTTTGTCACTAACAACAGGGGAACAAGTAAATAGAGGAATAGCAAGAACATTATTGTTGAAGAATGAATAATAAAGGATTTAAACAATGAGGATCTATAGTCTATTGCACACTTTACCAAGTTCCAATGGCCTCTCAAGAGAAGAACCTTGCAACACATGCACAAGACAAATTAGTAAAGAGTGTTGTACAACGAAATTACTCAAGAAATTAGTGAAATCAAATTAAATTATACTGAAATGATGGTACATACAACAAATAATTTAGGATCATATTTGAAATAAAAAGGAAGGATCTAGCCATTTAAATTTTACTTTATACGATTTGGAAAAGTAATGAGAAATGTGGCATCTAAAAGAGTGAAGTTGGTATGTAAGTGATTAAAATATGTCTTATGATTGGATGCCCCAAAGTCTAAAATGCAAGTACTTTCTACCATTTTAGACATATGACAAGCAAAGAAACCAAATTAACTAAAAGCAGGAACAATTAGTATTTTACATGCAAAATGATTTATCCTAGAGGTAGATGTCTCATGATTTAATTGATGAGATTGATGGAGAAGACCGAGGGGCATCTCATATTGGTCCTTGCTAGAACCATGATGAATTTGATTGTTTATGCCTTTGTCAGGAAAATTGGAGTATCTCAAACCACCAGTAGCTGAAGCTACAATAAAAGCAACAGTGCTATTAGAATTAAAATTGTTGAAATACCTTTTTGGATAACCATGCAACTTGGGACAGTGATCTTTCAAATGAGTTGGAGCTCTGTGATATCTAAAAATATATGAAGAAAGCCTGGACTAAAAATTCACTCCCTGATGGAATGAATTTTTAGCTCCATAATATATTGGAGCCCTTTTATTAGAAAATCTATGAGGCCCATTAAGAAATGTCCTTGGAGATGAATTATGACGAAACCCTTCAACCACCAGAAGTAGGATAAAGATTTTGCACCCCCAGCATTAACAGAGGTCGATTCAGAGTTGAATGAATTAGCATTGTTGGACAGAGAAATTCCCTTATGCTATTCTTCATGCATCAACCTTAATTAGGTAGTTCTGATAGAAGGTATTTGATTCATAGGAACAATGTTGCTCCCGACAGCAAAATAAGACTCATCGAGGCCCAAGAGAAATCAGATATGTTTTTGGACCTCATTTAGTTTCTTATAGCTTCCTTTGTCTAACATGAGCATGGAGGAATACTGAATACTGAAGATAATTCATCCCATATTGTTTTAAGCTTAGTGTTAGCCCCTTAGACAGGTTGGTTTATGGGCAGCATGGTTATGACAAGGATTTGGGGTGTTTCTCCTAGCTATGGCTAAATGAAGGTGACAAGCAACATGTGGCTTATCGTTTGTGCAAGTTTGAGTTGAAAGTGACTTGGTGGGATCAAGACACGAGTAGGCTATTGACAAACGATGATGGCACAATAATTTGGCAGCCTATTGTCTAAGTGTATGCTATGATGGCACGAGGTCTCTTGTTGGGTAGCAAGTTAGTTGGGCACCGGAAAAACGATTAAGTGGAAAAGTGGGGTGTCAGGACATGATGTGGTGATGCCAAGGCAAGTGTGGGTGTAGACATAGGCAAGTGTTGTGCATGGCACTTAGACAAAAAATAAGGGCAGCAGCTAAACAACATGGGCAAATGACTGTCTAGCATAGGTAGCCGACTTGGGCACAAGCAGGGCAAGTGCAGCGCACATGATCAAGCAGTTGGGCGCCTAAATGGAAGCACAACGTGGGATGACGTGCCCTAAAACGTGGTCTGATGTGTCAAAAATGCCCCTATCCTCATGGAACTTCCTTGGGCAGATTGTCCATTATATTTAATTGTTTGTAGGCTCATTTTAAACACTTAGACAGAAAAATACATAAGTTTTCTTGGAAGAAAACGAAATCAGCCTTGATTGGCTTTTTATTGGGATACTTTGTATTTTTGGCTAAGTATAAAGGTTGTCAATTTGTTTCCCGTATATGCTGTCTCTTTTACCTTTATTGCCTTACTTTTTTGAGTATTTGATCTTTACTATTAACTAGAATATTCTGTTTATATAAATCAAACATGTTGCTGCCCAAAATATTTCTAAGTACCAAATGACCCTATTATTTTTTTAAGTGTTGGACTGGCTGAAGCCTAGCGAGGTGCTTGACTGCCGCACGGGGCAAACCTCGGGGCGTTTATGTTGCTAAAAACACCCCCGTGACAGCTGATATCAGCGCTTGAATGGATTTGGTTCGTTGCTTGGAAAATCATTGCTGGTGGGAGCAGCAATGCAGAGATGAACGTTTGTCAAAACTTGAGGCATTAATGGGTGTGAGTGAGGACGGGGTAGATCTGGTTGATATGCTGAGTTGGCTCGTCTAAAGGCCCATTCTGAATGCCTTGAGGTGGAGAGCCAAGCGCTCAAAGGGTTTGCTTTGGCTGAAATTGAAAAACTTACTAAGGACAATGCAAATTTAAGTTTGGAAGTCGTTGTTCTTAGGTGGGCTATTGGAACGAACGGTCAACTTGGTGATGATCGTTCAAAACTAAAGATACCTGAACCTAAGGCCTTTGAGGGAACAAGCAATGCAGTAGTTCTTGAAAACTTTCTTTTAGATATGGAGAAATATTTCGAGGCAGCCCATATAGAGAAAGAATTGAAAGTGAACATAACTACAATGTATTTGTCGAGTGATTCTAAGTTATGGTGACGTACTCGTGTTGCAGATGATGTGAGTGCGGGAAGACCTAAGATAGAGTAAAGGAGTGGCTGAAAAAAGAGCTAAAAGATCAATTCTTGCCTAGTAATTACTCTTGGATTGCTAAGGGAAATCTGAAATGTTTGAAAAAAATCAGTTCTTTGAGAGATTATGTCAAAAAAAATTTCTTCTTTGATCATGAGTATAAGAAATATGTCTGAGGAAGATAAGCTTCATAACTTTATATTTGGGCTGTAAGGGAGGTCTCAAATGGAGTTGCGGAGGTAGAATGTGAAAGACCTCCCAAGTACTATAGCGACCGCGAATACATTGGGCAATTTTCATCGTGAGGATGCTGAAATTTCTACTCCTAAGTCGAAAAACGGGAATGGGAACAAAGAAAAAGAGTGGAAAAATGCTGAGAAGGGCAATCCAACAAGTGTGCGAAATGGCAAAGGGAAGGGGGCGGTTTTTACTAAGTCTAAAGAGTAATGCAAAACGTTTTATAGTTTTTTTTTATTTGTGATGGACCGCATAGGCAATGGACTGCCCGAAGAAGGCAAAGCCCGAATGCTCTTCTTAGTGATGATGATGAGCATAAGGAAGGAAATGAAGAAGAGTATATAGGTGCAACATTTTGTAGTCTATTGGCTACGGGTGAAGCTAAAATTGGTTCGACGAGGGCGTCGAATTCAAGTGGTGGGGGTGGTTTGTTAGCCCCTTAGACAGATCGGTTTATGGGTAGCATGGGTATGACGAGGATTTAAGGTATTGCTCCTAGTTATGGCTAAATACAGGTGAAAGTGACTTGGTGGGATCAAGGCATGAGTGGGCTGTTGACAAACGATATTGGCACAATGGCTTGGCAGCCTAGTTTCAAAGTGTGTGCTATGATGGCACGAGGTCACTTGTTGGGTGGCAAGTCAGTTAGGAAGCGGACAAATAATTAAGTGGGTCACTTAGCAAAAATGGGCGCAACAACTAAACGACATGGGTAAACGACTGCCTAGCATAGGCTGCCGACTTGGGCACAAGAAAGCATGTGCATCGCACATGATCAAGCCGTTGGGCGCCTAAATAGAAGCAAAACGTGGGCTAAAGTGGCCTAAAGTGTGGTCTGATGTGTCAAAAATGCCCCTATCCTCATATAATTTCCTTAAGCAGATTACCCATTGTATTTAATTGTTTGTAGGCTCATTTAAACAGTTAGACAGAAAAACACATAAGTTTTCTAGGGAGAAAACGAAATCAGCCTTCGTTAGCTTCTGTATTGGGATCCTTTTTATTTTTGGCTTAGTATAAAGGTTGGGAATTTGTTTCCTGTATATGCGGTCTCTTTTACCTTTATTGTCTTACCTTTTTGAGTGCTTGATCTTTACTATTAATTTCAATCTACTGCCTATACAAATCAAACGTATTGCTGCCCAAAATATTTCAAATGATCCCACTATTTTTCTAAGTGTTGGACTGGCTGAAGCCTTGCGGGCTGCTTGGCTACCGCACGGGGCAACTCGGCGGGTTTACATTGCTAAAAATGCCTATATGACACTTAGTATAGTATGCACAGAAACTTCAAGATGGATAGGAATGAAGATTTCCTTTTGGACTTGGTACTATTTTGAACCATTAGCCTGACTAAATTGTTCATTCAATTCAATCCAAATTTCACTAACCTTATTAGAATATACATAATTTGTAATATCTTTATCTAAAGCATGAGAATCCATGTTATAGTCGTATAGTACGCCTTACCTACTGCTCATACAACTCAAAATCTTCCATCGGTTGGGTAAGAGTACTTGTTAAAAGGCATTTTCCTTTTCCATCTCCCAAGGAGCCGGAGAATGGAATAGAATCAAACATCATGGCAGGATCATAAGTGGGAGCTATGAATAGAGGATGAGTGGGATCTTGCTTTAGTAATTGAGAAGAATCGACTAATAGTAGATGAACTAGCAGACTATCTGCATTTGCAAGATTTCCAACCGCTTCTCAAACGATTAATTTGGGTTACAAACGGACAAATATTTAAAAAACTTTCAGAGAAAAGAGAAGTGATGTCAGATGTACAATATTATTGTAACTACGGTAAAATAGGGTTAGATCTAACCAAAATTTTACCAGCAGAAGGAAATCTGAATCAATCTCCGGAGGCCAACTTTTTGCCAAAATCGAGCAACAAAAAAACTCAAATACTAAGTGAACCTCACGAATCTAATCCTCTACCAGAAATTCTGACGAATACCTAATCGAAGCATCAAAATCACTAGTATTTATTCAAAATTTACCAAAATACAACAAATCAAATCACTACACAAATAAAAAAAAATTCTCTTCCTAAATAAAACTCAAGATGTGAGGTTTCACATTATCGGTCCAAAACACGTCAAAGCCTCTGGATTGATTTGATTCTTGCTCTCTCACCATGTAAAGTGTAAAAATCAGTACCGAATTAAAGTAACTATAAGAAATGGAAATGCTGAGAGAGAGAGAGAGAGAGAGAGAGAGAGAGAGAGAGAGAGAGAGAGAGAGTGAACCATATAATTCAGATAAGTTTGTCATGTTATATAGCAAGAACAATGTCGTAATGATGAATAAGATATTTAAAACATTAAAATTGGGGCGGATATAAATAATGAAAGGCTAAACTAACTAAATGATTAAGTTCTATCCGCTGGGCCATAATCGCATTGGGCCTGTATGTCAAAAAGCTTATATATCTGAAATTTCAAAACAGTTTATCCCGGACACATACTTTTGGATTCAAAAACAAGAACAAGAAATAAGGGAGGAAGCTAGCTCTAGAAAAAGGGTAAATTGAATTAGGCAAGATCCTAAGTTTTCTTCACAGTACATTTGAAAAGCACAGTCATTTTTTGGAATAGTTCAAAACTTATCATCAAGCTCTAATCCAAGCAAAAAGCTTTTCACAATCGAAATATGGTTTACCGCAGTATCAATAATGTCTTTTGTGATTGAATACATGTAGTTTATAGAGAACAACTAATCAGACACTTCAGTGCCACATAGGTAGGAAAGCAGTAGAAATTTACCATGATAAAGCAATAACATGAATGAGTCTCTATTTACATACACTTGAACAATGCTTAGTTCTAACTTTGTTATCATATACTCCCTCTATTCCAATTTATATAGAAGCATTTCCTCATAAGTTTGTTCCAAAAAGAATAGCAGCATTCTAAATTTGATAAGAATAACTTCATAATTACTACTTTGCCATTATTGAAATGATCTACAATCACACAAACATCTATGTCTTATTCAGGATCACAAGTTTCAAAAGTTTTCTTTTATTTCTTAAACTCCGTGCCGAGTCAAACTATGTCACATAAATTGGAACGGATGGACTACTTAAGAACCTCAATTATTATCGTATATTTAGGGCTAGCCTTGTTGTTCAAATTGGATGCACCCGAAAGAGAAGAAATTGTTATTAGTGAGGAAGACGAGGGTATCTTAGTAACATCAGAGCCCTAGAGCCAAAACTTGATAACTTGACTTAATTTTTTTTATAACATTCATGTATATATTATTTATATTAATAATTAAATTGGCACAGTTGATTCAGACAACCAGTTGTATGGTCAACACATTAATAATGTGGTACATCTTTTTCTAAAGCTTTTGTATTTCTTCCTTGTTTTTAAAAAATATCCAAGTTTTCTACAGTAGAACTTTGTCTTAAGTTTTAGAACTCCAAATCAAACTTAAATCTGTTATTAAGACTTTTACCAACAATAACCATTATAGTGTATTAAAACAAAGGACTCCCATATCGTTCACTTAAACTCTTACTAATATAAACTAAAGAAATAGATTATTTTTTATCTTTTTATAATGCAGAGTGAACGAGCGGAAGCAATAAAATAGACGTGGAAGCAAGTAATCGCAAAATAAAAAGAAAATAGGGACGGGGAAGAACATAAATAGAAGAAAAGAATGAATAAACGATTCAAACCATGAATGAATATCCAAGAGAGTAAAGGAAACTTGAACCACACAAGAAATCCATACTAGCGATGAATCACCATAGGTTCCAAGCAAAGAGATAATCCGAAGCTTCAAGCTTCAACAAGAAGAAGACCTTGCCTCTATTTATATGTCTATTCTTCAAATCTAGGTTAGCTAATGAACTAATGAGGTATTTATAGGTGTTTCCTCATGTTACATAATTCCTAAAATAACCCTACAAGTTGGGTAAAATAATAAAGACCGCATAGGGTCAAACTAGTAAATAATACTAGGATACAATAAGTGTTCCGTCTTAGTTCATCAGTGTGGGAGGCGGAGCGCCTATGTGGGGAGGCAAAGCGCCTCATTTTTGAGGCAGAATGCTAGCTGGGCGGCGGCACCAAGAAGGAGACGGAGGCCTGGCTGGTCTGGTTCAAGCAGGCGGAGCACCTGCCTTGGCAGGCGGAGCGCCTAGACTTGCTGGGAGGGCTGCCTAGCCTTGGTCAGCTTGGACGGGGCACCTATGGCTTGTCCATCTCTTTGAGTCTTCAAAACACTCCCATGCTCTAGACCTCTTGTCCCTTGCATCCTCCATTCCCGGTTCTTAATTGTTGGCACGTTGAGTCGATTTGCACTGCATCATCCTTCCCTTTTTGAAAGGATTTCGTCCTCGAAATCAAACCATCAAGACCTACAACCAAAGACCAAGACAAACAAAACTTCCTACTACAAGAGCAGGTTAGCACACCAAGTTGTGGAAAACATACTTTTATGGTAGAGCCAAGCATCAATGATAATATGAAAGCTCAAGTCCCCTACGGAAAAAACAAGTACTTGACCCAAGAAGAAAGTGCATCCAACACAAGCACATACAAAGAGATCATTAGGATATAGTGTTGACACCCAATTTTGTCCCGAAAATCCTAATTAATATTTAATTATTTCTAAATTAAGATCATTTTTAAATTTAAAAGGAATCAATTTTAGCTTTTAATAGAAAAGGATAAAATTGAAGTATGCCTTAATTTCAGCTTACTCTTGCAATTCCTTGACCTACCTATTAAAATCATAAAAATAGACTAAAATCGCTCCTTCTCCGCGAAATCGGCCTATCTCTACAAGCAATACACAATAATATGCTCACTCCACAGGCTCATTTGCAAAAATATGACACGGGAAGCATTGGTTTGCCAAAATTCCCTCACTAACAGATGTTTAGCAAAAATACCCTCATTAGTCTAATGAAACTTTTTCCGGACCAAAATACCCCTACAAACCAATAAAAAGACACGCCCAGTCCCTCCCTTCCTTTTCTCCATTCACGCTATCAAGAAAACCATAAAACTCCATTCATTTTACTGATTGCTCTGTTCAAGAGAAGATTCAACGTAAGATTTCTTCAAGTTGCAAGGGTAAGTTCTCTGCAACTATTACCAAGATTTTAAGCTCTGGTACAATCAGCACCCTACATACGCTTCTTGCCTATTACCAAGACTCTATGGCCTGTTGCAAGTGCCAACTTGCAGAGAAAGTCTCCGCAACCTTTGGCTTATAGCTAAGAGTTTAAGCTCTGGTGCAATGGGCACCTGGGAGAGACTACTTGGCTATTGCCAAGACTTTCAGCCCTCTTGCACTGGCCAACTTCACGAAAAAAAATCTCTGCAAGTATTGCCAAGACTTTAAGTTCTGATGCAAAGGGGAAACTTACACTGAAAATCTCTAAAGTATTGGCAATAGCCAAGACTTTAAACTCTACAGCAATGGGAGGCTTGTAGAGACTTCTTGCCTATTGCCAAGACTTTAAGCCATGTTGCCATGGTCTCTACAACTACAGAAAAAGTCTCTACAACTATTTCCAATAGCCAACACTTTAAACTCCAGTGGAAGGGGCAACTTGTACAAATAGTCTCTGCAAGTATTGACAATTGCCAGGACTTTAAACTCTAGTGGAAGGAGCAACTTGTATAAATAGAGTCTGCAAGTATTGGAAATTGCCAAGACTTTTACCTATATTGCAGTGCAGAACTTGCAGAGAAAGTCTCTGCAACTCTTAGCAATAGCCAAGACTTTAAGTTCTGCTGCAAGGGGGACCTTACACTAAAAATCTCTAAGAGTATTAGCAATTGCAAAGACTTCTACCTTTATTGTAGTGAACAAGTTGGAGACAAAGTCTCTGCAACTCTTGGCAATAGCCAAAACTCTAAGTTCTGGTGGAAGCGACAACTTACACGGAACATCTCTGCAAGTATTGGCAATAGCCAAGACTTTAAACTCTACTGCAATAAGCACCTTGCAGAGAAAGTCTATGCAACTCTTGGCCATGGTCAAGATTTTAAGCTCTATGCAAAACATGAATATCTAATAGCCATAAGCAATAAAAACCTTCAAATCACTGGAATCAAGCAAACGTAAGAAAAAGTCCCAAATTTCCAACACACAAAGAAGAAAGAAGGAGGCCAGGAATGGGGAAAGAGAGAAGGAAACATGTTCAGCGTGAATTAAACAAGTTGGGGCAAAATAGTCCTTTCATAAGGGGGGGGGGGGTATGATGTGGAGGGCATTTACTAAAAACATTTGTAAGTGGGGGCAATTAGGTAAGTACATGTCTTATTGAGGGCACTAGGTGAAATTTTTTGCACCCCACATCAGTTTCTTAACCCGATCCCATCAGTTCCCCTCTCCCAAACCCTAATCAACCATTACCTGCGCCGTCACCCCTAAATTTCCCTCTCTTCTCAGCAAACGCCAAGAATCCATCTCATCCATGGTCCCTGGTGGTCCCGCGACCCTTTACCCGCTCTGTGACGTCGTTACCTCCCTCTCTCCTCTTTTTTCCAACACATCTTTTATGTTGGACCAATGAGAAGCGAGGAGGTACCATTCAATGCAATCTATCCCATCCAAATCATAGCAAGCTGATTCTCCACCGTCGATTCAACTTGGTAACTTTTGTTTCACATTTTTACTCATTTTTTTTACTATTTTCAGCTTTAGATTCAGCATATATGTAGGATTTATCCCACATCGAATTCCAAGAACTTTTACACCCTTAATACACCTATAAAAACCCCTATGCACAGTGTTAAAATGGAGGAATTTTTGGGATTTTAACAGTCAGTTTCGACTCAAAGTCCTAACAGTTTTAAGCTTTTATTTTAAGTTAAATATTTAAAGCATTGAGGTCTAGGAGTCTCTTATGAGTTTATTCAGCTCGTCGAGGTGCTCACAAAAGCTCAGATCCGCACCTCATTTCACTGCCACAAAAAGGTCGGTGTCTCTCACATTTTCTATTTTAATTTGTTTAATATAGTTATTGTTGTTGTTAGCTTGAAAAGTTAGTTCTAATTATTAGTGTTCTTTGAGCTTGAGCTAAAAAGTTTGAAAAGTAGGTTAGAAGGGGGGCCTTGATTAGCTTATGTGTTTAACTTGCTTCAAATGTGTAAAAAAGGATTAGCAGCTTGTTCGTGTTAAGCTTTATTAATATCTATGATTAACATTACATAGTGATTAACACCCTAAGAAAATTCTTGAACTTTCTACAAGTAATGGTTGTTTAAAATTGGTCTCACTTGATTAGAATATAGTTAATTGTATGTTTAAGGTTAACCCTTTAAAGAAATGTAAAAGTAATAAGTTATTTACCTAGTTCTTCTATTTCTTTGTTTCTGCTTCCTGGTTCTATTCTCTGTGAGCATGAGGGAGAAGAGTGTTAGAGGCTTAGTTAAAGGTGCAGATTAAGGAGGGTATGAGGAAGATTTGGAAGCTGTGGTATGCTAAAGTTTTAGAGGAGGTATGAGGTGTTAGTAAGGGATTAGGAAGGGTCTGTAAGGGATTTCAGGAGTGTATAGTGGTTCTGCATGTTTAGAAAGTTTTAAGGGAGTTCTAGTAGCTCAGAGAGGCTAGGAGTTGATTTTGGAGGCTGATTTGAGTTTGGTTCATAGGTTTTTAAGTGTGAGAGGGTTTAGGGTATTGCTGGGCAGGTCAGTATGTCCGTGTGTATGTGCATTGTCCAGGAGTTTGCAGGTTTGACTGGAAGGTGATAGGGGTCTGCCAGGGTGTTAGAAGCTTGGTACAGATGCAGGTTAAGTGAGGAGGTCTATTTAGTTGTCAGGTGGGAGTATAGAATTGGTCTTGGATCTTGATGTCTCTATAGTCTTTAATTTCCTTTAGCTTGTTCATAATTCCCATGGTCTTGATCCAGATTATAACATTGGTTAGTTTGGTGTTTCTGGTTTTACTATTCACTGATTGTTATGGATAATTTCATATCCTATCCTGCTTAAAATAGTATTAAGTGTGAAGATATGCTCTCTCTCTTTCTTTATCTTGTTCTGGTGGTATAAGTTTCAAGTTGAATTCCTTGGTTCTTTATCCTAGCTATTGACAAAATGCAGAATTTAATTCTTTCAAAATTATGCTAATATAGTAATGAGCTCTTAGCAGCTTGAACTTTTTTAAGGAGATGCTCAAGCATTAACTATGTTTGTTAGTTAATCACCATTATTTTCTTGGATAAAATTTTGTTGTGGTTGTTGATCGGTGTAGCGTTCAATCAATTTCCTGTTAAGAGTATGCTTGTCTTTTATGAATTTAAAATTATGAATATTTTATAAGACCTCTGTTTGTGTCCAATTCTCTTCTTATCTATGTTAAGTCAGAAATTTTGGATGAACTGAATGGCTTTCTCTTGTTAGTGATAGCAGTAAACTTTTGTGCTTAGTTAAATATTCATGGAGTTTCTTGCTCAAATTCTTGCTGTGTGTTGTTGCTCATATTGGTTTACCTTCCTTGTTCTGTTTTTTTTTTCTGGGGTATAGAATAGATATTGCCACCTGACCAATGAATTTAAGTACAGTAATTGAACTTGTGGCTAAAAGATCAAATTGGCTATATGTCAAAATACGTGAACGGATGGACTACTTAAGAACCTCAATTATTATCGTATATTTAGGGCTAGCCTTGTTGTTCAAATTGGATGCACCCGAAAGAGAAGAAATTGTTATTAGTGAGGAAGACGAGGGTATCTTAGTAACATCAGAGCACTAGAGCCAAAACTTGATAACTTGACTTAATTTTTTTATAACATTCATGTATATATTATTTATATTAATAATTAAATTGGCACAGTTGATTCAGACAACCAGTTGTATGGTCAACACATTAATAATGTGGTACATCTTTTTCTAAAGCTTTTGTATTTCTTCCTTGTTTTTAAAAATATCCAAGTTTTCTACAGTAGAACTTTGTCTTAGGTTTTAGAACTCTAAATCAAACTTAAATCTGTCATTAAGACTTTTACCAACTATAACCATTATAGTGTATTAAAACAAAGGACTCCCATATCGTTCACTTAAACTCTTACTAATATAAACTAAAGAAATAGATTGTTTTTATCTTTTTATAATGCAGAGTGAACGAGCGGAAGCAATAAAATAGACGCGGAAGCAAGTAATCGCAAAATAAAAAGAAAATAGGGACGGGGAAGAACATAAATAGAAGAAAAGAATGGATAAACGATTCAAACCATGAATGAATATCCAAAAGAGAAAAGGAAACTTGAACCACACAAGAACTCCATACTAGCGATGAATCACCATAGGTTCCAAGCAAAGAGATAATCCGAAGCTTCAAGCTTCAACAAGAAGAAGACCTTGCCTCTATTTCTATGTCTATTCTTCAAATCTAGGTTAGCTAATGATCTAATGAACTAATGAGGTATTTATAGGTGTTTCCTCATGTTACATAATTCCTAAAATAACCCTACAAGTTGGGTAAAATAATAAAGACCGCATAGGGTCAAACTAGTAAATAATACTAGGATACAATAAGTGTTCCGTCTTAGTTCATCAGTGTGGGAGGCGGAGCGCCTCATTTTTGAGGCAGAATGCTAGCTGGGCGGCGGCGCCTAGAAGGAGACGGAGGCCTGGCTGGTCTGGTTCAAGTAGGCGGAGCACCTGCCTTGGTAGGCGGAGCGCCTAGCCTTGTTGGGAAGGCTTCCTAGCCTTGGTCAGCTTGGGCGGGGCGCCTATGGCTTGTCCATCTCTTTGAGTCTTCATAACACTCCCAAAAGCTTCTCCCATGCTCTAGACCTCTTGTCCCTTGCATCCTCCATTCCCGGTTCTTAATTGTTGGCAAGTTGGCTCAATTTGCACTGCATCATACTCCCCTTCTTGAAAGGATTTCGTCCTCAAAATCAAACCATCAAGACCTACAACCAAAGACCAAGACAAATAAAACTTCCTACTACAAGAGCAGGTTAGCGCACCAAGTTGTGGAAAACACACTTTTATGGTAGAGCCAAGCATCAATGATAATATGAAAGCTCAAGTCCCCTACGGAAAAAACAAGTACTTGACCCAAGAAGAAAGTGCATCCAACACAAGAACATACAAAGAGATCAATAGGATATAGTGTTGACACCCAATTTTGTCCCGAAAATCCTAATTAATGTTTAATTATTTCTAAATTAAGATCATTTTTAAATTTAAAAGGAATCAATTTTAGCTTTTAATAGAAAGGGATAAAATTGAAGTATACCTTAATTTCAGCTTACTCTTCCAATTCCTCGACCTACCTATTAAAATCATAAAAATAGACTAAAATCGTTCCTTCTCCGCGAAATCGGCCTATCTTTGCAAGCAATACACAATAATATGCTCACCCCACATGCTCATTTGCAAAAATATGACACGGGAAGCATTGGTTTGCCAAAATGCCCTCACTAATAGATGTTTAGCAAAAATACCCTCATTAGTCTAATGAAACTTTTTTCGAACCAAAATACCCCTACAAACCAATAAAAAGACACGCCCAGTCCCTCCCTTCCTTTTCTCCATTCACGCTATCAAGAAAACCATAAAACTCCATTCCTTTTACTGATTGCTCTGTTCAAGAGAAGATTCAACGTAAGATTACTTCAAGTTGCAAGGGTAAGTTCTCTGCAACTATTACCAAGAGTTTAAGCTCTGGTGCAATCAGCACCCTACATACGCTTCTTGCCTATTACCAAGACTCTATGGCCTGTTGCAATTTCTAACTTGCAGAGAAAGTCTCTGCAGCCCTTGGCTTATAGCTAAGAGTTTATGCTCTGGTGCAATGAGCACCTGGGAGAGACTTCTTGGCTATTGCCAAGACTTTAAGCCCTCTTGCACTGGCCAACTTCACGAAAAAAAATCTCTGCAAGTATTGCCAAGACTTTAAGTTCTGATGCAAAGGGGAAACTTACACTGAAAATCTCTAAAGTATTGGCAATAGCCAAGACTTTAAACTCTACTGCAATGGGAGGCTTGTAGAGACTTCTTGCCTATTGCCAAGACTTTAAGCCATGTTGCCATGGTCTCTACAACTACAGAAAAAGTCTCTACAACTATTGTTGACATCTAATCTCGTCCCAAGATATAATTAACGGCTAAATTATTTTAAATGAGAATCGATTATCAAAATAAAGTTAAATTAGAATTAGGTAATTAAAATTATTTGGATTAAAGTTAATTAATTAAATTTAATTAAAGTAAATTAATCAATTTCAAAAGAAGGTTAAAATTACAAAGCATATCTTAATTTCTATCCTACCCGCGCTATATCTTTATTTTAATTAATTAGCTTAAAATAGGCTAAATTCGTTCTATGCCCTGAAGTTTAGTCTAGTCACACAAATATACATATTTCATACCTATACACACACACGCTTCATTCTTCAGTTTCCTTCAAACCCGACCCCCTCACCCGCGACCCGAATTCCCAATTCCCCAACCCGTTTTCCCCTCCGCGAATCAGAACCAGAAACCCGACCCAAAGCCCTCATCTTCTCCGTACGATCAATGCGCTGGACGAGTGACACTATTCCAGCTGGTGTCACTGGTTTCTCTTACCAGTACAAACGGGCACAAAATCTGAGCCACCCATTTTGAATTGAAGTAAATCCCAGCCTTTGGATCTTTCCTTGGAGATAAGGATCCAAAGTGTACAATCCGAAAGGAATGGACACTTTAGACCCTTATCCTAAAGGAATTAGATCGAAAATGGCAAGGGTAATTCAGATTTTGCAAAGTCCAAGGTAAACCCTAATTTCTCCTATATATTTAGCATTTTTGTAGGGTTTAAAGGGGGATTTGGACAAAAAAACAAAACGGCAGCATTTTTATTCTTTGGTGGTTTTAAGCAAAAATACATATAGTTTCGGTTCTGGTTCAGAAATCAAGGCAAGGTTAAAGTTCGATTAGTCGTATCACTTCTTCACGTTTCGAGTCGCTTGGTCGAGTCGCGTCCATTTTTCAGTTTTCGCTCTTGTTCCCTGCTCTACAACAGGTAATACTCAGTCCATTTCGTTCTATTGCTACCTTTAACTTCATAGTTGAGCTAAAATGCCATACTTATATATGTGTATGTGTGCTGCCTGTTTCTTCATTATTTGAATAGAAGGAATGTTCTTTTGGTTTTGTCATAAAATATGAACCTCATTTGGTAATAGAAAGATTTTCTTTTTAGCCAACTCAATGATTAAAACTGAAATTTGCTAGTATGAATCGCTATAAAGTCCATAAACTTTTATCATTTTAGCTTAAGATTTGCTTCTTGTCGTATTTTGTATAAATGATTGAATCATTTAATCTAGTTAAATGTTCTGATCTTTATTAGATTTAGTTTGGTTCTGTTAAGTAAAAGACTGATTTAGTCGAGTCTATGGCTTGGTTTAAACTTATGTGGAAGCATTTTCTGTAGTAGCATAGGTTTGTAGGTTCAAATAGTTTGGTGAAGGGCTGTTCAGAGAGGGAGTTGATCTGGCATTTTAGGATGTTTGTTTAAGGCAGTAGGGAGTGTCAGGTGGCTGTTTGGTTCATAGGGAGTGTGTAGTTTATTTCTGAAAGCTGAGGAGTGTCCAGGTCCTGAGGGAGAATGTTCAGGTCATTGGTTCTGTGTGAGCTATGTGAGGGGTGTAGTGGAGGTACAGATGTTGGTTGTTGCAGATTCAGGGTGTGGAAGCTTCAGGGCTCTGGTCTGATTTTAGGATAGTAAGGTTCAAGAGGGTCCAGGTGGTGTTATGTTTGATTCAGGAAAGCTGATGGTGTTCTTGACATTCTGGTTCATTTTGTTCAGGGAGTGTAGCAGGGGTTCAGGGGTGCTCATAGTAAGAAGTTTAAGAGGGATTCAGGTAGTTGCTAGGCAGTGAGGGAGTTTGTAGAGTTGCCTGCAGTTAGTTTATTGAGGTCTATTGTCTGTTCTAGAGTGTGAGGGTGTGCATAATTTGTTGCAGCAGCAGTAGGAGTTAATAGATGTTTCTGGTAATAGTTTGGAGGTGGGATAGGATGTTTAAAGGGGTTCCAGGGGTCTGTCATGGTCTGCAGGGGCTAAGGGATGATTTATGTGCAGCAAGCAGCTTTAGGATGGTCTTTTGGATGTAGATGTGGTGCAAATGGTATTTCAGCAGGTTATTAGAGATTGTTCAAGGTTTCAGAGAGTAGTTGGTTCTCTGAGAGTATGAAGATGTCCAGGAGTTAGGAATTTGGTTTGGGTAGTGTTTCTGGTTTTGTTCAGGTTTAAGAGATAGTTTGGAGGGTGGTGATGAGATAAGTTGAATGGTTGCAGGTTTATATGAGAGTCTAGGCTATAGTGAAGCAGTTTGTAAGTTTGTTTCAGTTTGTACAAGAGGTAGTTTTAAGTGTTTTCAATAGTTTGATGGTGGTTGAGGATTGGTCTGTGGTTCCTGCGATTAATAGAAGGTGAAAGATATCCAGTGTGAGGGAAATTCAGGGTAAGGTCTTGGTCTGTGTATGCTTGTTTGGCCTGAACGAAATCTTGACCTAAAGGGATCATAGCCTCATGTGTTTTGATTAGGTGTTTTGACTAAGTGCATCTTTGAACCGTTTGGCATCTATAATGTTTATTTTGTAACGTATATATACGAGTTTAGATAAGTTTATTTCATGGCCTAAGCACAACTAATTTTGTATGGTTAGAACTCTGAGTAGTTAGTATGTTAATTCAGTTAATTTTTCCATAGTGCAAATATTTTATAGATGGTAGAATTTGGCAAGACCTCACCTTGCATTTTGCTGACTTGCTAAACTCATGGTCGCGTTGCTCAATCATAGAAAACTGCCTGCTAATTGAAAATACTATCGACATTAAATTGCTCATGTCATGGCTATGTGCATTCTATACTCATCTGCATACTTTGGCCAATTCATTTACTAAAACTTGATATTCTTATTTCAACGGAGAAAAATTTTAGTTACACAGTCACATTCATAAAATAGTATACTCAGGTTGAGAGCGTTCTTGTAAGACTATTTCACAGATTGGGAAGGTCCTCTTTACTTCTTACTATCTCTGATCATTTCATAAGCAGGGGAAATAATCAGCTGCGTGGAATTTACCTAATTAACTTAGGATTTCATAATCCTCCAAATGGCCTATTCCTTTAGATTTTCCTTTGAAACAGTCCTCGATCGACACATTACTCGTATAAATGAAGTCTGTTGATATAGGGCATTAACCCAGCATCATGATAAACCACATACTATTCTCAGGACTCCTTTGTCCATTCTTATCTACTAATAAGATTGAATTGGATAAAATATCTTGACTTTATTAACTATTTGTTTTAGGCCTATTATGAATAAATACTAATCTTTTTCCGACCTTTTCTTTGCATGAACACTTGGGACGAGTTTGAGTTAAAACTCGCAAATTGGGATGGTCTTAGAGATGAGGTCACGTTGGAGTCAACTCGCATTTAAACTCAAGTTCGAGTCAAGAAAGAGGACTTTTAAAAATGCTTTGTTGAGCCGCTTAATGTAACTTAGGCTCATGGGCATAATGTAAAAAAAAGTAGTCGTTCAGTCCGCAATCTCCGGGTTCTACCTTCTAAACTCCCGCTTTCATGTTCCCTTTAGAAAGCATGTTTTAGGAAGCCCTGAAACCGGACTAGGATTTGCATGTTAGAAACTTGGTAGGGTAGTCGCCTTATTAAATTGTTAACTTATTGCCTGTTTAGAATGAATATATAATTGCTTATCCCGTTTTTTTTTGGGACTCGCCAATTAGTTTAAGTTAATAGTAATCTAAGGATAATTATCGAGTGCAAAAGAAATTAAAATTTAATTATACATCCCATCTATCGTTTATATTTACGTATCTATCTAT
This sequence comes from Petunia x hybrida, assembly GCA_037355625.1. Classification (NCBI taxonomy): domain Eukaryota; kingdom Viridiplantae; phylum Streptophyta; class Magnoliopsida; order Solanales; family Solanaceae; genus Petunia; species Petunia x hybrida. The sequence continues at coordinate 1,310,774 of JBBBVM010000690.1, read as the reverse complement.
TAAATATTTATTTATCCATCTATTCATTTATTCATTAATTCGATTAATTATGCGATATTTATTTATTAAATTATTTATTAAATTAATTTTATTTATTTATCTAATTTAATTAACCATTTATTTATTTATTTAATTTATTTATTTAATTTTTTTAATAATGATTATTTATTTATTCATTTATTAATTTAATTAATTAATTATTATGAATTTTTTTTATTAAATTAATATAAATGTTAATTTAGTTAATTAAGTTATCTATTTATTTATCCGTTTACTTAAGCGATCAACTAATCAATTACTTATCTAATTATTTACTTAGAGTATTTTATTTTATTTATATTATATATGTATCCTTATTTATTTAATCAACTAATCAATCAACCATGTTGCAATTCATCCATTTATTTAATCTTAAGATTTAATCATCCACTTATATAAGTATCGGCGTAATCTAAACCCTTATCTTATTTATATTATTCTTAGTTAAATTAATTCTATTATCCTTAACAAATTCGTGAAAACCACCGGATTAACCGCATTTAGCGGATTTTCGAAAGTGCTCCCGCAAGGGACCTTCTTTCGAATTTAATAGAACCACTTACCTAGAATCTCTGAATTTAATTTAATTTCTTTTAAATAAAGGTTAAATTGCACTCTTTAGTTAACTTAGGTTCCTAATAATCCTTAAATTAGGTGGCGACTCCAAAGAAACCCTTTGGAGTCCCATTTTGTTGAAATATACCCGAAACCTATCCTTTTCTAAAGAAAGGGTATTTTTTGGGGGTTCAACAGTGTGGCGACTCCGCTGGGGATTAGCAAATGGTTCTAACCAAAAGGGTTTCACGAATTTATTTGATTTTATTGTTTGAAATCGTATGTTGATACTAGTATGTGTAACTTATTTCGTTATTGTGTTTGTATGTTGAAACTAGTATGAGTATATCTATTGTTTATTTGCAAGCATGCTTAGTTAATTTAGTTGATTGTTTGTACATCACAAAAAGCATGTCATCACACTTTATGTGCGCACATATTAAACTGGCATTCCGTTCATATTTCCCCCACTCCTGGGAGCTTCTTCATAGTTACTTATATCCGCGAGGTGTATGCATATACACCCGCAATTCACAAAAAAACCCTTTGAGAAAGAGTGCGCGTACCTGCGGGGTGAGCGGATAGTTTTACTACCGCGTGACCGCTTGCCACTCAAAACAGCCTTGTGTCTAGTGAACCCACTCTAGAGTTTCCATTAGGAACATGCATGCATAAACCATAGTTTGGACCCGGTCCTTGGTGCCGCCTCCATAGTTAGGAAACCCGCCCTTTTTCGTTGATGGGTTTTAACACCCAACAACGGTGCATATTATGTGTTTATATGATAACGAAACTCACAGTCCAAACCAAGTTTTGCAATGAATGGGGTTTAGAACATTTTGTCATTGGCTTTGTAGGTCAAAAGATGTCAGAATTCAAGAATGTCCAAATGGTTGTTAAGGTTCCTGAGAAATTGAAAGAATGGTGGAGGAACATGAAACAAGATGACAAACGAGAGGCGGGATGGGTTGAGAAGAAGTTGGGAAATTTGATCCATTTGTTAGAGATTCCATCTGATCGTTACTTGATTCAGGCACTCTTGCCATTCTGGAGCTATTCGAGGGCCGTTTTTCGATTTAAGGATTTTGAGCTTACACCGACCTTAGAGGAAATGGCCGACCTTACCAGGCTGCCTTTGAAGGGTCGGGAGATGATCATTCCAAGGAAACAAGGAGGGAGGCATTTCTTAGATGATTTGGGGTTATATAACAACAAGAAGTTGGGATGCTTTGCAAATGATTGGGTTTCTTTAGACTATCTTTATGAGAGGTTTGCACTTGGGGACAGTCACGCTGTTCATATTCGGGAATTTGCTTGTTCTTTGGATACCTGGAAGAAAAGGCGTTTCACCGCCTTTGTCATTTCCTTCTTTGGAACTCTGATCTTTCCGCGGGTAGAAGGGAAGATTAGCACCAGCATTGGTTCAGTGGTCCATATTTTGTTTGAAGGGATTGATAACAAAGAAGTCACTGTGGTCCCGATGATTCTGGCAGAAATGCTTAGAGCTCTAACTAACTGCAGAAAAAGGGCAAGAGGTATTTTGAGGGCTCAAATCTACTTCTTCAACTATGGGCCATGGAACACCTTTTTAATCGAAAACCCATGGTGGACATAGTCTTATGTGGGGGCAACCCAATTAGAAGCTATCAAGAACGGGTACTTGAAAAGTTTGTTGCACCAGTGGGCCTTAATGATTGGTTTCGATACTTGGCCGAGCTTGAAGAAGACCATATTTTGTGGAAAGTGTGGTGGCTTGCAATCAAGGAGGGTGTCTATCTTAGATATAAGGAGAAGTATTACATCGAGCTCATCGGGTTGACGGGCCTTCATCACTATGCGCCTTTAAGAGTCCTTCGCCAGTTTGGGATAGAACAAGTCATACCTCTCACGGCATACACGAGATCCTATGAAATTGAATTTGGCAAAGAAGTGAAAGTTCCAAGGGTCGGAGAAATTTTCAAAGATTGGGATAGAATGGTGAACCAACGCGCTAGTTTTCATCCGGCAGGCCGGACTCCTGAATACTATGCCTGGATCAAAGAAGACATTGCCATCACTCCTAGTCCAGCAGGAAAAGAAGGTTTAGAAGATGTAGATATGACATATGGGATGAAGGTCAAGGTTAGCTCCATCACTTTTACTCCTTATGAGTGGAGCTTCATGGAAGAAGTTGTAGAGACTGTGAAACGAGCCAAGATAGATCCAAACCAAGCTAGCACTTCAGCTTCAGCACTTCCTCCAGTTTGATGCAGTTTAGATATAGCAGTTATTTAAATTTTCAAATGTTGTACTCAAACTATGTCTTTAATTTATGTATTTACTTTCTAGCACTTTTCATTCTCCATGTAATGATGATGATGTACCGAAAGCAAGTTATTATCAATGAAAGACTATTATTATTACTATTGTCGTTGGTGCTTACTCTAAAATCGATTATTGAAAAACAGGTGTGGACTACTTTTCATTATCATGTATTTGCGCGATTAGGCTTACCTCTAGCACAAAGAGGCACCCTACAGGGTAGGACGCGTCCGCATTTTTTATTTTTTACGCACATTATTTGTGGTTGCCACATGCCTAATTTATCGCTCATTTAAAATGCAAAAAGCGCTACGTGACGCGCGCTATGTGATTACTTGCGAATTTTACCAACAACATGCAAACTGACACAGTTACCTTTTTAATTTTTCTTTTGTTTTGTTTATTCCCAAACAGAGGTTTGATTTGTGCTGATTGAGCTGATCCAAAGACTTTTCTCTGCATATTGATATACACTTCAGAATTCGACAAAATGTCTGGTAGTGATGATCAGCCTCCCGTTCTCAATGATAAGACTCTCGAAACTGTCGGATCTTCGAGAGGAAACATCCTCCTTGCTCAGGATGACCTTATTTTGAATCTGACCAAACAGATACAGATGCTGAGCGATGAGCTAGCAGCCATTAAAGGGCAAGCCCCTCAAAACATACCTTTAAATGCCAATCCTGTTCACAATGTACCCACATACCAAAACAACCCACTTAATCAAACACCACCACCACAAAACCGCCCACAAGTCAGTCAAAATACCCCGCCCGCTCAGCAAAATACCCAACCCGCTGGTTATCCCTCATATTATCCATATCCTAACGACCCCACTCCTCCTCACTACCAATATTTGCCTGCTAAAGACACTCCCCGTCCTCCACAATCTCAAGCCCCCATTCCTGTAGCCGTTGCTCCTCCAAACGCCAATGATCCAAGGCAGGGATATCCCGAGGCGTTATATTATGAGCATGACCCTAATGGGAAGAATGTGGACTTCACAGACTATCCGCCACAGAATGAAATGCCCACAGCTGTGGAAAAACAGGGAAGGACAAGCGAACAAGATGAGATAATCCAAGCAATGAAAGTCATGCAACAATCTATTAAGGACTTGCAGGTGACTAAGAAACGGCAAAGTACTTCATACCGCAGTCTTTATCTATTCCCGGACATTACTCCTCCTCCCGGTTTTAAAGTGCCGAAGTTCGACATGTATGATGGTCATGGTGACCCATTTGCTCATTTAACCAAGTACCTCAACAGAATGAGGGCGGCAGGAGGCAAAGAAGAACTTCTGATGGCTTACTTTAGCCATAGTCTGGAAGGTATTGCTGCTGAATGGTTTGCCAGACAAGACATAAGCAAATGGCACGAATTTGATGATATAGCTGGTGATTTCACAAAGCAGTTTGAATACAATGTGGCGATGGTCCCTGACCTCATAACCTTGGCCAATTTGAAGAAGAAACCAACCGAAACTTTTAGGGAATACGCCTTGAGGTGGCGTGAACAGGCTGCACGGGTGCAACCCCCGATGACTGAGGGGGATATGGTGAAGTACTTTATTCGTGCTCAAGACGACTCCTATTACATGCATATGCTTCCTATGATGGGTGCACCTTATGCTGAACTTCTCACAATGGGGGAGATGGTGGAAGAAGGCATCAAATCCGGTCGGATTGTGAGCTTCGCTGAAATGAAGTCAAGTGCTCAAAATGCTCAAGCCAGCCCAAACAATTCTAGAAGAAGAGAGAAGAGGGAAGAAGTCACAGCTGTTGCCGCAGACATTGACCGCCGCCCGGCTAGGAGGTTGAACTTTGATAATCCACCAGCCTAGCCTACTTACCAAAACACCCCTCCTTATTACCCAAATGCACCTCCTCATTACCCAAATGCACCTCCTCATTACCCAAATATTCCTTCTCCTTACCCAAATGCACCACCCCCAAATTATCCTAGTCACTATCAAATTCCTCCCGCTCCATATCCTGTCTATCAAGCACAACCCAGTTATTATCCACCACGAGCACCAGCACCACAACAATACCCTCCTCGCCCACAAAATTACCAACCCCGTGCTCCTGTCCGTCCACATATGCCAGGACCTAACCAAAGCTATAAGAGGAGAGCACCCAAAACCTATACTCCTATAGCTGAATCTTATGGTCAATTGTTTGAAAGACTAAGAAGCGCCGGAGTTGTGCAGCCTGTTCCTGACAATACTCCAAATCCTCCTCCAAGGTGGTATGATATTAATAAGCATTGTGTTTATCATTCTGGGGCTGCGGGCCATGATGTGGAAAGGTGTTATGCCTTCAAAGATAGAGTGGAAGCTTTGATCAAATCAGGCACTATCCAGCTTACTGGAACTCAGCCAAATGTGCAGGATAATCCTCTTCCCGCCTATGGAAACAATGCTGTCAATGTCATTTCCCTTGATGAGGGGTTTGATTTGAAAGGGACCATTGTTCCCGTTAGCAATGTGAGGGTTGCTAACGAGGCCAAAGTATCTGTGCAAGTTAGAGCTCCCATTCTAGTGCAAGCGGGTATCCCAAGGCCAACTGTCACCGTCATGCTTGCCTCACCCCTTCAATATGATAGCAAGAGGGTTCCTTGGAACTATTCTGAAGAGCCTATCGGAAGTGAAAATATAACTGTCGCTGTTGCTGCTGCACAAGGCATGACCAGATCTGGTAGATTATGTACGCCTGAGAGGTTGGGTCAAAGCCTTGGAGAAAAGGAGGGCATTGTAAGAAGAGTGACTGACGCCGAGGCTGAGGACTTTTGGAGGAAAATGCAGTCAAAGGAATACTCTATTCTGGAGCATTTAAAGAATACTCCTTCCCGGATATCCATTATGGCTTTGCTGATGAGCTCGGAAACACATAGAAATGCATTGCTGAAAGTGCTCAAAGAAGCAAAAGTGCCTGCTGAAACCTCGGGTGAGAGCCTGGCTATCTTGGTGGGCCAAATCTTAGAACCTCACAAGGTGTCTTTCTTCAAAGAAGAGCTTCTACCCGAGGGTCTCAGACACAATAAAGCCTTGCATATTGTTGTCAAATGTAGGGACAAATTTGTTGGACGGGTACTGATCGACGGTGGTTCCGGGCTCAATATATGCCCGTTGGCAACTCTGAAGGAGCTTGGAATCGACGCTGGCAAAATTAGACAAAGCAATGTGAAAGCAAGGGCTTTTGATGGGGCTCAAAGTTGCACCTTTAGAGAGATTGATCTTGATCTGCAGATAGGTCCTGTGAACTTCTCTGTGGAGTTTCAGGTATTCGACATCCCGTCTACCTATAACATGCTGTTAGGAAGACCTTGGATCCACATGGCCGGAGCCGTCCCTTCCACTTTGCATCAAAGTGTGAAATTTATATGGGATAATGAAGAAGTAGTGGTCAAGGGCGAGGGAAACAGCCCCATGCATGCTAGCACCACAATTCCCATGGTGGACAACGCCACAGAACTTGATGGGACTACCTTTCACACGGTTGAGCTAATGAATGTGACCCGAGCGTCTAATGAGGATTCAAAGAAAGGTACCCTACCCAGAGTCCCCAAGATGATTGCTGTGGAAATGTTGAAAAATGGTATCAAACCTGGTTCGGGATTGGGTGCAAATCTGAACGGCATTACTGAACCCATCTGCTTGCCCAAGAATCTGGGTACCTTTGGCTTGGGTTACTGTCCTACCAAAAAGGAGATTGAAAAGGCCAAAAGGAAACCAGCCATTGTTATGCCAGAACCCCTTCCATCCTTATACCAGTCGTTTGTCAAGGCACCGGAAGTCATTATACCGGATCTGATAGAGGGAGTGGGAAATTTGTTTCTGAGTGATGATTTGGAATGCGATGTTATTATTGAAGACTATGCTGAGGAGTCACCTGTGCAGAATGTTGAGGCAAAGGATTTGATGGCCAATTGGACCTGTGTCCCAGTGGAAGAGACTTGGTGAATGAACTCATTAGTTTGTTTTGGTGTCACAGTCAGATTGAGGCCCTGAACTGTATTTCGCCTTTGGTTTATGTTTATGTCTTTTCAAAATAATCTCTTTACATTCTGCATGTTTTACTTTAATGTATGCCTCCCTAAACTAGACTTTTGAAACAAATAAAATGCATTGCATTCCCCTACTATTATTTTGCTATGCTTTAATTATTTATTTTATTTTATGCTTTTGATTAATGTTTGTTTCTGTTTCAGCTTTCCACTTAACAAAACTGCCGAAACTTTGCTTGTGACATATAATGAAACAACTGAACAAACTGGCACTGATGCATTGAGTATTGGGGAGTTTGATGAAGATTTTGTTCCTGATGAAATAACAAGAGAAGTGGATCAATTTGAGAACAAACCAAAGCCTAACTTGGAAGAAACCGAATCAATCAACTTGGGGACTTCAGAAGATGTTAGAGAAACCAGAATCAGTGTTCATTTGACCTCGAAAGAAAGAAGAGCTTATATTGAACTATTGAACGATTACCGAGACATCTTTGCTTGGTCTTATGAGGATATGCCAGGTTTGAGTACCGATCTTGTCACTCACAAGTTGCCAACTGATCCTTCATTTCCGCCTGTTAAGCAAAAGAAGAGAAACTTCAAAACTTCCACAAGCAAACAAATATTGGAAGAAGTGCAAAAGCAATTGACCGCTAAGGTAATTCGATCTCTCAAATATCCCACTTGGTTAGCAAATATTGTGCCGGTGCCCAAGAAGGACGGAAAGGTTAGAGTTTGTGTTGATTATCGTGATCTCAACAAAGCAAGTCCAAAGGATGATTTTCCATTGCCAAATATTCATATCCTTATTGATAGTTGTGCAAAACATGAGCTTCAGTCTTTTGTCGATTGTTTTGCTGGTTATCACCAGTTCCTAATGGATGAAGATGATGCTGAAAAGACCGCCTTCATCACGCCTTGGGGTGTGTTTTGTTATAGAGTTATGCCTTTCGGCTTGAAGAATGCCGGGGCAACATATATGAGAGCGATGACAACTCTTTTCCATGATATGATTCACAAAGAGATCGAAGTCTATGTAGATGATGTTGTTATCAAGTCAAAGAAGAAAGAAGAGCATTTGACCGATTTGAGAAAGTTCTTCAACCGCCTTCGGCGGTATAACTTGAAGCTTAATCCTGCGAAATGTGCATTTGGTGTTCCCGCCGGTAAGATGTTGGGTTTCATTGTAAGCTGGAGAGGTATAGAATTGGATCCGTCTAAAATCAAGACCATCCAAGACTTGCCTCCTCCAAAGAGCCGGAAGGATGTGATGAGCTTTCTTGGCCGCTTGAACTACATAAGCCGCTTCATTGCACAATCCACGGTTATTTGTGAACCAATAATCAGGTTGTTGAAGAAAGATGCTGTTATCGAGTGGACGGAAGATTGTCAAAAGGCTTTTGATAGGATCAAGGAGTATCTATCTAATCCGCCTGTGTTAGTTCCTCCTGAACCTGGAAGACCATTGATCTTATATTTGTCTGTCTCGGAAATGCATTTGGATGTGTCTTGGGGCAACATGACAAGACCGGGAAGAAAGAACAAGCCATTTATTATCTAAGCAAGAAGTTCACTCCTTATGAAGCCAGGTACACTCTCTTGGAGCGAACTTGTTGCGCCTTGACTTGGACTGCACAAAGGCTAAGGCACTATCTTTCATCATATACAACTTATCTTATCTCGAGGATGGATCCTTTGAAGTATATTTTTCAAAAGCCGATGCCCACGGGAAAATTAGCAAAGTGGCAGATTTTGTTGAGTGAATTTGACATAGTTTATGTCACCCAAAAGGCGGTAAAGGCACAAGCATTGGCGGATCATTTAGCTGAAAATCCTGTTGATGACAGTTATGAACCATTGAGAACTTACTTTCCCGATGAAGAGGTCTTGTTTCTGGGTGAAGACATCTCTTCTGAATATGATGGTTGGCGTCTTTTCTTTGACGGAGCAGCAAATTTCAAAGGTGTTGGTATTGGAGCTGTCTTAATTTCTGAAACGGGTCAGCATTACCCTGTTTCGGCCAAGCTCAGATTTCCATGCACTAACAATATGGTTGAATATGAAGCATGCATTTTGGGTCTTCGATTGGCAGTTGATATGAATATTCAAGAACTTCTAGTGATTGGAGATTCCGACTTGCTGATTCACCAAGTACAGGGCGAGTAGAACACCAAAAATGCAAAGATTCTTCCTTATTTGCGTTGTGTCAAGGAATTGTGCAAAAGATTTGCAAAGATTGAGTTCAAGCATATTCCAAGACTTCAAAATGAGTTTGCCGATGCTTTGGCGACGTTATCTTCTATGATCCAACACCCTGACAAGAATTATATTGATCCTATCGAAATTGAATTGCACGATAGGCCAGCTTATTGTTTTCAAGTTGAGGAAGAGCGAGATGGCCACCCTTGGTATTTTGATATCAAGAATTATCTCAAGGTTGGGAGTTATCCTGAAAATGCAACAAGTGTCCAAAGGAAGAGCATTCGGAGGTTAGCAAATCAATTCTTTCTAAGCGGTGAAATCCTATATAGGAGGACTCCAGACTTAGGGCTCTTAAGATGTGTTGACGCAGTTGAAGCAAATAAATTGCTTACGGAAGTGCATGCGGGAGTTTGTGGGCCGCATATGAATGGTTTTGTATTGGCAAAGAAGATCTTGAGAGCCGGTTATTTTTGGCTAACTATGGAAATTGATTGTGTTCAGTTTGTACGGAAATGCCATCAATGTCAAATTCACGGAGATATAATCAAAAGACCTCCTTCCGAACTTCATGCAATGAGTTCTCCCTGGCCTTTTGTTGCTTGGGGAATGGATGTTATTGGTCCTATTGAACCGGCCGCTTCAAATGGACATCGCTTTATTTTAGTGGCTATTGATTACTTCACCAAGTGGGTGGAAGCAACTTCTCACAAGTCTGTAACCAAGAAAGTGGTGACGGATTTCGTGCGCAACAATATCATTTGTAGATTCGGAGTTCCTGAATCAATCATCACTGATAATGGTGCAAACTTGAATAGTGATTTGATGAGAGCGACTTGTGAGGGTTTCAAGATTACTCATTGCAACTCTACTGCGTACCGTCCTCAAATGAATGGAGCTGTTGAGGCGGAAAATAAGAACATCAAGCGTATTCTTCGCAAGATGATTGATAATTATAGAGATTGGCATGAAAAGTTGCCATTTGCACTTCTTGGGTACCGCACCACCACTAGAACTTCAACTAGGGCAACTCCCTATCTTTTGGTGTATGGCACAGAAGCAGTCTTACCCGCGGAGGTAGAAATTCCTTCCTTAAGAATCATTCAAGAAGCTGAATTAGAAAATGCTGAATGGGTGAAGATCAGATGTGAGCAGTTGATGCTTATTGATGAGAAAAGAATGAATGCAATTTGCCATGGGCAACTTTATCAAAATCGCATGATCAAGTCTTTTGGCAAGAAAGTGAGAGTGAGAGACTTTAAACCGGGGCAATTGGTGTTAAAGAAGATCTTTCCTAATCAAGAAGAAGCAAGGGGCAAATTTGCACCGAATTGGCAAGGTCCATATGTGGTTCATCTTGTTTTATCCGGAGGAGCACTGATTCTGGCAGAAATGGATGGTCAAGTTTGGCCAAAAGCAATCAACGCAGATGCCGTCAAAAGATACTATGTTTGAGGCGATCGCAAGTTAGCAAGGTTTTGAATGTAATCTTTGATGTAATACGAACTACGCGTGACCTGAATCCCAAGGCGGGATACGTAGCAACTCACATAGAGTTTGGTTGCATTGATATAAAATTTCCCCTATTTCCTCTTTTATGTAAGTTTGAACTACTTCTGACCTGATTCCTGGAATGGCAACAGGATAAGTAGGCAATCCCCGTCGGATTCGGTCAAAATATTGTAACGCTTTAGGCTTGTTTATCTTTTATGATGTAATGCCGAACTATGCATCTGGGCAGATGTGTGGATTTTCCAATTCGGATACGGCTTCGTACTTAGATTGTCATACTTTCCCAAAAAATCTTTATGTAAGCAGAACTACGCACGGTCTGATTCCCAAGGAGGGATACGTAGGCGCTCTTAACGGGCTCGACTCTATAATATTAAAATTTTCAGTCTCCCCTAAGGCAAGAAACTGGGGCAATTTTGTAAGACAATTTGAAAATTTGAAAGATATCAACTGGGGCAAAATTTGCAAAATGAGTTGAAGATTTGGAAGTTCATAACTGGGGCAAATCTTTGCAAGAATTGGTTTGTTTATCAAAGGATGAAGCGGCAAAGTTCTAAAAGTATTCAAGATTAGCACAAGTTGCAATACAAAGGACGTTCAGTTTGTTTCAGGATATGTCATGAGTTTGAGTTAAAGCAAGAATTTTAAATGCATTATAAACTTTTTATGTGCATATCAATGATTACTTGCTTACTATTTTATTGAATTACTTTATTTTGCCTCTATCTTAAGATGAGTTATACTATTGAGTTCATAAACCAAGTTTCCGAGGATGGTTTTCAAAGCCCAAGTCTCACGAAGAAAAGGAAGCGATAGCAGCAAATTCAAGATGAATCAGCACAAATCAAACACCCCTCCCCAAAACTAACAAAATTTTCTTTGAGAGCAGGAACCTTAAAGCTTGCAATGGAAGGATCATTCGCACTATGGATGAACAATTTATGGAACGCGCATTCAAAGAATTGAACATCAGATCCGATATGAACTGAAGAGGGCATTCAAAACTTTACACCACTATCCATACAAGCAACACAAATCAAGTTGAAAATGCAAATGATTTGGCTTGACAGATCATTCAAATCTGCTCTTGCGGCATCTAAGCATTACATTGAATTATTGCCGAGAAGGCGGCGCTTTTCTTTTCTCGAATTTTAACATTGTTATAATTTTACCTCGCGATATTGATAGACAAGTCGGCTGAAACACCGCTTTCGGAGTGTTTCGCGATGTCGGTTGTCTTGCAATATTGGCATTTATTGATAATTTAAGACAAGTCGGTTGGAACACCGCTTTCGGAGTGTTTCGCGATGTCGGTTGTCTTGCAATATTGGCATTTTATATTTAAAATTTATTGATAATTTAAGACAAGTCGGTTGGAACACCGCTTTCGGAGTGTTTCGCGATGTCGGTTGTCTTGCAATATTGGCATTTTATATTTAAAATTTATTGATAATTTAAGACAAGTCGGCTGGAACACCGCTTTCGGAGTGTTTCGCGATGTCGGTTGTCTTGCAATATTGGCATTTTATATTTAAAATTTATTGATAATTTAAGACAACTCGGCTGGAACACCGCTTTCGGAGTGTTTCGCGATGTCGGTTGTCTTGCAATATTGGCATTTTATATTTAAAATTTATTGATAATTTAAGACAAGTCGGCTGGAACACCGCTTTCGGAGTGTTTCGCGATGTCGGTTGTCTTGCAATATTGGCATTTTATATTTAAAATTTATTGATAATTTAAGACAAGTCGGCTGGAACACCGCTTTCGGAGTGTTTCGCGATGTCGGTTGTCCTGCAATGTTGGCATGTTATGTTTAAAGTAGATTGATAGTTTAAAGCAAGTCGGCTGGAGCACCACTCTCGGAGTGCTTCGCAATGTCGGTTGTCTTGCAATATTGACATATTGTATTTGAAAAACATGATTCGGCTTGAGACATTATGTCTTGTTAGTCAAACTTATCTTATGAAAGCCTTGCATTTTACAATTCATTTTCGCTTTACTTATTGTCCTACTTTACTGTTTCAGAATAATGATCAGCCTAGAGGTTCTCCGGGCGGAGCGTCTCGTCAGTTGATCGAGAGAAGAACTTATTGAGCGTCACAACTAGCATTTACAATTTTTATATTATCCCTTTATTTATTCCTTATTTCAATTATTATAGTTTATTAGCAGTTGCTCGCTTACCGTTTGTTAAGTCTTTACAGAATTTTAGCGGCATCGCAGCAGCATTTGGAGCATAACGTGGAACTTTTCTTAGCAGTGAACTGGGGCAATCGTTGATATGAGCTAGACTCGTCAACGAGGATCTGAAGAATCGCACTCGAACAAGCAAGTTTTACCTAATCTTTCATTTCAGATTAGGCGTCAGTTTGAATTCTTTCCTATTCGTGCGTCCTTTCTTTTGTCAAGCATGCGAGTCTTCGTGTCTAAGTGTCGTTGAACTACATATGGCCTGATTCTCTTTCAGCCCGAGATATGTAGGCAACTCGGAAACCGGAGTTCGGCCATATCCATAAGCCTCGTCTTTTGGTCCTTGGAAATCAAAAGTCTTGGTCTTATCAGGACAAAATTCGCTTCTCGTCAACTTCTTTACCCTAAAAACTCTTTCATCCTTTTTTGGGTAAAGAGGGGCAGCTGTTGACATCCAATCTCGTCCCAAGATATAATTAACGGCTAAATTATTTTAAATGAGAATCGATTATCAAAATAAAGTTAAATTAGAATTAGGTAATTAAAATTATTTGGATTAAAGTTAATTAATTAAATTTAATTAAAGTAAATTAATCAATTTCAAAAGAAGGTTAAAATTACAAAGCATATCTTAATTTCTATCCTACCCGCGCAACATCTTTATTTTAATTAATTAGCTTAAAATAGGCTAAATTCGTTCTATGCCCTGAAGTTTAGTCTAGTCACGCAAATATACATATTTCATACCTATACACACACACGCTTCATTCTTCAGTTTCCTTCAAACCTGACCCCCTCACCCGCGACCCGAATTCCCAATTCCCCAACCCGTTTTCCCCTCCGCGAATCAGAACCAGAAACCCGACCCAAAGCCCTCATCTTCTCCGTACGATCAATGCGCTGGACGAGTGACACTATTCCAGCTGGTGTCACTGGTTTCTCTTACCAGTACAAACGGGCACAAAATCTTAGCCACCCATTTTGAATTGAAGTAAATCCCAGCCTTTGGATCTTTCCTTGGAGATAAGGATCCAAAGTGTACAATCCGAAAGGAATGGACACTTTAGACCCTTATCCTAAAGGAATTAGATCGAAAATGGCAAGGATAATTTAGATTTTGCAAAGTCCAAGGTAAACCCTAATTTCTCCTATATATTTAGCATTTTTGTAGGGTTTAAAGGGGGATTTGGACAAAAAAACAGAACGACAGCATTTTTATTCTTTGGTGGTTTTAAGCAAAAATACATATAGTTTTGGTTCTGGTTCAGAAATCAAGGCAAGGTTAAAGTTCGATTAGTCGTATCGCTTCTTCACGTTTCGAGTCGCTTGGTCGAGTCGCGTCCATTTTTCAGTTTTCGCTCTTGTTCCCTGCTCTACAACAGGTAATACTCAGTCCATTTCGTTCTATTGCTACCTTTAACTTCATAGTTGAGCTAAAATGCCATACTTATATATGTGTATGTGTGCTGCCTGTTTCTTCATTATTTGAATAGAAGGAATGTTCTTTTGGTTTTGTCATAAAATATGAACCTCATTTGGTAATAGAAAGATTTTCTTTTTAGCCAACTCAATGATTAAAACTGAAATTTGCTAGTATGAATCGCTATAAAGTCCATAAACTTTTATCATTTTAGCTTAAGATTTGCTTCTTGTCGTATTTTGTATAAATGATTGAATCATTTAATCTAGTTAAATGTTCTGATCTTTATTAGATTTAGTTTGGTTCTGTTAAGTAAAAGACTGATTTAGTCGAGTCTATGGCTTGGTTTAAACTTATGTGGAAGCTGTTTCTGTAGTAGCATAGGTTTGTAGGTTCAAATAGTTTGGTGAAGGGCTGTTCAGAGAGGGAGTTGATCTGGCATTTTAGGATGTTTGTTTAAGGCAGTAGGGAGTGTCAGGTGGCTGTTTGGTTCATAGGGAGTGTGGAGTTTATTTCTGAAAGCTGAGGAGTGTCCAGGTCCTGAGGGAGAATGTTCAGGTCATTGGTTCTGTGTGAGCTATGTGAGGGGTGTAGTGGAGGTGCAGATGTTGGTTTTTGCAGATTCAGGGTGTGGAAGCTTTAGGGCTCTGGTCTGATTTTAGGATAGTAAGGTTCAAGAGGGTCCAGGTGGTGTTATGTTTGATTCAGGAAAGCTGATGGTGTTCTGGACATTCTAGTTCATTTTGTTCAGGGAGTGTAGCAGGGGTTCAGGGGTGCTCATAGTAAGAAGTTTAAGAGGGATTCAGGTAGTTGCTGGGCAGTGAGGGAGTTTGTAGAGTTGCCTACAGTTAGTTTATTGAGGTCTATTATCTGTTCTAGAGTGTGAGGGTGTGCATAATTTGTTGCAGCAGCAGTAGGAGTTAATAGATGTTTCTGGTAATAGTTTGGAGGTGGGATAGGATGTTTAAAGGGGTTCCAGGGGTCTGTCATGGTCTGCAGGGGCTAAGGGATGATATATGTGCAGCAAGCAGCTTTAGGATGGTCTTTGGATGTAGATGTGGTGCAAATGGTATTTCAGCAGGTTATTAGAGATTGTTCAAGGTTTCAGAGAGTAGTTGGTTCTCTGAGAGTATGAAGATGTCCAGGAGTTAGGAATTTGGTTTGGGTAGTGTTTCTGGTTTTGTTCAGGTTTAAGAGATAGTTTGGAGGGTGGTGATGAGATAAGTTGAATGGCTGCAGGTTTATATGAGAGTCTAGGCTATAGTGAAGCAGTTTGTAAGTTTGTTTCAGTTTGTACAAGAGGTAGTTTTAAGTGTTTTCAATAGTTTGATGGTGGTTGAGGATTGGTCTGTGGTTCCTGCGATTTATAGAAGGTGAAAGATATCCAGTGTGAGGGAAATTCAGGGTAAGGTCTTGGTCTGTGTATGCTTGCTTGGCCTGAACGAAATCTTGTCCTAAAGGGATCATAGCCTCATGTGTTTTGATTAGGTGTTTTGACTAAGTGCATCTTTGAACCGTTTGGCATCTATAATGTTTATTTTGTAATGTATATATACGAGTTTAGATAAGTTTATTTCATGGCCTAAGCACAGCTAATTTTGTATGGTTAGAACTCTGAGTAGTTAGTATGTTAATTCAGTTAATTTTTCCATAGTGCAAATATTTTATAGATGGTAGAATTTGGCAAGACCTCACCTTGCATTTTGCCAACTTGCTAAACTCATGGTCGCGTTGCTCAATCATAGAAAACGGCCTGCTAATTGAAAATACTATCGACATTAAATTGCTCATGTCATGGTTATGTGCATTCTATACTCATCTGCATACTTTGGCCAATTCATTTACTAAAACTTGATATTCTTATTTCAACGGAGACAAATTTTAGTTACATAGTCACATTCATAAAATAGTATACTCAGGTTGAGAGCGTTCTTGTAAGACTATTTCACAGATTGGGAAGGTCCTCTTTACTTCTTACTATCTCTGATCATTTCATAAGCAGGGGAAATAATCAGCTGCGTGGAATTTACCTAATTAACTTAGGATTTCATAATCCTCCAAATGGCCTATTCCTTTAGATTTTCCTTTGAAACAGTCCTCGATCGACACATTACTCGTATAAATGAAGTCTATTGATATAGGGCATTAACCCAGCATCATGATAAACCACATACTATTCTCAGGACTCCTTTGTCCATTCTTATCTACTAATAAGATTGAATTGGATAAAATATCTTGACTTTATTAACTATTTGTTTTAGGCCTATTATGAATAAATACTAATCTTTTTCCGACCTTTTCTTTGCATGAACACTTGGGATGAGTTTGAGTTAAAACTCGCAAATTGGGATGGTCTTAGAGATGAGGTCACGTTGGAGTCAACTCGCATTTAAACTCAAGTTCGAGTCAAGAAAGAGGACTTTTAAAAATGCTTTGTTGAGCCGCTTAATGTAACTTAGGCTCATGGGCATAATGTAAAAAAAAAAGTAGTCGTTCAGTCCGCAATCTCCGGGTTCTACCTTCTAAACTCCTGCTTTCCTGTTCCCTTTAGAAAGCATGTTTTAGGAAGCCCTGAAACCGGACTAGGATTTGCATGTTAGAAACTTGGTAGGGTAGTCGCCTTATTAAATTGTTAACTTATTGCCTGTTTAGAATGAATATATAATTGCTTATCCCGTTTTTTTTTTGGGACTCGCCAATTAGTTTAAGTTAATAGTAATCTAAGGATAATTATCGAGTGCAAAAGAAATTAAAATTTAATTATACATCCCATCTATCGTTTATATTTACGTATCTATCTATTAAATATTTATTTATCCATCTATTCATTTATTCATTAATTCGATTAATTATGCGATATTTATTTATTAAATTATTTATTAAATTAATTTTATTTATTTATCTAATTTAATTAACCATTTATTTATTTATTTAATTAATTAATTAATTTATTTATTTAATTTTTTTAATAATGATTATTTATTTATTCATTTATTAATTTAATTAATTAATTATTATGAATTTTTTTTATTAAATTAATATAAATGTTAATTTAGTTAATTAAGTTATCTATTTATTTATCCGTTTACTTGAGCGATCAACTAATCAATTACTTATCTAATTATTTACTTAGAGTATTTTATTTTATTTATATTATATATGTATCCTTATTTATTTAATCAACTAATCAATCAACCATGTTGCAATTCATCCATTTATTTAATCTTAAGATTTAATCATCCACTTATCTAAGTATCGGCGTAATCTAAACCCTTATCTTATTTATATTATTCTTAGTTAAATTAAATCTATTATCCTTAACAAATTTGTGAAAACCGCCGGATTAACCGTATTTAGCGGATTTTCGAAAGTGCTCCCCCAAGGGACCTTCTTTCGAATTTAATAGAACCACTTACCTAGAATCTCTGAATTTAATTTAATTTCTTTTAAATAAAGGTTAAATTGCACTCTTTAGTTAACTTAGGTTCCTAATAATCCTTAAATTAGGTGGCGACTCCAAAGAAACCCTTTGGAGTCCCATTTTGTTGAAATATACCCGAAACCTATCCGTTTCTAAAGAAAGGGTAATTTTTGGGGGTTCAACAACTATTTCCAATAGCCAACACTTGAAACTTCATTGGAAGGGGCAACTTGTACAAATAGTCTCTGCAAGTATTGACAATTGCCAGGACATTAAACTCTAGTGGAAGGAGCAACTTGTATAAATAGTGTCTGCAAGTATTGGAAATTGCCAAAACTTTTACCTATATTGCAGTGTAGAACTTGCAGAGTAAGTCTCTGCAACTCTTAGCAATAGCCAAGACTTTAAGTTCTGCTGCAAGGGGGACCTTACACTAAAAATCTCTAAGAGTATTAGCAATTGCAAAGACTTCTACCTTTATTGTAGTGAACAAGTTGGAGACAAAGTCTCTGAAACTCTTGGCAATAGCCAAAACTCTAAGTTCTGGTGGAAGCGACAACTTACACGGAACATCTCTGCAAGTATTGGCAATAGCCAAGACTTTAAACTCTACTGCAATAAGCACCTTGCAGAGAAAGTCTATGGAACTCTTGGCCATGGTCAAGATTTTAAGCTCTATGCAAAACATGAATATCTAATAGCCATAAGCAATAAAAACCTTCAAATCACTGGAATCAAGCAAACGTAAGAAAAAATCCCAAATTTCCAACACACAAAGAAGAAAGAAGGAGGCCAGGAATGGGGAAAGAGAGAAGGAAACATGTTCAGCGTGAATTAAACAAGTTGGGGCAAAATAGTCCTTTCATAAGGGGGGGGGGGTATGATGTGGAGGGCATTTACTAAAAACATTTGTAAGTGGGGGCAATTAGGTAAGTACATGTCTTATTGAGGGCACTAGGTGAAATTTTTTGCACCCCACATCAGTTTCTTAACCCGATCCCATCAGTTCCCCTCTCCCAAACCCTAATCAACCATTACCTGCGCCGTCACCCCTAAATTTCCCTCTCTTCTCAGCAAAACGCCAAGAATCCATCTCATCCATGGTCCCTGGTGGTCCCGCGACCCTTTACCCTCTCTGTGACGTCGTTACCTCCCTTCTCCTTTTTTTTCCAACACATCTTTTATGTTGGACTAATGAGAACCGAGGAGGTACCATTCAATGCAATCTAACCCATCCAGATCATAGCAAGCTGATTCTCCACCGTCGATTCAACTTGGTAACTTTTGTTTCACATTTTTACTCATTTTTTTCACTATTTTCAGCTTTAGATTCAGCATATATGTAGGATTTATCCCACATCGAAATCCAAGCACTTTTACACCCTTAATACACCTATAAAAACCCCTATGCACAATGTGAAAATGGAGGAATTTTTAGGATTTTAACAGTCAGTTTCGACTCAAAGTCCTAGCAGTTTTAAGCTGTTCTTTTAAGTTGAATATTTAAAGCATTGAGGTCTAGGAGTCACTTATGAGTTTATTCAGCTCGTCGAGGTTCTAACAAAAGCTCAGATCCGCACCTCATTTCACTGCCACAAAAAGGTCGGTGTCTCTCACATTTTCTATTTTAGTTTGTATAATATAGTTATTGTTGTTGTTAGCTTGAAAAGTTAGTTTTAATTATTAGTGTTCTTTGAACTTGAGCTAAAATAGTTTGAAAAGTAGGTTAGAAGGGGGGCCTTGATTAGCTTATGTGTTTAACTTGCTTCAAATGTGCAAAAAAGGATTAGCAGCTTGTTCGTGTTAAGCTTTATTAATATCTATGATTAACATTAAATAGTGATTAACACCCTAAGAAAATTCTTTAACTGTCTACAAGCAATGGTTGTTTAAAATTTGTCTCACTTGATTAGAATATAGTTAATTGTATGTTTAAGCTTAACCCTTTAAAGAAATGTAGAAGCAATAAGTTATTTACCTAGTTCTTCTATTTCTTTGTTTCTGCTTCCTGGTTCTATTCTCTGTGAGCATGAGGGTGAAGAGTGTTAGAGGCTTAGTTAAAGGTGCAGATTAAGAAGGGTATGAGGAAGATTTGGAGGCTGTGGTATGCTAAAGTTTTAGAGGAGGTATGAGGTGTTAGTAAGGGGTTAGGAAGGGTCTGTAAGGGATTTAAGGAGTGTATAGTGGTTCTGCAGGTTTAGAAAGTTTTCAGGGAGTTCTGGTAGCTCAGAGAGGCTGGGAGTTGATTTTGGAGGCTGATTTGAGTTTGGTTCATAGGTTTTTAAGTGTGAGAGGGTTTAGGGTATTGCTGGGCAGGTCAGTATGTCCGTGTGTATGTGCATTGTCCAGGAGTTTGCAGGTTTGACTGGAAGGTGATAGGGGTCTGCCACGGTGTTAGAAGCTTGGTACAGATGCAGGTTAAGTGAGAAGGTCTATTTGGTTGTCAGGGGGGAGTATAGAATTGGTCTTGGATCTTAATGTCTCTATAGTCTTTAATTTCCGTTAGCTTGTTCATAATTCCCATGGTCTTGTTCCAGATTATAACATTGGTTAGTTTGGTGTTTCTGGTTTTACTATTCACTGATTGTTATGGATAATTTCATATCCTCTCCTGCTTAGAATAGTATTAAGTGTGAAGATATGCTCTCTCTCTTTCTTTATCAAGTTCTGGTGGTATAAGTTTCAAGTTAAATTCCTTGGTTCTTTATCCTAGCTATTGACAAAATGCAGAATTTAATTCTTTCAAAATTATGCTAATATAGTAATGAGCTCTTAGCAGCTTGAATTTTTTTTAAGGAGATGCTCAAGCATTAACTATGTTTGTTAGTTAATCACCATTATTTCTTGGATAAAATTTTGTTGTGGTTGTTGATCGGTGTAGCGTTCAATCAATTTCCTGTTAAGAGTTTGCTTGTCTTTTATGAATTTAAAATTTTGAATATTTTATAAGATCTCTGTTTGTGTCCAATTCTCTTCTTATCTATGTTAAGTCAGAAATTTTGGATGAACTGAATGGCTTTCTCTTGTTAATGATAGCAGTATACTTTTGTGCTTAGTTAAATATTCATGGAGTTTCTAGCTCAAATTCTTGTTGTGTGTTGTTGCTAATATTGGTTTACCTTCCTTGTTCTATTTTTCCCCTAGGGAATAGAATAGATATTGCCACCTGACCAATGAATTTAAGTACAGTAATTGAACTCGTGGCTAAAGGATCAAATTGGCTATATGTCAAAATACGTGAATTTTTCCATGTTCCTCTTACTCAATAAGCTGCTTAAGTTATTTAATTTTCTTGGTTGTTCGTATCGGCCTCCGTTTATTTGCAAAATTATTATCTTTTGAACATTTACTAATTCATGTTCTCTGTTGTTTCTTGACATGAAATTACCCTTGGGAAGAGTTGGCTAAAACTCGAAAAATTGGGATGGTCTACATTGGCTTGGAGTCATTTGGGGTCAAGTCCGGGCTCAAGCATTCAAGAAGTGAAGACTATAGAATAAAAAAGCTTTGTTGAGCCGCTTAATATTTAGGCTCATGGGCATAATATAAGAAAAATAAAAATAGTCTTTTATTCCGCAATTTCCGGGTTCTACCTTTTAACTTATTCTCTTTCCCTATTACCCTGAATCCATGTCTATAGGAATCCCCGTAGTTAATTAATTGTTATAGAATAACTTATTGTTTATGAATGAATGTTTAGTTATTTATCGAGTTATTTTGTGAATATTTTATTTCTAGAATCTACATCTTATTTACGGATTTTGAATCTTTTAGTTAAATATCGTGTTCAATTAAAATTCGAAATTAATAAAATGGGTCACTTTTTTTATCCATTAAAGTGTAACTTCTTTCCAATTAATTGATTTTTCCTATTTTGGCAAATTTTTATTTTTTTAAGTCTAAGTTTATTTAAATTCATATTTCTTTAAAGTATATTTTATTATAATTTTAGATTTTTTGCATTAATTTTAAAACCTTTTAATGACATATTGAAATTTAATAGGGGAAGGTACCAATGTCAGGGCAGAGGCAATGTCAGGGTGACTTGATGTATGCTAAAGCAAAGTTGATAAGGAAGGTACCAATGTCAGGGCTGAGGCAATTGCTATTTTAGAAGCTATGAAATATTGTCTGATCATGTAGTTGGGCAAGTACTAATTGATACTGACTCTCTTCTCTTAAGGAGCATAATTGAAGGCTCCTGGGATGTAGCATGGTGCATAGTAGGTGTGATTGAGGAGATCAATTCTATAAGAAGTAGTAGAGCTTTCAGTTTTGTGCATGTCCTTAGGGAAGGCAACAAACTTGCTGATCACTTAGTTAATGTTGCTTATGAGGTGGGTGAAAAGGA
Organism: Petunia x hybrida; assembly: GCA_037355625.1. Taxonomy (NCBI): domain Eukaryota; kingdom Viridiplantae; phylum Streptophyta; class Magnoliopsida; order Solanales; family Solanaceae; genus Petunia; species Petunia x hybrida. The sequence continues at coordinate 1,288,775 of JBBBVM010000690.1, read as the reverse complement.
GTTCTTTAGCTTTGATGAGCTGGGAGTTCAAGGAAGAAAGATTGTGAATTGGGACAAAGTCCAGTTGCCAACATATAGTCCTAGATTGGTTAAGCATGGAACTGGAAACACCTAAGGAGATGGCATGTTTATTTACTAACTTTGTTTGTTCATTTTGCAGGATATACATAATTTATTTGATATTCAGCAGTGATGAGTTACTTAAGCTTAATGAGGATCTCCAATTTCAATTGATTGGCATTAGTCCTGAGCTTATGGAGCTTAACAAGGATCATCAATGTCAATTCCATTTGATTCTCCTCTTCAATTATTGATGCTCTTCTTTGGAGCATATATCTACATTTGAGTTTGAAGAGGGTATCATTGTATACATCCATTGTGCTTTACAGGTCATTAACAATTGGTGCCTCTAGTTTTATGGTTTGTGCAAGTTTTCAATGTCCAGCGTGCTTTACCGGTGGAGCACCACTGATCCTGGAGTACTTGTGGGGTGGCGTACCAGTGCTCCACCTCTGCTTCTTAAGACTGCTTGATTTTCCTGTGCCGCACCAATGCTCCACCATTGTTTTCCTGAAGACTGGCTTACCAATTGATGATGTTCTTTCCTTATCTACAAGCCTACAATCACATAGAGTTACCAAGTCATTGCTTTGGCTACATGGTCACACACAAGAATGGAAGCTGCAAGCGTACATGGGTTTATTTAATTTCTTACTATTTATAGTAGCTAGTGCAATAGATGTCAAGCTTTACGCCTCTGGGAAACATGACTCTACATTGGTGGTATTATCATTAGTTAATGCTCAATCCAATTGGAGAAGTGTTGCTCAAATTCATAAACATAGGAAAGCACTAGTACGACATTACTTAGTTTATACAAGTAGTTGGTTTTATTTCGTAGCATGTAAAGACTTTGTATTATTTTTCTTCCTTATTATTAATAAAAATTGTCACTAAGCCATGAGCTTAGTGATATTCATTTAAAAAAAAAAGTTTATACTTTGAGCTATTTTGTGAAAATTGAAGAATGATAAAGTTATCAAAAGTTGTATGATCCCTAGGTTCAACATTAACACACCATGACTTCCCACTACACGAGTAGGTAAGTCTAACAAGAGTGAGTGCAAGTGTTGTGGAAAATAGACTCTTATGATAGAGCCAAGTATCAATAATAATCAAAAAGCTTATGTCTCCATAGGAAACAACAAGTTCTTGGCTCAACAAAGACAAGCACTCACTACCATAACAAGCAAAGAGATCAATAAGACATAGAACATGCAAGATTAAGCAGCTAAGTTCCTTATGACCTCCAAGTTTATGGTCAACACACCAAGTCTTCAATGCATTACTATCACAATGTGACTCATTGGCTTTGACATGCTGAACACCCAAGGTGTGATCAACATGTGGGGTGGAGTAAAAAAAATAGTTCAATTGGCAACTAACATCAAATACTCCACTCCCCTTCTTGGATGCACTCTTACACAAAGAGTGACTTCCTCACCTCCAAATCCACCTCTAAGACAATCTTCATCACTAGACAAACTATCAAGGAAGGTCTCTATAATGGATTCTTCATCATTATAGTCCACACAATCAAGATTAGGACTGCTAGAAGACGGACCAACACAATAAATTCAAAGACCATTCATCTCACATGGAGTTTCAAACAATGGATTGTCCATAGAGTTAAGCCTTTCAAACCATTGAGGTTCAGGTTCACACTCTTCATACACACTTGAGGAGTCAACTAGTACAATCCTATCCATCCCATCTACTAGGGACTCCTCAAGGTCACTACCATCCTTACTACAACACATAGTTCCACCAAAGATAAGCATATCAATAAGGGCATGATCAATCAACTCATCTTCCCCTTTGTCAAAAATTGGTGGTGTGTCATAACAAGGTCCACAATCAAGGTCAACTACAATATCTTCACTAATGAGAGGTTCATTGAATACCGGGCTCACAACATGATATGGCTCATCAACTTTCTCAACTAGTGGTTCACAATCACATACAAGTTGACCAACCGACTCTACACTAGTTGCAAACACATTATAATCACACAATTCATCAACTAGCATAGAATTTTCACAAACACTATCACATGACAAGGGAGTAACATGCACAATGGAAGAACTATCACATACCTTTGAGTGGCCATCTTGCTCACTCAATGCACTTAAAGTGTCATGAATTTTTCCTCCACCTTGAAGCTCACATTGAAGATCTTCTTCACCTTGCCCATCCACTTTGGAACATGTTTGAGGCTCCATTAGCTCGCCTCCAAGAATGCCTACACAAGAGCTATCACAAGTAGAAGAAAAAGATAAAGAGTAAGTGTTAAAATAAGGGGTGTCCTCACTCCCAATAATGCTTTTTTACCTCTTTTTTCCCTCATTTCCTTTTCAAGGTCGGGTTTTGATTCGGGTGGTGACATCCCACTCACATCACTCAACACATCCTCTCCTTTTTTCCATTCGAGGAATGTCACATGTTACTCCCTTACTCCTCTCAATCTTTTGTCTCTCAAATTTAGGTGAGTTGGGACGAGGTCCAAGAATACCCGTAGCCGGAGTAGGTGGAATTTTAACATCAACCCGAAATCTAGGACTTGGAGACTCATTGCTTGAGGTCTCCTTCTTATTTGTTAGTGAACCACTTGGCTTTGAAGCTTTTGGTTTCGGGTTCACCTTGTTGACACTTGTCAACTCTTTTCTTGCACTAGTCCCAACATTTCTTCTGATTGTAGGACTTCTTGTTTGCACTCTTTCAATTATAGGACTTCTCCTCAATGGTGTCCCATTTTTTCTCATGTTCGTGGGCTTTCTTGGTTGTACTTCTTCTTTTCTAGGAAGGAGGAGTTGCATCTTTCCTTGTGCTTTGACTTGATAACCGCCAAGGATGTGGGTGAACTTGAAATATCTATTGAGAAGACAAAGCTTTCCCAACATAACATCACATCCCTCTAAAGGACCCACTTTGCACTCAACTTTTTCTTCAAAGTTTCTTTGTAAAATGACTACCCGGGCCACTCCATCAACACAAGGTATCCCCAACCTTCTCATTACAAGAGGACTAATCCAACTTGCTTCACCTTCATCCACTTGAAGCACATACCAACGATTCTCATTAAGGCTCATTATGAATTGACACCAATCTCTTTTTCTCATGAGATCATCTTCGTAGCGCCCTTTACACATCCCATCAATAGTACTGCCACGAGATGGGTACTTCCTTATTTCACCACTACTAGCAACACCACAAGAATAGTGTCCACTTCCCGTCACTCTTCCAACTTTAGATGTGTTGTTGAAAGTCGAGCAAGGAGTCTCATCATAGAACCCATAGGAACTCCTTGAAGTAGGAGTTTGATAGAAACCTCCTCTACCCTTCTCGGTTCCACAACCCATAGAACTACTCATACTATCTCTTCCCTCGGTTTCAATTTCATCCCAAATATCCTCTAAGTGTTGAATTCGAGTGCTCATTGACTCTACCTTGGTCAAAATGCCCCGAAGGTAAGCTTGAACTAACTCGCTCTTATTTACACTTTTCTCATCATTCTCACATCCGTCCAAACCTCCCTTATGGCTCCTTGTACCTGCAAAAGACATTTTAAGAAAGTTGAAAGGTTAGTATAAACAACCTCACTTGCTCTCCCTTCCCAAACCTCCAACCAATGATGCCCTTATCTCTTTAGGAACCACAATGGCATGATCACCAACTAGTATACCCATGTAATGGTTCGGAATGGAGTTTATGTGACTCAATGTACGGAAGCTATTTAAATGCGCACTTGAAGCAAGCAAGTTCTACGAATTTCAGTAAAGACTTCAAGACACACAACACCCTAAAAGCTCAAAGATTAGTGTTAATAAAGTAGGACAAATACCATAGAAACACTAACCAAGAAGTACGGAAGCGAAACAAATACAAAAAACCACAAAACGAAACAAACCGAAGCAACATGTGCACTGGGCGATCCGCCTGAATTTTGGACGGTCCGCCTGCCTTGTTAGGCAGTGACCTAGGTAGGTGGGGCGCCTAAGAGTTGGGCGGTCCGCCCGGGTCCGTTCCCAGTTCATCTTTTTGATGGTTTTTCACCCAAAATCTCAACGTTTTCACCCTGTTTCTTCCAAATCAATGGTACCCAAAGTTGTAATTAACTAATCCCAAAAAAAATCAATGATTTTTAACATTAAACACCTAATAACACGATCACAATCAAGATTCAAAGCGGTTTAAACAAGGGTTTAAAGTTGGGTCTCAATTTTTCGAACTTTTGATTCACAACTCCGAATCATGTAAAAATGGTACCAAATCAACAGGTAAATAATATAGAAAAATCCCCGATATCAATCAATTAATGGGTCATTAAATATATGAATTTCTAGAAATTTTTTGTATTTTTCAACTTTTTTAATTGTTTTGTTTTTCTTCTTTTCTCCAAGAATAAGAACAACAATAACAATAAAGTAACGATACGAAATAGATGAACAAGGAATGAGGGTTTGTAAGAACAAATCCCGAGCCTTAATTTGATACCAAATTGATGCAGGGTGAACGGGCGTAAGCAATAAAATAGATGCGGAAGCAAGTAATCGCAAGATAACAAGAAAATAGGGACGGGAAAGAACAGAAATAGAAGAAAAGAATGGATAAACGATTCAAAACATGAATGAATATCCGAGAGAGGAAAGGAAAATTTTACCATACAAGGAATCTATACTAGTGATGAATCTCCATAGGTTCCAAGCAAAGTGATAATCCGAAGCTTCAAGCTTCAACAAGAAGTAGGCCTTGCTTCTCTTTCTATGTCTATTCTTCAAATCTAGGTTAGCTAATGATCTAATGAACTAATGAGGTATTTATAGGTGTTTCCTCATGTTACATAATTCCTAAAATAACCCTATAAGTTGGGTAAAATAATAAAGACAACATAGGGTCAAACTAGTAAATAATATTAGGATAAAATAAGTGTCCCGTCTTGGTTCATCAGTGTGGGAGACGGAGTAAGTGGGGAGGCGGAACGCCTTATTTTTGGGGCAGAATGCTAGCTAGGTGGCGGCGCTTATAAAGAGGCGGAGGCCTGGCTGGTATGGTCTAACTAGGCAGAGCGCCTAGCCTTGCTGGGAGGGTTTCCTAGCCTTGGTCTTCTTGGGTGGGGTGCCTACTTGCCTGGGTGGGGCGCCTATGGCTTATCCATCTCTTTGAGTCTTCAAAACAGTCCCAAAAGCTTCTCCCATGCTCTTCACCTCTTGTCCTTTGCATCCTCCATTCCCGGTTCTTGATTATTGGCACGTTGGGTAAAATAACCCCACAAGTTGGGTAAAATAATAAAGACCACATAGGATAAAACTAGAAAATAATACTAGGATAAAATAAGTGTCTCGTCTTGGTTCATCAGTGTGGGAGGCTAAGCGCGTAAGTGGGGAGGTAGAGCGCCTCATTTTTGGTGCAGAATTCTAGCTGGGCGGCGGCACCTAGAAGGAGGCGGAGGCCTGGCTTGTCTGGTCCAAGTAGGCGGAGTGCCTGCCTGTGTAGGCGGAGCGCCTAGCCTTGCTGGGAGGGCTGCCTAGCCTTGGTCAACTTGGGCGGGGAGCCTGCTTGCCTGGGTGGGGCACCTATGGCTTGTCCATCTCTTTGAGTCTTCAAAACACTCCCAAAAGCTTCTCCCATGCTCTTGACCTCTTGTCCCTTGCATCCTCCATTCCCGGTTCTTGATTGTTCGCACGTTGGCTCGATTTCCACTGCATCATTTTAGATGCCTGCTCTGCCTATAGTTCTAAAGAATAATCTCTGCTCTATTTGCAAGAGTTTTTATGAAGACCCCATCAAGCTTTCTATCTAAAAGATTGTTGACTATGTCGATAGCGACGAATTTGATTACGAAAATAGATCATATAAAAAAGACGCAAACAAGTGCTATTTGAAGAGAAAAACAAGTATAAAACTTGCAAAGGCTATGAAATCACCACACACAGAAGAAGTAGAAAGAAGTTGCTCCGAGACTACCTATGGATATTTACAAGAAATTAAATTTGAAAAAAGTAAATGCTCTAAGGATTTTATAAATAAGAAGGATCTGAAAAACAATGGAAAACTGCCCTACCCAGGGGGTAGGTGTTGGGCTGGTGCAAAGAAGATCATCACCATCTACAACATCAACGACAACCATTATGTGACGGTGGTGTTTGACATGGTGAACGCGAACATTGTAGTGTATGATTTCAATTTAGGGGTCAATGATGATGAAAAGTTCTTGCCAATAATGCTACCCATTCTCTACTTGTTCCCCCCAATCTATATCAGAAATTCAAAACTTTTCGAAGAGTTGTGTTAGCTTGGATAAGCTTGAAGTTTTGACTGATGACTAAGGAATAGATCCAAAGGACATGTTCCTTTGAATCACTGCAGCTAAATAGATAATTCACGAAAAATCATTTAAGCTGAGATACTATTTATTATCCTAAGTCTATTGTTTATCTTGATAATTATGCAGGTCTAAACGTGATATGAAAAGATTGCATTAAGAGTGGATAAGGGCTAAAGGATTCGGGTAACCTAGGGAAAAGTTCAATTAGGACTCAAACTCTTGGACGCTTTGGATTTCTAATTGCTCAAGACTTCTTGGGTTTTAGAAGCTACAAAAGCAGAAGGATTTCAGCTATTGGTGTGTGCACAAATACAAAAAGAATCGAGTCTTAGCATTGAAAGAATTTTAATCGTATTTGTGTAATCATTAAGCTACAGTGAACTAAGTAAAAACTAGTTCCTTAGATTGAGTCTGGTCAAAGTTCAGTCTTAGTTCAACTGTAGTAGGTACTATCGAGTTGTATCATTTCAGTTCAAGTCATGTACCTGAAGAAACTTCACTGTTCGTAAAAGAGACCACTAGAGGATTAGAGATTAGTCCTAGGTTAGTGAGAATGTAGTCTTGTAACCAAGTGAGTCTTTTACATAGTGAAGTTGAAATCCTACTTGGAAGAGTAGGTCGTGGTTTTTTATCCCTAGTTAAAGGGGTTTTTCCACGCTAATATTGGGTGTTCATTTACTTACAGTTTTAATTCCGCATATAAGATAGTAAAGGAACACATTTAAGGAACTGGTCCTTAAAACAGTAAAGTGGTGTATGTTGGAAAATAACAATTGGTATTAGAGCAGGTTATCCTTGAAAAGGCTAACACCTAGGATTAGAATGAGTACATCACAGGAAAATGGTGAGGGTCAGTCAACTGTTAGGGCTCCTTTGTTCAATGGAAGATACTACTCATGGTGAAAGGAAAGGATGAGAGATCATCTTCAGGCTGAGGACTATGAGTTATGGGACATAGTGACTGAAGATCCCATGATTCAAATGAAGAAGGATGCTGAAGGAAATGATGTTCCCAAAACTAGAAGGAAATGCAATGCTGAAGATTTAAGGCAGTGGGAAAAGAATGCCAAAGCTAGAAAGTGGCTTGTCTGTGGACTCAGTCCTGATGAGTATACTAGAATTAGAGGATATACCACTGCAAAGGAAATCTAGAATGCTCTACAGGTTGCACATGAAGGAACAAGTCAGGTTAAAAGATCTAGAGGTACACTTCTCTTTGCTGAATATGAAAGCTTCAAAATGAAAGAAGGAAAATCAATTTCTGAAATGTACACTAGATTTAATGTTATTTCATCTAAACTTATTTCTTTGGGAAGGGTTTTAACTGTTGAAGATAGAGTAGAAAAATCCTAACTAGGGTTCTTCCAGATTCTTGGGAGATTAAAGCTTGTGCTATTATTGAAAGCAAGGATCTGACCACCTTATCTTTAGATGAGCGTATAGGAAATTTGAAAACTTATGAACTAAGAAAAAAGGATAAGAACATAGGTGAACCAGTTAAAACTGAACCTAACCTAGCCTTAACTGCTACTGATAAGCCTTTTGACGATAAGGAACTGGTCCTTATCACTAAAAGTGTTCAAGGATATTTGAATAAGAAAAAGGTGGCTAGTGAACAGGGTAGGTCTTCTAACATGAAACAGGCTGGAGAATGCTTCAAATGTGGAAGCATGGAGCACTATATCAGCAAATGTCCAGTTATGAAAGGAGAATGGAGGAAGAGATACGTGGAAGAAAGGAAAAAGGCTAGGGAACAGTTCCGGAATAAAAGTGGAAATCCCAAAGCAATGGTTGCTGGTTGGCAAAACAATGAGGATGAACAATCTGATGATGATCTGGATGAGGATCTTGCTCTAATGGCTCTTGAAGACTCAGATAATGAAGAAGATCCTGAGGTATTTGTTTCTAAACATAGACAAGATGTGAAAAGTATGCCTAGAGAGAAATTAGTTAAAGTATTTCATACTGTGCTAAATGAGTTTAAATCTCTATGGGATGGAAAAAATCAACTGCATGATGAAATTAAAAGTCTAGGAACACAATATAAAAGGGCAGTAATTTAAAATGACTCTCTGAAAAGGAAAATTAGCATGCTTGAGGAACAAGTCCTCACACTTGAATCAACTGTTCAGGAACTGGAAAATGCTAAAACAATTGAAAATGGTAAAGGCATTGCTAATTCTCATCAGATCATTCCGGAAGAGAAACTGAAAGCCACAGTTGCTGAACTGTGCAAGAAAGATGAAAAGATATGATCTTTGGAAGAGGACTTAGTTAAAACAAAAATAGAGTTAGGAAAAACTGTAAAATGGAACAAGTCCTCTGAAGCACTAGAATGGTTACAGAAAAATCATAGTAGTAATAGGAAGGGTATTGGATTCATGAAATCATAGTCTTCACCTAAATGGGATTCAAAGAATAAGTATCTATCACTTCCTGAAAAATGGCTATGCACTTATTGTGGGAACACTGGTCACTTGAAAGAAAATTGCCAATCTCTAAAAATGGCTGCACAGAGGAACAGGTCCCATAAACCATTTCAAAATTCTCTGAGAAAGAAAAATGTTCACACAAAGAAACTATTACCATTCTGGGCTAGGAGAGATCTAATTCATCCTTTTTCTCAATGAAATCTTAAAATGAACGCCCGAGAGAATTCTCCATACCAATAGCGTTCAGGGTGGTTGTATAGCTCTGGCATGTTCCTCAGTTTTGGAGTTTGCATAAGCTTTCAATCGTTCGGGGAAGAGGGAGTATAAAGAATTTCTGAGATTCGCGAGGGTTCTTTATTGGAGTCTCTCCAAGTGAGTCCATGTGATGTTATTCGGTGCCTGTTTCGCTGCCTTCACCTTTGTACTAAGGGATTCCTCAGTTGGGCTGATTTTACCAATTCCCGTGGTGCAGTATCACAATGATGTTGCTGCTTGGGTATCAACTTGGAAATTTCGCCTTTTTGTTGCCGGGAGAGACTTCGATACAAGAGCTACAATTCAGATGAAGAGTCTCCGGCTGTGCAAATTCAAGGGAACCTCTAAATTTAGTCTTCCCTTTCCTTTTTTTTTTCCTAAAATTGTTATGAACAAATGTTATATTCAGGAAAAACTAATTGTATATTGTAAGACTACAGACCGTTTTTTATTAATGAAATGGTTGTTCATCAATAATTTTATACATGCTTGTGTGATTACATGTTGTGTAATGTGCAGGCAAGTAATATGTTTTGTGCTCGTAAGGATTGGATGGCTTTCGGTCGTCCTGAATGTTCTAATCGTTTAAGAATATTTATCAGTGAGCCTGCTTTTGGAAATTATGTCCGTTATGCGCCAATGTTTGGAATCTATGTTGCCTTTATAGAAGATGGATATTTGCGCCTGTAATGGGACGACTTTAGCCTGTATGATAAAAGGCACTTTTGCGTCCGACTTTGAACATCTCTGCTTAGTTACTCGAGTATTTAAGACTTTCTAGCACTATGCGGACTGGAATCCCTGTCAGCGTGTAGGTGCAGTTGTTGAATTAATGAGTTCAACTCACAAATAATGCTTGGTGGCTGAGCTAGACGTAGCCTAGCTCTAAGGGAGTAGTCTACCCTACTTTTTGTAGCAAAAAGTGAGTGTATTAATTCAACTTGGGTCTGGCCTGGGCTATGAATAGTTGGATCGTAGATAGATCTGAATAAACATGTAGAACTGACTAAATAGAATAGCAGTCTTATTGATATGGTGTGGAGCCATGTAAACTTAAAGAACTGGGATGTGTGCCCGTTGTATATAATGACAATAGAAGAAAATAGGAAAGGGGAATATACGTGTCTCGAGTATATGGGCTTAACTTTAGCCATGTGATATTCCAGTTATTTGGAATGGTTGTTCCTTCCATGTCTTCAAGAACGTACGCACCTTTTCCAGCAATGCCTCAAACTTTGTACGACCCTTCCCTATTCCGGGCGAGCTTACTTGCACCAGCCTGCTTGGTGTTTTGAGTCACTTTACGGAGGATCAGATCCCTGATGTTGAAGGATCATGGTTTAGCCCTCGTATTGTAATACTGCTCCACCCATTGCTTCTGGGCCGCAAGGCGTATGGCCGCTATTTCTCGCCGCTCGTCCAAAGTATCAAGGGAAATCTTTAAAGCTTTGTTGTTAGATTCTTCCTCAGTGAATGATAGTCGCAAGCTGGATTCTCTAATATCCAAGGGAATCATTATTTCTCTTCTATATGTCAGTGAAAACGGCGTCTCTCTGGTGCTAGCTTTGGATATAGTTTTGTAGGCCCACAGGACTCCAGGCAGTTCTTCCGGCCACTTTCCCTTAGCTTCCTTGAGTCGCTTCTTCAGATTCTCCACTTTTGTCTTATTCAAAGATTCAGCTTGACCATTAGCCGAAGGGTCATAAGGAGTAGAGGTTATTCTCTTGAGTTCCTTTTGCTTCAGAAGAGTAGTAATTTTATCGCCTATGAATTGAGGACCGTTGTTTATTTCTGACGGGATGCCAAATCGGCACAGAATGTTTTTCCAGATAAACTCTATGACTTTCTGCTCCCGAATTTGGCTGTAGGCCGCTGCCTCGACCCATTTGGTGAAGTAGTCCACCATGACAAGCAAGAACTTGACACCACCGGGTGCTTCCGGCATGGGCTCTACGATGTCAATCCCCACTTCATGAAAGGCCAAGGGGTTATTACTGAGTGTAATAACTCTTTTGGCTGATGAAGTATATGGGAGAATCTTTGCTACTTATCACACACCTGGGCAAACTTTCTTGCGTCATCTTCCATTCGGGGCCAGAAATAGCCAGCCCTGATTAACTTATGAGCTAGAGATCGCCCGCCGAAGTGATTTGTACATTTTCCTTCATGGATTTCTCTGAGCGTGTAATCCACTTGAGGGGGTCCCAAATATCTAGCAAAAGTACCACAAACATTCGGGGATACAACTCATCATTGATTAAAACATAGCGAGTCGCTTGGGCCCTCAACCTTCTGCTCTCCTTTCTATCTGCCGTGAGTAATTCTTTGTCCAGGTATTTAATGATCGGGTGCCTCCAGTCCCATGATGATCCCACTGTGTTGACCTCGCAGCGCTTGATGTCTACGTACATTAGCTCAGCGATGGAAATATAGTTGTCTGTGTTTAAGCCTACAGTGGCCGCTAGATTGGCTAGGGCATCAGCCTCCATGTTTTCTTCTCTCGGTATCTGATTAATCTTCCATTTTTAAAAATTCTTTAGACATTTTTCTACTGTGGCCAAGTATTCTTGTATGGGGGCGTCCTTGGCGGTGTAAACCCCAGTACCTGATTGACAGCGAGCTGGGAGTCGCAATCGATACTGATCTCCCTGGCTCCTAATATGTAAGCTGATTCTAAAGCTTGAACTATTCATATTCTGCCTCGTTGTTTGTCATTTTGGAGCAGCTGACATCTTTCCTGAACACTTTCTTCGCTAGGGATTTGATCATTATACCAAGCCTGGCCCCTTTTACGTTTGAGGCCCCATCAGGTGTGGATTATCCATTGTACAGGGGTAACGCCTTACATCATCCTGCATTCTGCTTCAGTTCTCGGCATGAAATCGGTACTAAGTCGGCAACAAAGTCTTCTAGTATTTGTGACTTGATAGCCGTATGTGGCTGATAAATGATGTCATATTTGCTGAGTTCAACGGCCTATTTTTCCAGCCTTCCTGATAGCTCGAGTTTGCTTAGAATAGTTTGTGAGGGAAAAGAGGGAACCATGACAATGGTGTGACTCTGAAAATATGGCCACAACTTCCTCGCTGCCATGACTAAAACAAGTGTGAGTTTCTCCAAGTGTTGGTACCAAGTTTCCGCATCAAAAATAGACTTGTTGACATAATAGACTGAGACTGCACCCCTTCTCCTCTCGTACCAGGATGGTGCTAAAGACAACTTCGGACACTACTAAGTACAACATTAACGGTTCTCCCTCGCGTGGCTTGGTAAGCAATGGGGAATTTGCCAGGTATTGCTTGAGTTCCAACAACGCCTAGCTGCACTGGTCCGTCCATTTGAAGCTTTTATTCTTTTTTAGGACATTGAAAAACTTATGACACTTCTCCTGTGATCGCGAGATGAACCGCCTGAGTGCTAATTAAGTCGTTAAGCCTTTTTACTTCAACTTCACTTTTAAGGACCTTCGGTATCATCTCGATTGCTTCAATCTTCACAGGATTTTCTTCTATGCCCCTATTGGAAACAATAAACCCAAGGAACATCCCAGAGGATACGCCAAAGGCACACTTCTCGGCATTGAGCTTTATTACAAATTTGTCCAAGATGTCAAATGCTATCTCCGGATATTGAAGTGATCTTTGGCGAATTCTGATTTAACCAACATGTCATCGATGTAAACTTCCATGATCTTGCCGATCTTCTCCTGGAACATCAGGTTCACCAACCTCTGATAAGTTGCTCCTGCTTTTCTTAGTCCAAAAAGCAATACCCTGTAACAATAAGTCCCCATGTCTGTGATTAAAGAGGTCTTTTCTTGATCATCCGGGTTAATGAGGATCTGACTGTACCTTGAGTATGCATCTAGAAAACTCAAGGCTTCGTGGCCCGCGGTCGGATTAATGAATTGATCGATGTTGGACAGCATGAAGGAATCTTTTGGGTATGCTTTATTCAGATCCATGAAGTCGATGCACATCCTCCACTTTCAATTTTTCTTGGGAACTACCACAACATTAGATAACCAATCGGGGTATTGAACCTCGCAAACGAAACCATTGTTTAGTAGTTTATCGACCTCTTCATTGACCGCCTGTCTTTTTTCGCGACTGATCGGTTGTTTCTTCTGCTTGACTGGCTTGATGTTCGGATAGAAGTTCAGATTGTGTATAGTGACACTAGTAGATATCCCCGGCATGTCGGTGTGTGTCCAGGCGAAGGGCCCGACCGAGCATGCAGGAAGTTAGCATATTCTTACTTGGCTTCGGTTGAGAGCTTAGCCCTCAAATAAAATTTCATCGGGTCAAGATTATCGATTGTGGCTTTGGCTGGCTTGTCTTCTTCCTCCGGGTCAGAGGGCATGATGGCCTGCTCTCGAGACCCGGCCACCTCATGGACCCCATGTCCGAGAGGTACGCTGGTGATCAGATCAGGGCCAACGAGCTTATCTAACTTCCTCTTCTGATATTTTGTCTCCTTCTTAGTGGCATCTATTACTGCAGTTACGTAACAGCTCTGGGATAAATTATGCACCCTCTGAATTTCTTTCACCCCCTAAGGACTCGGGTACTTCAGGATTTGATGAAGCGTAGATAGAACTGCACGTACTTCGTGAATATAGGGCCTCCCGAGGATAGTATTATACAAGAGGTCGCATGTCATTACTTGGTCGCATGTATCATTCGTCTCAAGGTTCTTCTCCTCAGCAGGGGTGGGTTCCTGTTCAGCCGCCTTCATAGTTTTTTTTTTTCTTTCCAGCATACTTAGCAGGCTCTTTTACTTCTTGTTTCAATGCTGATCTGGTTGCCACTTTTCTAGGAACCACATGCTCCTCCCTATTCTCAGACTGAGGTTTTGTTTCCTCATCATCTCTCTCATCCACAAGATGTCTTTTTCCTACAACTTTTCCACCTTTACCAACTTTCTTCTCTTTGTATTCTCATTTTCTTCTCCACGGACATTATTTCACTCACTAACATTATTTCATCGTCCTCTTCCTCAATTGTCTCATCTTCCTCACCAAACTTCCTCTTGATTTTTCTTTTCTTAGCCTCTACTTCCTCAATCCTCTCATCTTCTCCCCGTTTCTCCTTGTCAGAGTCAGTACAGTCAATTCCTACATCATCAGTTATTTTAGGAACTGAAAAAGGACAAGGTCCTTTATCAGTTCCCTTAGCAACTCCAGCAGGTCCTTAGTTTGTACTGACTTGACCACTCATTACTACATCCTCCTTTACATTCTTTGAGGGAACAACCTCTGAACTAGGTCCGTCGAATGGGCCCTTTTGAGAGCCTACTGATTCCACTGCCCTTATTAATTCTAATGCAATTTTGGCAGCATCTCTCTAGGAAAACCAGCTTCTATTCTTGCAACATCAGATTCTACCCTAGTCACCCCAGGTTCTATTCTAAATTCATCAACCTGTTCAATGGCATCATTATTCGCCCTATGACTTTTACTCCCTGATCTAACATCATCAATAGATTTCACTAGTTCATCCATCATAATAACTAAAACTTCTATAGCTACTTTTTTAGGGCTTAAAATAGATTCATGCAATGTAGAACTAGTTTCAATAGTGTCAGGCCTTACCTCTATTGATTTTTTTATCAGTGACAGCTGGTGCTACCATCGTGGCTTTTGATTTTGGTGCAAGCTTCTTCTTCCCTTCTTGTTTAGCAACTTTCTTTGACCTTTTTGCCTTGCCTTAGCCAAAGCCATGGGTTTCTTTTATAGATTTTTGTGCGACTGGTGATTTAGAGATTTTAGTGGGTGGGCAGATTTTGTTTGTGATTGAGACATTGTTAGATTTTGTGTTTTAGTTGAAGATGATATTAGTTCAATTTAGGGTTTATGCGGAGAGATTTGGAGAAAATAAGAGTTTGTTTGGTTCTTGAAAAAAGCAATAAGTTATGATGACGGAAAAAGGAAAACACCTTTTAAGCATTTGGGAACTGGGAAAATGGATGTGACGGTTTTTAATGACAAGTAATTAATTACTCCTTTTCCAAGTGGGAAGGATTTTAATTTCAAAAAGTGTAACCAAAAAAGGATAATGGCTAAAATTAAGAGCGGTTACACACGTATGGAAGTTTTAGTGATACATAATTAAAGCAACTCAGGTTTTGCACAATACTTAACAAAATTAAACACATAATGTGTACCTAAACTTGGCTCCTCATTTAAATCATAGTTTCTTCATTGTACTTAACAGGTCCTATAATGGGAATTTGCCATAACTAATAGTCTTCAGCATAGATAAAATTCTCCATCTTGTTCTTCCACCACACATCGTATTTTCTGTTGAATTGCGGTGGCTAAAGAACAGACTGTCCTTCAGTGATAGTTGATGGTGCACTCATGACTAGGTCCTTTTCTAAGTGTTATCCTAACAATAAAAAGACCTGATCTGATACCACTTGTTGTTCGTGCACCTATTCAGGACACTAGAAGGGAGGATGAATTATATCCTTTGATTTTTGTTAAAGAACTTTGTTCTTCACCATAAAAACCTAGTTCTTGTATACGTTCTACACAACTCTAATTCAAACACAGAACAAGTACTGAAAGTAAAGAACACAGTGTTTTTACGTGGAAAAGTTCTTGCTCAAGGAAGAATAACCACGACCCACATTCTAGGATTTTAAAATTCTTCCACTAATACAATGAGCGAATTTTAGATTACAAACTCTATAACCAAGGAGCTACAATATAGACTCTAAACACTCTCAAAGCTAAACTCTAGCTTTTACAAAATTTTCTCACAAGATTCACCTCTAACTATGCTTCTCTGACTAAGAAAATAGGTAATGCATTAAACACAGTTTGATTTAACAACAAGAATAAAGAACCTATTTTAGATACTGAATAAGAAAAAGATTCTTTAATGGTTCTCTGCAGCTGTCCACTCACTCACGGTCAATAACTGAATTTCCTTTGAATGCTCTCAATTCACGTAGTGAAGGAATAAATATGCGGCAGCCTCTATTACTTATTTTTTATAGGGGTGTTCGAAATCCTAGTAGTTTATCACTAGGAATCTTCTCAAATATGGTTAGAGAATATCTCCTATGATATACTCCTTGTATATCATTAAATCTATGTTCACACTTCATAGAGACATCATAGGCCTGAACTCTTTTACTAACTAGGATAACTAAACATGCATGCGCTAAGCTTTACTAGTTTTGCATGGATTTGAAATCCGTAATCTTTTCGATCTGTCATTCTTTCTACTAAGGACTAGGTTCTTTACCAGGTCTTTTGTTTGTCAATCATCAAAATGCAAATTTCTCAACACCTATTTATTACTAAGCATTAAGAAAAAGAAATTTAGGCTGAGTGTGAACTTTTTACATGTTAGATGCTTTTATGTTGTGGCTATTCCTTCTTAAAATTTGCAAACGCTTTAAACAATACGGATGAGGGGACTCCTCGTCAGGGGAAGGAAGAATTTGATGAGGAGAGTGTGAAGGAATATGAGGAATAGATTCATAAGAGGATGTCGGAAGTTCTAATCATAAGGAAAGAGACGTTATAGAAAACTACATTTCTGCTATTTTAAGATTCTTAATTAATATCCTCATATTTTCTAATTATTAGACAATCCATCCGTCTCATTCATGTTTGCCTGGGCACAATGTTTAAGAAAGAAAAATACCTTTTTTAAAAGTAAGAGAGTAAATAGAATGTGTGCCACGTCAACTTGGACAGAGAGAGTAAAAGTTATATTATGAGCTTTCTTCTTTTTTGGCTAAAATTATGAATTTGTGCAGAATGTAACCGTGAACATGGATATGCTTCTGAAATATGGTATTAAGACCTTTCAAGCCAGGGATACTGATGCTGCTGTAAATTACTTTCAACCAAAGGAATGGAGGGAATTGGCTTAATAAATAATGAGTCATGAAGGTAAACTATTTTAATATGCATCTTCTCGCGTGTTACAAATATGATAGAAACCACCTTAATTATTATTATTATGTTATTAATGGTAGAGAACTAGATCTGATACACCAAGACCATCTATTTGCCTAGAGAATATTTAATACTACAATATTTTGATAGAGTTTGCCACCTTCTTCTAGCAACTCTCCACATTAAGAACTTTAAAAGGGCAACTTTCATTTCAATACAAATTTAACAAATTGAGTAAATTACCAAAAATGTCCCAAAAGTGTGCCTGAAGTTGTGAATCTATCCTTGATATGCTAGTGTCTTCTAGATGGTTTGTACCTACATTTTACATGCTAAAATTGCCATATGGAAGTAACTTAATCACCCAGGCCGGATGATTTTACTGTTTCATGTTAGATCAGTTAGTGTTTGATGGTGAGTAGTTTGAGAGAATAAATTTTGTCCATTACTAGTAAAATAGAGAAAGGTAGAAGTGTTTAAATATTTGAGGTAAGCTTTGAAGGGAAGCGAAAAATTTTGGCTACATTATTAAATAGTGAAAGATAGACACTTCGGCACTTTTGGGACATTTGGGCCTTGGGTCAATTTGAATAGCCCGAAATTAATTAATTAAGTTCAGTATTTTTTTATTTTTCGCTAATTATCAATATTAAATAAAAAAAAAAATTAAATATTTTTATTTCAAAAGTCATGCATGTTAGTTTTTAAGTAAGTGTTCTTTGGTGAAAGTTTTTGTCTGTTGATTGAAAAGACATATAGAGGTATTATAAATAGCTATCCCCTCCACAACTAAAAGCACGTAGAATCAATTTCTTCCATCATCTTCTCTTACTATTTTCTACATATCAAAACTCTTGTTCAAGTGGAAAAAATCGAGTTAACTGCTAAAACTAGAATTTTTATTGGCTAGGTAAATTCAAAAGGAAATCTGCCACCCTCTACAACAACACAGGTGGATGGCTTAAATTCCTTAAGGACAGACTTTACCCTATCAAAACCTATTAATCCTTCTTCTCGTTTTTTAAATTATTTCCTAACAATCTTAAGGAATTTAATTAATCTAATAATGGAGGCTACTGAAACTGATTTTCATTACAACAAGATGTTCGAATTCAAGAATGCTGGCCTATTCTTAATGGAGACATCATGACTGCCATGAGTTACTTCTACACTAAAGGCAGTTGGATGCGAAAGAAATTAAAGATAATAGTCTCATCAGTTTAGTAGGTAGCTTGTAAAAATTTTGTCTAAGCTATTGGCAGGGCAACTTAAAAAGGTTGTGGATAAGCTGATAATCAGAAAGCTTTCACAGGAGGTAGACAAGCAAATATGTCTAGATTTCAAACTGAGAAAGGAGGATGATATTTTGTGCAAGCATGATCTTTAAGAAACCTAAGGCTACATTTCTATTTAAGCTGATGCGGGAAATGGACTTTGGTGAGAGAAGGATTAGTTTGATGGAATTTGTGTAATGACTTGTGAAATTCTATGTACTAATGGTTGGGTCTCTAGCTGGATTTTTCTCTCCATAAAGGTTTAAGACAGGGTGACTCACTGGCACTATATCTTTTTGTTATGTTCATGGAGACACTTACCATGATGTTGACTAGAGTTGTGGACCTAAACTGGTTGAAACGAGTTAAGTTCAATAGGAGTGGATGTGAGAGCTTTGAAGTTTCTCACATTTTGTGTGCTGGTAATACACTAATTCTATGTGATGCAGACCTAGAGCAGGTTCACTATTTAAAGGAGATTCTTAGTACATTCGAACGTATTTCAGGCCTCCGTATATTTATGTAGGAGCAGCTTGTATTCAATAAATGCTTACCGAAATGCCCAAGTTCTGGCTGATGCACCTGGAGGTAAGCTGGAAAGTCCTCCCAACACTAATTTTTTGTTACCGATTGGGGCGAGATGTAGAGACAACATCATCTGGAAAGGAGTGTTAGAAAATTACAAGAAGAAGTTAAGCACATAGAGGAAACAATATTTGTTGTTGGATTGCAGATTAACATAAGTAAATAGTGTACTGATAACGTTTCGATGTATTAGATGTAATTAGTGTATGCCTCCAAATCGGGATTAGAATATAATTAAATTTGTAATAAGGTTACAAGCGATTCGTTGTATCAAATGAATAATAAGAAATAGAATTAATGATGATAGTAAGAACAATAAAATTGTATTTATAGCTTGAGATCACAATTGCAGAGTTTGGACACATATTTGTGAATCCCTTTTATAATGACGTACAAGTAATATTTATAGTAGTACAAGGTAAGCATTAATTAGCCTATTTATCCACACTCTAATTATAGGTGACCCATGATCTCCCCCCATTGAATTACAAGATCGTGGGGCTACTTTAGTTACAGAGTGTCTGGGTTGCACATCTCGGACACTCTGTCTCTCATTAACTCAAACGGCATGACTTTGATGCTTATCATCGGTAACCTTCATAATCAAAATCTTTGTAACCGATACTTTGAGTTCAATGCTCCAATTTCCACGTGCCCCAGTCATAATTTCACCAATGCAGATAGTCCCGCACTTCCCAAACAACTGTCAGAGTCCTCGGGGAGTGGAATGAGAACAAGCGAGAAACATGACGTGGCAGTACATGTACCTTACATTTCAAAAAGCCGGGCATCACTTTGCTTTCCCATCCGCTCCATTTAGCGACCACTGAGAGGCCGTCACATTAGTGTTGTCTCCCTAGGTCATCATGACTCTTCCATTATAAATTTCAACTTGATCACTTTGAAAACCATACAAAATCAATACTTTTCAATCCATCTCTAGATATCTCTAAATTACCAAAGATCTCAAGGCATATATAGAGAAAAAAATGTCTGTAAGGAATTCTGCTCAAAACTCCACTAGTCACTCAGGCGGTGATAATGTTGATACTCTACGATAGTCGTCGACGATGGTCCTATCAATTTCATGGTGCCGTAAAATTCTATTCTACCAGCGGCTTCTGGTAGTGACCATTTCAGAGATGGCTTACTTAGAGCGAAGGAAAAAAGGCAAAGCCATCGCCTCTCGCGTTAAATCTAAGGAAGTAAGTGGTGAGGAAGACGACATTGATGATGGCGAAGAGAGGAAGTGTCAGAAGCAAAAAGGGGTTCTGACGACGTTGAGGTGAAACGATCCGAAGCGTTGTTTCTCGGAACTGGAGGTCTGTTGGGTAAACGGAAAACTCTATTAGCTCTAGAAGGGCATTTTTAGTATGCGTGCAACGTTTTACAATTATCGAATGTCGTTTGGTTGGTTTACTGCAAACAATTCATTTTCGATTTTGCCGTATAATATTAAGTAGCTTGAGCGAATCAATTTATGTTCTAGAGTTCCGTTGGGGTATTTTTCAATTTCAACAGCTTCATATTATCATTTAGGACTTATGGGGACTTTCAAATTTTCATTCCGAGTCTGTTTGCTCATTTTGGGTAACTCACTAGTTGAGTTAGTTTTAGCGCTCTTGGGTATGGAGCATCGGATTGGGCGTTTGAGGTCTGATTTGTGTGTGGATGACACCAATAGTTTTGTTTTGTTATTTGGGTCCTAACGCAACTGGAATCTTTCAATTCAGAGTTCGTTTGATTAGTTTTGACTCTTAGCGTGAAGGCTAGAGTTTTATGGAGTCCAAGTTATTGATAAGCTAAATATGGAAGCTTAACGAGTTTTTCAATGATTCTTAATCCTAAACTGTAACCCACTGAATCTAGTTTCCAATGGTTTAAACCGCGTATCAATCGAATGTTCGTATCAAAAGTTATGGCTATTTTATTGAAGGTAGTTAGCTGGCCAAGACTTAGTCCTTGAGGGGAAAATTCATCAATTTGCTTGCTGTAATATTATAAATATTGATTTTGAGCCATATTTCACCATTTTGTACGATCAAGAGCTCGGGAAATTGGGAATTTTAGGGAAGTATCTTCAGAGAACACCAAGGAATAGATTCTTAAACCCCATAGCTCATTATATCATGATTTTGTCTTGGATTTGGGATTAATTCCATGGTTTTTGAAACGGAATTTGGGTTTGAGGGTAAGTACCCTATTTCTTTAAATTGGAGTCCGATCCGGACTCTAGTTGGGTCATATTATATTTGAATGAACTTGTATTCGTAACGACTACGTCATGCTTGAATTTATTTTGGGATTCAGGACTTTTTTGGAGGTGGGTCCGCAAGAGGGTTTGGTACTTTTTGAACAAACGGACTCCGATCCAGAAACAAGATGTACTTTTGGACTCATTGAATCGAGGGGAGTGCGGTAACATAATTTTTTCATGTTTTCGGGCACGTGGGCTTGGGGTTGGTCCGATACATGTACTTTCTTGACCCGTGACATTTTGAAATGGGATTTTAAGTCTGTTATAAGTTGTTTTGTGACTGTTGGCTACTCTATTGAATAGAGTGGGAGCTCATAGAGCAGAAACATAAAGGAAAGACAGTCTAGGAACAGCTGGATTTGCTCAGACCGAGGTGAGTGGTTTCTATCCATTTCTTTGTGGCTTTATGCCTGTGGATTTGTCTATGTATGTCTCTATTCATGCATAGCTGCCGATAAATGCATACTTGCTATGCGGATTTTTTTGAAAAGCATGATTTGCACTGTATGGGCTAATATGTGTTGTATATTATGTTGGTTGGTTTAGTCTGCATATCTGCAGGGGATCTATGATCTGGTTTGATACTGTTTACGTAGATGGCTCGTCCTATACGCTTGTAGGAGGATGTATGCCTATATGGTTGGATCGACTTATACACTGCAGGGGGTATACATCATATGAGGCTGGTTCGACATGCATTCCTACGCGGGTTCTATATGGCTGGCTCGTCCTACACGCTTGTAGGAGGATGTATGCCTATATGGTTGGCTCAACCTGCATGCCGCAGGGGGTATACATCACATGAGGTTGGCTCGACATGCGTGCCTACACGGGTTCTATATAGTTGGCTCATCTTACACGCTTGTAGAAGGATGTATGCCTATATAGTTGGCTCGACCGGCATGCCACAGGGGGTATACATCATATGAGGTTGGCTCGACATACGTGCCTATTGAGGTTCTATATGGTTGGCTTGGCCTACATGCCTTTAGGGAATATATATTAGAACAGGTTGGACGTTGGTCCGGTAAATATGGCTGGCTCGGTATGCACGCCTGCATGGTTCAATTATATTGTATTATATGCTTAGTACTTTATGCTTTGTCTGCTTTGTTGCTAATTTGATAAACTAGAATTTACTTGTTCATATTTATACTATTTTTTAATCTATGGCTTCCTAGAAGGGTTGTCCGGTTTGTTGGAAAATCTGAAAGGCCCCACTCACCAGTCATCCGGACTGACAGGTTTGCATTATTTTCCTTATTTTGGTTTTTTTTCTTATCGACAGGCGTTGATCGTGCTTTTGGACCGAGTTTGTGGCTGTCGAGGGTAACATCGGATAGGAGTAGTGGTAAGCTGCCCTTTTATTTTGGGGGTCACCGGATCGAGTTATTGACTAAGAACATATGGTGTAATTCCTTCTTTCGAACGTTTGAGTTTTATTTTTACTCTAAATCTTGTAATAGATGTTCATAAATATGTAGTATTATGGAACCTGTTTAGTTAAATTCCATTGTTGTTTCTTATTTTTTTTTTTGGGTTGTCCCTTATTCTTTGGATTTGGGACTTGACGGGTTCGTCCGATGGGTTAGGGTTCAGGTACCCACACAACCCGAAAATCTGGGTCGTATCAAGAGGTTGAGCCTTACGAATTATCCCCTCTTCTTTCCACATCTCTAAAGACTTTGTAGTTCAAAAGCAGACCACCAGGAAAGAAGAGGAAAAGAGAAACGTTTATGTTCGCTATATGACCTAAGGTGTGAAGAAGCATATAAACAAACTCATTAGATTAGAGGACTAGGGGGAGATTAGTATCCTAGCCTTTTATTAATTGTCAAAACTAGCATTAAATTTACTCTTCCTTCAGTCATAGCTAAATTCCATTTTAATTCTAAGATTAACTTGCTAAAACAAGTGAATTTAAACCAATCCAACTCAATTTAGTCTCGTGCAAGTCCTCGTGTTCGATCCCTACTTCGACTAGGGTATTTGTGACCCCTACCCTTAATCGGGACCACGTCATGAACACCCCCTCATTAATCACTCAGGCTGATCTCCACCAGCTTCATGTTGATTGTGGGTGGGGACCAAACATTCAACTCACCCTCTTGGACCCTGCCAGTGTAAGTTCCGACCAAATTCTAGGATTTTCCTTTGTCTACACTTACCCGTTCAATGTAGAATTTACTCTTCCGGTGCATAAAGTAATAATCGCATTCTTTACACCTATAACAATTGTTTGGCATAGCTCGGACCCATTGTATGGCAGATCGTAGGGTGCATTGACTTTCTGTGCAAGGAAGCAGGACTATGTTTCACTTGCAGCATTTGACTTCACTTTACTACCCTCATTTCTACAAGGGTGTCATAGTAACCTTGAGTAGCCGAGGCAAGTATGCATTGATACCAAAAAGTGAAGACATCGGGGGCCGCTGATGGGCAAATCATCACATTGCGGTCCCTACTTCACAAGTCTCAATAGAACCAGGATTCCTCGAGGAATGGAATCTTAAGCGTAAGTAGATTTTCCTCTATTTTTTTTTTTTGCAGTGATTTTTCTACTATTACTTTGCCCTTTCTCACATAAATATCTCCATTATCAGGCAATAAACTGATTATCGAGCTTCTATCCGATTTAACGGAATGGGTCTAGGCCATAATCAGAGAATGCCATTGAGTCGATAGGACTTGGGAAATGTAGCCTTTAAATATAGTTGGACGGAAAAAAGACATAGTGAGTTTTCTTCACATTTAATCTCTTCGAGAGGTCTTTTTTATGTTTTTGTATGCAAGTTTTCTTCCGTTATAGGCTTTCCTATCAAAGCATCCTCTGATAAGAAAAGCACGGGTACCAAAGGGAAAAAGGCTGGAAAGGGGAAGAAGAAAGAGAAGAAACTTCTCGAGCCTGATGCAACCATAGCCAAGATGGAGGACATCGTGACTTCAACCAGAAAAAATCAAGGAATCAGTCGGTTCCTCTGGCCAAGGGCCCTCCCCACGAAGCAATGATGTCAACTTCAGGAGGTTTATTTGTAAAACTTCTATTGTTAAACCTTCAGCCTCAGCTTCCAGTGATTCTCAAAATCAAAGGAAAAAAGGCCACCTCGGAGAGTCAAATTCTGTTTGTGCATCCTCGCTTCGAGGTGGACGCTAGTTTGGGAGCCGAGCCTAACTTTTAATCCCTATTTTGTTTAAGCGATGAGCCAAGTCATGAGGACCTCGCAGCCCCCAAGAATGTGGAGGTAGTGGCTCTCAAAGGCTCTAATCATGCTGCCGAAAAGGCTAAAGGCAAGGCCAAAGTCGACGAGACTGGATCTCATCTGCCCTGGATTAAAGAGAGAGTGGGTATAAACACGGTGCGAGCAGTCTCCAAACCTCCTAATGGCTCGACCTTTGAAAGATAAATGAGGAAAGTTGAGATCCCATCAGATTTGAACTTATTTACCAGCTCTGTTGAGATCATTAAGTGTCTTGCTCAGCTGTTTGACCAGCTCGAAGAGCAGCACCTTACATTGGTGTCCACGAAGACTGCAATGGCTCAGTCCACCGTCAGCGCACTTTAGGCATATTGCTACATTCTTATTTATCCTTAGTTTCCTCCCCGCGTTCTGATTGCTCTTTTCTTTCTGCAGAGCCTTTTATACTCCCTTGAATCGGCAAAGCGAGAGAATTTTCAAGTAGCCGAGATACGCAGGATGAAGGACAGAATCCTTGAGAAGGAGTCAAAGTAGAAAGAAGAAGTGCTCAGATTCAATATTCACCTCCGTGAGAAAGATGGCGAGCTTAAGAAAGTAATTCGAGTCTCCGAAGACCTCAAAGGCCAAGCAGAAGCCTTTAAAAAGTCTCATGCCGCCGAAACCTCCAAGACGCCATAGAGGGTCTGATAGCTAGAAGCTGCTCTTGATCGAGGTAACTCAGAGTTAGTGAAGGAAATACGCGATTTCCACGATAAACTGGTGAAGCAAGAGTTCAAAATAAACGAACTGAAAGGACAAGTAGAAAAGATTCCATCACTTAACTTCGAGTCGACTCGTCTCTAGGACGAAAATGCTGTCATGATTGCAAAATTAGAGGCCAGGGATAAGAATGCTGCTGTGGAGCGAAACTAGGCCATCATTCGAATTTGGTTGAACGTCCTTAAAGAGTGCAAAGTCGGAGACTTGGATTTCGATGATGAGATTGCCAAAGCCGAAAGGCATATGGCTAAGGCTCATAAAATCATGAACCAGCTCTAGTCGAGTGACAACTCGGACGAAGATGAAGATGAGTCCAGTGAACATTTAGGTGGAGAAGAAGATGATGATCATAATAGGGCCTCTGAAGACAAAGAGGGTTCACCCCGGGGAGACAATGTCGATCCCCAAACTTAGAAACTTCTTCTTTTTATTTGCTTTTGTTATAGGCCTTGTGGCCGAATTGTAAATATCTTTTGACCAGGGTCTGAGTGCCTGTTAATGAAGTATGCTTCTTTGTTTTTATTTTCTCAAGTGTTTGCAATTTTATCTTGTTGGGATGTATGCGAAACACTTAGAATATTTTTAGCTTGCAAGCTTTGATTTGGTTAAGACTTATAACTTTCAAAAGGTATCGATGCGGACTCTAACAACGTCTTGTTCATGTGTCGGGGCATTAAAATTCATAATTGCACAATATAACTTCGGAGAGTTAGATATTGAAACAAAAAGATGTGGAATCAAATCCATTTCATTGATAATAGGCCGTGTCCAGCATTACATCAAATCTAGCTGTAAGAGGACTTAGGCATAACTTAAGAGTTAACGCTAACAGGATCTATATACATAGGATAAAACAAAGCGAATCTTCGGGCGACAGTCCCCGGTATGAAGATTGCATGACTTTGAGTCTATTTGCAGTCCTAATATGAGAGAGTTCGAGTCGTGAACGTGTAACACTTTCTAGTGTTGGACTGCATACCATCTCATCCATCCCCCAGTGTTCGGGTGCGAATGATGAGGACCCAAGCACTGCTCTCTGGACCCTCTACTTCCTGAAATGGTCAAGCAAAGAATAACATACGGTTAGTTGATCTTTCGACCTAAGCGTCGGAGCATATGAAGGCTCGGAGTAGTAGGTGAATATTTTCTAAAATCAGCTAGTAAGGTAAAATTAAAACTAGAAGTACTACCACTTCAAATTAGAGATGTTTCAATTTGAGGGTTCCAACTTCCCGTTCATGCCTTCCAACTGATATGATCCTTTGCGGACTATCTTTGAGATTCCGTAACGACCTTCCAAGTTAGCTGCCGACTTACTGGCATTACGCTCCTTAGTCGATTGGTTAACAGACCTACATACATAATCTCCAATTTTAAAATTCTGAACTTTGCTTTCTTATTGAAGTAATTCTCAAATTATCTTTTCAAGGCTAATTCCCTTCGACCATCAAGCAAATTCAATTGCACTTTCATTGCTTCTTAATTTGATTCTTCGGTAGCATGAGCATACCGAAAGCTTGCACCAACTCCCACATGGATTAAAGCATTCATCTCGTAGAATAAAGAAAATGGGGTATCCCTTGGCTATTGGCTCTCTTTAGCCAGCCCATTTATGGCTGTTGGACAGTTTTGGATCGAGGGCCGCTCACTCTGAAAGTCATTAATCCTATACGAGGTAGGATATCTAAAAACTTGATGGAGCGTTAAGGGAACTTTATTTTTACACTATGTATCCAAGGCTGTCCAAGGATGATATAATATGACATATCACATGTGAGTACCTCGAATGAGGTGATGCTCGTCATGCCTGGGATATGAACTGGTAGAGCTAGTTCCCCAACAGGTTCTTCACGGAGGCCGTTGAAGCCGATTATCCTGTGGTAGCTCGGTGTCATCCAATGGTCTTGACCTAACTTTTGTAGTACCTCTTTCTAAATAATGTTCACATTGCTCATTGGATCCACTAGAGCTTGCTCGATCTGAAGACTCGACACCTTTACGGGGATCCGTAGAGCATCTTGATGTTTTGCTTCGCCTTTCGAACTGAGAGTAATAGTGCTAATGGTCGACGCCACCTTTTTAGTCCCCACTGTTGGAAAGATCCCAGAGTCTAATGCTCTCAAACTCCTTGGTCCTTCTTTAATCAAATATTTGAGGTGACCTTCCTTTAGTAGCTACTCGATCTCCAAAATCAGGGCCTTGCATTCGACCGTAGAATGGCCATTGCTATTGTGGAAGTCGCAATAGGACATTGTCTTCCTCCCTCAAGGGATGGACTTCCTGCTCGTTTTCTTCATTCAATTCGGGATTCAGAGAGTGTTTCGGCTCCAGGCGGAGCTTTTCAGTGTATCTATGATGTAATGCACTCCATGTCAACACAGGATGTTAAGTTAGACTCCACTGCAATTCCCTGGTAGCCAGCGACCCTTTGGAATTCAGGTTCTTGCCGAAGGACACCATGGAAATAATTTGGGACTGGAGAAAGCTACATGCATTCCCTCTAAAATCTTTCAAGCTAGTCGTTTGACAACTCGTCGTCACTGCCGAATCTCAAAGATATCCTCCATGTGCTTCTCCCGTTTACCGGTGCCAGAGTGCGATTTCATGAACAGATCTTGATCTGGGTGAATGACTCGATGGAGCCCATCGGTAGCTTAGTGTACCAAGCGAGGGCACCTTTGGTTAGGGTTTAGCTGAACCTTTTCACCAAAGTAAATCAGATTCTACCTCTTGACGGTTGTGTAATATGCAGCAATATGCTCATCCAAATCTGTTGTTCCGTCGTACTTCAAGTTATTTTGCAGGCGGAAGTGCTTCGAAACACTGATCGGTGCTGCGCTTGCTTTGTATGCATAATAATAAAACATTTTCTCATTTATGGTGGTAACTTAAGGTAGTGCACCAGGTACGTTATCGATCCGATCGTGGATGGCCTTCATTTCTTTTAGGATGTCCTGAATGACAGGTGTTCCTTTGAAGTATTGCTTGTTGGCTATTTTTGAACCTTCATAAGCGGCGTCCATGTTGAGCCTGCGATTAGGAGAGCACACTAGAGTATCTTTCATGGGCGCTGGTCGTCGCGGCGATGCTGGCCTCTCAGACGATCCAGCGAACATAATTCTTAACTTCTGAGATATACCCTCGACCATGTTGACCGAGTTCTACTCTGCCCGTGCTGACAGGGTTGTGATGAGATTAGGAAGAAAACCTCTGAGATCATAATTACCTTCGCGTGGCTGATCACCTTCGCCATCGCTGGGCACATGGATTGGCTCCTTGTCAATATAGTTTGGCTGCACGATGGGATCGCCAGCTTCCTATACAGACTCGTCTATAGCATCGACACTGCTTTTTGGGGGTGTTGCCATCTCACAAGACTGCGATTTTTCTTCTTAAAATGCCTACAATTGTCTGGGCCCCATGGTGGTCGCCAAACTGCTTAAGCTTAAATTTGTACGTCTAGGTTAAACGCTTAAATTTATGAAGGGGTCACAAGAAATACAGTAAAATACGATGAAAATTAAGTAAATAGAGAGAAAATAATTCATAAAAAAGTAAAGAGCTTTTATTCCTTGAGAATAGTCGGATTCAGTGGTGAATCGCTTGATGTATAATACAATGTAAGGAGGGGTATTTATAGTAGTAGATGCCCAGTCGTAATTATGGTAAAATACAAAGACTCGTAAAGCTCATGGGCCTATAAATTCATGGCTAGTGTTTACGGAACCCTAACTAAGAGACTGTAACCCCAAGGTGGTACGATGTATGCCTTGCGTTCCACGCCCTTAACGCCTGAACAGTCCTAACTCATAGAACAGGCGTGTATCCAGAGTGCCCGGTGACATATACGATAAGTATAGTCTTACCAGCTGGACTCACATCCTTGTAACAATAGGTGGCGCATTTTTTGCTCACACAACCTGTGGTAACTTTTAGAAGTGAAATCTGAGGTTGTTCGAATAGTTTTCACTAAAGTTCCGTAAGTCAAAAAATTGATATTTTCTTGTGGGACCCATATCTTGAGTTTAAGAAATCGGATTTAAGATCCCTCTTCGCGTGCATGTCACACTAGTGTTGTATGACTTGTGTACAAAGTTGAGGTCATTCCGAGCCTTGTAGTGTCACATTCAGACTCAAATCGTATCACCAGCAGGTGCTGGTGCAAAATTCTGCACCTTCTGGTGGGGGCACCACATAATCGCACCACCAGCAGATGGGGGCGCGTGTGTGATTCTTTCGGCAGCCCTGAAGTGCGACCGCATCCCTAGGAACGCGATCGCAATGAAGAGGTGGTGCGACGATGTTCTCGGTGGTATAAAAGACATCTTTCGGCTGTTTTTATTTTTCTCTGAATTCCAAGTTGTTCCAAGGTCAAATTAAGGTATCAAATCAGTCTATGTTGTTAATTAATTATCCTAATCCCTTCTATTATGTTAATTCATTGATTTAGATCATGAATTATTGGAGTTAGGTTGGGAAAGCAGGTGGGTTACAACCCTAGACTTATGGAATTGGGAAAAATGTTCGAATTGAATTCAAAAATGTAATATATTAGTATATATGGACTCGTGAGAATATAAGGAGTTCAAAAGTATAAAATTATGGGCGTTAGGCTAAACCCAGCCCAGGGGCATTTTTGCTTAAAGAAAGTGGTACTGAGAGGCGTCTGGAAGGAAAGGAGTTTGTTCGATAGTTGATTCGGCCCGAGACTAAAAGGTAAGTGGTTACGTCATTTCTTTGATGGCCTTTGGCCTACACAGATGTCCCACGCACGTATTCTTCACGTGCATAGCTAGCGATAAGGTGTACTTACAGTGCCAAAGCTTTGCTTATATTTTTCATATTATGTTATTAGGTTGTAATTTGGTAATATCGTATATATGGGAGCTTGGCCCTCTAGGTTGTCAACTTGTTATGTGCAATTGATGTTTGTTTCCTTATGCATTTTTATATTGGGTTAGGCTGGAGGTGGGGCCAAAACTACGATGTCACCTTCCAGCTTATCTCAGCTTGTGGCGCATGATTCTCAAAGTACGCCAGTAGTTTGGCAGGATCAGACTCACTCTTTCATTTATAGCTATCAAAACTCTACCCAACATCCATTTTTAGCTAAAAGGTGTTACCATTGTCGTGAGCCTGGTCATCTTAGGAGGAGTTGTCCCTTACCCTGGTAGGGATGCAGTCAGTCTTACTCTCGCCCTCAGGCACCTACGCAGTCACATGGGATTTCATTTAGATTTCGGTAGGCCAGAGATATGCCACCATCCAGTATGGTTTGAGACTTTGGTGGTAATGGTTCTTCTGGAGGTGATTATTAGTGATGTGATCCGGATGAGTACTCAAAGCCATGGAGGATTCACGCTCGACATCCGGAGCTTGGAATGCTTCAAAAGGACTTGGAAGACAAGAATCAAGCCAAGGGACTGGCTAAACAAGCAAATGAGAGCTCATTGGAATCTGTGTCTACGCGACTGCGAAGCATCAAGCGCGACCGCATAGAAAAAATCTACTCCAGTGCGTGATCGCGAGACACCACACGCAATCACGAAGAATGGTCAGCCCACAAGGTGCGATCGCGACACCCAAGGCGCGATCGCGAAGAAGTGTCAGCTCTAAAACGACCTCGGTCAGTCGGTTTGTAAGTTAGGATTCCGATTGGCGTGCTGATAATTTTAAAATATTCATAAGGTTCATTGAGACTTATCTGTAAAATTTGAGCTAAATCAGACCTCGTTTGGTAGGCATCGGAAGAAGGTTTCAGTTTTTATTGTCGATAAATATTAAAAAGAGATTTTCGAGCTCGATTTTGGCGGATGAGCTCTAATTCGAAATCCGAAAGCGCCGTTAGGTTTGTATGATTATTTTTGACTTTTGTGAACTTTCAAAAGTGAATTTCGAGGTTGTTCGGCTAGTTTCCGCTAAAATGCCGAAAGTTAAATAATTTGACCTTTTCCAATTAATTTGTATATTGAGTTTTGGGAGTCCGATTTGAGATCCGTCTTAGCAAGTGTTTTACATCTATTTTATATAACTTGTATGCAAGTTGGAATTATTTCGAGTATCATATTTTAATTTTCGAAAAGAAATGAAAGTATAAAAGTAAAAGAAAATAAAATAAAAGAAAATAAAAGGAAAAGAAATTGAAAAGAAAGGAATGTTAGGCGGTGGTCAAACACTTAAACAGAGGGAAATCAAAAGCAGAAACGAAAACGTGAGAACACAGCAAATAAAAATGCCAGAAAATGAGAAAAGAGTCGGAAAAAGATAGAATTTTTACCCCGAAACATCCAGGTAATGATGTTAATTCGTTATTAGAGTTTATTACGTATGTTTGAATATATTTTAACGGTAAAAATTTGGATATTAGACATCGTTTTAATAAATTCAACTAATGATTTAAAGGGTCAATTGGACCCCAATAATGAAATTGATTATATATTCGTACTCAGTGAGTTATGGACAACATATAAATGTAATTTATTTAGAGTTTTGTTATGTGACTTTGAACCCTATACATAGGCCTGGCCTTCGTATTGCGTATGCTAATAGGGTATCAGGTTCCTAACCGGATTACCCTAAGATGTAGGATTCCCCTCGAATGCAGGAGTATAACTCTTCGGGATGGGATTGCGGGCACATGTGACCCTTTGCATCATATTTCAATTCATCTCATTTCAGTTCATAACATTGTGTAGACTTGCAGTACATGACTATTGTTCTGCTTATATGTGCATTGCTTATTTGTTGATATGTTTCTGGCCCGCATCCTTGGTTGAGTTTAAGTTTCTTACGTATTTCCGGTTGTTATCTGCCTCTGCCTTTTTATAATTTAAATAAGAGGTATTTTGTTTATCTGTTTCTTCTCCCTGGGTAACTATCCTATTCCTTAAGGTGGCTAGTCTGCTCCACTTATTGAGTCATTTTGACTCACCCTTGTTTGTTGTTTGTTTCTTGTCTATCTATTTCGTTTCGGCAGGGTCACTCCAGGATTGAGTTCGCCACGTTGTGAAGGAGCGAAGACGACTTCAGCTGTCAAGGTAAGCTAGCTTTTATTCCGGATGACCACCAGTTTATTGGTTATTATTTCAGTTGCATTTTGCTCCCTTCAGGAGGTATCTGTCTTCTTTGTACTCTTAGATGTCTAGTCTAGATAGCCATAAACCTAGTATGTTGGGTAGTCAGCTGTAATTTCTTTTGTACAACTTAGAGGTATCAGTATGTTTGTATTTTTTTTTTAAAGTCTTGTCCTTATTTATGAATTGTTATATTTATTTTCCTAATTTAATTGGTAAGGGTTCGCCCGACGGATTTAGGGGAGGATGTCGGGTGTCCGCACGGCCTAACCGGATTCCAGGTCGTGTCAAGCTCACAAGGCGCGATCGCGTCACCCAAGGCGCGATCGTGATGAAGGACGTCTGGGCAGCTTGGCAGAATCAGCAATTAGGGGCTTTTTAGTCCACTCCTTCATTGTATAGTAACTACTATAAATAGGCTAATTGAGGGTTTATTCATTAGTTAGTTTTTTGACGACAATGAGCATTGTGAGATTATTGGCTAAGCATGTTGCTTGAGCACTTTCTTTCGTTGGTTTGCAATTAGATTAGATCCAATTGAGGACTAATTAGTGTAGGTTCTTTTTTATTATTTTTTTAAAGGGTGATTAGGCCTCACCTCCTATTTTATTTTCCTAATCCTAGTTAGGATCATATCAATTAGGGCAGCGGCTCAGCTCAGCCATTGAGATAGTTCTATGCGCTGCCAGTCAGGCATGATGTTGAGGCATCCGATGCAGTAGACCCATCTAGCTCCTCTTCCCTTATTTGTGAGTAAGATGTGATTCTTGCCGCCAATCTTCAATTCATCTATCTGCGTATGTCTCTATGGGTTTTTCTAGACATTGTTTCTATTAAAATCTATTGTTGGGTACATGAGTGTGTTTCTAGTATGTTTTATTCCTGGGTATGTAAGACCCTTTTTGTTTATTTAGTTTAAATGTGAGGGATTTGGGAGTAAGTTTCGATATTGTCTTCTTGGCATCTTGTTGTGCTACATTTTCTGTTATTATACCAAGTCAGTTTACCCCTCTCCTTGGAATTCAGTTTTGGTAGGATGATGGGATTGTTATTCGTCACCATCAAAAAGTGTCATTTTTTCTTCTGGTGTAAGGTAATTGGTAAGTAATATACGATCTGGTTGTCTCCCTTTGGTTCGAGACATTAGTACAGTCATGTTATTCTGTAAGCTTGTCTCGATTAAAAAAGGATTTTCTGTTAAATTGTAGGAGTTTTCTTCTAATTGGAAGGTTAAATTGGCATGGATGTTGCTCTATAAACCTTGTTTAATATCTATTTCTTCAATTCCGATTCTTTGGCTAGCCTAACTCGAAAGTAGTCTATCTCTGGCAGCCAAGCAAATAAGAAGATGAGCTTAATTATTCCTATCCTCAGTCCAGTTCCATCTCCTCTTCTTCCGGAACTAGTAAGCTTGGGCGGTTGGTATCCATTTGTGATGTTCCTTGTGTTGAGCCAGAGTGTGTGTAAAGGTAGCCGGGTAAGCATATTGTTGTTTTTCATTGCTACTAAAGATAATGGAGAGTGTTGTCTGACCCGTGAATTGAGCTATCGAGTGGTGGTGCTTGTGGTAAAGGTTTGAGAGTAGTGAACTCGAGAGTTACAGCTGTTTGGAAACTCGAGAGGGTAGTTTGGTAGCTCAGATCTAAGCTACTTTCTGCTTTTAGCTAAGTCTTCCTTAGTCCAGCAGACTTAGGGAGGAGAGATATTCTTATTCACATTAGTCGCATGAGTTTATTCTCTAAGTGGAGGAGTCTTCCTCCACTTCTGTATACCAATATTAAATCTTTAAGGCATTGCCGAAGCGTAAGAAAAATCTTAGATTCATTGACCCATTTCATATCAAAAAGTATATCGGCGAGGTGATTCGTCAGCTAAATCGTGCTGGTCCATCAAGAGTTTTGCGTATCTTTGTTCTGGAAATGTAAATCTCTTATCTTGTGATCGAGGAAGGGTCGGCTTAGTCAGAATAAGCTGGGCAATGGTGTTATGATATCAAATTGATATGGTTTATTCTTAAGTCCAGAGTGCATGTTATAATTCTAATTCCGTTAATCTTGAGATAGTGTCTGTGGAGTAGTTGAGGAGGTTCGTGCAAGTGTTCTTGCTATCTATATAAGATCTGCCTCAGACTCAAATTCGGTCGAGGACGAACGAGAGTCTAAGTAGAAGAGAATGAAACGACCTCGAACATTTGTTTCAGGAGTTAGGACTCTGATTGGTGTGCCGATAACCTCAAAAGATCCATAAGGTTCATTAGGATCTGTCTGCAAAATTTGAGCTGATTCGGACCTTATTTGGTAGGTTTTCTTAGAAGGTTTTCACTTTAATTATCGATAAAGTCTAAAAGAGGTTTCGAAGCTCGATTAGAGTAAATGAGCTTTTATTCAAAATATGAAGGTTGCATTAGGTTCCTATGGTCATTTGTGACCTGTGGGAACTTTTGGAAGTGAAATCTGAGGTCATTCGAATAGTTTTCACTAAAGTTCCATAAGTCAATAAATTGACCTTTTCTCGTGTTACCCACATCTTGAGTTCCAGTGACCTGATTTAGGATCCGTCTTTGCGAGAAACCGCAGTGTTATATGAATTGTGTATAAAATTTGAGGTCATTCTGAGCCTTGTAGGTTAAAATTAAGATCCAAATCACAGCACCAGCAGGTGCTGGTGCAGAACTCTGCACCTTCTGGTGCTACCTGCACGATCGTGTGGGTAGGGTACGTGTGCGCTTCTTTTAGCAGGCCTGAAGCACGACCGCATCCGTGATAACGCGATCGCGATGAAGGGGTTGCGCGACGATGCTCTCGGTGGCGTGAACGCGCCATTTCAATGGTATAAAAGACCTCTGTCGGCTGTTTTTGTTTTTCTCTCAATTCCAAGCAGTTAAATTAAGGTACCGAATCAGTCTATAATATTAGGTAATTATCCTAATCCCTGCTATTATGTTAATTCATTATTTAGATCATTAATTTTTGGATTTAGCTTGGGCAAACAAGTAGGTTAGAACCCTAGACTTATGGAATTGGGAAAAATAGTCGAATTGAACTCGAAAATATAATCTAATAGTATATATGGACTCGTGAGAGTACAAGGAGTCCGAAAGTATAAAATTATGGGCATTTGGCTAAGCCCGGCCCAGGGGCATTTTCATAATTCCCTTCCAACTCTTGCTAGTAGATAAGGAATCAAATTGTGAGCTCTTATTTGTGCAAATTCTCTTCTTTCGCTTAAAGGAAGTGGTTCCGAGAGACGTCGAGAAGGAAAGGAGTTTTTTTGATAGTTGATTCGGCCCGAGACTAAAAGGTAAGTGGTTACATCCTTTCTTTGATGGCCTTTGGCCTACATGGATGTCCTACACACGTATTCTTTACGTGCATAGTTGCCGTTGAGGCGTACTTACTATACGGAAGCATTGCTTATAATTTGCATATTATGTTATTAGGTTGTTATTTGGTAATATCGTATATATGGGAGCTTCGACCTCTAATTTGTCAACTTTTTATGTCCAGATGATGTTCGTTTGCTTACGTTTTTTTTGTATTGGGTAAAGCTCGAGGTGGGGCCAAGACTAGGATGTTTTAAAGGTTATACGAATTGCTAGGCTTCAATCAGGAATATTCTGTGATTGCAAGAGTTCTATGGGTATGGCAGCGACCTTCTAGGGATAGAAACTCTTTAATAAGTCGGAGTATCAACTATTGAGCTTTGAATATACGGTAATTCTGAATGAGAGAATCCTAAAGAGTTAGTAAATGTCTACTAAGGGGTTACCTATTAATATGCATATGTGCTTATCCTAGAGGACGGTCAGTGATCTTACTTGCTATGACGTTGATACCGAGAGCTATTTATTATGTATTTCTGTGTGTTGCTTTACGTTCTGGTTAAAATATTGTCTGTTATGATATAACGGGAGGGTCACACGCTACGACACTATGACTTGGGGGATCGGGCTATGCGCTACATTAGTCGTAGTTAATTTGGGATCGGACTTCACGCTGCAACACTATGATTATACGGATCGGGCTGTACGCACAATATCATAGTTAACAGGGAACGAGCCGCATACCGCAGTACTATGAGAATCTAGGATATGGTTGTTCGCCTCAACCTCATAGTTAACTGGATTGGTTTGTCATCTGAGAAAGTATGTGTATGAGCTTGTATTTGACATAGTCCCATGTAAGACTTATGTGCTTGATCTATAGCTCCACGGTGTGTTGGTTAAGAAATGGTGAGTGTGTATTGGTAGTTGTGCTAGTAGTCGGGTCTATATATGATTCCAAGTAGGTTTGTTGAGAAATGTAAGATTATACCCTGTGGTTATTGCTAGATACTTGTTTACTATTCTTGTTTCTTCCCTAGCGGTATATTTTACTAAGGATAGAGAAGGAGACTTATCGCCTAGGGAAATTCGTGATAATGCTCCAAAGCGAGTAAGGAGGGTAAGGCGCCCTTTAGGGCCAACTAGGGTGCAACCTACGAGGAGTACAAAATCAAAATCCAAATCCAAAAAATCCAACAAGTCCAAGAACTCGAAGAAATGATGGATAGCATATATGATCGTGACAGAGAGCCGCAAATATCATTTTTTCAAGTTAGTATTGTAGGGCCTTTCTACATTTTCCATTTCATCACTTGTAGAAGGAAGTGCGGATTGTATGATTCCACTTTCTTTCTAGCTTTTATGTTATTTTATTATTTTAGTATTCTCATATGTAATATCATCATAGAGTGTGTTATAAACTCTGTGATGATCATACTTTATTTGGTTCTTGCTAGTTCTTATTTTTTGCATTCTTGTTAGGAGTGAGGTCACACCTCGATAGGATGATGTAAGGTATGGTATGGCCCTCCTTACTTTGTATTGTCCTCTTTGAGGAATTTATTATTTATAAAACTAGTCACTAGGCACCTTGCCTAGTGATATTCGCTAAAAAAAAATGAAAATTATAAGCAAAGCTTCGCCGTAGTAAGTACGCCTTATCAGCAGCTACACACATGAAAAATACACGCGTAGGACATCCATGTAGACCAAAGGCCGTCAAAGAAAGGATGTAAGCTCTTAACTTTTAGCCTTGGGCCAAATCAATGATCAAACAAACTCCTTTCCTTCCCGACACCTCTCGGAACTTTAAGCCAAATAAGAGAATTTGCATAAATAAGAGATCAAAATTTGATTCCTTAGCTGCAAGCAATAGTTGGAAAGAAATTATAAAAATTCCTCTGGGCCGGGCTTAGTTGAACGCCCATTATATAATATTTTCGGACTCCTTATATGCTCACGAGTCCATATATACTATTTGATAATATTTTCGAGTTCGATTCCACAATTTTTCCCATTTTCATAAGTCTAGGGTTCTAATCCATTCATGATCTAAATAAATGAATTAACATAACAAAAGGTATTTGGACAGTTAGCTAACCATATAGACTGATTTGGTACCTCGGAATAGCTTGGAATCGCTTGGAATTGAGAGAGAAAAAAAAACAGCCGACATGAGTTTTTTATAACCCCGAAATGGCGCGTTCACACCACCGAGAGCGCCGTCGTACCACCCATTCATCACAAATGCATTCCTAGTGACTCGATCGTGCTTAGGGGCTGATAAAGAAGCATGCGCGCTCCCCACGCACGCGATCGCGCAGGCTGCACCAGCATCTGTTGGTGCTATAATTTGGGTTTGAATTTGACCCTCAAGGCTCGGAATGAACTCAAATTTTGTACACAAGTAATAAAAAACTCGTGTTACATGCTCGTAAGGACAGATCGTAAATTGGATCTCTAGAACTCAAAATGTGGGTCCTACGGGAAAAGGTGGATTTTTTGACTTATGGAACTTTAGTAAAAACTATCCGAACGACCTTGGATTTCATTTTCAAAAGTTCGCACAGGTCACAAATGACTATACGAAAACCTAATACAACTTTTTGATTTTGAATCGGAGCTCATTTACTTAAATCGAGCTCGGAAACCTCTTTTAGGTTTATTGACAATCGAAACGAAAAGCTTATAAGGAAAACCTACCAAACAAGGTCCGAATCAGCTCGAATTTTGGATATAGGTCCTAATAGACCTTATAGAGCTTTTAAGATTATTGGCATGCCAATCAAAGTCCTGACTCCCAAAACGACTGATCGAGGTCGTTTCACTATCCCGGCTAGGCCGTTTGGGCACCCAACATCCTCCACTAGACCTGTCGGCGAACCTTATTTGTAGATTTCAACAACAAACACCAAAACAACCTTCAAACGACAAACAAGAATTTGAAAAATATAATGATAATATTATATATATATATATATATATATATATATATATATATATATATATATGTAAAAGTTGTACCAAAGAAATTATAGCTTCCTACCCATTGTACTAGGTTTAGGGCTATCCAGACAGACATCTAAGAGTACAGAAAAAGTATATATATCTCCTGAAGGGAGAAAAATAGAACTGAGATAATAAACATAAAACGGGTGGCCATCCTAAACAAAAGCTGGCTCACCCTGACAGCTCAGCAGTTTGGAAAGGTGGGAAAGCAGTTCTTCAGGTGAGCAGTTTCAAAGGATCAAGGAATAATAAAAGGTGCCCTAGCTGGATAGCTAAGACACTAAGATTGTGATTGCAGAATCTTAATGAGTTAGTAAATGTCTACTAAGGGGTTACCTATTAATATGCATATACGTTTATCCTATAGGATGGTCAGTGATCTTATTGGATATGACATTGATATCGAGAGCTATTTATTATAAATTTCTGTGTTGCTGTACTTTCTGGTTAATGAACTAACTTTTGTGATATAACGGGTGGGTCGCACACCGCGACACAATGACTTGAGAGATCGTGCTGTGCGCCATAATACTAATAACTAATTTGGGATCGGACTACACGCCGCATCACTATGATCATACGGATTGGGCTGTATGCCACAATATTATAGTTAACAGGGAACGAGCCGCATACCACAGTACTTTGAGAATCTAGGATCTGGTTGTTCGCCTCAACCTCATAGTTAACTGGATTAGTTTGTCATCTGAGAAAGTATGTGTATGAGCTTGTATTTAACATAGACTTATGTGCTTGATCTATAGCACCATAGTGCGTCGTTTAAGAAAAAGTAGGTGTGTATTGGTAGTTGTGCTAGTAGTCGGGTCTATATATGATTCCAAGTAGGTTTGTTGAGAAATGTAAGATTACACTCTGTGGTTATCGCTAGATACTTGTTTACTATTCTTGTTTCTTCCCTAGCGTGGTTTATTTTACTAAGTATAGAATGATTGTTTGGTCTATATTCTTGACACGACCCAGAATCCGGTTAGGCCGTGCGGGCACCCGACATTCTCCCCTAGACCCGTCGGGGGAACCCTTAATTGCGAACCCTTACCAATTAAATCAGGAAAATAAATATGACAATTCAAAAATAAGGACAGGACTTTAAAAAAAAAAAAAACACAGACATACTGATACCTCTAAGCTGCACAAAAAAATTACAACTGACTACCCAACATCCTGAAGGGAGCAAAATGCAACTGAAATAACAACCAATAAACTGGTGGCCATCCGGAATAAAAGCTGGCTCACCCTGACAGCTGAAGTCGTCTTTGCTTCTTTACAATGTGGCAAACTCAATCCTGGAGCGAACCTGGCGAAACGAAATGGATAGACAAGAAAAAA
Source organism: Petunia x hybrida (assembly GCA_037355625.1). Classification (NCBI taxonomy): domain Eukaryota; kingdom Viridiplantae; phylum Streptophyta; class Magnoliopsida; order Solanales; family Solanaceae; genus Petunia; species Petunia x hybrida. The sequence goes on along the minus strand of JBBBVM010000690.1, from coordinate 1,248,965 downwards.
ACAACAAACAAGGGTGAGTCAAAAGGACTCAATAAGTGGGGCAGACTAGCCACCTCAAAGAATAGGATAGCTAGCCAGGGAGAAGAAAAAGATAAATCAAATTCCTCTTATTTAAATTATAAAAAGGCAGAGCCAGATAACAACCGGAAATACTTATGAAACCATAAACTCAACTAGGGATATGAGCAAGAAACATATCAACAAATAAGCAATGCACATATAATCAGGACAATAGTTATGTACCACAAGTTTACACAATGGTATGAAATGAAATGAGATGAAATGAAATCTGATGCAAAGGGTCACATGTGCCAAATGAATGGAGCGGAATCCCCCTGCTCCGAGGGCGGAATCCTCCTGCCCTCAATATGATGCAATGGAGTGGAATCCTCCTGGTCCGAGGGCAGAATCCTCCTACCCTCAATATGATGCAATGGAGCGGAATCCTCCTGATCCGAGAACGGAATCCTCGATCACTCACAAGGCTTGAAGTGTCATGTGTTACCCCTTCATGAAACTCACATTGAGAACTTTCCTCCTCTTGTCTTTCCTTCCAAGCACATGGTTGAGGCTCCAATGGCTTGTCTTCATTTGTACCTACACAAGAACTAACACAAGAAAGAATAGAAGATGAAGAATTGTTAGAATAATGGGTGCTCTCACTCTCAATTTTTCTTTCCTCACCTTTCTTCTCTCTCAATTTTACCTCATGGTCAAGTGTAGTTGGTGGTGACAATCCACTCACATCACTCCTCAATTCCTCTCCTTTTTCCTCTCTTAGATTGTCACCGGTCACTCCCTCACTTCTCTCTATCTTTTCTCTCTCATTTGAAATGGAGTGACTCTCATTTTCATCATGCTTTGGCAAGACAACAAGATTGTTTGCCTCGGGTACAAGTACAATGGGTGACTTGGCTTTAGCCGCTTCCCTTTGATCATTCTCCACCTCCTCTTCCATAAGAACGGTACTCAAACTCCTCCTAACCATCAAGAACATTTGGGGGTCATCTCCTTCCTCTAAACCCTCCTCACAAGCATTCTCAATCACCTCATCCTCCTCATTTTCGGGCTCACTCTCTTGCTCATACACCAAATTGCCTACCACAACCATGGTTCTCTTTGTAGGACAATCTTTAGCAATATGGCCATTCCCCTTACACTTATAGCATTGAGTGGAAGTGGAAGTAGAATTGCTCAAGTGGGTTTTAGAATTACCTCCCAATAGTGGTGTAGACTTCTCATATGTTCTCTTCACTTCTTTGCTAGCACTTGCACCACTTGCACTTGAGAAGTTTGCATTTGGAGTCTTCCACTCCTTTGGTTGGCTCACCGGAGTAGAATTCCTACTCTTGTAACGGTTGGACTTTTCTCCATTAAGCCATTGCTCGGCTTCAATAGCGGCTTCCAATAGATCTTGGAGTGAAGGATACGAATGCAACCTCAATTGAGAAGCTATACCATAGCTCAAGCCAATTTTGAAACGGATCATGGCTTGCTCTTCCTCCTCGGTTTCCATATCCCATGCCATCCGGGTCTTCTCAAACTCATCATAGTACTCATGAACCGTCTTGACACCTTGCTTTAGATCATAAAGCTTCTTGAGTTGCTCTTGACGATACCTAGGAGTCACATACTTGGTATTCATGAGGTCCTTCAACTCATTCCAAGTCACATTCACATGCACACCCGCTCTCCTTCTTGTCCTCTTTGTGGACTCCCACCAAGTAGAAGCATAAGACTCAAAGGATGAAATAGCGTAAGTACCTTTCTTCTCATCGGTCATCTCATTTGTGTCAAAAAATCACTCCATGTGTAGCACCCATTCAATGTAAGCCGCCGGATCACAATTCCCTTTAAAGGTTGGGAGATTAAGCTTCACACTATTGATGTTGGTGTTGTCACGACCTCCACGGAAAGGCTCCGGTTGGCCCCCATAGTGATCTTCATTCACACCATAATCACTTCTAGCATTCCCTCCAACATACCCCATAGGTGGCCCTCGACCTTGGCCCCTACCTCTACCCATATTTCGAACCCAATTCATACCTTGCCTTGGTTGAAAGTGATCATCAAACCCATACATATCATCACCATAATCGGCTTCCTCCCCTTCTTGAGCTTCATCGGCTTGCTCAAGAGGTTGCATATTTCGGATGGGTCTTGGTAGTGGAATGTTTCTTGGGGGGTTATCCAAGATACGGGGAATGCCCGTTCGTTGGGTATTGCCCAACACTTGATCAAGTCTCTCTCGATCATCCTTTACACGTTGTTGATTGAGCAATTCAATGACATGGCTAACTTGTTGTGGGGTAAAGTTAGGAGTACTTGAGACTTCAACTTGGACACTCGGGGTCCCTTTCTCAACTTGGACACTCGGGGTCCCTTTCTCCGATTGGACATTGGAAGTCCCTTGCTCAACTAGAGCACTAGAGTTCACCCTCTCAAGGCTTTCAATCCTCAAGTTCATACTATCCAATTTGGCAAGGATAGTAGCAAGGGCACTCTTAGCAAAATCATCTCCTTCGGTAGACATTAACCTACACAAGTAGCAAACGTTAGTAAACAACCTCACACACTCCCTCACTTGAGATCACTCGGCTCTCTCGTTTAGTGACGGTGGGTATTTCACTCGACTTGTGGTTCCAAAGCTTCACGTAGATGAGTAGCAATTCCTAACCTCAACCAAACTATTCACGAGTCAAGCACACTCCGGGGTGAGTGGAGTTAATAGGACTCAATGAAAGCTAGGCACTTTGAAGTGAGGACTTGAATCAAATAGAGTCTAGGAATCTTCTTGGAATTCTACTCTCCAACTAATGCACGAATCAATCCTATAAGCAATGAAAGATTAGTGCTAATTCAAGTAGAAAGAGTACTTAGATAGGCACTAATAAGAGATTAGGCAACAAAGAACAAGCAATCCTAGAAGAAACTACCCAAAAACAACCCTCCAGTAATTTAGGCGGAGCGCCCAAAATTTGGTGCAGTGGGGTTGGGCAGGCGGGGCGCCTGGGATTTAGGCAGAGCGCCTGGGGCAAGCACAAGTCAGGCGGGGCGCCCAAACTTGAGGCGGAGCGCCTGGACGAAGAACACCTGGGTTTTTCCACTCCGTGTTCTTCGTTTTCAATCCAATTTCTAGGTCGATTCCAAGGTGTTTTGGCCAAATCCAAGGTACCCAAAGTTGCTCCTTGATACAACCTACAATCCCCAATCAATTTCACACCCAAACAACCAACAAATAATGTTCAATGAAGATTCAAAATTTTCAAGTTTGGGGTTTCAACATGGGTTTCAAGGTTCAAGGGTGGGTTTTGATTCTTCAAAAACAATGTTACCGAACTCCATTCTTGCTGAAAATTGTTCGGTTTTCAATAGAGATCAAATCCCAACAATCAATTCCAAAACCCCACAAACACACAACCCAAAATCAATCAAATTCCTCAATAACAAGGGTTTGGTAGGGTTTATCAACAATTGGGGTTTTCAATTTTCAATTCAATCCAATTCCAACAAATTTGGTACCCAATCGTCAAGTTTTCAACAAGGATTAAGAATCTATAACACCCACTTCAAGAATCACAAACACCAAAAAGTTACACCAATTTTTGAATTTTTTTGAATTTTTCAATTTTTTTGTAATTTTCTTTTTTCAATAACTTCAACAACAAGAAATCTAAACAAACTAACCTAAGCACGAAGAATCAAGGGTCGGGGTTCGTAGGAACGATACCCGAACCTTGCTCTGATACCAAACTGATAAGAATCAAACGCGGAAAAGGTAAAAGGATAAAGAACGAGACGTAACTCGATCAATAATCTCAAGTAGCAACGGAGAACTCGTTCCGTTACACCCTGAGAGAATGTCAAGAACACCTACGCTAGGCAACTACCCTCGAGCCAACTAGGACCCGCAAGTAGAATGGTCGGGGCGGGGTCGTTGTCCAACTAGAATCCACTAGAAGCACACAAATCCCAATCAAAGGTTGGTTTTTCCATAAACCCAAAGAGATCCCTCTTTACAATGTTAATTCATCATTCAAAATAGACTAAGGAATAAAATAAGCTATCTAGCTATTTATAGAGGTTTTCTAGGCATTAAGTAAAAGGTCTATAATGCCCACAAGCTAGGCTTTAAGCTAAAAGACCATGCAAGGTCAAAATAGTAACTTTAAACTTGAAATCCCGTGCTTCAGCAAATCGGGCGGAGCGCCCACAAAGTTGATCAGTGGAGGGGGCTGGGCGGACCGCCTGAGGGCTGGGCGGAGCGCCTGAGCCAAGTGTATCTCAGGCGGAGCGCCTGGCTGCCTGTGGGGTGGAGCACCGGTGCTCCATCGCCTAAACATGCTTGAATCATCTCCGAAGCTCTTGCCCTTGCATCCTTTGCCTCTTCCAAGCTTGATACATGTTGGAAAGGTGTCTTGGCTCGATTTGGTGCTTATCACAATATGATGAAATGCATAACCAGAAAACGTAATACATACAAATACAGTATGATCCAATAATAATCCTTCCCCGGTGCGGGACTCTCATCGACTGCTGGGAAGTATATATCAACTCACAGCCAGAGTACAATGCTTAGATCCACAATGCAATACCAACAACAGGACATAACATATAATATACAATGTAAGTTCAAAGCTTAGGTGTAATGAGTACGCCTATCGGCAGATACACACGTAAGGAACACGTGGTATAAAATCCACGACGCCATATGCCTCCAAAGAAATGGATATAAATACTTACCTCTTCCAAAAGTTAGTACGGCTAATCAACAACCGCTTTATCCTTTGGTTTCCTTGCCAAACGATCCCACTCTATTCAATAAGCAGAAAAATATATCAATTTAGGCTAAAGGCTTCATTCCTCACATCTTAGGGCAATCTGGTTAGGAACCTGATACCTACGCGACCGGACTGCGTGTCCCATGTTCACCCTCTATGGGGGACTCCAAATCACACATAACATGATTACAATATAAGCATAAGCATGTATGAGGCATAACACATGTGGAAACAATAGATATGGACTCAAAGGAATGAGAAGAAAACTTTGGATAGAATTCTAGACACAACCTAGAACTCAGAATTTGTCCAACTCTTTGAATTTCCATAAAATTTTCGGTACTGTTTCCCTTGAAACTGGATGATCCGCAAAAACAGAAACAACACTATACTACACACGGGAATGGATACCCGGATAAACTGATAACATAAACATGTTAAATGGATAACAAGATGAGACGACTGGATGATATAACAAATCCACTGATAGAATGTCTGGACAGTACCACTGTCCTGCCTTTCGACCTAATTTTTAGAGTGTAGATCAAAGATATAGACTTCATGATCTTCATGAAAGTTGTAGATATATGTCTTAGGATTCTGTGTATTCTTAAAGTATCTTACTATCAATTTTGTAAAAGGAGTTATTGTCAATATATTAACAGCTGTTCAAAGATCATAATGATTTTCCAGATTTTAAAACGTTTTGTCTTGCTGATTCGGACGTCTTTCACCTTGGATTTCAGTACCAAATTAAGTATATACAAGGTTTCCTTGATACCATACAAGTTTCTCACAAGAAACACTAAGTTTAGAACTAAGAAAAGCTTCAAAAGCTAAAAGATACATGCCTTGCCAAAAGAAAGGTTTAGTCTCACATACCTTTGATGCTTCTTGCTTCTAAACCTTGTTTCCCTTGAATTCCACACCTTCTAAAGCTTAAACAAGCTATAATACAGCATTTAGGCACTTTACTTAGTCATGAAGTAATTCTAAAACTCAAGCTATAGACGAAATTGAAGGTAGCATAACGTTACCTTAATCGCGTAGAGCGTTTTGACGCAATCTGTCTTCAATTTCGAGTTAAGATTGACGCCCATCCTTCAAAACCATAAAATTTGCTTACAACTTGATGAGACCACTGTTTCTCCCTTTAGAATTTGGAAATGACGAGATGGAGGCAAATTTTTTCCTTTTATACTTGAAATATTTCAGTTTTAGTCCTCTTTTGCGCTTATGTCCCTTATTCTGTCCTGACTTCTGATGCTCATATCTTTTTAGGAAGCAACTCAAAGAGTTATTTGAGTCCGGGCAGATTCGACCATCGAAAGCACCTTTTGGCGCCCCAGTACTCTTTCAAATATTGTATGAATAAACCGTCAACAGTTTTAGAAACTACACTCCAAGACCTTCAATTTGGTATATGATATGTCCCCAAAAGACCTCATATAACACACGAAATTAACTGCCGAAAAACTCTGTTACAAGGCAATTCCTTAGTCGGTTTTTCCGCAACTTAAATCCGACTTTTCCCAAACTTTATATTCAATATATAAACATCTTCTATGGTAATATTATGTCTTTAAACTCACTTAAATTATTCTTAACATGTCATTAGAATGATATACGTCACTTTAGACATACCGGGTGTAACAATTCTGGTTGTTTATGTGTTCCCAAGTTTTCACAAACGTCTGGTTGCTTATATGTTCTGGATATTATCTTTCTCTTCTATCGATGTAGTTGAAATATTATGGATGTGGCATATTTTCTTCTCTTCTCCCTGGCTAGCCTATCTGTTTTTTCGAGTTGGCTCGCCAGCCACCACTTACAGAGTTCTTTCTACTCACCCTCTTTTTGTTTCTTGTTTATTTATATTCATTTCAGCAAATTCACTCCAGGATTTAGTTTGCCAACGTAATTGAGGAGCGAAGAAGACCTCAAATGTCAGGGTGAGCCAGCGTTTGTTTAGGATGGCCACTAGTTTGATATTTATTATGTCTGTTCTATTTTGCTCCGTTCAGGAGATATATATACTTCATATGTATTCTTAGATGTCTGTTTGGATAGCCCTAAACCTAGTACAATAGGTAGGAAGCTATAATTTCTTTGGTACATCTTATATATATTTTTCAAATTTTTGTTTATCGTTTGAAGATTGTTTTGGTGTTTGTTGTTGAAATTTACAGATAGGGTTTGCCTGACGAATCTAGGGGAGGATGTCGAGTGCCCGCATGGCCTAGCTGAGATATCGAGTCGTATCAAATAGAGAGAGAAACAAAGGGGTGGGAAGTCTTTGGCATAAACCAAAGAGAACACAACATATATGTTAAAGCTGAACCATGAGATATTAATTCCAAAAAAGAAGTCGTGCCATATTTTAAGTTTGTAAGGTATAAAGACATTTCTACAGATCTAATTTATCAAAGCTCATTAAGATCTATTAAGAGGTTTTTAAAAGAACAAAATAAATGCACTTAATGGGTAGTTATTTGAACCATTCATAGTCAAACCCCATCAAATGCAAACAAATGAGGATGTGAATAAGATCAGGCCTAGGAGGCCCTCTTTCTCTGCTCCTTCAATTAAGCCCTTCTTTAATTCATGTTACACCCCGTGCGTTTAAAGTGACGTATATTGCGCTAATGACCTGTTAAGAATAACTTAATTAAGTTTTGACTATATATGACATTTATATGTTGAATATAAAGTTTGGGAAAATTGGATTTAAGTTGCGGAAAAACCGACTAAGAATTTGCCTAGTATCGAAGAATTTTGAGTAATTAATTTAGTGTGTTATTAGGTATTTTGAGACATATAATATACAAAATTAAAGGTCATGGAATGTAGCTTCCAACACTCTTTTCCATTTATTCATACGACATCCCGATAGAAAGATATAAGCGCCGGAAGGTGGGTTCGCGAAGCATGCACGAGGTTGACTTTACAACCATTACTATATAAAGCACCCTTAGCTCCTTTTCTCTCATTTTTCCAGCAGATCTCATGAAACGAACAAAGCTCCTATAGCTCCTCGACCAATTCTTAGAGTTTTGAAGGTAAGCCATTAATCACAACACGAAATCAAGAAAGAATTTCACTAGCGTGATCCCTACGACGAAGGTAACGTCGTGCTATCTTCCTTTTCATATATAGTTTGAGTTTTAGAATTACTTCATGGCTATGGAAAGTGCTTAATTATTGTGTTATAGCTTGTTGATTCTTTGGAAGGTTTGGAAATCAAGGAAAACAAGGTTTAGAAGCAAAAAATATCAAAGGTATGTAAGGCTAAACCTTTCTTTTGGCAAGGCATGTATCTTATAGTTTTTGAAGCTTGTCTTAATTCTTAACTTGGTATTTCATGTAGGATACTTGTATAAAATCAAGAGAATCCTTGTATATGCTTAATTTGGTACTAAAAACCAAGGTGAAAGATGTCTAAAACAGCAGCACGAAATGTTGGCTCAAAATCTGGAAAGTTGTTTTACCTTCGGATAGTTGTTAGTAGTTTGAGCATAATGCTTCATAGAAAATTGATATTTAGATGATCTAAGACTCCCTGTAACTCTAAGTCTTAAATCTACAACTTTCATGCAGATCATAAAGTCTAGATATTTGATTTAAACTCTAAAAATTCGGGTGAAAGAAGGGGCAGTGGTGCTGTCAAGAGATTTTGTCTGTGGATTTGTTATGTTGTCTGATTATCTCGTCTTGTTGTCTATTTAATCTGTTCATGTTATCAGTTTAGCCAAGTACCCATTCCTGTGTATGTTGTAGTGCTGGTTTGCTTTTGCGGATCATCCAGTTTTAGAGGAGACTCTGTCGAAATTTTTCTTGGAAATCCAAAGAGTTGGACAAATTCTGAGTTCCAGGTTGTGTCTATGATTCCATCTAGGATTTTCTTATCATTCCTTTGAGTTCATATCTATTGTTTCCACATGTATTATACCTCATACATGCTTATGCTTATATTTTGATCATATTATGTGTTATTTGGAGTCCCCCAAATAGGCTGGACAATAGACACACAGTCTGATCATGTGTGATACTATCCGTCTTGGGGACACAACCTCTCTGGTTTAGGCCAGAGTAGAAACACCTAGTGTTACCGAGTTTTATTCACACACTTTGACTAGAGAGACTAGATATTACTGGCTTAGGGGGGGGGGGACATAGCGCATAACACACGCCAAGTTTGTTATATACACGTATGTAGCCACAGTATTAACTGCATGACAATACATTAGGCTAGTTAAGATGTTCTGTAACCTGATTTGGGGGGATACAGCCAGAGTTCAGATAACTGTTCAGTTTTAGCTCAGCACTAGTTATCAGTTCTTACTTTTCCACCACCAGTTCATAGTGCCAATATCAGTTTTTAGTTGTCAATTATCATTCATACACAGTCAATTATCAGTATAGTTCAGCTCAGCCTTCAATTCAGATTCAGTTAGACTTCAGTTTACATTCAGATCATATTAAGTTCATGTTTTAGATTTCCAGCTACATTGATATACTTTAGCACAGATTTACATAATTATATTCCAGCCTTATAGTTTCATTCTGCTATGATATATTATATGCTCATGCCTTATATACTTTGTACATATCATACTGACGTCCCTTCTGGGGATGTTTTTTATGCCATGCAGGTACAGTTAAATAAGTGCTTGGACCACATCAGTAGGCCATTCACCAGCTTTGTGAGTCACTTATCTTTATGAGTAAAGTCAGCAATTTTGGGTATGACGGGGCGTTGTCCCATCCAATTCAGGTATAGTTTTTTGTTCATAGAGGCCTTATAGACATTTATCCTGTGTCAGCAGTTGGCTTTATGTGTTGTCCTTCTCGGCCTTTAGCTTATACAGCTCCTTTGGGAAGTGTTAGATCTAGTTAGTTTTATTTTATTATCAGAATGTTATCAGCAGGATAGTGATAGCCGGCACAGGTGTCAGTTATCCGTCGCGACGCTTGGCTGGATTCATGACAAGTATGGTATCAGAACATTACAGTCCTAGGATGTCTACAGGTCGTATCTAGTAGAGTCTTATTTATGGGTCTACACTACCTATTGCCATGTCTTATAGGAAAACTTAGAATGGGGCATATGCATACTATTCTTCACAAATATATGAATGCCAAGAATATTTATAACTACCAAGTTCCCTCGTGTAACATCCTAACCTCAAGAACCGACTCATTAGCACTAACTCTCCTACCCGCTAACCTACTCTACTTGAGAAGCCTAATAACTTCGTCAATCCCTCATAAACCATGTGGCCTCACAACAAGAAGACTCTCTGATTCATATATAAAGCTTCAAGTAACATTGGGACTTGACAAAGGCAACACTCACTCACTCTTATAAAGAAGTCTTGTACCACACTAGACATACTATAGGCTTGCCCGTGGTGTAGAACTCAACTAATAAAAGCTCGCTCAGTCGAAGATTAAATAGGACTTTTATAGGTTGTTATGGAGGTTGCACGGCAGGTAGGATACATTTAGTTTATAGTGGCTAACCTCCCTTGAGAAATTTAATACATCACATATTTAAATCACTTTCATTTACATATAACTCTTCCTAATATCCCAATTCTTCCATCCTCAAGCTTCCCTTTTCTTTAAGCTTTGAAGAGTCACCTTTAGTAGAGGACTATTCTAATTTCTTTTTTTCCTTTTCTTTTCTCTCTTTTTTCATATTTTTTTTTCTTTTCTTCCCTTAATTATTTTTCTCTTTTTATCAATCTTTACCAGTAATTTCACCCAAGTAATACACCTTTCTCTTTTCCCACTAGTCTCAAACACAACTAACCACCTTAACTATAGCTACCCGCAAATGCTCAAAAGAGGTAACATGGTTAAAACATGATCAATTCAAAACAAAGAGGTTCAGCTCGTAATATGGTTACCAACGAAAAGGTTTCAAGCTCAAAGGGGCTAACTAGAGGTCAACTTTCATTGAGTAGGCAAATAATTCATAGGCTAACAAAGAAATACCTAAATAACTTCCCAAACCGGGCAAGACTCATTATATTATTTTGCACATACTCGGGGCAAGTTCTAGGCACCATAATATAAGCACAAAGAAACAACACATTTCATACACACATGGCACACGGTGTACTCTGGATATTTCAAATCTAGCTCTCAAATCAAAGAAAACGAATATGCATTTAAGTATAGCACATAAGATAGTTAAAACCTGAGTATACGCATCGCATAAAGGTACTCAAAAGTAATCAAGGCATAACAATACAAGTCATAAAGAAAGCATGTAGTCCACATACTCTGGCCACAGTGTTCATATAAAACCCGCCACAATAGAAGTTAACATAAGTTATTCTTTCAACTATCCTAATTCTTAAAAGAAAGAATTTTTCTACACCCCGTTCATACTGTATCCCTTGAAAAAGAACTGAGGCACTAAGAAAAATCAAAGGAAATTATTAACACAAATTGGAAGACTCCCACCCACAATTTAAATCATGCATTGCACTCGATGCATAAAATAAAATAAGGGTGATAGAGAAACTTCTGGGGCTCTAAGCCCGAAGAACATCTATGCGAGCTTCTTTAGGTCATTGGGTAATCAGACTTCCCCCAAGCAAGACGTCATCTTCACACATAAGGGGTTGTAAGAACCCTATACTTAGAATCCATACTATTCGAAACCTGCAGAACAAAAAATTCATCAAGTAACATCCTTTGAAAACAAACAAAACAAAAATAAGCAAGAAAAATGCGCTGCCTCCCAATCAATGCCTTATTTAACTTCGTGGCATGACGCATTCCAATATTCTCACTTTTTCCTCCACCTCGAGATTATGAACTGGATCCCTAATTCTGATTCTAATTTTCAGTTGTGCTCCTATGGTATCGGTAAGAATCTAAATGAGCCCATCACCAAATAATGCAGTTTGTACTTCTTGGCCTTCAGTCGTGGAATGTCTTCTTGCCTATATGGAAATGCAACATCTAAAAGGTAAGAACCATGCATCTCTTCTTTTAACTTTTTTCACTAGCTCTGATAGATAAATGATTTCCATGTCTTTATCATAATACAATATTAAGAAGTGTCTGGAATGAGGTGCAACACGCTCAAACTACAACACATTAGTGACATCCTCTTTTTGCACAAATCGGAGTCAATTAAAATTTCTTTTTCAATGTTTGTGACTAGCTCTAATACCAGTTCTTCAACATGAAAATCTTCAAAATCCATTTGGCTAGATGGTTGGCGTTAATCTCTTAACTGTACAATTGGGACTTCCACTTTATCCTCCATCTTAATTTCTCCTTGATCATTATCCACAACAGTTGCTTGTTGAGCATTAAAAACCTCAACCAATTGGCTTAATTGATCATTAAGGTTGTGAATAGCCACTTCATTTCTATGTATATGGAATTGTTGCTCATTGTCATTCTCCAACAAAAACTTGAACATATCTTCAATCTTCCACATGTCATTCTTGTGTTTCTTGTCAGCATCATCCACTTCATTGTACCGATTAACATCATAAGGGAAAGCAGAACTATCATAACAGGGGCTCGGGGAAAAGTAAGATGAATAAGCACAACCAATAAAATGACCATCATGGCAACCTTACATATTACATATATTCCACAAATAAGGTTGATAATGTTGCCATATATGACTTATTCCATAGTAACAATAATAAGGTGAACAAAAGTAATAACCATTACCTAGCCTCATATAATTTCCAGATGCCATGTAAATCATTTTTTAATAAATAAAAAAATATGTACAAGACCTAAAATATATCTATACTACAAACCTAGCAATATTTACAACTACACTAAACTAATGTTCCCCGGCAATGGCGGCAAAACTTGATCACACCCAAAACTCGTCCTTGAAAAGATAAGTAGTTGATCACGCCTAACTACGCCCTATAAAAGGGACTAAGCGGTCGCAACAAATATAGCTCGGCACTTAAAGTCCCGAGGTCGAATCCCAATGAGAACACTCAAAATGTAGTTGTTCTTCTAACTAATTTACCTATCAACAAACTTCTAAGTTTGGATTTTGATTTAAGATTGTTTGTGTAGTAACAACTAAGTAATAAAAATAAACAATAAAGCAAACAATAATTAATAGAGAATAAGTTGATTCAGAGGGTGTAAAGCCTCGGATTGATCTACCAAACTCCTACCTATGTATTAGAATAACGATTTAATGAATTCAACTTAGTTCTTACTATTGAACACTTGCTCCAAATTAACAACTATTCATTCCCATGTAATAATTATAACTTTCATTAATCAATTTTCTAATTAATTAATGAAGATATGTAGGACTACAAGTATTATTCACAGTCTGGCTCAATGGTCACAAATCACCTTATTGACAACCTAAGTAATACCTTGGTTTTAGGTTGAAATATTGCTAAGTGTTTAAATCTAACCTATGAATCTGTCTCTAGACGTACAAGAATAAAGGGACAATCAATTGGAACCCTATAATCAATAGAAATAAAAGCATAAACACTTAGGATAAATTCTCAAGTTTCATTCATTAAAATAAATATTCATCACACATAAGTAATGGAGTGGTTCAATCAACTCTAGAATGGGTGATTTAGCCACTCATAGTCATAATCAAGTTAATCGAAATAACTATAAGCATGTAAATCTACACAAAAGATGATGGTGGATGAGAAAACCCCTTGAATCTTGATCTTCTCTCTTCCTTGCCTCTTTTGGGTGTAAGATTAGCCAAAAGTCCTCTCCTATAGTGTTTCAAGGTGTCTTTATAGTGTTATGAAAGACCTAGGTAATGCTAGCCCTTTCCCGCTCAAGCTAGGACTTGTCAAGTTAAATGCTACTTCTGTTGATTCTTGGTTGCATGCTTGCTGCGCGCTGGCACAAGCTGAGCACGAGCTCTGCTTCGCGTGCTGGGTAGATGCTGGCACAAAGCTGGCACAAGTTGTTGAACATATTCTCTGGAGGCTAAAGTTTTGTTGGCTCAACTTTCGCACAAGGTACTGAGAGTTAATTTCCTGTACTCAAGTTGTGCTGGCATAACTCTGGCACAACTTAACTTCAACTTTTAAATTCATTCATGAAACGCTCCAAATCATCAATTCTCTGGCTAATTTCATCAAAATCAACCCCTACACATTCAAACACATTATTAAGCTAAATGCACTTTCATAATCAATTTAAACACATAAATATCACTAGGATACAGAGTAAAAATCACCAAAGTATTTCTCTTTTGAGCCAAATATCACAACACCACACTTAGAGTTTTGCCTGTCCTCCGGCAAACTTACCCATCAAGACTTTTTAGTACAAATAAACTAACTCAACTAAGTCAAAAATTTAATCAAGTTGAACACCTATGACTTTAGTTGATCCCAATAATTAATGACCAAGCATACAAAGCATACGACTTCCCATTTTTAACTCTAACACCAAAAATAATCAAAACAATCAAGTAGTAACATCCAAGCCTCAAGAATCGACTCCATAAACCAACTTACTCAAGACATGCTCACACTCACAAAGAACTTCAAGTGCCACACAATGGTACCATAGGCTTGCCCGTCTTGTAATTCTCCACTAATGTAGGTACAGTTTCTTAAAATTATGTAGGATTTTGTTAAGGTTGTAATGTAGGTAAAAGGACGGGTAGGATACATATGGATAAAATAGTGACTACCTCCCTAAGAACTTTAATGCATCACTTCTTTTTAGCTCAATCCTTCTCAAAACCAACCAAGTAACACCCAACGAACACATCAAAGAATTTCCATTTCAACATTAAGAATTTTTCATTATTTTGCACAACACTAGCAAAGAGTGAGATTTTTTTTTCTTCTTTTTTTGATCCCTTTTTTTCTTTTGCATTCATTTTTAATTTTTTTCGACCCTTGCTAATGACTTTCACTTAAAAATGCACCATATTTTCTCATCATTGGTTCAACTCAAAAGCCACCCAATTCTTCAACCACAACTTCATAAGCTCAAATATTTTCAATTAAAATGCTCAAAGGAGTAAGGGTTCAAAAGGATGATATTCAAGAACAAAAGTGGTAAAGCTTGTAATGTGGGTGTCAATAAAAGGTCAATAGGCTAAAAAAGGCTCACTAGTGGTATATATGTAAGGGTAGGCTAGACAAATTTCAAACAGATAAAAGAAGGCCTATTATCCTCTTCTAAACCAAGTGCGTCTCAACATTTTGCCTCGAAAGACAATCGGGGCAAATTCTAGACCAATAATGCAGGCACATGAACAAAATACGAAGCCTCACCACACATGGCACATGAACCAGTCAAGAAGAAATAATTCCAACTCCTAATCAAGCACATCATGTCATTCGTTCAGCAAAGAGAGTCAAAAACCTGAGCCTAAGCGTCATTAACAAGATCATCTATCAATTCATGTTCAAACTCACACCAAAAATCTCTAGGGAAGTTCAACTCGCATGCAAGGGACTAAATATGCTAGCATCAAATAAGTTAAAATCGACTATGGAGCAAAGTTTCATTTTTTTTAATATTTAAATATGAAACAATAAAATCCTAACAACTACTCCTAAAAACAACCCGTTCAAAAGAAATAACCTCCTCGGGAAAGAACCATGGCTTGAAGAAAACCCAAGGAGGTTTACTACCTAAGAAAACACTAACTAGAAAGCAAGAAATACATAAAAATAAAGTCAATTGACAAAAATAAAATAAAATAAATAAAGAGAAATTATTAACCCCACACTACACTTAATACAGTGCAATTCCCTCAATACACTTCAAAAAAAAATAAAATGTGAGGTGGGTAAAGAACTCCCTGAAGGCCTAAGCCTCATCATCGGCGACATTAGTAGCCCCATAAAATGCAGTAATGGATCTAGGCAGAGTCAGCTCATCCCCAGTATTTTAATCCTCATCAGAGGGTGCATCTAAGCCTGAATCATAGTCTCCATGGCCTAACGAATCTCTAGCAGGTCATGCGATGTACATATCTTCAATCTCCTATGCCTCGGCTTCCCGTCCCTCGAGTAATAATTTTACAAAACCATAATTGCAGCACTGAATGCTGTCACTGCGAGCAGATCTTTCATCAGCTGACTACTTCTTCTTCTGTCTGCTAGGCTCATGAACATTCTTTGTAATATCATAAAGCTCTCCACTAGTAGGTATAATCTCATCTCCCTCATACTCTAGGACTCCTAATTTCAGTAAATAACCAGTCAGGGTGTTGCCAAATAAAATTCTCTTCTTCCTTCCATAACGAGTTTCATGCATTTCATCAAGCATCACCTGGCCCATATTAAAATCCTTCTTTGCCATCAAATAGTATATCAAGCATACTTGGGATCGTATGACTTCGGTCAAGTGCCCCGTAGGCATAAGTCATGCACACACAAAAGGATGCCACACTCGGGCCGCTAGGATAAAGAAACTCTCTAGCAGTTCCTTGTGCTCACCTCGAGACCCTCGGAGCCACACAGCCTTACGGTGATCTCCGCACATAAAATTGCGGATAACTTTGTAATTCAGAGTTCTCACAAATCCCGTAAACTGCCTTGCGGGATGATTAACAGACCCCAAGTGATCGCATAAAGCAGTAGCTGAAAGATTCACTTCCTTACCTCGAATTTGAATCGTGTCAACAAAAGAGTTCACCCTATACCAATTTGCATAAAGCTATTTAACCATAGTTAGATTAGCATGCCCGGTGAGTTCAAGTAGCTTACCCAAGCGCATGGCATGTATGAAGCTAATAATCCCACAAAATTGTGTCTGACACTTAGCAACATCAATAGCCAACTCTGAAATATATGCAGAAGATGGTTTGAAACCCTCGTATCATGCCTTTCCTTGCTCATGTGTGAATCTGGTTTGAAATCGCGCCTTTTAGGCAATGATCTACCGTCATCAGTGTCAACAATGGCTAATTGCTTGCCTTTGGCCGCTATGCTGCTACTTGCCTCAACCATTTGTTTCTTCCTTGATGGTTGAGAGTCATCTGAAGGCGTACTGGATGGTTTATTCGCATTATTCACATGAACCATATTGAATTAAGTACCTGTAGAAGCATTAAACAATTAGTTGCACTTAACCAGTAGCTAGATGTTACAATTCGGGTCAAAACGACCCCACACTTAAAGCCCTTCGCGAATGCCAATATTAGCACCTCTCTGCTTCCCCAAAAAATAATTAAAAACCACTATTATTGATCACATTGAATATATTACGCAGCAATTCAAGCAACAACATTGAACAAATTATGGGCAGCAAGTGCTACTACATGTTGCGCACGAACAATGCGACACTGATCAAGTATATGTCAATGCGCTCAAACCTTCATAAAATCAGCCCCTAATATCTAAATAAATGCCTGTATAACTTCGAAAATAGGTTCAGTTACTTAGACTTCACTAAACACCTGAAATTTTTCGTCTAGGCATTCCATCGAACACCTTGTGTAGCAATGGCTGCTAATATCGAGCAGCCTTATTTTTGCCCGATCCTCCCAACTCCGGGAGCTTTCCACCCACTAAAAATTACAGCAAATCCTATTTCTCAAACCCAAAATTAGATACCAAATCAAGTATGAAAAATTTCAATAATGTTTTAAAAAAAAGAAAATACTATATACTTTTTACTTTGGATGAATTGGAACAACGAAGTGGGGAGGGGAAAAGAAGAAAAAAGGAGCAGATAGAATGGGGAACAAAGAAACGACCAGGAGAAGAAGAATCAAGAAGGAAGTTCATACCTGATGTTTTGATGTTTTAGCCGTGAGAGAACAAAACATCGCGTTGTTTTTTTTCCTGTTAGGGCTCAAAATAATTTTAGTGTTAGCAGCGTATTTTTATTCTTTTAAAACCTTTGTAATTAAGGAATTTGAATGCTGCTGTTATGCTAGCACAAAGCTAGAATGAGGTACCGAGGAGTTAATTCGAGCGCTGGCCTTGTGCTAGCATAACATGAGCCTGAAGTACTGAGACTTAATTTAAAGTGCTGGATACGCGCTGGCTCAAACTCAGCGCCAATTACTGAGGAATTAATTCGAGCGCTGGCCTTGTGCCAGCATAACATGAGCCTAAAGTACTAAGACTTAATTTAAAGCACTGGATATGCGCTGGCTCAAACACAAAGCCAAGTACTGAGGATTTAATTCGAGTGCTGGCTTGTGCCAGCATAACATGAGCCTGAAGTACTGAAGGTTGAAGTCTTGTGCCCTTTGTGCTAGCACACACTTGGCATGCGACCACAAATTTTCAAGTGCCAGTCTAGTTACCTTACAAAATTTTCTCCTTGAATAACATTTCGTTTCATCACATTTTTCAGCTCGTTGTATCTCGATACACCTTGCATTTTCCACAAACTTTCCAACTATCTATTAATTCTACAAAACTCAACAAACGTTAATTTCCTACAATTAAAATAAAAATAAAAATAAGTATACCGCGAATATGAACTAAAATCGTCGGTTGCCTCCCACGCAGTGCCTTATTTAATGTCGTGACATGACTCTTTTTATATTTTTATATTTATTTATTTATATTTTTTAAATTTTTTTTCTTTTTATTTTTTTATTTTTTTATACCTACAATACTTGGATTGCCTCCCAAGAAGCACCTTATTTAAAGTTGCAGCACGACATTATGCTTCTCCGCCAACGACGCCAAAATTTGATCACGCCAAACTACGCTCTATAAAAGGGACTAAGCGGTCGCAACAAATATAGCTCGGTACTTAAAGTCCCAAGGTCGAATCTCAATGAGAACACTCAAAATCTAGTTGTTCTTCTAACTAATTTACTTATCAACTAACTTCTAAGTCTGTATTTTGATTTAAGATTGCTTGTGTAGTAACAACTAAGTAACAAAAATAAACAATAAAACACACGACAATTAATAGAGAATAAGTTTATTCAGAGGGTGTAAAGCCTAGGATTGATCTACCAAACTCCTACCTATGTATTAGAATAATGATTTAATGAATTCAACTTGGTTTTTACTATCGAACACTTGCTCCAAATTAACAACTATTCATTCCCGTGTAATAATTATAACTTTCACTAACCAATTTCCAATTAATTAATGAAGATATGTAGGACTACAAGTATTATTCACAATCAGGCTCAATGGTCACAAATTACCTTTTTGACAACCTAAGTAATAGCTTGGTTTTAGGTTGAAATATTGCTAAGTGTTTAACCCTAACTTAAGAATCTATCCCTAGACACACAACAACAAAGAGAACAATCAATTGGGGCCCTTCCAATCAATAGCAATAAAAACATAAGCACTTAGATAGAAATAATTCTAAAGTTTGATTCATTAAAATAAATATTCATCACACATAAGTAATGGAGTGGTTCAATCAACCCTAGAATGGGTGATTTAGCCACTCATTGTCATAATCAAGTTAATCGAAATAACTATAAGCATGTAAATCTATAAAAAAAGATGATGGTGGATGAGAAAAAAAACTTGAATCTTGATATTCTCTCTTCCTTGGCTCCTTTGGTGTAAGATTAGCCAAAAGTCCTCTCCTAAAGTGTTTCAAGGTGCCTTTATAGTGTTATGTAAGACCTAGGTAGAGCAGCCTTTTCCCGCTCAAGCTAGAACGTGTAAAGTTAAATGCTACTTTCGTTGATTCTTGGCTGCATGTTGGCTGCACGCTAGCACAAGCTCTGCTTTGCGTGCTGGGTAGATGCTAGTACAAAGCTGGCACAAGGTGCTGAATGTATTCTCTGCAGGCTAGAGTTGTGCTGGTTCAACTTTCATACAAGGTACTGAGAGTTAATTTCCTGTGGTCAAGTTGTGCTGGCATGACTTTGGCACAACTTAACTTCAACTTTGAAATTCATTCATGAAACACTCCAAATCATAAATTCTCTGGCTAAGTTCATCAAAATCAACTCCTACACATTCAAACACATCATTAAGCTAAATGCACTTTCATAATCAATTTAAACACATAAAGATCACTAAGATACGGGATAAAAATCACCAAAGTATATGTCTTTTTAGCCAAATATCAGTGGTCGCTGCAAAAATACCCAATTTAACAAGAATGCGGTTGAATGCCACAGAGAGCAAACGTTAATTTGTAACTATATTTTCACCAAGTTTATGTTCAAACAATTTCAAGAACAAATAAAAAGTGTTTTAATGTGTAAACAAGAAAGAAATATCAAGTAACTAAGAGCCCGTTTGGATAGGCTTAAAAGTGACTTAAAAGCACATATGATCGTATATGTTCATTAATGGGTGTTTGATAACTCAAACACTCAGGAGCTTATAAGTACTTATGTGCTTAAAATAAGCCAAAAGTGAGAAGTTAGAAAATCCTAACTTCTGAAAAATAACTTTTAAGCAACTTATGGATTATGAGCTACTTATAATAAGCTGACCCAAATGGGCTCTAAGGTAAGTAGTGAATACTAGAGAAGAATTCAAGAATAAAAAGGCCTAGGCCATGACTTTCCCAATTATCCGAGTGATGCACCAAATACTACGCAATTAATCTCGCTTGATTATCCATAATGGTCTTTATCTCATAGTTTATCACTAGTACTTTCCAACAACCAGCAATAACTATCCTAAGTTACTTTTCTAAGCTAACACAAGATGATAAGATGGATTACCCACGATAAGAATTTGTTGTTCCCAAAATTGCCCCGCTTTTCTTCCCTAAAAAATTCATTATTTAGGTTGAAGTATCGCTATTCAACTAACCTAACTCGAAACACTCTTCCAAGGGATTACAAGAATAAAAGGAACATTCAGTTGTGAGCTCTACAATAGAAAGCAATCAAAACACAGTTGAATAATCAAGAATAATAATGTCAAGCTTGATTAAATAAATGAAATATTCAGTACATCATTCTATAATGGTTTAGTCAAACCCTAATAGTGTAACTTAGCTACTCATGTTCATCAAATTCATGTTATGATAATTCTCGAGTAAATAAATTACTAGAGGAAAGGAAGAATTTAAAAAACAAAAACTCTATCTTCTTGATGTCTCCAAAGCTCTAGCCTCGCATTCCTTTCCAGGTCAAGTTTTTGGCTTGACGCGCCGCAGAAAGACAATTGTCTGCGCCTGCACAATTTCCAAACACTCTGAATATCAACACTACAGCTATGCGCCATGTGATTCCCAGCGCGGCGCAGTGGTCTTTCTTTTCTGCTACCCAATTTTTTCTCTTAGTTTACGTCCTTCCTTTGACATTTGGTCAATTCTCTAGCTTTTGCTCAAACTTCAAAGCACTGTTTACTCAAATTTTAGCTCCAAATCACTCAATTTCTTCCAAATGCATTCCTACACAATTAAAAGCATGTAATAAGCTTAAAAATGTTATGATATCCACTTAATTAATGCATAAGGCTAGATATATGAGGCAAAGCGAAGCTCTAAACATGCATTTCTCCCCGAAAATCAATACCCCACACTTAAACATTTGCTCATCCTCATGCGAAACCAAGACATATCTAGGAATGGAGACACTACCTGTGGCCATGTCTTATACGAAAACTTAGAATGGTGCATATGCACTTTTCACACTATTCTTCAAAAATATATGAATGCCAAAAATATTTAAATCTACCAAGTTCCCTGTTGTAACATCCTAACCTCAACAACCAACTCATTAGAACCAACTCTCCTACCCGCTCACCTACTTTAACTGAGATGCCTAATAGCTTCACCAATCCCTCGTAAACTATGCACCATCACAACAAGAAAATTGTCCCATTCACACATAAAGCTTTAAGTAATAGTCGGACTTAACAAATGAGAAACTTACTCAATCTTAGAAAGAAGTCACGTACAGGACTGCTTCTTTAAGTGTATCTCGAATTCATCTTTGACAACAAATATTGTGTCATTAACAGGGTTTACCTACGAGCAAAAGCAAGAATCAACTAACAACAGAAGTGAAAACTGTAAGTGGTATTAGAGCCTTTCTTCACGAAGCTAGGGTCAAAGGGTTTTTTTTTTTCTTAAGAAGAAGTGCTACTTATGCCACGACCCAACCTAGGGCCACAACAGATAATCAACACTAAGTGTCGATTATCGCTAAACCTGCTGATAATCTGCTAACCATGAGTATAACTAATAAACTGAACAACTAAGCCACAGATAAGAACTGTACAATCTGGAAAGTCGGCAAAGCAAACACAAGCTGACATACATACTAACTGCACAGGTGCATATCTATAGGCCTTTAAGAGTGCTGAATTGAACAAGTACTGGACGGGACAGGGCCTCCTCATACCCAAACTAGCTGACTGTACACATACCAAAAGATAAGTAACTCTTGGAGCAAGTGGAGTGACTCCAATAGCTAGTGGCTGGCCTACTGATGTGGCTCAAGCACTGATATATCTGTACCTATGCTGAATGAAATGCAGCGCCCCTGAAAAGGGCGTGAGTACTATATGTACAAAGTATGTAAGGCATGAGCATATAACATATCATAGTTGAATGAAACTATAAGGCTGGAATATAATTATGTAAATATGTGCTGAAGTATAGCAATGTAGCTGAAAATCTGAAACATGAACACAACATGATCTGATTATAAACTGAAGTCTAACTGAATTTGAAACTGAAGACTGAGCTGAACTATACTGATAATTGATTGAAACTTGACTGATAACTGGTAACTAGAAACTAGAACTGATAGCTATCAACTGATACTGACACTAAGAACTGGTGGCTGATAATTGAGAACTAATAACTGGTACTGAGCTAAAACTGAACTGTTATATGAACTGGTACCTGTCTGGCCTTATGGGTTGTATCCCCCTAAATCAGGTTACTAAATATCTGAACTAGCCTCATGTATAGTCATGCAGTGCATACTGTGGCTATATACGCGTATATAACAAACCTGTCAGGTGTTATGGGCTATATCCCCCAACCCAATAGTCTCTCTGGTCAGAGTATGTGAATAACACCCGATCACACTAGGTGTATCAACTCCCACCTAAACCAGAAGGGCTGTGTCCCCCAGACAAGTAGTATAACACGTGACCGGATTGTGTGTCCAATGTCCAACCTCTTTGGGGGACTAGAAATAACACATAATATAATCACAATATAGGAATAAGCATGTATGAGGCATAACACATTGGAAATAATATATTCAAACTCAAAGGAATGATAGAAAATCCTAGGTGGAATCATAGACACAACCTGAAACTCAGAATTTGTCTGACTCTTTGAATTCTATAAAAATTTTGGAAGAGTTTCCCCTAAAATTGGATGATCCGCAAAAATAAAACCAACACTATAATATGCACGAGAATGGATACCCAGCTAAATTGATAACATAAACAGATTAAATTGATAGCAAGAAGAACGATCGGACAATATAACAAATCCGCGAACCGAATCTCTGGACAGCACCACTGCCCTGTATCTCAATATGAATTTTTTATAACGAGTTATGCTCAAACTATTAACAATTGTCAAAAGATAAAAATAATTTTTCAGATTTTAAAATATTTCATGCTGCTGTTTTGGACCTCTTTCACCATAGTTTTTAGTATCAAATTAAGCATTTACAAGGTTCCCTTGATGTCATAGAAGGTTCCCACAAGAAAGAGTGCACGTATCTGCAGGGTGAGCGGATAGTTTTACTACCGCGTGACCGCTTGCCACTCAAAGCATCCTTGTGTCTAGTAAACCCACTCTAGAGTTTCCGTTAGGAACATGCATACATAAACCTTAGATTTGACCCAGTCCTTGGTACCGCCTCCATAGTTAGGAAAACTGCCATTTTTCGTTGACGGGTTTTTGAACCCAACAACAGTGCATATTATGTATTTATGTGATAACAGAACTCCCCATCCAAGCCAAGTTTTGCAATCAATTAAATTTAGAGTACTCTTATTAATTTTGTAAACTAGAAGACACTTGAATTCAAGAGGTATTCAAATAGTCATCAAGTTGAATTATGGTGATACTTGCAAGAAGATAGCAAGCTAGGGGCAAGAGGTTTCGAAAGGACGATAAGACGTTCGATCCATTTAATTCATGTCTGATTCAAGCAAGTTTTTTGGAGTAAATGACATTTGGGACCAGATGTCAGAAATTGCACCGATTTTGCAAGCAAGCAAGGATTGATCCTAACCAGGCACGCACTTCAGTTTCATTGCCTCTTCGCGCCTGATGCAACGTAGTTATAGCAGTTATTTATATTTTTTATTATACTGAAAATGATGTATTTAAATCATGTCTTGCATTTTCTATTTTTGATGTAACAGTGATGTACTCAAAAGCAAGTTATAATGAAAAAGAAATCATTATTACTCTTATTTTCACTCACTCTAAATTCGTTTATTGCAAAACTGGCTTAGACTACTTTTCATTATCGCCTATTTGGCGTCTGAGGCCGACCTCCAGCACAAAGAGGCACCTTACAGGATAGGACGCGTTTGCATGTTTATTTACGCTCAACTAATTGTGTTTGCCACATGTCAAATTGTTTGTCTGCTAGGCAATAACTTGGTAAATGATTATTTGCTATGGGCTGATCGGCTGTAATCTATTTGCACTGTTTGTTGTGTGATTCAATATGGTTGATGGTGTTATTTGACTATAACGGTCTTTGATTGCATAAATTAATCAGTTTATTCGCTTTATTTATTTGATTCCCTTATTTACTTATTATTGGAATGTATGCATATTGTTATTCTAAAACATCTTTTGAATATTTATTTTAGTCTAACTTAATTCCATTCTCGTTATTTTGCAAAATATTATTTTAGCGTCAAATTTTAAAATATTCGCAAGTGTTTTATCCTTTTACTAAATCATATTTTCAAAATTTAATAAGCATTTTCGCATCTGATTTTCTCTAACAAAATGAACGTCCAATTTAAACTTTTTTGGGCCTTTTTAGTACGAGCTCAGTTTTTCCATTTTAGAATAAGTTGACTCGTCAATTTCGTCTTTAATAAAATTTTATTAAATTCGGT
Organism: Petunia x hybrida; assembly: GCA_037355625.1. Lineage (NCBI taxonomy): Eukaryota > Viridiplantae > Streptophyta > Magnoliopsida > Solanales > Solanaceae > Petunia > Petunia x hybrida. The sequence continues at coordinate 1,224,211 of JBBBVM010000690.1, read as the reverse complement.
ATGCGTTGTTAAAAGATTAATTATTTTGAACATCAAAAGAGGACCTATGGCTCGCCAAAATGCTGCGATTGACTTGACTGAGAATGATGAATCCAACCAAGACAAGGTTAAAAGGCTCGAAGAAACCGTAGCAAGCTTGGAAAAGCAGAACTACGCACGTTCTGATTCCAAAAGAGGGATACGTAGGCTCCTTTTTCCCAAGGATAGCAACTGTGGCAAATTTTGCAAAGCAAGTAGAAGACGTGAGAGATTGCAACTGGGGCGGCTTCTGTAAAGTAAATTGAAGTATTAAAAGTCGTAACTGGGGCAGCTTTTACAAAGCATTTTGAAGTATCGGAAGTTATATCTGGGGCAGAATTTTGCAAAAGCAAGTTGAAGACATTGGGTTGATTTTGTCATTATCAGAAGCAGTTTTTTGAAAGAATTGGTGCAGATTGTTATTTTGAAAGCAAGAATTGATAGTTGAGCAAACCATTGATGTTCAAAATAAGCCGACCATTTTAGCAATTTGTGCCAAACTGGCCTAGCACGCATACTGATTTAGTAAAAACTTTCAAAGTTGTTTTTCTCAATTCATGTCTTGAAAGATCAAATTTTATCGGTCATTAAAGTTTTGTACTCTCAAATATTTTACTCCTTTGTTGAATCGGGATTTTGGTCCCATCCATTCAGCCTAATGACCTATTTTATACTTAAAACCTTATGCATTTATTGTAATTTTACGTATTAACTTACTTTTGTTCAATGTGTAGAATGTATGTGTTAAAGGTTGGCTAGCATTGAACAGTAAAATGGCTGAGAATCTGCATCAAGGACGAAACAACATGGCAAAGCAGTTTCAGGCAACAGATCTGGTATGGGTATCTTGCAAGCGCAGAATGATGACATTGAAGAACATGTAGTGCAAAGGAATAGAATGGTCAAATTTGGAAATACTGTTACATCGTTGCCGAACACAAACTTTACCTCCAACTTACCCTACTTAACCATACCTCATTATCCAATGCCTATACAGACCATAAATCCAAAAATCCCACAAGAATATCTTACGTATCCAAATGCTTGGTCAACTGCAACATTATGCCAACCGCCATTTATCACTACGCCTGTTATAGAAAATCAATTAAATCAAGTGATAGTGTGCCCACAAGAATTGCCTAGAAAAGAAGTTGAGACAGCTGATTCGCATAGCCTGGGGAGACGAATCCACAATTTGAAGAAGATCATTAGAGATGAATTACGCTCTAGGAACATTCAAAGTTTATGTTTATGAAGACTTATGCATTTACCCAGATATTAAACTTCCACATGGGTATAAGATACCAAAATTCAACACTTTTGATGGAAAGAGGAACCCCCATGCTCATTTGAAAGATTATTGCAGTAGATTGATTGGAATTGGAAATAATGAAGCTTTGCGGATGAGATTTTTCATTCAAAGTTTATCACGAATGGCACATGCATGGTATACCAAACAAGATTTTGCCAAATGGCACAGATGGGAGGATATGGCTCATGACTTTGTGGAACAATACAAGTTCAACATAGTATGAGATCCTGATGTGATTGATATGCGTAGCGTTAAGAGGATGTCTCATGAGTCTTTCGCAGAATATGCTATGAGGTAGAGGTTAGATGCTTCTAAGATGCATCCATCCTCGCCTAAGGATAAGCTAATAGCAGCTTTCATTGACATGCAAGAAGGCATATACTATGCCAAAATGGTCGTCAATAATGCAAACAGTTTCTCTAAACTGATCCAACTGGGAAAAATGATAGAAGAAGGCATAGCAACAGGAAAAATCCATTTTGATTTATTTGGGTACGCTACTCAATCAGAGAAACCCTCAAATTTGCAACGCTCTCAAAGTCTATTTCAACAATCATATTCTGATTATTCGGTGTCAAAGAAGAGGAAGTCAGATACATTCTTTCCTCTAGACGAGTCTGTGACAAGCATGGTATGAGTTTGAAACCAAGGAAAGGAACAATGCCTAAGCACTTGCCTCCACATTTTGATCCATTAAAGTATTGTGCTTACCATTCAAATATCTAACGGCATGATACTGAAGAATGCAGTGGCTTGAGATACAAGATTTAAAGCATGATTGATAGCGGCAAAATAATAGTGAAAGAAGATCCATCAAGTGGCAATTGCAGCATTCCACCCGCAGGCACAATTTTTGTTAAAGGTGAGGCATCAGCCCCAAGATATTCAAAGAAGAAGCGGTTGACAAGTTAAGAAGACTGAAAGACCACATTTTGCAGCTTAGAGTGGCACATTGTTGTCCAACTATCTTATGTTTTACTACTCTGTCGCAACTTTATCCTTTCTTGTTATAAGGAACTACTTTATGTCTGCTACCCTTATTGGGTTTAGACACAAAATCAATGAAATCCTATTTTTCCCAAATAAGCCAAAGCAGTTTTAGATGGTTTGTCTTGTGCAAAAAGAAGGTTTTCAAGAATAATTATCGCAGCAACAACACATTTGATGGCCATGCAAACAAAATGCAAATTTGAAGCCAAATTAGGTGTTCAATCAAGCCAACCGTTATTTGATCAAAAACTAAAAATTGTCCTTTGATTAAACAGGGGCAAATTTTACATTTACCGCAAAGTTTAGCATCAAGGTGGAACGCGCAATGCAGAGTGTCGCGACTTCCCAGAAATTTTATAGTACTTACAATTTTTCTTTCAATGTAGGAATCTCAAGCAGCAAAACTAGAAGAACTCGCAACTAGTAGTTCCTCGAAGAATATTTGCCTCATCGCATATCCAGAAAAACTCTATATCTCTCTTTGTAATTTTAGCTTTTGCTCGTATATTACCAACACTTTTGTTTTGAATTATAAAGGAATCAAGTATCAGATTTAATATGGATCAATTACGGTATTCAACACGTTGCAGCATCACCAACACAAGCAAGACGACCTCGGATTTTGCAAGATACAGGGTTATCCACCCACAAATAGGATGTTTTGGGTCCTTCCACCCACAAATAGGATATCTCGGGTCCTTCTACCAATAAATAGAATATCTTGGGTCCTTCCACCCACAAATAGAATATTTCAGGTCCTTCCCCACAACTAGGGTATTTTGGGTCCTTCCACCCACAAATAGGATATAAGGGTCCTTCAACCCACAAATAGGATATTTCGGGTCCTTCCACCTACCAATAGGATATTTGGGTTCTTCCACCCACAAATCGAATATTTTGGGTCCTTCCACCCATAAAAAGGATATTTCGGGTCCTTCCACCCACAAATAGGATGGTTCTTCCACCCATAAATAGGATATCTCGGGTCCTTCAACCCACAAATAGGATATCTCAGGTCCTTCCACCCACAAATAGGATATTCGAGTCCTTCTACCTACAAATAGGATATTTCGGTTCCTTCCACCCACAAATAGGATATTTTGGTTCATTCCACCCACAAATATGATACTTGAGTCGTTCCCCCACAAATAGGATATTTGGGTCCTTCCACCCACAAATAAGATATGCAGGTTTCTTTCAATTTGCATTGAGACATTCGATACTTCAAGACCGTATGTCTCATTTGTTTTATAAAGTGATTGGAGCACGATCCAAGATTGCATCGCAAAGTGCCTCTTCATGACTAAAAACATTATGCTTATCATGGTTTATTGCCGAACAGGTGGCATTTCTATCTTTATGATTCTTATTTCAAAATAAATATTATTCAGGAGCCTACTTTGAATCAGGATTTTGACAAGTCAACTTTGAGACACCATATTCAGACTGTCTCGCTAGTTGGTTTTCCTGCAATAACTTTTGTACCTGCGTAGATTATAGATTAGAAAAGTCAACTTGAGACCTTATGTCTCGTTAGTCGACTTATCTTGTAATAGTCTTGTATTCTGCAATTCATACCCGCTTTACTTATTGTTTAACTTTACTATTTCAGAATAATGATCAGCCTAGAGGTTCCTCGGTTAGAGCACTTCGTCAGTTGATTGAAGGAAGAATTTATCAATGATATCGCAACCCGCATTTACAAACTTATGTTATCAATACTTTTTTATTTTGATTATCAAGTTTTTATAGCATTTGCTCGCTTACCATTTGTCGAGGTTATTAACTGATTTGGAGAAAGAAGAAGCATGGCATGAGATAGGCGGCGGATCAATTTCCGATAGAAGAATCTTAGCAGTGCCGCAGTAGTATTTGAAGCATAATATGGAACTCTTTCTTAGCAGTGAACTGGGGCAATCATTGATATGATCTAGACTCGTCAACGAGGATCTGAAGAATCGCACTCGAACAAGTTGTCAACCCTAGAGGTCTGTCTTATGTCAACCCTTTCATGTGTCAGTTTTTATGCCTGTCTATCCCGTCTCCAGTTTTAATTCCAAGGTTCGAGATTGAAGATAATATAGTCTTTGTTATCTCATTTTCCTTTCTCTAATCACGCTGAGTTACATATGGCCCGATTCTCTTTCAGCCCGAGATATGTAGGCAACTCGAAAACCGGAGTTCGGCCATGTCCATAAGCCTCGCATTTTGGTCCTTGGAATCAAAGTCCTTGGCTTTACCGTGACAAAATTGGCTTTCATATCAACTTTACCCGAAAAACTCTTTCATCCTTTTTGGGTAAAGAAGGGCAGCTGTTGACACCCAATTTTTTCTCGAAATATTTTAAATTTAGTAATTTAATATAGAGGGTTGCAATTAAGACTAATTTTGAAATTAAAAAAAAGGTGAAACAATTAATTTTCATGAAAAAAGGCTAAAATCGCAATTCGTCGCACCGATCCCGTACAGCGCATGCAAAGCATTATATAGAACCTAAATTCCCCAAAATTCAGTCTTCCCCAACCCGCGACCATGAACCCTAGACCCGACCCTTTACGATTCATACCCAAAACGAAACCAAATTCACTCAAAATGATATCCAACTTAAGTTTCTTGTCTTTTTCTCCGTACGAGGCCGTGTTGTAGCAATCCTACGCGTCTATTTGTGTACGAGTTTAATCTGAGCCGTAAATAAATCCCAACAGACTAATCCTTGAAGATAAGTTGTGTACGAGTCTATTTGTGTACGAGTTTACATTGTGTAGGAGTCCATTTATGTACGAGTTTACATTCTATTTTCATTGTTTGAAATTATCTATTATGTGAAATTATGAGTCATGTGAGTAAACTTTTAAGCTTTATTGAAACATTGACCTGAAATTATGTTGTATAAGTTGGTAAGTTTATTAGTTGGAGCTGTTAATAAAGCTGTATTTTTCATGGTTGGAATCAATAAAGGCTGATCCATCTCTGGTTTTATTTAGCCTCTTCTCTTCTAATCAATAAAGCTGTATTTTTCATGTGAGTATCTTTCAATTTTTCCATGAAATATATTTATGTTCTCTTTTTCAGTTCTAGTTCCTTGTTTGTTGGGTAGAAGCAATAGAAAAGAGGTAGTTGGTGGCTTTTCAGGTGTGAGGAGGGTGTTGATCTCTTGTTCATTCCTAGTGTTTGGAGGTGATGTATAGGGAGTTGATGTTTTTTTCTGTGAGTGAAAGTTGTTCAGATGTGTTTTTCGCTTAGTTGGAGAAGTTATAGTGAGCTGTGGTGTGTGTGGACGATCTAGAAAGGGTTAGTTTGTCTGCAGGTAGTGCTGGTATTTGCAAGTTTATATTGGAAAAGGTTTGTGAGGGTGAGGAGTATGCATGATGTTGCAGATATTTTAGGAGCTTGTTCTTCGTAGTATAGGTGTCCAGGAGAGGTTTGTTGTGTTTGGAGGTAGTCTAGTGTGTTCTGAGTTCTTGAATTTTGTGAGGGAGATGAGTGTAGGGTATTGCAGGGGTTTAAAAGGGAGTGCAGGGGTGTTGTTCAAGTAGTTGCTAAAGGTCTAGGGAGTGTTCAGGTGATTTTTTATTCTGCAAGGCATTTGTGAAGAAGTAAAGGGGCTGCAGGTTTGTGAAAAGTACTTAGGATAGCAGATGTTCAAGTTTTTGTTTCCTAGAGTTTTGCTGAGGTTCTGAAGTGAATTCTAGAGTAGGAAATCTATTTTTTTTTTTGGGTCTATCATCAGCTAGGAAGTTTATTAGAATCCGGGGTTTCTAATTTAGTTTAATAGGAAGGGTGCAGACCTCTTTCATTTTGATATAGAAGTTCGGTTAGCTAATGCGTAGTTGCAAATAATGTGGAAGTTGGTAACCTCTGTTAAACCTCTTAAATAATGTCCTGTGAGTTATTAATTTCTAACTTGAGTTGCTTCTCTTAATAAAGATATAGGAGCTTCTGTAATCTTGGTTCTTCTATTCTTTTAGTAGTTCAAAAAGCAGTGAGCATGTTTTCTTAGTATATGTAATATGCTTTTGTTGATCAAGTTTGGGTCTGCAATGGAATTAGCTTAAAAACACTCTTGTCATTATTTAGCATAAGCTAGATTTTATTCCTAATTGGACTGCAGTCGGTAAGATGTTTTCCTATTTTGGTCAAGTGTATAAATAAACTTCTCTTGCCCTATTTGAATTTGGTCTATTTTTTCTCTTTATGTAGTAAAAGTGCAATATTCTCTTACTTTAGTAAGATATGACCATAAACAGTTAACATAAGACTTTTTTTTAGGTGTTCATATGATGTAAAGTGTTGTCCTTTAAAATATATTTTGAGTTGCTTCTGAAATGCTAGTTTCCCCTGCCAAGACTTGTCAAAATCATGTCTGAGCTGATTAAATTAGTACATTTTCTTGTGTGATATAGCTCTACTGTAAAAATCCATTATGGTGTTTACTATTTCGAGGAAAGCATACAAGTCTTCTTACCTGGATTCCTGTCTTTCTTTCTTGGTAAACAATTTATCCAGGCAGCCTATATATGATGAGCTTAGTACTAAAAGCTGAATTGTCATCATTAGATCTGAAATTATTGTTAGTTTTAGTCAAGTTAGAGATGTTATATATTGAGATATTTACCTAGTGGCTAGAGGATCAACCATGCTCGTATTATTGGCTGTGCATCTTCATTCATGGTTTTGTCTCTTTTTTTTCTGATTGGCTTGTTTAAAATATGCTAGGACTTGTTTTAATTTGATTTTCTAGATTGCTTAGTGCTATTTTTGTTGTTTGGTTCATAGCATCATATCTAATCTTTATCTCACTTTCTTTTGCATAATACACCCTTGAGATGAGTTTTAGCTAAAACTCCCTAATTGGTATTGGCTACATTGGTTTTGAGTCGTATTGGGTCAAATCCGCAAATCAAGCTCAAGCTTTCAAGGAGTGAAGATCTCTAGAAAATTTAGAAAATGCTTTGTTGAGCCTTGTAATGTTTTAGGCTCATGGGCATATAAAAAAATAAAAATAATCAAGGCTCGCGTGAGTTTACCAAATTTTCGGGTTCTTCTTCTAAATCCTCCTCTTTCCCAATCCCTTAGAGTTTTCATATCAATAGCAAATTTCCCTTTTATTAGTTGTAGGATAATTAAATTATCTATTTGTTAATGAATATCTATTTTGAGCAATTTATTGTGAATAAAATTATTTTCTTTAGAGTTGCCATTTTATTTATGAATTGTGAACCTTTTAGTTAAAAGCACGCGCAATTAAATCCGAATATAATTAAAGAAATAACCTGATTTTTAATCCAATAAATTGTAATTTCTTTCCAATTAATTAGTTTTTCTATTTTGGTAAAATTGCATTTTTTTAATTCTAAATTCATAGTTCGTTAAAGCATAATGTAATATAATTTTAGATTTTTAGCATTAATTTTAAATCATTTAGATTAACTATTGAAAGTATCATTTATTTAGCTATTTTGTGAAAACCGAATGATTAACCACATTTTGTGGATTTTCGAAAGTACTTTCAAATTGAAACCTTCTTTTGAAAATAATTGAGCCTCTTACTTAGAATCTCTGAAAAGATAATTTTTCATAAAACGGAAGAATTGAACGCATAATTTAGCTAATTAGTTCCTAATTATCCTAAATTAGGTGGCGACTCTAAAGAAACCCTTTGAAGCCCCCATTTTGTTGAAATATACCTGATACTTATCTTTTTTGTTAAAGAAAGGTTAGTTTTTGGGGTTCAACATTCTCTTCAAAGAGGTAATTATTTTAGCTCTCCATTCACGGTGTTTGATTCCTATTATGGATCAATTCTATAGAGAGTAGTAGATAATAGAAACTTTCAAAAGTACGGACTTATTTAAAACCTAGAAAGTTAGAATTTTAAACTAGAATTCTTCAATTGAGAAAAAAATAGAGAAAATTTTTATAACTAGATGAATTATTAATTATCGTAGTTGTTTGGAGACAAGAATTTCATGGATTGGAATTTATGTTTAGGCTCGAGGAGGAATTGAGGAGAATTGATATAACCATTAACTAAAGAGGTTTTACTCATAAAAGAATGACTACAAGGTATACTGTAAATGTTTTAAAGAGCTTATATGTGTTTAATTGAAGCGAGAGAGTACATGTTGGTTAAGAATCATTTTGGCTAGAGTTTAAAGAATATATTCTTGAATCATTAGCATTTATTTTCTGATTTTATTGCGATTCAATTACAAATATTATTTGTCAAAGTTTCATGTACTAGAAAGAATATTGTAGTAAGTTTTGAATTATTCTTTCATGCTTATGCTCTGTTTAGACATAAGAATAATATTATGAATATTATTGATAGCTTTTTAGAGAAGAATTAGATCTTATTGGTCAAGAATGTTTTGAGAATTAATTGACTCAATGAGTCACATAAAGTTTCTAGAGAAATAATTTGTGAGTTAACGTTGAGATTATGTGAATTGTTTTATTACCTTTAGTGGTTTATGTTGGCCTGAAATTACTCATGCCAGAGTAGGTGTTTATGAGATTGCTTGATATGGCCAAAACACATAATGCACACAACATGCTATCATCTTGACTTGTGTCGTTCCACAGGGATGTGGCCTATTCGATCAGGCGGGAGTCGAATCTTGCTGGTCACATGGTGATTTCACAGAAGAAGAATTATGTCATAATTAATTGGTGCTCACCAGAATGAATTTAAAGGATTTTATACATTGCATATCATGTTTCTTTTAAACGTCTTATTCCCACTTTAGTTGGGGCTGTAGAGACTCATTAAATACAATGGATGGTACTAACGTTCTCTTTTGGGAACACACGTTGGCCTGAGGTGCAGAGTAGGAACCATTGCTATTCTCACTTATGGTGCTATTGGTGAGCTTCATTTTTGTCAGTGGAGTTTTTTTTTTTTTTTTTTTTTCGAGTCAGCAATATTTAGTAAGTTATTACTTTGAGAACAAGCCAAGAAATTTATGTCTGTAATCACCTAATTTTGACTTAGGTTAAGTTAATTGTTGTTAATCCTTATGTGATTTTAAATTAGCATAATTGTTAGTTAATGACACGACCCGGAATCCGGTTAGGCCGTGCGGGCACCCGACATCCTCCCCTAGACCCGTCGGGCGAACCCTTATGAATTAAATCAGGAAAATAAATATAACAATTTACAAATAAGGGTTCGCCCGACGGGTCTAGGGGAGGATGTCGGGTGCCCGCACGGCCTAACCGGATTCCGGGTCGTGTCAGTTGGTATCAGAGCTAGACTATTTCATTTTTAGCTCAAACCGCTACTGAATGGTGGAATTTCTCTGGCTGATTAAGATCTAAATGAAATTCCCTGCGACTGCGCAAATACCTGATGACGAGAGAAAAGACGACTGCCTACTTGTCGGAGTAAGGGAAAATCCTCAAAAAGAATAGCCAAACTCACAACAATGATACCATATCAGGGTATTTGTATATCCTTCAGGCTCTTGATTATATGGATCGGGTTGCACGCCGCAATGGTATAAATCTATGGATCGGGTTGCACGCCGCAACAGGATGAATATATGGATCGGGTTGTACGCTGCAACAGGATATATTTCTGATTGTTGATATGTTCGGGATACCTATATGTTTTGGTTATCTTACGTTCCTGGTTGTTAATGAGTTTGTCATCCCATACGTGTTTCCAGTTATTATCTGGCTCTGCGTTTTTATAATTTAAATAAGAGAAATTTTGTTTATCTGTTTCTTCTCCCTGGCTAGCTATCCTATTCTTTGAGGTGGCTAGTCTGCCCCACTTATTGAGTCCTTTTGACTCACCCTTGTTTGATGTTTGTTTTTGTCTATTTATTTCGTTTCGGCAGGTTCGCTCCAGGATTGATTCGCCACGATGTGTAGGAGCGAAGACGACTTCAGCTGTCAGGGTGAGCCAGCTTTTATTCCGGATGGCCACCAGTATATTGGTTATTATTTCACTTGCATTTTGCTCCCTTCAGGAGGGATCTGTCTTCTTTTGTACTCTTAGATGTCTAGTCTGGATAGCCCTAAACCTAGCATGTTGGGTAGTCAGCTGTAATTTCTTTTGTACAACTTAAAGGTATCAGTATGTCTGTGTTTTTATTTTTAGTCTTGTCCTTATTTATGAATTGTTATATTTATTTTCCTAATTTAATTGGTAAGGGTTCGCCCGACGGGTCTAGGGGAGGATGTCGGGTGCCCGCACGACCTAACCTAATTTTGGGTCGTGTCAGTTAATTGGTTAGTAAATGTTTGATTTGGTGTTAATGTACAAATGATAAATAGGCCATTACAACTTCAGTAAAGGAAATGGGCCTATTTGCAAAAATATGACATCATAAGTAATGGTTTGCCTTTTTGCCCGTGCTAACAGGAGTTTTACAAAAATGTCCCAATTAAGGTTTAATAAAAAAAATCCGGACAGAAACACCCCGTCAATTTTTTAGGTCGGGGACAAGACTTGCCTTTATACCTCTCTTCTTTTCAACACTTATCCCTTCAAGTGTTGGCAAAAGGAAAACTTGCCGCACTTGGTCGTAAGTCTTGGCAAAGGTCAAGACTTGCATTTGACCCCTCTTTATTTGCCAACACTTACCCTTAAAGTGTTGGCAAAAGGCAACACTTGTCGCACTTGGTCATAAGTCTTGGCAATTTCCCCTTCCAGTCTTTCTCTACATTCTCGCGATATAACTTGAAATATTAGCAAAAGAGTACTTGCCCTTCAAGTATTGGCAATTGCCAAGACTTACAAGATCTTTGCCTTGAAGTCTTGGCTCCGGGCTAAAAAGGGTATGTCGCTAAAACATTGCATAGCGCGGAAATTTTTGCAAAACAACTCCTTATGGAGGGCACGCGGTGAAATTTATTGAAGGAAAGTAGCAAGGTAGCCCACACCTTGACTAAAACGACCTTAGGTAGTCATTTCGTGAATTAGGACTCTGATTGGCGTGCTGATAGTTTTAAAAGATTCACAAGGTCCATTAGGACTTGATTGTAAAATTTGAGCTAAATCACTCCTTGTTTGGTAGGTATCGGAAGAAGGTTTTAATTTCAATTGTCGATAAATCTTAACAATAGGTTTTCGAGCTCGATTTTGGATAATGAGCTCCGATTCGAAATTCGAAAGTGTCGTTAGGTTCGTATGGTCATTTGTGACCTTTGTGAACAATCAAAAGTGAATTCCGAAGTCGTTCGGAATGTTTCAAAAATTAATGATTTTATTTCTTTCCGTTTAATTCATATCTTGAGTTTCGAGAATCGGATTCAAGATCCTTCTAAGCGAGCATGTCACATAAATTTTTTATAACTTGTTAGAAAAATTTGGGATTATTCTGAGTTTCGTAGGGTTCCATTTTAATTTTTGTCACGAAAATAAAAAGGGAAAAAATGAAAAGAAAGAAAAGAAAGAACAAAGAAATGATGTGAGGTGGTGCTAAGGGATTTTAGAACGCCTTAGCTTAAATCTAAAGGAACAGAAACAAGAAAGGAACAAGAAACAAAACAGAGAGAACGCGAAGGAGGAAAAAAAGCCAGAAAATAGAGAAAATAAAGGAGAAAAAGAAGGAAAAAAGTAGAATTTTCACCCCGAATCATCCAGGTAATGATGTTAATTCATTATTTCAGTTTATTACATGTGTTTGAATATATCTTAACGGTAGAAATTGGAATATTAGACATCATTCTAATAAGTTAAATTGATAGTTAAAGGGTTAATTGGACCCCGATAATGGAATTGATTATATATTCGAACTTAGGGAGTTATAGGCAACCTGTAAATGTAAAGGGTTTGGTTACATGATTTTCAAACCATGTACATAGGCCTGGACTGCGTATCGCGTATGCGAATATGGTGTCAGGTTTCTAACCGGATTGTTTTAAGATGTAAGGAATGAAGCCTTTAGCCTTATTTGATATATTTTTCTGCTTATTGAATATAACAGGATCGTTTTGAAGTGAATCCAAAGGACAAAGCAACTGTTGAGTAGCAGTGCTAACTTTGGAATAAGGTAAGTGGTTTATATCTATTTGTTTGGTGGTCTTTTGCCAAGTGGATAGCTGTACATGTTTTTTTTTCATGTATAGCTGCCGGTTTGGGCATACTTACTATGCCACCTTGTTTGTAAGTGCGTAGTAAATTGTGTGTTTACTATTTTGTGTATTGATAAAACATACGGATCAGGTTTCACGCCGCAACAATATAACTATATGGATCGGGTTTCACGCCGCAACACTATAAATATATGGATCAGGTTGCACCCCGCAACATAATAAATATATGGATCGGGTTGCACGCCGCAGCAGTATAAATATATGGATCGGGTTCCACGCCGCAACAGTATAAATATTTGGATTGAGTTGCACACTGCAACAGTACAAATATATGGATATGGTTGTACGCCGCAACATTATAAATATATGGATCGGGTTGCACGCCCCAACAGTATAAATATATAGATCGGGTTGTATGTCGCAACATTATAAATATATGGATCGGATTGCATGCCATATTATAAATATATGGATCGGGTTGCACGTCGTAACATGATACATATATGGATCTGGTTGCACGCCACAACAGTATAAATATATGGATCGGGTTTCACGTCGCGACATTATTTACATATTATAAGATGTATTACATACAACTTCATGTCATATGTATTGAATGCTATATGTATTGTAATCTTGACTCCATCGTTATCATAACTATCGCTCTGTGCATTATTTTTTTGTATTCGAGTGATTCTGTCTACCTGGCTAGTATATTTGCTTCTTCGAGGTGGCTAGCCAGCCCCCACTTACTGTGTCCTTTCGACTCACCCTCTGTTTGTTTGTTGTCTATTTATTTCATTTCGGCAGGGTCGCTCTAGGATCGAGTTCGCCACGCTGTTGAGGAGCGAAGACGACTTCAGCTGTCAGGGTGAGCCAGCTTTTGTTCAGGTGGTGACCAATTTTATGTTTATTATCTCAGTTGTATTTTGCTCACTTTAGGAGATGTTTTTGCTTCATTTATATTCTTAGATGTCTGTCTGGATAGCCATAAACCTAGTATGTTGGGTAGTCAGCTGTAATTTCTTGTGTACAGCTTAGAAGTATCAGTATGTCTGTGCTTTTCTAAGTATTGTTCTTATTTATGAGTTAGATTTATATTTATTTTCCTGATTCAGTTGGTAAGGGTTCGCCCGACGGGTATAGGGGAGGATGTCGGGCATGGCCTAGCTGAAAATTTGGGTCGTGTCAGTTGGTATCAAATCGCGATCCAGAGTCTATCCAGACTAAGACATTGTCTAGTAGAGTCTCGTCTATGGGTACGTAGAGGTCCTTACTTATCTACGAGAGGCTATGATGACATTTATGAAGTTTCTCTTCCTTCTTATCTAATCGTGCGTCGGTCTGGGATGCAAAAAAAATTTCGTTAATTCATTTATAGTAATGGTGTTATGATATTATCCAGCTATACTTTATTCTATAAGTTCGGTGTGCGTGCTATAATTCTGATTCTTTAATCATGAGATAATTTATGTGGAGTATTTTATGAAGGTTGTGTAAGTTCTATTGTTATCTGTGTGAATTTTGCTCTAGACTCAGCTCGTTCGAGGACGAACGAGAGTCTAAGTGGAGGAGACTGAAATGACCTTAGGTAATCTTTTTGTGAGTTAGGACTCTGATTAGTATGCCGAAAGTATTAAAAGCTTTGTAAGGTCCATTAGGACTTGTCTGTAAAAATTTGAGTTAAATCAGACCTCGTTTGGTAGGTATCGGAAGAAGGTTTCGGTTTCCATTGTCGGGAAATCTTAAAAAGAGGTTTTCAAGCTCGACTTTGGTGAATGAGCTCCGATTCAAAATCCAAAAGTGCCGTTAGGTTCGTAATGTCATTTCTGACCTCTGTGAATAATTAGAAGTGAATTCCGAGGTCGTTAGGATAGTTTCCGCTAAAGTTTCGAAAATTAATAATTTGATTTCTTTCGGTTTAATTCGAATCTTGAGTTTCGAGAATCAGATTCGAGATCCTTCTTAGCGAGTACGTCACATAAATTTTTTATAACTTATTTGAAAAAGTTTGGATTATTCTTAATTTTATAGGGTTCCGTTTTAATTTTCGTCACAAAAATAAAAAAGGAAAAAAGGAAAAGAAAAAAAAAAGAAAAAGAAAGAAAAAGGAAATAATGTGAGGCGGTGCTAAGGGATAAGAAAATCCCTTAGCTTAAAGCTAATGTAACAGAAACAAGAAAGAAACGAGAAACAAAACAGAGAACGCGAAAGAGGAAAAGAAAGCCAGAAAATAGAGAAAGGAAAGGAGAAACAGAAGGAAAAAAATAGATTTTTCACCTCGAATCATCCAAGTAATGATGTTAATTCATTATTTCAGTTTATTACATGTGTTTGAATATATTTTAATTGTAAAAATTAGGATATTAGACATCGTTCTAATAAGTTAAATTGATAGTTAAAGGGTTTAGTTGGACCCCGATAATGGAATTGATTATATATTGGAACTTAGGGAGTTATGGGCAACCCGTAAATGTAATTTATTTAGGGTTTGGTGATATTATTTTGAACCATGTACAAGGCCTAGACTCCGTATCGCGTATGAGAATAGGGTGTCGAGTTCCTAACCGGATTGCTCTAAAATGTAAAGAATGAAGCCTTTAGCCTTATTTGATAATATTTTTCTTCTTATTGAATAGAACATAATCGTTTGGCAGTGAATTTAAAGGACAAATCAGTTGAGTAGCAGTGCCAACTTTGGAATAAGGTAAGTGGTTTATATCCATTCCGTTGGTGGTCTTTTACCACATGGATTATGTAAAGAATGAAGCCTTTAGCCTTATTTGGTAATATTTTTCCTCTTATTGAATAGAACAGTATCGTTTGGCAGTGAATTTAAAAGACAAAACAGTTGAGTAGCAGTGCTAACTTTGGAATACGGTAAGTGGTTTATATCCATTCTGTTGGTGGTCTTTTAACACATGGATATCTATATATGTTTTTTTTTTTCATGTATGGCTGCCGGTTTGGGCATACTTACTATGCCACCTTGTTTGTAAGTGTGTAGTAAATTATGTATTTACTATTATGTGTATTGATAAAACATACGGATATGGTTGCACACCGCAACAATATAAACATATGGATCGACTTGCACGCCGCAATAGTATAAATATATGCATCGGGTCGCACGCCGCAACAGCATAGACATATGGATCAGATTGCACGCCGCAACAGTATAAATATATGGATCGGAGTGCACGCCGCAACAGTATGAACATATGGATCGGGTTGCACGCCGCAACAGTATGAACATATGGATCGGGTTGCACGCCGCATCAGTATAAATATATGGATCTGGTTGCACGCCGCGACAGTATAAACATATGGATCGGGTTGCACGCCGCAACAGTATAAATATATGGATCGAGTTGCACGCCACAAAATTATAAATATATGGATCGGGTTGCACGCTGCAACAATATTTATATATAATAAGATGTATTACATACAACTTCATGATATATGTATTGAACGCTATATGTATTGTAATCCTTATCTGTTGCCTGTTATTGTTTAACTTCTTGACTCCATCATTATCATAACTATCGCTCTGTGCATTATTTGTGTAGTTGTCTAGTGATTCTGTCTCCCAGGCTAGCATATCTGCTTCTTTGAGGTGGCTAGCCAGCTCCCACTTACTGAGTCCTTTCTACTCACCTTTTGTTTGTTTCTTGTCTATTTAGTTTGTTTCAGCAGGTTCGCTCCAGGATCGAGTTCGCCACGTTGTTGAGGAACGAAGATGACTTTAGGTATCAGGGTGAGCCAGTTTTTGTTCAGGATGGCTACCAATTTTATGTTTATTATCTCAGTTGTATTTTGCTCCCTTCAGGAGATGTTTTTGCTTAATTTGTATTATTAGATGTCTGTTTAGATAGCATTAAACCTAGTATGTTGAGTAGTCAGTTGTAATTTTTTTTACAGCTTAGAAGTATCAGTATTTCTATGCTTTTCTTAGTCTTGTTCTTATTTATGAGTTAGATTTAAATTTATTTTACTAATTCAGTTGGTAAGGATTCACCCGACCGGTCTACGGGAGGATGTCGGGTGCGCGCACGGTCTAGCTGAAAATCTGGGTCGTTCCACTGACACACCAGCCCATGCCCGTAACCAGCCCACTTCCAGTCATACTTCGACCAAAAGGCCTTCTCAATCCATCATTCCCACACAAATTTTGAAACGACCCTAGGTAGTCACTTCGAAAGTTAGGACTCCGATTTGCGTACAGATATTTTTAAAAACTTCGTAACGTCTATTAGGACCTGTCTGTAAAATTTGAGCTAAATCAGACCTCGTTTAGTAGGCATCGAAAGAAGGTTTAAGTTTTTATTGTCGATAAATATTAAAAAGAGGTTTTCGAGCTCAATTTTGGCGAATGAGCTCCGATTCGAAATCTGAAAGCGCCGTTAGGTTCGTATGATTATTTATGACTTTGTAAACTTTCAAAAGTGAATTTCGAGGTTTTTCGGCTAGTTTCCGCTAAAATGTCGAAAGTTAAATAATTTGACCTTTTTCCATTTAATTTGCATATTGAGTTTCGAGAGTCCGATTTGAGATTCGCCTTAGCAAGTGTGTTGCATAAATTTCGTATAAATTGTATGCAAGAGTTGGAATTATTTTGAGTATCATAGGGTACCGTTTTAATTTTCGATTAAGAAAAGAAAATATAAAAGTAAAAGAAAACAAAAGAAAAAGAAAAGAAAGAAGGGCGGTGAACTCTTAGAGAAACTTGAAGATTCACCGCAGAGCTTAGAAAGAAAACTTGACCATCCGTGTCAACCTCAACTGGTCAAACAAGAGTGTACAGCCCCACAGATCTTCAAGCACAAACAAGAGCTCACCAGGGATGGAGAGGCTTGAGCTAGGAACCTACTGCAAGGGAGTCTCTGCCCTTTGTGTTAGAAGATGAGCGCACCGTAATCAGTGCACATGACACAATGAAGACATCCAAAGGAAGTAGAATCCCGATCATACTTCATGACTCAGGGACTTCATTCGTTTCTTCGTCAACGAAGAAAGAAAGGAATATAACTGTAGAAGAGTTTTCTCCTACCGTTTCCTCATGAATCATCTATTCGGAATGGAGAAGGTTTTTTAGGATAGAAGGCAAACATTTTTGAACGAAGAAAAGTGTCTCAGTATCATAAGAACTGTTGAAAAAGAGATATTTTGTGAAGAGGAGTTTGTTATTTTTTCTACATTCGCGAAGTCCCTATTTATAAGCAGAAAAGAGATAAGGATGACATATAAAATGGTCAAGCATCATTATCGCTGGAGATATGAAACCATTCGGAGCAGTTAATAGCAGTTCTTGGAAAGGTGCTTGGAATCGGTACCAACCAATAAGATGAAAGCACGCGGAGTTCTCGAAGAAATCGGCATCATTCTAGGTCAAAGAGACTGTGAGTCTCAAGGAGTCAGTGAGATATCTTTTCAAATCCGTCTTGCATGCCGCTTTCACTTCCTGACTGCTTGCGTCAGCACTCAGCAAGTGGATGGTCTGAGTGTGTGGGAAAAAATTATACCACCTACTATGACGGGGATACAAGTCTAGCTGGCGAGACTAGACTTATCTTATATGTCACCGGACACAAAAGATACGCGCCTTTTCTACGAGTTACGATCGTTCCGGCGGTACGGGCATAGGACGAAGGGTATATATCCTGCCGCCTTAGGGTTACAGTCTCCTAGTTAGAGTTTCGTATATACCACCGCCTTGAGTTATAGGCCCATAGCCTTATAAGTCTTTGTATTTTACCTTAATTAGGACAGGGTATCCACTACTATAAATACCCCCTCTTTACATTGTATTATACAACAAGAGTGATTCACCACAAAATTCGGCTATTCTCAAGGAATAAAATTACTTTAATATTTTTGCTCATTATTTCTCTCTTTTACCATTTACTTTTTCATTGTATTTACTGTGTTGCTTGTGGCCTCATTATAAATTAATTATTTAATCAAGGCGACCAATTTTAGGCATAAACAAGTAGAATTTTAAATTTCTTTAAAAAAACTGACATATCAATTTAAAACAAGGGAGTAACGAATCACTTTACATTTTTATGTAAAGCGATTTGTGTTCTTCATTTACGAAATCGACTAGCCAGCCGTTGTCATCATATCTCAAAACATGTCTGACCTTGCTTAGAGTAACGGCTTAGCTTGGGCTCTTCTTGCTTCCGTTGAACATCGAGGTTGAACATTAAGCAATGCGTCCGATCATAGTGTACATGCTAAGAAATATTTAAAAAGGTGGAAGTATATCTATTCTTTAACGAATCAAAAGGAGATACTAAAAACTTCCATGTCTTTAGCATGTAATATACAATAGAAGAATAAATGTTACGACTCAAAGAGACATTAAACATTCCGAATTATAGTGTGCACTTCACATTGAGAAGAGTGAAACAAAATTAGATCTCAAGAAACAAAGGCATCGGTAGCAAAAACGTGACTTCCAGATAAATGAAATAAATCTAGACATAACTTTGCATAGATATGACTCCTAATTGGTTTATACCTACAAACACTTTAAGACATTTTCTCTACAAAAGAACGACGAAAGACAAAATATATGCCAGCAAAAACCACATGAAACATGCATTTAAACCAAATCACACAAGATCATCTGATATTCTCATAGGCCAAAGATATTATAATGCACATGAATCCATACGGTAGACCAACAACAAAGTAACAAGGTTTTCCACTTTTATATATTATAAGATACAAGCAAGCTTCAACGTTGGGTAAGTAAGAATTTCTTACACCAACAAGTTCACAATATGGAATTTCCATCCTTTGTAGCACGAAAGTTCTAATGCATAGCTTATGCACAGTCGCGAAACTTTATGTAGAACTAAACTAACTAGAAAATATTCTCAACGACACGACCAATTATAGTCAGTACTAGCACATCGTTGAGTCTCACCTTGAGGCTCTTTTGACAAAAAACTCGAACTCGAAAGGATTCCCACTAAATTTGACCAAGCTGATAGAGAGAAAGCTAAATGGTATAGGATGAGATATGTAGGAAAGAGGTGAAGATGTCCCTAAGTGCAAACTAAGAGATTCCTTTTATAGAGGACCTATGAGGCTCTTCTTTGTTTGAAATTTAAAATATCAACGTTAGGAGGTAAAAATGGAGATTGAATCTTTTTTATTGTGTAGAAGAATACACGACATTGAGGGAGATAAAAATAGGGTGGTGGAGGGATTCGAGGGACAGTACTAGTTAGTTGATCATTTCTAAACGGAATGATATATGAATTTGATAAAAGAGTATGTGAAAAAGGAAAGAAGATAATCAAGCAAAGGAATGTATGATCAAACATTTTGTCATGCTCACAGGAAGAATACTATTAACAAGAATTAAAATCCAAAATAATAAAAAGTGAGTTTTATTCAAAATAAACAGAAGAAAAAAGAAATATGTGGCGTAACTAGCCTTAAAATATAGGGAATGTACTTGGTTAGATAGTTGTCTAGTTTCAAGAAAGGGTCTTAGAATTCGAATAATTATGTCAGAATTATGAAATGAAATTAGTAATGTATAAATAAAATTAGACCAAAATTAAATCAGTAGGTGAAAAATAAAAATAAAACAAATAAAATTAAAAAATACACACATAAAAAGGAAATTGGGATAAAAATTAAACTAATTAAGTATAAATAACCACAAATATTTATTAAATGCACTAAACTGCACAAACAACCACGGTTTTGATAAATAGCCTGAATAATGTAAAATTACGTAATATAACCACAGTTAAATATATAATGTATCAATAAGTAATAACACAAATAAATGTGTGATTTCTAATGCATATATTTTCTCATACAATTAAATTGCACCTTTAAGTTAAATACAACAAATTATGAAAAAAAGAGGTAAAAATTGGTGTCAACAGCTGCCCCTCTTTCCTCGGAGATGATGAAATAATTTTCGGGCAAAGATAGTTGACGAAGTAGCCAATTTTGTCACGATGGGTGGGTAAAATGCTAGAAAAAAGAAAATGAGAGTTTTGGGGTGTTTCGGCTGAACCTTGGTCCCTGAGTTGCCTACATATCTCGGGCTTCACGAGAATCAGGATGTGTATAGTTCTGGAATGGCATGTTTCCTGTGTGTGATGTTTATGACGCATGATTTTAGGTGTCAAATGTAAGCTTGTCCAAATATGTAAAAGTTACATTTAAGTGTGCTTTGTCATTTGGTGAAATAAATTATTGGTGAACATAATAGAGACATTATCGAAGATGAGATAACATCAATGGATCGAGCTTTGGAAAGGAAGCTTGCAATAATCCTAGTTATCAAAATGTGGTGCACATCACACCCAAAAAGCGGAGTTTACATGGACATAATTTCCTCTGCATCTCGATAAATGAGCCATCTTGTCTTTAATTTCGAACCTCAGAATTGTCTTGACTAGGCTGAGGATAGTGAGGAGTAAGCACGATAATATACATGATGTTAAACATGAGGGCACAATTAAGCTTGAAAATACGCACAATTGATGCATATAGGAACGATTTACCTAAGGCAGGTACTGGTAGGAAAGAATATCTATTCACATCCCAACCCGGAATAAAAGATTAGGCAGATTACTTGTGCAAGCATGAAAATTTAGATTTGAGCGCTTTGGAACTCAGAAAAATAGGTAGTTTGTGCGTGTAGCAAAGGCATTGTCTATAGGATTAAGCTTCTTGAATGGAGTTCCAAAACGATGCATAGTATGCATTTGAGCTTTTGGGGTCACACAATTTTTTTGTGGGGTAGTGATTTTTTGGGAGCAAGTATGGGAGTAAAGGATATGACTCAGGGGTTTGTCGGAAAATCGGAGAGTACCCTGTAGTAAAAAAAAGATGACTGCAAATAGAGATAAAGATAAAGTAAACTTCCCTGCTGAGCTGAGCTCTCATTTGTCAAGTAGTGGTCTTGTTTATTTTCATGTGCTTTAAGTTTTAGGAAATAGGCGTCTCTCCTCTGGAGATATTTGTTTGCTCGTCTTAAGCTATTATTGCCTCTCGTTAGGAGATATTTATCTACTCGTCAGGTGCTATTAGTGCCTCTCGTCGGGAGATATTTATTTGCTCGTCAGGAGCTATTAGTGCCTCTCGTCTCTTATATTTATTTGCTTGTCAGGAGCTATTAGTGCCTCTCGTCAGAAGATATTTATCTGCTCGTCATGACCTATTAATGCCTCTCGTTAGGAGATACTTTTTTCTGCTGTGTCGGGTTGTATACCCTGCATACAATGAGTAAAATGACATGATGAAAGTAGAATGATATTACCGTGCTTGTCACATGGGTTATCATGTTTTATTGTCGTTTTAGGTTTTTGATGAATTTTGAAGGAATCTCAAAAATTTCTGACCCAATGTTGATTTATTGTCTTCTTAGAATATATGAGGGAATTCTAATAAATTCTGCCCCAGTTTGTTAAGATTAGTAAACCATCCTATTGTAGTGTCCCTACAAAACAAAAAGTATGAGCATGTCCTATTTTAAGGCAGACGGACCTAATTGTCATATTATAAGCCTAACAGGACTAATCGTCATATTTTAAGCGTGATGAGGCTAGCTGTCATATTTTATGTCTGACGAGGCTAGTCGTCATATTATAAGTCTGATGAGGCTAGTCGTCAGATTATAAGCATGATGAGGCTGGTCATCATATTTTAAGCCTGATGTGGCTAAGTATTATCGTGTCCCTTGTGATTGCATGAGTCTTGTGTTTGTGCTAAAGGATCTTCTCTAAAAAAAAGATTTGTTAGTTGAAGCAAAGTGATTTCATTCCATTGAACACCAAAGTATTCGCTTAAATTTTCTTTTGTCCTTTTAGTATGACGATTGAATATCTCGGTGACTGATCATCAAAATTGAGCAGATATGGCTTACATTTTACCTTGTAGTCTTGTATTTGAATTTTGCTGATATTGGAGGGTGTCCAAAAGTTGTATGTCTTGGATAATGATGGGTTGTCTTTATGTTTCGTGCTTTTTTCCTCAAGTGTCTTGGAGCTAACTTGGATGGGTTGGTCTGTACAAAAATTGTAATTGCGGCTTGAAAATTGGAGTTTCCATTTGCTTTTTCTCATCGTACCATTATATTTCCTTGGTTAATTATATTCTGAATTTTATTTTTCCAAGCTGGGCATTCTATAGCGTCATGGCCTTGAATGTGTGAGTGATAGGTGAAAATCTTAGTTGGGTCAAAATGTGGGATGGAGGAAGCCATCCATACGTTGACTGCAATTTCCTTTAATTCAGCTGAGGAGTAAAGGTATAAGGTTTTGTCCTTTTTTTCTGTCGTCGATCATGTAGGGCCTAATAAGATTGTTGTTGGAAGTCTTGACAGAAGGGAATTTTTTTCATCGTATAAGCTGGGGAGCAGGGTGAGATAGTGAATTTTGTTGATCATGGTTGTATAGTGGTTGGTTCTCTGTCGTGATAACTAATGTGCTATTCTCTTTTTTTCATGACTATTTATTTCAAAATTCTGGAGCTCTTGTGCTGGAATACCGCTAGCTAATTTCACTTGTCCACTGTCACAACTTGTACAGTAGTGGGATTGAGATTGTGTGAATTGTTTGAAATATCGTGCTGTGTCACATTTCCTCTATATGTCATTTGTTTGTGGTTGGAAAGACTTTGCTTCAGAAGTGAAATGTTTCAGCTTGGCTTGTCAGTTCAGCTTCTTCTTAATGCAGATTCTTTACCACTTCTGGTATTCAAATGCTAGGCAACCATAAAGTAGCAAGATGCACAAAACAGAATTAGCACATTAGCAAAGATTTGAAGCAAAAACATCACAAAAGGGTCAAATATTAAGAGAATGCCAGACTGCGGATGATAGATTAACACTTGAATTTTGAGACAAATGATCTCTTGAGTGCTTTTTGTAGCAGTCAAGGCAAGGATTTTGGTTAAATGGCCGATGCTTGTTGAAGCAGAAAATGAGCAGTTGAATATCAATGAAAACTGATAATGATGTTACGTAAAGGTTGTGTAGTCTGACTAGAAAGGATGTCAGCTCTTATCGAACACCAAGGTCATGAGTCAATCACTGTTTACTTTTGCTAATTTATCTTCCTTATTGCCTGTACTCGTCATAAGCTTTCACATTTTGTGCCTATCAGCTGTTGTATTTCGAGCCATGTACCAACATTCCTTGTATAGGAAAATAAAATTTTCTTAAGAGGGGACCGAACTTGGTGTAGGCTGCCTACATATCCCGCTACTGATAGGAATCAGGTAAAGTGTTGTTCAAGTATGTACCAAATCAATGCCAGCTTTGTAAGTGTCTAATAGTTCCATCTCGAACTCAACGTCTTGTCTCATACTTGCGAGAAGGTCAAGATATGCTTCTAAATGCCCATGGGGTTTTAGGTTTCGTCATGTAATGAGAGCTTTTGTCACTGCATTTTTTTCTTCCTTTCCAATTTGAATCAACCTGCTAATTTTTGTTGTTGTGCATGAACCTTTGTAACATCAGGTAGGTTTTCCTCATTTTCATCTTCCCTATTGCCTCTTGCTTACTCTTTGGATGCCTCTACAATTTTCCACTCCATGTGCATAGTGCTTGCTGCAATAACCTTATCTTATTTTGACAAAACACTAACAAGGGTACTTTTGCTTAGCCATCTTCTGCAGTGGTATTCAACTTGAGCCAACAGGTTTGAAATAACTTAGGATTTGCAAAGTTTCCAAGGATCGATATTTGAGTATAGAATTAGGAGTGACGGTGCATTTCTAGGAGATTTGATTTAGTTGGAGGTTAGCTCAAGTAGAAAGAAACCTAGAGCAACAAACAAATTCACATTTGACAATGCACAC